>JAOXOE010000441.1:41989105-42033940 GCA_028565055.1 Phoeniculus purpureus
GTGATCCTGCTGTTGCAGGCGGATTGGACTAGATGATCTTTTGGGGTCCCTTCCAATCCGTTATGATTCTATGATCCCCACTGGTTCCACCGCTTTGTTGTGTTCCTTATGTCTCCAGAAGTTGTCTTTATCCTCCATGCTCTAGCAAATAATAAAACTCCAAGTACAGAGAAGTAAAAACACCCAAGATTTTAGCACACAATACCTGCAAACCACAGAGGCACAGCGATGTGAACAGTTCGATGTGCAGCTGTTAACACATTCCTTTTGTTTCCAGCTTGTAAATCTCTTTCCTGGCACATCCATCAGATTTGTTTGAAGTGATCAAACCAAATGTGTTCTGAGAACAGCAGCATTACTTCGACTCACTGCTGAAAAAAAATTTCCAGTAAATGTTGCCTAGAAAACCCCCTCTGCTACCTCAACTACCTAAAAATACATTTAACGGGGAGACAAGCAGTGTTTTATAAGAATATTCCTTTTTAAAATGTAAAATCCCATCTGGTTGACAAACCTGCCTGGAGAGATAAACCTCTCTCAGGAAGCAACACACAAGACCTGACAGTCCTAGGATCCTGGCTTGTCTCAGCAATAGTGTTTCCAGGGGATGGAGTCCCCATCCCTGGAAATGTTTAAGGACAGACTGGCTGTGGCCCTTAGTGCCCTGGTCTAGGTGACTGCAGTGATGTTAGGTCGTGGGCTGGGCTAGACAATCTTAGAGGTTGTTTCCAGCCTCAGCAATTCTGTGACTCTCTTCTCAGCTCTCCATGCTGGGTATTTTTAACGTCTGCTAAAGTGAGGCTCCCTACATATCAAATAAGAATGTGCATCTTCTTAAGAAAATTCTAATTATTCTTACACTGCACTGTTAAAAAAAATATTTTGTAAAAGTTTCACTTGAATATATCACTAAAAGTGAAGAAGCAATTTAATCACCTTTTGTCTTCTACTTCTGTTCAAGTTCAGGGTCTTTGCTGCTCCCTGTGAGGGTCACATACATTGTGCTTCACAAAGATGCTTTACTGGCCCTTGTTATGCTTCTTTCACTGCTACCAACACCTTGGCTTCTCCAGCCTGACCTGCTCAAACTGACGTGGCAAGAGGTGGTTCCCCCAAACACCAGTCTGATGGACAAGCCAGAAGCAAGTAGAAATTTAACTAGGTGTTGCTGACCTGACAGATTAGAGAGAAAACAAAGGCCTCATTAGTAATCATGTACCTCACATACCTTACCCGAGAGAAAGTAGAGAAATTGACATTTTCTTACATCTTTGTACACAAACATTCCAAGTTCTTTCCAACTTTTAGATAGAAGTTAAACAAAAACACTAAATCTGCCAGAAATGTGACAGTTCTTACTGCCAACTGCAGGAGCTGGGGGCAGAGTCTGAATTCTCATAGCATCCTGTTCTGTTTAGCAGTGTTTGATCCCATAATCTTAATTCTTTTAACTCCTAACTAAGCTGGATGTTAACATGTAACACAGAAATTTTGAGGAAACCTGTACAAGATCAGAAGGCAGGAGAAGTGTCAAGGCTGCCAAGAAGGTGCTGGAATTTTGATTGCTCTTGCATCACAACTAGTATCTTAGTAAAAACACCAGTATTCCCAACTCAGTATGATCAAGAACTACTGTGCCCTCAACAGCATCAACATCCATTCAAGGTGTTGGTCAACAAAACCCAAATAAGGGGATTATACTTATTTAGAAATAAAAAACCTATTAGGCTTTCTTGTTGATTCCCCTGTAGAACAGGACAGTCTCATATTCTATAGTTGATCTTCTTTTCCCTGTGCTTTTTTTGAATAAGAAGCTACTTTAAACACCAACTGAATGATCTGACCAGCTGACATGCCTCTTGCCAGTAAGATAGAGCTAGGGAATGCGTAACAGGTATTTACTTTGGTGAAAGTTCACCGTTGGTGTCCTCCCAGAACATCTACACCCCAGGTACAGTGGGTTCAGAGCTCACCCATCAGCCTGCACGTGCCTGGTTAAGATGGTTAGCAGACTGTGGACTGCCTCTGCATAAGGTTTAATCATTAATTAATTCATTATTTAAATGATTTGAAAACTTACTATTCAACATGGCAGAGGATGTGAGAAAGTGTGACCTCACGTTACTTCCTCTTCATAACTCTGGGAAGGTTAACAGGAAAATTAGCTCTGAAAAAAAGCCTTCACAACCATTTGTGGAGAGTAGTTTTCCTATTTAGTTTAAGTCCAGACATTTACAAGAACAATCACTCCAAGAAAAATAGAATATAAAGCCTATGTTTAAAACACTGCCTTTATTGACACTGCCTAGAGTGAGCTCCGTATTTGCCTTACATCAAAATGGTTCTGCTCTGCTGAAGAAAAGACAGGAAGAGTCAATTTACAAGAGTACTTTTCCTTTAATTTTTCTGTGAAAATGGAAGGAATGGGAATCACAAGTTGACAAATATGGTGCAATGAAATTTCAAGAAACATCAATTGCTGTAATGCTACGCCATCACTAGTGTTTCCTTCTGACCTTCTGCCCTGTGAACCAGAATATCCCAATATACAGTCTAGAGCATCTATATTATTACTCTACAGCATATTAAACACAGAAAAAGGGGTGAAGAACCCCCCTCCAATGTACAAACATGAATAAAAAAATTGATAAAAAAATCACTTTTATACATACTGTATATGCAAACTGCTTTAAATACACGGTCTCGCAGGAGTTATTTACAAACAGTATCTGCCTGTGGGACAATCCACAGACCAAGCACACACAGCTGCTTTTTACTTTTTGTCGCATCTCAACTCTGGGAGATAGAAATTTATTCGGCAGTAGAGCAAAACACAACAACTTGGGACAAAGTAACTTAAGGGCAACCCGATAAATTCTGTTCCTGAAAACAAAAGTTAAGAGCTAGGACTGCCAAAGCCTCCAAATAAAGTCGCAGCTTACTCCAGGCGCCCACCCTCCAGGTCTGGGTTGAGGAGGCTACACAGACAGACCCATGTGAGACACAGGCACTGCAACTGAGTAAAACCTCCGTTAAGAGCTGTAACTGACAGGTATGTTTTATCTAAAGAGTGAACTAACCTAGAATTTTTATTGGTTTTTTTTCCAATTTTATTAATATTTAAAAAATACATAAAAATACAACATCCAATGTCTGAATAAATATATTTAACAAGTTGCAAGATAACCTTATTTTACAGAAAAATTTTCAGCTTTAGAAATCTTGTTAAATAACTTCACTGTTGTTATATATTTCATTTTTTGTCTTTTTGTAACAAAATAAAAACTCTGAAATTACATAGAAAAAAGACAAAATATTTTTGTCAAGGGATAAGATAGTCCACTGAAAACCTATTCACAATTCCACTGTAAACATTAATAAACATTAAAATATTTGCATAATCGTGTGCTCAAAAATCCTATAAAAAGTGGAAGACTTCTCACAACTGTAGTTTTCAGTCAACTACACTTCCTTTCACAATTTATTTTGTCCCATTTACAACCTTTGAAACTGGGCACATTGCTGAACACATACTTTGGCAGTTCTGTATAGCAAGTGCTTCCGCAACGAGGAACTGCTCACCGAGAGCAAATGCAGCTCAGTGAAAGTGCAGCAGTTACTCAGTTCTTTCATTTTGATAATACTCTGATGTCTGCTTGGTGCACTTGCCCTTCTAAGATCTCCCTGCAACACTTGAATGCTTCATTGGACATAACTCTGCAAACTGGATAAGTGCCCTTTCTCTGCAGTAATAATAGAAAATAACAAAGAACCAAACACAATGACAAGTGTCACGTTGTGCCTACAGACCTTCAGTTACCAATGAGCTTAAACTTCTCCAAACAGTAAATTAAACAAAAGAAGAGGGAAGGAGGGAAGAACAGGTACAGTCCCACAGTGGAAGTGTGTACAGATTACACTTGGCAACATCAAACTTGTCGAGTGCTTTCTGTGGTTGAATCTCAGGATTTGTGTCCATGGCAGCAAGCTGCTGGCAAGGCAAAGAAACATGTATCACCTGCACTCCACTGCAAGCACGTTCTGGGGAGGAGAAGATGATGATGGACTCATTCCAGTGTCTGAGGAAGCAGATGACATTGATGCTCCTGCATGAGACACTGAACATAAGGAACAAGAGATCAGCATCAAGTTATCAAAGCACTTGTCAGAGTGAAGGTTTCCTGAGTTATTCTTACTCATAGAAGCAGTGAAGAAAACAGGGATTTTTATCAGTTGCCTCCACTGCTCTCTTCACAAATGCTGGGGGAGTAACCTCCCCTGTTTGGCACCACAGACCAAGTGAAAAAGTAAATCAGATGATTAAGAACTCAGATTGTACTGGCCCTGGGAAGTCCAAGCTCACAATATACAGTTATAAAACAGTGAAAGCTTTTGTTATCTTCAGGTTCTAAAAGCTACATCTTTTCTAAACATGCAAACACACCAACAGATAACAAGCCTTTTTATTCTTTTTAAGAAAACCTGCCAAGTACACTGAAGTTGCTTTGAGTGATGGCTTTTCTAGAAAACTAACTTATCATGGGAAGCATAAAGCAAATCTAGAAGTTACCTTCTCTGTCTTTCTTTTTTAATCGCTTTCTTCTCCTGTCTATGGTTGCTACTTCTGACTTCAAGGACATGTAGTATTTTCGTATTTCCTGTAGCTTTTCTTGTAGGAAGGAGATCCTTTCAGTGCTGCTCATATTGTCTAGTTCATCTTAAAAACAAGAAGAGAAAGGTGATTTTAAGCAAATGACTACAATTCTGAAGAGTATCCACAATGCAGCATGGAAGACAACATGTTTCCTTAACTACACCATAAAAGCTAAGAATCTCTAAATCTGCGCATTTTTCTATCAGAACAAATTCTCTCAAGGTTCCCTTCTAATTAAGGCAAAGAATTCTTACTGAGCTGAAAACTCCACTTGTACACTCTAGGCGAAGGGTTCTGGTGATGGTGCTTCTCTCTGTGTTTATCCTTCTCTCCATCTTTGATGTGAGGTGAAACCACTCTTGCGGGTGATCGAGAAATCTTCTGTGGTTTAGAAGTGTTAATGTGTTTCACAGGAGTACATTTACTGGCACCATCCAGGACAGGAAGATCTTCACTGTCACTGCTTTGTCCTGCAGCAAGAGAAAGGTATTTGGATTTCAAAAAAAAAAAAAGAGACATTGGCATTTAACAATTTAGTTATAGTTAGAAAAAAATATTAAGAAATAACTGATTCTTCTTGCTCAGAAGATCCCAGAACACACACAAGGAAAAGCCATTTCAGATTCAGTGTATAACAACTTTATCAGGCACAACATGCACTGAACTCTCAAGTATGTGGATTGCTAATGCAGAGATGCCAAGGGCTGACAGGGAACTTTGTTAAAAAGTCATAGTGCTTTTTTGTTAAAGAAGCAATAAAGCAGCTTATTAAAACAAGAGAAGATTCTCTGTTGAGTGCTTTATTAAAGCCACAGGACTCGGGGTTCTAATATAGAGCAGACACAAGAATCCCTTTTGTAAAGATTAAAACTATGAATACAGGCAGCACATGATGGAGTAGTTTTACCTACTTGCTTTACACATCTGCCACAGGGCACAGATATATTAACTCATCCAATACAATGATCCCCAAAAAAGAGCTACAGAAACACAAAAATCCAGAAAAAAAACCCAAAAAAAAAATCACATTTTGAGACAAAAAAACACAAAAGATTGCTTTGGCTGAAAGTTATTCTTTAGCATCAAACATATTTTCTGTCCTCGGAGCCAGGCTCTGCTCAGTGTCATCCAATGACAGGACAAGGGGTGATGGTCTCAGCTGGAACATAGGAGGTTCCACATAAATATGAGAAGAAACTTCTTCACAGTGAGAGTGATTGAGCACTGGAAGGGGCTGTCCAGGGGGGTTGTGGTGCCTCCTTCTCCAAAGGCATTTAAAACCCACCTGGACATGTGACAGTGTGACCAGATCTAAGTGATCCTGCTGTGGCGGGGCAACTGAACTGGATGATCTTCTGAGGTCTCTTTCAATCCCTAGCATTTTGTGATTCTGTGATTCCCTCCCTCAACAAGAGAAACATCTACTGTAAGGCTTTAAAGATGTTTCTACTCAGAACAAGCTCCCCTCTGTTGAAATCCTAATTAACAGAATATATAAAAATCAGCAAAATGGTAGATGTCTGTGCTGTTACAGGCTTCTCCTAATGAGGTAGTTAAAAATAGCCAGATTTCCCAGTAACTCTGCTACCATGCAGCTGTTTCAGTTCTCTCCAGCAAACAGCCAATAGTTGGGAGGAAAAGCAACACAGCTCCCAACCCACAGAAATCCTTGGGGACCAGGGGGAACAGTGGGGCATTACACATGTTTACAGGACAGCACAACCTTCCCCCTACCCTCCATGAATGTACCTGTTCCATTCTTTTCATTTTTGGCTGCAGCACTTGTTCGCTTTGGAGTACGCTTTTGTTTTTTGGCGAGGGTTCCACTATTGCTGTCACTGGGTCTTTTTTGACCTAAATGAGAAAGAGAAAAAACAAACTGATGTCACACATATTTTGCTACTAATAAGCCTTTATTTTCCAATAAGTACCAAGGAATTTAAAATTAGGAGACAGAACAAACAAGGACTTTGTAGCAAAGTGACACCAGAGAGAAGACAACTTCAGAAATCACAATGGCAGGCAACACGTACCTTTCTCTCCCGTCTCCCTCTCTTGCACGATTATGCTACAGTTGCTGGATGTTGTACTGGCTTCAAACCCATTGGCAGACTCGCTTTCACAGAGACCTTCCTGTGACTCCTCTGCCACACTGTCCACTTCGATGGTCATATCGCTTTCGCTCTTAACACTGCGTGACTCATCCTGGCTAAGCGCAAGAGGTGAGGCCACAGAGAAGCTCGACTGTACAGCAGAGGGTAAGGCAGATGGATTTGAGTTTGAAGCGTTAGGATCTGGCTTTTCTGAGACTGCGTCCTCGCTGCCGCTCTTATCCTTTTCATCCAAGTCATCCAAGTCTACTTCATGGCACAGCAAAGTCTCAGGACCAATCTGAGGCATCACATCATCCTCATCTTTTAAGTGAACATTCTCGCTTTCTTCAGGTGGACGTTCACTGTTCTCATTCCTCAGCTCTTGACCAGGCGGAACCGATTCTGCCACCAATGACGGCATTTCCTCATTTTCAGTTCTGAGGGGCTCTTCAGCCTTCAGCCCTTTACATTCCTCTACTCCAGTACATTCAGTGGTCCTCTCTTCAGATACAATATTTGGCACTTCCATCTCACTCTCTCGCCGATTTCTTTTCTCAGGTGAGGCCTGTTCCAAAGTTTTCCTTTTCAGAAGCTTCTTATCTTTTGTAGAAGGTTCTGTTTCATTCTCAGTAGGGCTGGAAGTTTCTTTACAGTTCAAGGAAGACACGTCTAATCTTTCAGGTTCTGCCACAGATTCACTTGCCACTTCTTCTTGGCTTCCTGGGGAAATCTTTGCATTTTCTAATGAGAGATCTTTTGTCTTGCTCCTTCTTCCTTTTCCTTTGGGAGATTTTTCAGCCTCTCTTTTGATTTCTTCTATTTGTTCTGTTTTATTTCCAAACAATTGGACACTTTGTTCACCTTCTTCAACTTCCAGTTTTGGTGTTTCTAGAGGCTGTTGAGTTCTGTCAATTTCTTTCAATGCATGAGGAATCTTTGGGTTTTCTTCATCCAGCTTCTCATCATGTATTTTTTCAGTTTTTTCCAGTTCTGAAGCTTCTGGAGAAAATTCTTCATTCAAATTCTTTTCAGATGACTCATCAGCTTCACTGTCAGATGTGCCAGAGTCTAAAAAAGAATTTTAAGACAGAAAGAAACAGCACCCTAGATCATCACTCACAACACAGGACCTTTTTTCAACCACAGAAACCCCATTTTTCTTTTCTTTAGGCATTTATGGTATTAACATCAGTTGCCAGTAAACTGATCCCAAACTTTACAAATCCTGCACTATTCAACACACATACCATAGCTCTTCTTATTTTTACCCACATTTTCTACAGAACCATAATATGAATACTATTATCAGCATTCAAGGAGCGCCTGGGTGATGCTTTTAGCCATATGTTTTAGTTTTAGATAGTCTGGCAAGAAGCAAGAAGTTGGACTTGACAATCCTTAGGGGTCCCTTCCAACTTGAGGCATTCTATGCTCCTACAACTTCTATTTCCCAAATAAACCAAAATAAACAAAGCTTATAGTAGCAAAACCAGTTGTACAATTCCCATGCGCTGGTATCTACCTGTGGATGTCACTTCCCACATCCTGATGTTCCAAAACTCCTCCCCCTCCATACCCGCCCAAAGCAAAACCAAAGCCCTGAACCTTTCCACACCACAAATGGATGTTTCATTGCTAAACTGTTGTGCAGATCATGCAACAGATACAGAACAAGCATCAGTGTGTTACCAGAAGATTATTCAGGGTTCTGTACTAAAAGCAGAGAGTGACTTCACTTCAGTTCTTGTTCACACAGGCTTAGAAATACCAAAAATATTGCTGCCGTTTGTATATAATTAAGACCTCTGCTGGATGATGCAGTACTGATGTTGAGTACTTAAATACCACAATGAGGACTGTCATTACACTACTAGATTTGGTCTGTTCAAGATTAGGACTGAAAGGCTCTGGCTGAAGGATATGGAATGACTTGCCCAGCCATTTCCACACCACAGGTCTTCTGTGAGCAAGCCACACTTCTCAGCAGCATCAGCTTGGTAACACTCACAGAGAGAACAACAACAACAACAACCCACAGAAGTAAAAAATAAAAACACCAAACCACTTCTTAAATAGGCCCTGAAAAAAAAAAAAACCTCAAAGCACACACAGCACTGAGATCACTCACCGTTTGATCCTCTATCAGAATCAAACATTACTGAGCTAGGTCTCACCTGCCTGCAAGGTGTTGCTTAAAAATCAAAACTCAAAGTATTAATTTTTAAAGAGACTAAAACCTGTTGGAAAAGTTTGGGTTGCTGTGTTGCTTGTGTGCAACTGACTGCTTCAAGCAGGACTTTCAAGCTGCTGACAGCACTACGTTTGCTGAAGCTGTCATCTTAAATCACTGTTTACATGCACTTCCATGCCAGAACACAAGTGCACCAGATGTACCTTCTGTTCCATTTGGTAATGGTGAGGAATCGGACAAGTTGTTCCGTGCACCTCTGGCTCCTGATTTACCTTCACTATTTGGCGTTTTGGATAAACTGCAAGATGTGTTTGATGGAAGAGTTGATTTCAGAGGGGGTCGCCCACGCTTTGATTTTTGTTTCTCCTCATCCTTCTTCTCATCCTTTTCACCGTCTTCTTTATTCTGGGGGGGGGGGGTGGAAATCAACGAATTTTTCTTAGTAAGATTCACCATTGATCCTCAAACTCTGTCTCCTGTATGCTCCAGAGAAGGGAAACGAGGCTGAGGAGAGGTCTGGAGAGCAGCTGAGGGAACTGGGTTTATTCAGTCTAGAGAAGAGGCTGAGAGGAGATGTTACTGCTCTCTACAACTACCTACAAGGAGGTTGTTAGCAAGGCTTATGCTGGTCTCTTCTCTCAAATTACTAATGAGAGGATGAGAGGAAATGTCCTCAGGTTGCGTCAGGGGAGGTTCAGATTGGATCTTAGGAAGAAGTTCTTTTCTGAGAGAGTGGTTGGGCACCAGAACAGGCTGCCCAGGGAGGTGGTAGAGTCACCGTCCCTGGAGGTGTTTAAAAACCAAGTAGCTAGAACACTTGAGACCATGGTCTAAGGATATGTTAGGTTATGGTTAGGGAGATGTTGGGATGAGGGCTGGCTGTGATGTTCCTGGAGGTCCTTTCCAGCCATGGTGATTCCATGATTCTCTACACTTCCATTAAGAAACTAGACTGAATAACAATGTGTTGTTTTATAAGAAAGAGTGATGCTAAACATTGCACTGCAAGAAACTTATTGAAATAACCATTACTTTTGTTTTTTTCTTCTGCTTTCTCTTTGGTCCTCCTTTGTCCACAGGCCAGATAATCCGATCGGCTTTCACCCATTCATCATATCTAGAAGTGATTAACAACATAGTGTTACCGCTATACACAATAAAGCGGTCTGCAGTGTAAAGACTGAGTTAACAAATTTATTTGTGAGCGCGAGTTAGAAAAGCAAAGCAGGTATTTACAAGCACAAGCAGCATCTGGCATTCAATTTCACTTCTAATCCATTCAAAAGCAGGTGGGATGGGGGAATGGAGGTGCAAATTTCCCCTCGCTTGCTAACAAAGCACCGGAACTCAAGAGACTTGAGTTGCCTATAGTTTGTCAAATGTTTCACATGAAACAGAAAAGGCAGTTTTTCCCACACCATGCTTCAGAAATAAAGTATACTTTACTTATGTAACGTTTTTAAATTATATGGAAAAACTACATGATATTCTGAAAAGCATAAATACACCACCAGCACTCAAAATCTCTTATTAAGGTAAAGGGGACACACTTGTGAATGGGCAGGTACCCACCCACAGACAACCTTTAGGTTTCCCCATAGAACTATTTGCTTAGTTTACACAGAAATGTATGGAATATCAGAAGTTCTACACCATACCTGTTCTGTTTTTAAACTTCATCAGCTTGGAGGTATTTTTGCATACACACTCATAATGCTCTTCAGAACAGTGATTGTATGTCTGTGCTGCTCGGCCCTCTCCAACCAGTCTCCACACCACAGGTAACATTCAACACAATGTTTTGTTGCAAACATTTCAGCCCTCGATTCTCTTAATTGTAGGTATCTTCACTGTTATCAGAGACTCCCTTATATAAACAAGTCTGACAGGGCTACATTTATAGGGACACTCACTTCAAGCAGGACAGAAACTCTGAGAAACTAAGTATACGATGATGTTTCAGTGCAATAGTGTCACAGCAAGAATGAAACCACCAACATTAAAAAGAGCAAGATCCCGTTACCTTGTTGATAACTCATATCCAACCTTTCTCCTTAAAACCAAAAATTCTTCTGTAAACAATCCTTCTAACAAAGAAAGAAATGGCAGGCAATGTGTTGTCCTCACCTTACATTCCAACCGTAGTAATGAACTAAATACAAGACTTCTCCGTCATCAATTTCTGTGCTTTTAATACTGGCTTCATAAATTTTTTGAGTCTTTCCACGTCCGTATTTTACTTTGACTTTGGTTCCAGTGAGGCAGGGTTCTGCATCCTCCTCATCCTCTTCGCCTTCAGATTCTTTATTCTCAATTTCCTCCCTGCAGCAATATGGATGCAAGATGCCCACTAATTAGTGGCAATCAATGTCTTAACATTTAACTAGTGTAGCCAAGCTACTACAAACCAAAAAGGCTGCAGGACAATTTTTCCTTCATTGTCTGCATTCTGCACTGCTTTTGAAGGTGACTTGGACACAACTTTTTAAATTCAAGAACAGAACTTTGAGAAAATAAGAGAAGTATACAGAAAAACTGTAATTTAAATGCAATATTTAGGTATGCAACTACCACAAAGCTTAAAGGCTTATATTAAAGTGATTATTTTGATAATGAAGAGGAATAAGTTAAGTGAATGCTGAGCTCCTAAATAAGAAAAGATGACCTGACTTATTTTTTTAAAATACGCTTGATTCTGAATTTTTTGGAAACTATTAAAGATAAATAAATTCTTCTACAGTTTGCTTACAAGGCTACGATTTACGAATGGGGATTTAATAACAGTATACATAGGTCTGAATCAACATCATACTGATCCTCTCGTAGATACAAACATCATACTACTGGAAAAAAAAGTTGATTACAACAGTGTTTAACCAAGATTAAGTGTCTACACAGCTCTTACTAGCTATATCTTCCTCTTACTGTAGAAATACTTAATATTTAAATCTTCTATTTAAATGTGTTTTCAAGAATTGCAATCTAAGTAATTTTTACCTGTATTTCTCCCCATGTTTTACAGTAAATTTAGCATAATGTAGAAGATAAATCACAAAAAAGTCACCAATAAAGAAGATACTGGAAAAGACTATGGGTTGCTTTTAATAAAATGTGTTTGCTAGTCATTAGTGGAAAATGAACTATCTCGGGGCCAAGAATTATAAGAGGAAGAGCACCATCACATCAACTACAGAAAACTTCATGATGTTTCATCACTTGATGCATCTTTGCAAGCTGCACCTTCACAGGAGGCATTTCTGCATGTTACAGTGCACTGCAAGATTATTTCTTGGAGCTGCACAGTGTCCCTTTCCCTTAAAATAACTTGTTTTTCCTATTCCTTAAAGCTCTTTAGAATGAAATACTCAACATCCCTATGAAGCTTTATTCACCATCCACTTGTGTCCACACTGCTTAACCACAAGGACAAGAAAAACAAGGTAGGAAAGGCAGCTTAAGCAGCTAAGATACTGCCCTTGACTGCAGCCGCATTTAACTAAGGTCTGCTCTTGTAATGACTCATAACTATTTTGTAACTAAGACTATAAATCAAATTCAGCTTGTCAAAGTCAGTGTCTGGATGCTCTTTGCCCTTCCATGTCTCTCTAACCTCACCTCTTCAACCTACCTCTAAGTTTCATTCAAACGTCCTCTTTCCTTCACCTTTACCAGCTGATCCCCCCCCTTCCCACCTGCCTAAAACACATCAAGTAAAATAAAAATGAAGCTGTAGGTTTACCGGCCATCAGCAAGAGCATAGGAGAAGAGGGGTTTTTTTCATTTTATATTCCAACTACCAAAGGAATTGCTCACCATCCAACTACCACACTTATAGCTAGTCTGCATGGTGTTTCTATGTACGAGGGCCGTAAGACACCAGCACAACCTTGGCAAGGGCTTGATGTAAACAGAACTGAAAAGTACCATTTGTCTGGCATCTAGCAGAGAAAGATGCTTCCATAGAGTACAGCAGAACCTAAAAGCTTGAAATAAAATTTTCCTTTTCCTGCCTCACTGAGTGATTTAGATCTCCACTTTCCACATTTTAGCTTGTAAGGCCTCCAACTCTGTGTATGCTCCTGCCAAGAGCACAGCTCAGTCGTGACACAGACACAATAGTAAGAAGGTGACACAAGTTAGTGTTTACCTCTCCCTCTGCCTCTCTTCCTCTTCTTCTGATTCTTTATCAGAATCCTCCTGTTTTTTCACTTTTTTCTCTTTTTGCTTTGGTGTACTTTTTTTCCCTAAGGGAGTTTCATTCTCTTTCTTTTCTGCATTCTCCAGTGTTTCCTCTATCTCTTTGTTCTCTTTGTTACTGTCTTTTAATTTATCTTGTGTTTTGTCCTCTTCATTGTCTTTTTTAGCAGAGGTTGCATCACGAGTAAGTCTTCTTCGTCCCTAGAACAGAAAAAACATCAGCTTAACGATTCCTGTTGCTTGTTCTCTGTAGAGCTTCTCATTCCTGTACAGGCTGCCAGCAATGCCAAAAAAGAAAAATATTCGAAACTCTTAAGATAATAATTTAAAGACTTATGGGCAGGGGCGGGGCTGAGACTGTGAGGTGAAGTCAATCTGGTTTGGACTGAAGAGGACAAGCTTCTGATTAACTTCTGAGGGATTTCTGGACATTTGTTTGGACCTGAAAGACCTGCTGCCCTGAAAGAAAAGGCCAAACTGCCTTTGTCAACTAAACTGCAGCATTAACTGAAGTGTAGGACTGCAGAGAGAAGCGTCTTACTGTCAGCATCTCCAATCCTGGGAGCACTCTGTTGGTTTCATAGAGCACAGTCAACTTTAGGTACTTTTACTAGCAGAACCATTGCTGCCTGGGACTATCTGGAACTGGATCTCAGGAATCTCACACAGGTTTGCAACTTTACTATTACAAGTTCCTTGATAGGATCATTGTTTTGTAATCAGAACATTAAAAATACATTATGCATTCAAGACTAATCATCTTGTGGCCATCCAAAGGCAACACTAACGAAGGCCCTATAATAATTAAAATTCACAGCAGTGAAACACCAAATACTTGAGAAAAATAATCATTGATAAATAGCTAGTGACTGGATTAATAAATTAAAGACATAACTAATATTTAATTATTAAAAAATTAACATAGCCAATGACAAAGGACAAATAAGTCTTCCTTTTCTTTTTCCTCTCAACAGTTTCCTTCAAAACTAAAAATTACAGTAAACAAAGCTAATGTCATGCCAGGAAGTTCATTATAGCTGATACAGCTTGGAAAAATTACTCGGCAGTTAGACAGAAATCTAAGTTGTAATAAAAATCTAAACATGTGTTTACACTGTCTTTTCATCTAGTAATTTAAAAGGCAATCTACTGCTTGAAAAACTCCTTTGCAACAAGTCCTTTAATAGGATTACATGCAAGCTGAACAGAATCCTCACAATTTCAGCTATTTGTAAAGTAGCAATTTCTTGTCCTTCAGTCATCCTGCTCTATTAAGGAACATAAAATGTTCTTTTCACAGAATTAAGAGGAATTTAACAGAGCCACATTCACAGACTTTAGCAGTATTATTGTATACTCCATCCAGTCCAGTAGCCACTAGTGGTGAGTCACTGGTCTTATCTAGGTAACTACTAACACAACCCTCACTTCTAACGGCACTCAAAGATAAAGGACAAAAAGTCCTCCCTGGCCTCTTGTCCACACACTGTAGAACTGTAGTGCTTTTTTACTTAAGAGATACTGTGATTAAACATCAACTCAGACAAATGGGTCTTTCCTGAATCCTTAGGGCTGTAACAGTCACTTGATATTCCTGCTTCTTGCCAGAAAGCTCCCAGTTCCATGCACCCATGGAAGTCATCACCCACCACCCACCCATTACCACTGCTGAGCTTCACTGCTCTGATGACACACAGCTCTTGGTAGCTTTCCATCCACCCCCTTAAATGAAACACATCTGATATCCAACACAGCCTGAGCAAATCCCATGAATGGTTTAGAATATGAAGAAATAATCAAAACTGATTCTATTCAGGTAGAAGATAATTAACAGTTAACATCAACTCAGCATTCACAAAGCCCTGCCCTATAATGTACAAGCACACCGATTCAAACACTGCAGGAGGAAAGCTCATTATGTAAATTCCTCATTCCACAAAGGGGTTTTGTTAGGTACTAAACAGTAATCAGTTCAAACCACTTACCCTTGGGGACCTTAGTTCTATTTCTTCTTTTTCACTGTCACTGCTGGAATAATTTTCTTCTGCTTCTTTTTTCACTTCAGTGGGGGGCATTTTTTGTTCCTCTTTTACACTTTCCTCCATTGGTTCCACGTGTTTCTCTAAGTTTTCTATCACTTTTGGTTCATTGTGATGGATGGTCCTAAACTGAATGTTTGCAGAACGGCAGTACTCTTCAAAACCATAAAGATACCTAGTGGTACAAAGAAAGATTTGTTTATATTTCATATATTAGTCTCTCTTCATTGAAGCACATAAAACCTGTTTTCTTGCTCACAGAAAAGCAAGACAAGTTGTTACTGCAAGAAAAACACAGCCAACCAAACCCAAATAAACAGAAATAAAAGAATCAGAAGATTTTTGAAATAAAACAGCTATGCACAAGTAAAATTGTGAGGAAGAATACACACACTACACCCCCACCCAATTAAGAATTCATGACAGTAAACTCTAAGAACACGCAGACTGTTTTGCAAACAACAGCTAAAACCAGACTAGTTTGTACACCCATACTCTAATACAAGTTACTACAGGGTAACAAATTGCTTCAGCACATCAGCTTGTCCTCTAGTAATAGCCTGCGTGCACACAATAATCCACTCTAATCTAACAGAAACTAACTTATTCCTCAAAGTTACAACATACTACCAAGTGTCCACACAACAAGTATTTCCACTGCCATAACAACCTAATGCACATTTACCAGTCACTCTTGTTTATGATAAATACTCTGTAAAATACAGACCTTCAGTACAGGCCCAGCTCAAATCCCACTGAAGCACATCTCTTCAGCTGAGTTGAGTCAAAAGTTATCCCTATTCAACCCACCAATTTCTTTAGGTTCAAGTCAAGAGAACCTCATTCTTCCCTTTTACTCAGAGAGCTGAAATCCCTCTTGTCAAACTTTCAGGAGAATAAATAACAAAAATAATCTTTAATTTAGAAAATGAGCTTGAAAAACATAATTCCTAAAAGTTTTCCATTTCCCTGAAGGCCAAGGGTTAGAACAAGAAGATTTATGCAGTTTTTTTTATTACAGGAAGTGATTTAACTACTCAGTACCATTACATCCACCATAGCAATGTACATGGTTACGCCTCCAAGTCATTAATGTACAGATTCCACATAGGTGATATTTAAATAAACTCGTTGAAACATGTCTGTCTCTATCAGGGTTTTCCAGGAAGTCTAAGACATCAATATAAGAAATTCTCCTCACCACATGCAGCATCTACAGAATAGAAGGAGAACATGGAGAGGCCATTCCTGTTCACCACTATAAAGTACACACCTGACTGAGAAAGCAGTTTTTTTTAATCAACACTACTGTTGTACTCTGAAATTGCATCATCCACCACACGTTGAAAGCAAGTACTTCTTGGTAAGAAAATTTGTGGAATTAGAGCAATAGGAACTTATGCAGCCCTGTGCACTCTCTCTTTCCCTCCACCATCTTCAACCTCAGCACAGGAAAATGTTCAGAACTGCTCGTTAACTGAAGAACAACTACTGTTTCACTAAACTATCAAAAATTGCTTGAATATTGTGTGTGCTACTAAAACAGAAAGGAAAAATGTTTTGACTGTTACAATAACTTACTTTCTATAAGCAGTTTTTACATTGTATGATGCAGCAGAGTTTAAAATAGGAATGCCAAGGTCCATATAAATTTGCTTCCATACAGCACCACTCTCAATCTTCAGGGAAAAAAAGAAACAAAGTTTTCAGGTTGTGTTATCCAAGAACATTAAGGTATGAATCTAACATAGTGACAAGCCACAGCCTATGAATGGACAGACTTAATTCAGAAAACATCCAACACTTACATTGTCACACCCACCCTGCTGATACACCAGTCTGAAAAGTTTGAAGAGATTAAGGTCCTTGTAGCCCAGAACAGGTGGTTTGTTGATAGGAGTACCTAAATAAAACAAAATCAGATGTAACAAGTTGCCAAAAAGAACAGCAAAGTGCTTCTTCCATTCCTTCAGCACACATTTGACTACTACTATCTTTCTACTTTGCTAAAACGTGTGTTTAATAGTTCTAAGACATGTAGTGAGTCAGTAGTTTCCAACCCCCAATTAAGGCTTTACTTTCTTTTTTTATGAAGAGCTTATTTCTGGGTGGCTTATTTGCATATCGGCACCAGCTGCTCAATAACTGATTTCTCGACCTCCTTCTCAGTTTTGTGCAATAACCCCCATCAGATCTGGCTGCATCCCACTGTTCCTCTCAAGCAGTGCAGAGGATGACAGCCAGATTTGCAGCAAGCTCTAGAAGTCACCTGACAAGCGCTGGAAATCAGCAATGTGAGAAGGAATTAACTCAAAACACTCCACTCCAAAAGGAATGGGGAAGAATCAGGAATGTTGGATTAGAACAAGATAAGCAGGCAAATTGTCAGAATGAAAAAGTACAAGTCCCCGACAGGTTCAGAGTATTTGGGACAGTTTCAAGAACAATAAAGACCTTTACATCACTGCCACTTATCCAGCCAAAGAACAATCATTAATGGCAAAAAGAGAAACCCAAAGTGACTCTGTGCAAGTGAGTGCAAGTGGCTGCGTAAGCAGACTAGTCCTCTCATCAAGGAAGAACTTCAAACCTTTTCCCTGCTGCTTCTCTTCTTCCTTCATCTCCATGCAATTATATTTGGAATCATTAAAGTAATTTTATAGGTCTTTGGGAATACTGTCATGATTATATGAATCAAAACATTCATTTGAGAGAACAGAATGTAGAACAAATCTGTTGGGAGCAGAAATATTGCTGTAAGGACAGAGGCGAAAAAAACTGCTTTTTTATTTTACCTCTACAAGTCCCTGATATGATCCCCACTCCATTTATAGTCTGAGTGTTTAAGAAAGAGAGTGAGGAAGGAAGAATGAAACGAGAAATGAAACACAATCATGGATTAGTCCAGCTTGGTACTGCCCCAAGGCAGGTTATTCTCCAGAAACACTGTTTATTCACAGAAGACCTCAAAATTATATTGGATAAACTTGAGTATATTTTGTTATACTACATAATCCACTTCTAATCCTGTGATAAGAATGGCAGCATCAAACAGATTCATTAACAGGGATGTAGAGCCTCTTTTACCACAGGTAATTTGATTTTCACCCTCAGTTTTAAAACCCCTCAAAAAAAAAAAAAAAGCACAGTGGGAAACATTCAGACACTACATGCTCTTCACGTTTTACTCTTAGCTCTGGTTATTTCAAATTCATGGATGCGGAAACATCATTCAGCTAACTTGCCAAAGACAAATAATAGAATAGTAAAGAGGCAGTAATTGCACTTGTAATCTGCCTCCATCAATGGCCTCGAAGGATTAAGTATTTACACTGAAATAGTAAATTCATGAGTAAAATGTATAAAACACAACTCTAAAGATAAACACTTCCCAGGTTTAAATATACTTCATAAAATAAAAGGTGGGGGGGGGGCAGCAGGTTGCAGCTAAGGAACAGCAAACCTTCCATTTCAGTCGCAGTCTCATCACAACTGCAAATGGGAATGGATTATGCAACAACCGATCTCCGAAGTCCGGAGGTCTATTGTGAACTGTATGTACAACGCAAACACTTCCAATACATCTTCACACCAGAGGTTTCACTAGTCTAATTTATTACGGTCTCACCTAATTCTGTAAAGACATCAAAATAGACCATTTTCTTGTTTTAGCTGCAGGATAGAGCAGAATGTAGTTTTCTCTTCATGGTGTATCACTGCTACAGAACTGCAGTTCTGTTAGGAGACATGAAAATGGTTCGTCTCCTCTTCTCCACTGCCTCGATTTTACCACCCACAAAGACACTACTTAGGTTCCAGCCTGAGATTAACAGCACTAGAGTTCCCAACCCTGACTGTCAGAACAAGAAACCAACCACGAACTAATTTAACAGGGACTGTTAAAGTCAAGAAGGGTTTAAGCAAAACAAAAAGCCAAACACCTCAGGGAGGATCTGTTTCCTTTGTGTCCTGTGCTTCAATGTACTGGAAGCAGAAAATGGGTCTAAATGGTTTTCCTTGCATCAGACTAGCGTTAATTCTTTTTCAGAGGTCTAAGGATATGCTCCTAATTACAAGCATTACATTTAAAAGCAATTTTTAAAAGCCATTGCAAAAGGTGGGCTAGATATTAAAACTTAAAAAACATAATAATCAGTATTACCTCTGTCTTCCATAAACTTGTAAAGCTGTTGGAGGAAGTTGTCCCTCTCTTCAGGATCAAGCTCTTCCTCGGGCTGTGGAAACAAATGCAGTCATAATGAAAACACAAACAAATGCAAACTAACAACAATTTATTTGTACTGAAGCCTAACAGCAAGAGTTAAACCCAAACCACTTCCCAGTTGTTGCTGCACCTGTATAACGGAGAAATACACAAAAAACCACAATTTACTCAGGAGACTGAAACATTCACCTTGAGACGAGAAACAGAAAATGAAGGTCACTGAAAGCCTTGATCCATGACAAAAAAAAAGAGCGTGAGCCTCAAAATGAAAACACTAACGGTCTTCACACACAGTTCTAACACAGAAAAGGTCTCATTTTCAGCAGATTGCAGCAGTCCACAGGAATTCTTAAGGTTTTGGAGTTTGGGTTGGTTTTAATTAATCTTCCTTACCTAAACTCTAGCTAAGACTGCAGAACAATTCTTTCTCCAGTCGCACTGGTTTAGATGCTCCATACAATTTTCATTTTGTGATTAAGCTTCAATGATCAATTTCAGCTCATATTTTAGAAACACTTTTACAGTCACTTCCCTAATTCCCTGAACACGCATTTCATAATTTACTTTTATAACTTCCTTAGTTTTATCTTTACAACTTAAACCCACAAAGAGATAAACACTTATGAACTTCAGGGTTAAGCAGTCCACAGTGTGAAATAAAAGATTTTCTATTTTATTCAGGTGGAAAACATGAGAATAAAGTACATTTATTAGGGGCAGCGAAATAATTTCTACATATACTTCATGGCATTCTGAGATGCTAGCAGAGACCAGCAAAAAACAAGAATGCTTTTCCCTGCAATACTTTACACATAGCACTTTCTTCCTGCCAGCCTGGCAATCACAGGGATTGCTGCTGAGGCAGTTTGCACAAGGAAGAGCACAGCTGTCTTGAAGGAAAGACGTACAGTACATGTCAAAAAAAAAAAAAAAAAAAAATCACCCAACAAAAATCTTACCATTACAGCATTAAAAATAACAGAAAAGTCACAAGCCGTTCCAGAAGGAAACCAGAACAGCAATTTCAAATTCAGTCTTGTCTGCATTCCTTAAACTTTAAGCTGCAAGGCAGGGAGATTGGCAGCAAATTCGTAAGTGTATGTACTACTGCCTTGTTAACCAGAAAACAATCTGCCCAGCATCAGAATGAGTCCCAGCCCTGCTTGCTTCAGTGAATTCTGAGCTTCAAAGCCCAACAGAAATCACCTACAATCAGGCAGAGACACTGGCCGTTTCTCATTTTCCTTTTTTATTCCTTGGGAAAATACTGAAGAAAATTAAATTAATAAACCCAACATTACACAGCACCAGTTCTGTCATACTGCGTGTTACAGGGATTACATAAACAGTTATCTACAGAATCGGTATATTCTTCCAGGTTAACAAATGAATTATTGCTATAGAAACTGCAGCTTTTTTCTCTCCATCTAGACTGCAAACCAACTTCAAGATCGAGAAATTTCTACCATCTCCTGTAATGTTGGTTAAGGGCAATACAGCTCAAACTAACTATATCTAAATAACAGTTATAATTCAGAAATACTTGTGAACAGTTTAATTCAAAACACTTCTTTCATGTGGCCATCACACCAAATCAGAACTGTAGGTCAGAAGAGCAGAAACGTAGGTTAGAAATTAGCAGACAGAACATTAACCATTTCATTGATACTCAGTGTTTTCAACTGAAGAAAAGCAAAAAGAAAAGATGAAAAGCTTTTACCCATGGGAGTATAAAGCCTGACTGCAGTATTCATCCTCCTACAGGGTTGTCCTGAACTTTGTACCTGCCTCTCTCTGTTGCTGCTGCATCAGCTGGGTTGGGATTCCCTGATGGGAGTCTGAACTCTAGTTGGTACCAGTGCCTGAGCAGACACGAAACCCTCCTGAGAGGTGATGTAAGAGCTGAATGACTGTCACCAATGACTAAATAATGTATCAGCCATTCTAAAGTCTTTTTGATGGTTGGACTCGATGATATCGAGAGTCTTTTCCAACCTGAATGATTCTATAATTCTATGAAAAGAAGATCAACCCTTCATAGACATGATTATTTCAATATTAAGACACTTGAATAAGGTCCATTTTCATCATGGTTATCGATTTGTAACTGGACATATTGACTTCCCAGGAACATCTCCTGTTTAGCCTTGGAGTTTACTTTTAAATACATCAACCATCATCTAAGCTGCATGTCAGCAACCTTAAAAGCGGTACCTGAAATCAAGAAAACACTTGAGAAATGAACAACCCTTCTGCTGTTCATTCAATAATCATAACTAAATGCAGAATGAAAAAACTTTGTTTTGGGGTGAGAGGCTGAATTTCACTTAAAAAACAAACAAAAAACCTCCAAAATGACTTTTTGCTTCATTGAAAAGTTGACATTTTCTCGGTTTGAGATTTCCTGCCCTCCACTGGACAAGAAGTAAATAATGACAAGCCCAACATAAACCCCACAGAAACTTGCAGAAAACTTGTGGCTGGTTTGCGTCTTTTGGTTTCAAGTTACCCGATTCACCACGGATTAATAAAAAAATTGTACCTCTGTCATCCTGACTCATCATTTACTCTACAGAACAATGTTAAAGCTTCTGTAGATGCCAACCTGTGGAGGTGAGTGGGAACACAAAGGATGAAACAGTTCCTCTCACAAAACAAAGGATGAATGTCTACTTCAGGTATGTGCACCACATAACTCAGCAAATACAGGGATGAGTTACCAGAGACAGAGCTTTCTTTTTCATTATTAATAGACTGGCACTACCATCAACCTTTCTGTGAAACAAGGTTTCACAAGGCAAGAAGGAAGCACAACATGTACGGAATCTGGAGCTTAGAAGAGAACATGATCAAGACAAGCTGCCAGAATTAGTGAATGTAATTTTGTTGCTTCAGAGTACTTAAATGTGCTTTCACCACTTGCACATTTGATATCTGATGCCAAGTTTGAATACTAATTAAGAGGATGAAAAGAATTAAACCAATTGCTACAAGTTAATGGCTTTATGCCATGTGGAGATGAGTGATCTTAAAACATTGATTTCTACCACGAACCACCAAGAATTCAGCCATCCTCAACTTCAACTCCTTCACCTCTCTTTGAGGTGCATTTTGAGGTTTGTAGCATAAAATTTTGAGCAAAGCCTTTATAAAGAACATGAGTGCATGGCATGATGCAGGTCATACTTCACCATAGCCAAAACCTTTACAAATGTACGTGTGAATGCAAAGGATAAGCTAATCCATGTTTAGTTCATTTTTAAAAGGCTATTTTGCTATTTAATTAAAATGTAAATAAAGCTCTAGTTTCTTGATACCGTGCTTGAACAACTTTATGTTTTAGAGTCAGCTTTTTAAATGCTACCTTAAAGCACACAGAGAAATGGACTGCTTGGTTATTATGTTATGTGGTCTCCTATATGGGAAACAAGAACTACTTTCAAGATAAATGTAAACATTAATAGATTATTACTGATCATCTGGAGGAATAATCTCAAGGCTCCTAAAACTCCTCATGTATTTCATATCATTGTCTTTCCTCTATGAGCTTAGTCCTAATAAAACACATGGTAATCCCTTATCATGAGAACTGAAATCCTTGTTTGTTTGCAGAATAGGAAAATGCTTCTGGCATTTTCCCTGCTCAGCACTATAAAGCCACCATGCCAAATGCTTCTTGATACTGCCATGATGCAAGAATCCTAAAAATGTGAAATGAATATGCACGATTCACCATATTACCCATACATCCTTCAGGTGACCATCAAAATGAAGATCAAGAGAAAACGCCTCTGAGCATTGTCCTGGAGGTACTACATACAACTCTTTCTTTGATGTAGTACATGGAGATCAGCAAGCAAGATTTTTTTTTCCCTAACAGATTTAGCACGTTTGATTTGAGGGGTAAGGGGGAATGAGGTGTGAAAGAAAAAGGCACCGCTATTAAACTGACATAGATAAATCAAGAGAGCCTCTCAAAGATGCTGTCGTAACCAGTTCTACAAGACAAACCCTTTTTTATCCCTCTTGATATTTATGCAAAGAATTTCTAAGCTTGCAAAATTCAAACTCTAAAGCACAAATTCCTTACTTTTACTCTGTTTTTACTGGAATGCATTGTAGTTGCTGAAAATACACGTTGAGTAACTGCACCTTAAAAAACTTGATTCTTTTGGAATCAGAATGGCCTACAGACAGGCTGAGAGGCAAAAACCAAATAGTGCCTACACATTCCTCTGTAAAATGAGAAGTATGTAGCTACTTAATCCTGAGAAACAAATATGTGTTATTTATTCCCTCATAAAGTGACCCAAACATGAACAAATACAGGCATACGTATACATTTTTTAATAAAAATCATGTAAAGTTCAAACAACTTCCATTTTCATGTGGAGATACTGGAGTATAGATTTTCCTTTTAGCTTCAGCACATTCTTTGTGACTGCTAAATGCCCCCTCCTCAAAACAGTTAATTTTCTTATTCAGACATGTTAAAAACTAGCTACAAACCAAAAGCAATATCCAGAGTTTTATCTGGATTCAAACCAATTGAGTGGATACTTAGTATCTTCATTTGGTACAAAATTGTTTTCTATAGCATCTCTGGATTTTTTTCACTTGTTGACACAGGCAGTATCTGTTCTGTTACTCAAACCACACAATGTCAGTAATAAATAATCCTGATTTGCATCACATATTGCGCTTATTGACAAAAATCCAGCAATTTGAAGATGCTGAGTAACAGTGCAAGGCAATCCCTGCTCAAGTCAGTGACAAGTAATCTGCACATCATCCTCAGGCCACCCAAGTCTGTTACCACCAATGAAGAGGATTAATACCTCTCCACCACTACCATACTGGTTCCCCCTTCTTAGCTTGCAAACGCCATCAGAGAAAACAGCCAAGCAAAGGCCTGGAAACCTTGTACCAATTCTATGCCACTCTGACAGATGTCAGGAAAGGCAACACAATTAGGAAGATGTCTCTGTAAAATAAAGTTACAGATTTTAACCCAGCTACAGGAATAAATGGTGAGGTCTCTTACCAGCAGCTATGGTAAATCACTCTGCTCTATTATCATTACCAAAGAAAAACAGGATCCTTTCCATTCCCAGAATCAGACACTTCTGAATGACTTTATCTTCTTATTACATATTAAGTAGGTCTGTGGCCATTTGATTGATTTAACGAAGGCCTGTCACAGCCAGTCAGCAGCTGGCCAGGCCTTCACAGCAAAGCTGCCATGCATTTCAGAAGATGGAGGGAAGATAAATTTTAAAATCTCTACGATAACACTTTGCGATTATAAAGTAAAAGGATCACTGAGAATAGTCTGAGAGAAGATGCACAGAGGCAGCTATTTTTGACCTTGATTAATAAAGGAGAAACTTGACAAAATGTAAATGCAAAATGTAATTCAACATTCACTCAAATAAAGGCAAAAAACCAGTATCATTCACTTGTCGAGTCTCTCTGCAACCAGTATCAGTGCCTTCCTAAATAAAAGAAATAATGATAAATTCCCTAACTGTTGTCTAATTACAGTATCAAGAACGGCCCACAATTACAGTAAGTATTGTAAAGAGAAAATTAGAGATTTGATTTAATGGCCAGCATGACAGCTCTGCTCTGCCATAATCTAAAAAAATTACTATCTATCTTCTGCTATACAGCTTCAGCATGAAGATGCTCACCTTATTTTTCCATGCCTACTTGTCACCTGGAAATAATGGTGTCTACAGCTTCTCCTACGAGTAGATCTTCTTTGGAATCCTTTGCTTCACTACTATACATTCAGATTTGTCTCTAAAAAATAACCTCTGCTTTCTTTTCTTTTTTCTTAACAGGAATCCCTTTTATTTATTATTTTAAAAACCACCTGGCTCCCCCCCCACCCCTTCTTTGTTTAAAACACACAGCACTTTTATGCAACAGACAAAAAATTAGATTAAAAATGGGGTATTAGGAAACTAGTAGGGCAATCCTTGATTTTTAGTTCCTGATCCGCTGCAATTTTACCTAACGTTATTCCAAACAGAGCAATACACACTGCAACAGTTCACACCCTGCAGAATGTGGCCTGTTCAGCCCTTTTCACTGCAAACAGAGGAAAAAACCCAGAGGATTTTTTATTATACACATTTCTCCTTCTATTTATCTAATCATACTATTACCCTCATACACACATAAGGCTGGCTCAATTTTCCACAACACCCATTATCAAAGGCATAAAATTAACACCTAAAAATACATTTATTGTCTTTTTAAATGTATTTTTGTTACCTGGAAAGCTCTAGCCTGGCCACACCACACACCACCCCCATCCAAGCAACCTCAAGTCAAACCCACACGTTCCATAACCACCACCGTTAAGCGTCCCGGATTTAAAAAAGCAGAATACTTACCTAGGAGCTGCATTCTTTCGACGTAAAATGGTTTTGATTCCCTTTTATTTTTTTCCTATCTAATCTGCCCACTGCCTGAACATAGCCCAGCCTGGCTGCCAAAGCTCTGCTGGCTCCCTGCGCGGCCCCGGAAGTCACACGGCATTACTTACATTCTCTTCCATGTACCAAAAAAACCCCTAATGATATTAATAACAATTAATACTAATAAAGGTATCGGGCGTTACACGCAAGGCAATGCGAAGGGCCGGCCCATCTCAGAGCATCAGCCCAGCCTCCCCACTGCTCGCGGCCCCGCGCATGCGCGATCCCGCCCGCACCGGCCGTTACCGGGGAAACGCCAAGGGCGCGTCCCCGCGGCCATTCCGTGCCCGAGCGGGACCCGGGGCTCAGGTGCTGAGCGTTGGAGTAACGGTGATAACGTACAAAAGAAATGGGTGAAGGTCATTTTGCTCAAGGTTTATTACGACTCCCAGGCTCAGCATCGATTCTCCCTGTCTCCTTGTGACCCAGATTCCTTAGATCTACAAATCCTTCACACTGGGAAAGACCTATCCTCAACCTTCGAGCCCAACCATCACCCCTACTGTCCCACGGTTACCGCGAAGTCCTGTCCCTGAGCTCCAGATCTCCACAACTGCGAAACACATCTAGGGATGGTGATTCAACCCCCTCCCCAGGCAGCCTGTTCGAAGGCCTGATGCCTCTTTCCAGGAAGAAGTTTTTCCTCATGACCAGCTTAAACTTCCCATGGCGCAGCTTGAGGCCATTTCCTCTTGTCATGTCACTTGTTCTCTTCGAGCAGAGACCAACCCCCACCTCTCTTCAACCTCCTTTCAGGTAGTTGTAGACAGCAACCTGTCTCCTCTCAGCCTCCTCTTCTCCAGACTATCCAGCCCCTCAAAGGCTGAGGTGAAGCTCCCTCAGCTTCTCCTCAGTAGTTTTGTTAGCCAGACCCTTCACCAGCCTTGCTGCCCTTTCTCTGCATCTGCTCTAGTCCTTCAATGTCCTTCTTGTATTGAAGTGCCCAACACTGACCCCAGCACTCACCAGTGCCCAGTAAAGGGGAACAATCACTTTCCTACTCCTGCTGGCCACACTATTTCTGATACAAACCATTGGCCGCCTTGGCCACTTAAGCACACTGCTGGCTCACATTTAGCCAACGTCAATGAACACTCCCAAGTCTCTCTGCCAAGCAGCTTTTCAGCCACTCTCCCTTTCTACCATTCTCCTGAATTTCTGGAAATTGTCTTATTTCTGCACTGATAAAGGAGGTGATCAGCTATAGCTCCCAAACCCCAACAGAGACGGCTGTAAGCAAACCAGTCTGAAAAAACAATGAAATAAGGAAGCTACATTTGATAGTAAAATGTTGGAACATTCAGGATCTACAGGCTACTTCTTACCGCTACTTCTTCAGTCTTCTCATCCCTCTTTTCTTCCTCTTCATCAGTTTCCGCAGCACCTCCGTCTTCCTCATCACTGCTAGAGGACTCCAGAATTTCACTGATGTCCATTTTCCAGTTCCGAGGAACAGCCTTTGTGCTGAGAAATGCGCTTGCCTCTTGCAGCCCTGTAGAAGAAAGTGCCCCAGTTTTACCTCATCCACAGTACTCAGGATCACAAAGCATTTCTCATTTCCTTTTTACATTCTTGTACCTTACAATGCCAACTCAAAAATGGAATTGAGAAATAGAATAGAATAGATTCTAAAACAGATACTTCAGCTCAGTTTACATTTCACATTTCAAGACTGTCAAGCCCTAAAACTTTACTATTAGCAATGCAAGGAGGTGAGAGTTGTGATTTTATCATCCAGTGTTCCCCAGGAACACTGCAGAGGTCTATGTCAACAGTGCCACCAATCTGCACTAACCCACATACATTCTCTGCAACCATGAACTGGTTTTGCTTCTGTATGAAAGAAATACTGTAGTACTTTTCAAAGTACCTTCATGTCTTAAAGTTTATAGTGCCAAAAATACGTATTTCTTGAGTATAATCTGAAAGGATCTAACACCAGTGTTTGGGACAGGAAACACACTAATGATGAGGGAGTGACTGGACACTCACATTTGAATTCTTGTCCTTGAAGAGGTGCTCCACAGAGGGGAAAAAACCCAAAGCAAAACAAACCCTCATAATCCCCAAACATGCCCCCCAGTCACAATATATAGCATTTAATAAAGGTGAATTAAAACAATATCCAGAAGAGGAATATATTGCCATGAACCATGCATAGTGCTGCTAGAGAAGAGGCAGCAGTTTTTGCTTCCTACTGACACAGTAACCTCTCAAAATCTGTCTAAACCTTTTTTTGAAACCTTCAGTACCTTTGGTTCTCCAACATTCCCTCCTGGCAGTAACTGTCACAACCAAATCACATTCTGGAGGATAAAAAAATCCCTTCAATTTATCACAACCTGGTACCTCACAGTTTTTGGCTGTCCTGAAATCTTTCTACTGTGTAATAGTTACTAAGAAGAAGGTACTACAAGAAATTGTTAAGAAAGAAGCAATCAAAACCACCTTGAGCTCTCATTTTTTGAGTAGCAAGCTAAACATTTACTTTTTGAAGAGCTGTTCCACAACTTTACTCAAACCAGAGGAACTGTGGTTGTTTAGTGAGGCTTTTAAATTGGTTTCAATAAATGCATTTGAAGTATTTCTTGTTGTGGCTTGAGGTCTGATTGGGAGGAACAACATTAAGTTCAAGAATCATTTTAAGTAAGAATGTGGCCTCTTACAAAGGTGTATGGTCACATCCATCTATGAATTAAGTCCTCTATAGTATAAATTAAACATTAGTTACAGCAGGATGTTCTAATAAAGTTTACACCTTGTTATTTCAATAATTGTAATGTAAAAATAAGGAGTTTTGAGCAACTGAAGAAAAAGTGTGGTTTTAGGAGAGGTATCTAAATATTCTATTGGCCAACAACACCTGAAATATCATATCCTTGAAAATCTTCAATTAGCTTGCAATGAGTTCAGAGTAGATCAAAAGGAGGAAATAAAAATAAACAAAGCAGCTATATCCAAGGTTTGGCTAACTTACCACATTTTAAATTGTTTGCAAAATATTTAAGAGCAGTTATCAGAAATCAAAGGCTATGACTTATTTGCAGAAGTTAAAAGCACTACTGCATAGGATTATTTCTTTTAAAGACTCGGTATTTACTATAATTTACCTTTTTTAGGAGAGGACTCAGGTTTTGGTAAGTTCTGAACATCTAATTCTTTAATGTCTTTTCTTGCTACCGAGTAACTGAAAAAGAATAAGGTTCTGTTTATTATTTTAAAATCACATTAAAGCAAGTATTCCACTTAGAAAAAGCACAGTTTAAAAACTTTCAAGATTTATCATTCACTTTTAAGATCCTTTCTAACAACTAAATGCACAAGGCATTTGTTATTGTATATCCTAATAGAAGATTCAAAACCAGAGTTAGTTGCCAATCTTTCTTTGGAATTTAGACACTAAACCTTCAGAATTTAAATAATTTTAAAGATCTCATAAAGCTTCTTTATTTTAAATATTTAACCTGCACAAACAGGTGCCCAGGTGGGTGGTGGCATCCTCATCCCTGGAGGTGTTTAAGGACATGGTCTAGCTGACCATGGTGATGTTAGGTTATAGGCTAAGCTAGATGATCTTAGATTTCTTTTCCACCCTCAATAATTCTGTGATTCTGTGAATACTGCACATAGGCAAGAAACCATTTTTTAAAAGGAAAATATTCAAATGGAGCAACAACTACTACCCCAGAAAGCAATATAGGATAAGATGGAAGAAACAAGTCCTTTACTTTCAGAACAGATTGCTACTAGCACAGAACAACAGTGAAGCTGAATTCACATATCTGCATTGATAAATAGCTCGATTTTATTTTTAAATGACAGAAGCATCATTAAAGCAAAATATACAGAGGTTGCTCTGCTCTAAACTCACACTGAGCATTCAGTTACCGAGTTACCGCAACAGAAATGCTAACGAACCTGCAGAGAAAGCCTTGATAAGTGAGTTAATGTAGTAAAATTTTTTTTTCTTCATTATTTCAGAAAAAATGGAGTAAAACCTCAGAAATTGGACGCTGCCATTTTCTGAAGTTAAAAACATAAGACTATGGTGGGGGGGAAAGCAAAATAAAGCAAGTCTGCATCTCCAACAACGTTCTACCTTCCATACATCACGAACCACACTTCCCTAGAAGACTGGTGATACATACCTACATAAAGAGGCCCAAACAAATTAAGTCTTTAGCTACTGAAATATGTTTCAGTAATCAAGTACTTGCACTCTATTCAAATCTCAGCTATTTACAACCACAAATTGTTCACTTATAAAATAAAGAGGGTGACAGTTGGCTTTCAGCAAGGAAGATTTTAATTACAATATATTGAGACAGATGCAATGGAATAAGAATGGAGAGAAAGAAACAGCTCTAATAGTCTTTATACTCCTTTGAATATATTATTACTTAAGACACACATTCTCTCTCTTTCTGCCCCACTTTTGGAAGGCAAGGACAGACCAAGAGGCTTTTCTTTTCACAGTAAACGTGGTTCTGATTTTTTACAGATTTTAATTAAATGGTAAGTTTAAATTTACTTCTTAATAAAAAGGTGAATAAACACGCAAAGTAAAGGTGGGTGAGTATGCACAGGGGTCAGCTGAGCCATGAATGACAGATGTGTTCAACCAACACCAGACAGAGCTATACCCTTTCGTTTTAGAACAAATAATGTCTTCAGAAAGAACACATAATTTAATTTTGGGGTTTTCTCCCATATACATCTTATGAAAGCTAAGTATTACTTACAACTTGGAATCTGTGAAGGATCGAACTAAACACTGGTCCTTTTTCACTGTGACGTCATCATTACAGCTGGGAGATACGACCTGAAGTTTCAAATAAAAGACTTTTAAAGTGAAAGGAAAAAAATTATTGCCGATCTTGAAGGAAAAGGAAGAGGGACAGCAGGAAAACTGATGCTTTCCTGTTTATCAATTATCATTTCCATTTCTGAGAAAAGAAACCTATTACAATTTCTATTACTAAAGCAAACAAATTCCAAGAAGCAGTTTAGCTCAAACTATGAACTTCACTTGCTACATCCAAGCCAGAAGAGTTTGAAACTTCAATTGTAAACCTGAAGCTACTCTACTGAGGTGACACCATGTGATATTGTCTACTTGCTCTTCTTTTTTCCCCCCTTTTGTTCATATAAAACCTTAAATAGATGTTTTAGACAGAAGTCACAGACCCACTTATTTTATACCAGCTTCTGATCTTTTGACATTCAAACTGAGAGGTAAGAAAGATTGTTTTTTTTCCAAAGGCATGGATATTACAAGCCAGTGCAGAATCCAGTGCAGCCTTCCACAGCAAGTTATCACCTATAAAGGTGATTAAAATGCACTTGTGGTATTTGTATTACCACAAAAGGTGTTTATGTTTTGCTTTAGACCACATACAGACAGAAAGCATCAAGAACAGATCTACCAGTACCAGTAGAGGCTGTGCCATCTCATTCAGATGAGTCACAAGTTTTACCCCCAAAAATCAACATTCCTGTTTCTCAAGTAGCAGAGAACAGAACAGGTACATAGCCTCCAGTAACTTCATCCCCTAGTTAGAACCATGCAACACATACACTACCTAGCTGTATGTATCCCCATTTATAATGTGAAATGTAGTTAAGTCAGTGTCAACTATTCACCCTATGTTACACCCTAATGCTCTTTCAAGGAAGGAAAGACAGCTGGCCTGAGCAGTCAGTTACTTTTTGGTCCTGGATTCACACAGGGGAAATAAAATCTTAGTCTCAGAGTTACAAGACTGCAACAGCTGAGCTCATTCCAGCTAATCCAAAGATTCAAGCAAAGGACTAAAGAAGATATTAATAAAAATTGCACTAATTAGTGAACCAAACTAGCCTGCTCATTGCTCCAAATATTTTTTTAAACAACTACATCTCTGATGGATGACAGGAGACTGTTATTAAGCCCGCCTGGCAGTACCAAAACATTTGCTACCAAAAGCAACATTTAAAATGCATCCATAAGCTTTTCTTTGTGGACTAAGAATCTAAAAAAGTGCCCAACTTTACAGTTCTATTCTACTTCTATATTACCTGATGTATATTATCATCAGTGCAAATGAGCAGCCGTATGCTATATCAATGGTCAAAATAATAACCAACATCTACAGTGATATTAACTGGCCATTTAAGTAAATGCAGACACAAAAAAAACCTATTTCATCAAATTGAGAAAGTCAAAGGAAAAAGCAGTCAGTAAATACAAAAAGACAAATCTAGTTGCTCCTTAGTTGCATGAGAATGCAACTCCTAATGGATCTTATTTTGAGAAGAAAAATATTGTTACGTACCAATCGTTCAGTGGACAGTTCTAGAAGGCTTAAGAGCCATAAAACTGCAACTTGCACATATTTGTACTACTTTGCTCTCCTGCTCTTCATAGATAATGCAGATTTGTTTTCTGAACAAATCTGGGCAGTAGAGCTTAGTTTCAGTTACACTGGCAGCTTTGCTGCAGAAATTTACAAGTCTGCAAAATACCCTACCCAAGAACCATTACCTGAACACTGTTAACCAGTCAGACAATACTCTTGTCTAAAAGGGTAAAACATTAGAGATGTTGATGTTTTAGCTTACCAAAGCTGGATACCAGTCTGACTTCTCAGAATTAGAAGTCACACTCACAACTTTGCCAAGCAATTCGTCATTGAGCCGTCTTTTATCTTCATCCTCTTCTTCACTACTTTCTTCTTCCTTTTCATCTTCAGTACTAGATGATTAAAATATACAGTATTTTAAAGTTTTTGTCTGAAGTCCATATTCAAAAGCACATGCAGTTTACAACCAGATCTTTCTTCCTGTTCTGCAAAGCTACAAAACCAGTATTAGAATGTCAAGAGCTGAAATTGCTTGAAATACACTTAAATATTTAAGTGCACTTACTTAGTAAGAGGAATTTTGCAGAAATTCTTTCCAAGTAGTAGTATTTTACAACAGCATCATGTTGGAATTGGAGGCATGAATCAGGATTTGATTGTGCAGACATGAAACAAAGAGAAATGGTCTCTAACCCAGAAATTTAAAAGCACCTTCTTTTCTTAACTTTGTGCAATTTCAAGAAAGTAAAAAAAATCCTACATTTCCTGACACATTAATTCCTATTATACGAAAGTAGTATAAACATTCGTAAGTCTACTACAGGAATAAAACACGTTCATCATGTGTTTTATATGCCAACATATGAACATGTCTGCATGACTTGAATTAAGTTCATAAGCTGTGCACACACAACTCACATAATAAAGCATTCAGACCATTACAGCTTCAGTATTATTATTTCTGTTTTAGCCGAGGACACTGAAAGACAGGAAAGCAACTGAGCACCACCAAAACTCACACAGGAAGAGAAGATCTTCTTCCTCTATTAGATTTCTTCCCAATAACTGGAGTTCCAAAGTGCTCTGGGTTGGTTAGCGGCAGTTGATCAAGTGTCTACACATTAAAAAAAGGAGACTACATTAGTTTAAAATTTATTATAGGAAAATAGATAAAGTAACTGATTAGTTTTGTTTGCAGGTTGTCCATCACTGTCTTACCTCGCTTTCTGCAAAGTGCCTTTCTCCCTTCAAGCATAATGAAGTTCGTCTCAAGGTCCTTTCATCACCATCATCGAAAACTAGTGTAAAGCCAAAAAAACCACATTGGCACAAGATGGTCAGATGTCTTTCCCAAGTTGATTAAACAAGGCTATTATTTATCACTCAATACAGAATATTCTCTAAAGCGTGACTTTCAAGACCTCTATTTAAAAGTTTCTTTAGTTCACAATCAAAACAAAGGGTGGCATTCAAGACACTGTCTTAGAACAGGTAATAGCTTCACACAGAGACTCAACCCAGTATAGATTAAGGCTTCTGGATGAATAGTCTCAGTCTTATTTTGTCATCTACTTACCAATACGCTACACATTTCAAACCAAAGCTACTGGACACACACCAGTTAGTGTGTCCAGATCTAACAATCTTAAGTGTTTTATTTGGCTTTGGCTTGGGTTTTTTTACCCTATCCATTATTGTCTTACTTATGCCATCTTTAAATACTCCTTCTTGCAACAAACCACCTCACAAAAAGAGAGATGGAAACACAAGAGCGTGTGATAGGTTTTGCTACACCATCAATACTATGCTACCAGTACACTGGGAGTTCTGGAAACTTGCAATTAAAAGTCTGATAAATGTATTATAAAGAGTAATTACTAGACACCCTGTTCTCTTAAATCTCACATGTAAGGAAAAAAGATTCCATCAACACAATTTCTAAAGACTAGAATGCTATCAGATTTACTGCAAGCTTTATCTGAGATACATCTATTCTCCAGTCAGTTTAAATAAAACCTTTTCATGAAAATTTCATTGAAGAGAAAGAAAGTTATTTTCTCCCCCCACAACCAGTTCAGATCCCACTGTAAGCCACATACACAGATACTTCTCAAAACAGCAGAGACCAGGTGGCTGCAGTCTGGCATTCCAGAAAGGTAAAAGTTTATTTGTACAGGGTCAAAGTGCAGAGCCCTGCTCTATATTTAAACTACAGGAAACATGCTCTGTCCACAAGACAACTCTGCAGGGAAAACTCCTGAACTTCCAAGCACTGAGCGCATCTGTATGATAATTTTGGTGTAATTCTATTGAAAAAAAAAAAATCTCTTGAGCTAGCATGAATATCAAGTATATGTGTGCTGCCAGTAACACAGACTGGCTGAAGCAAGAAAAAGCCCTTATAATGTTTGTCAAATAACTCAGTGGTAGAGTCACGTTCTCATAATCTTAGATTCAAATCACAGGCTGCAATAATTGTATTAAAATATATGAACACAAATGTAATTAAGGAGGATAAGCTTTAAGGTTCCTTCATCTGCATTGGAGATAATATTTGGTACACGCTCCGCTACCAAACTGTCTTAATTGCTCATGTTGTACACATAAAGCAACAAACTTGTCCACCTCAAAACACTGATACTTTAGGAATGACAGATGCCTATGTGCTTCATTAGCTAATACCAGTAATACTTGTCAAATCCAGCATCAGAACATTACTCTCAAGATTCTACTTTAGCTAAAAGCTCAAGGAAGCCACTTCACTAACTGGGAAATCACAGCACAAGAAGTTCCCCTGTGTTACTAACTCAATGTTGTACCCACTGAGCAGCAAGTGCACAGAGCACTCACCTCTGACTCAGCTTAGAAGAATGGATGTTGAGCCAACATATCCAACTCTCAAGTCTCAAATAAATATATGAGCAGATACAGAGACAGAAATGACTAAACTACAGTTTTTATCAAGGCTGTATATTGTTAGCCCTGCAGACACTGTCTGCTCACTATAGAAAATACTTTTAGACAATTACAACAGTATTGTTAACAATGAAGTGGTGTTACACATACCAGAGCATTAGTGCTTTGCCTTCTTAAAATTATTAATAGAAAAGTGACAGCAACATTTAACTTCTATATCTTGATGGGGACTGATAAGGGTAGAAGTAGAAAGACCACAAGGAGTACAAACAGACTGCAATTTTTTAATATTTCAAAGTCATTAAATTGTTTCAAGAATAAACTGAAACTTTTGACCATGTAAGAGTTTTTGTACACAGAAGAAACTGCTGATTCTACAACAACTTACGTTGTTGTCATGTGCAGCAGCAGCCGCAACTCACAGCAGAGCTGCACAACTTGAAGCAAAACATCTTTACAGAATCACAGAGTCACTATGGTTGGAAAAACCTGCAGGATCAGCAAGTCCAGCCCTCAGCCCAACAGCTCCCTAATCCCTAGACCATGGTCTCAAGTGCTCTAGCTACTCTTTTTTTAAACACCTTCAGGCATGGCGACTCCATCACCTCCCTAGGCAGCCTGTTCCAGTGCCCAACTCCTCTTCAGGAAACAACTTTTTTCTCACTAAGATCCAAACTAAACCACCCCTGACAAAACCTAAGGACCTTGTCCTATCTTTAGTAATTTGAGAGAGGATACCAACACCAGCCTGTCTACAACCTCCTTTGAAGTAGCTATAGAGAACAAGAGGGTCTGCTCTCAGCCTCCTCTTCTCTAGACTAAAAAACCCCAGTTCCCTCAGCCACTCTTCAGAACACCGCTGAAACAAAAATTTCTTACCTAAACTTGTGATCACTTTGTCAAATGTCAATGGAGAAAGAACAGCATCATTTTTCATACACAAATATCTACTACTTCAATTCCTAAAGTGGGGCCAAATAAGAAGTCTCCCCAATTAATTATAAAGTATGAAATATTCTGTAATTGCAGACACTTTAAACTTGCTTCTCCTCTAGGGAAAAATACTTGTTTGCACTTTCCTGAAAGGATAATCAGAAACACACACCAATAGTCTCAACACCTTTAAAATCCCCTTTCTTAAATCACGGAGGCCTTGTGGTTTTCATCTTAGTTGTCTAAGAAAAATCTCTTTCATTCATAAAAGTCCCATTTATATTACTGGCATCTTACACATGACTTTTAAAGCTAGTCTTAGAAGCTCCAGGAGAATGTCCTTTCAGCATACAGCATCATATATTACAGATTTCATAACTGTAAGCAGTAGACCACATAGGTTTTTGGCTGATACTACGATAGCAGTCAGGTCAGAACTCCAAGCTGCAAATGTATTCATCTTAATAACCTTATCTAGAAGATTCTGTAGCTAAAAATACCCACCAATAAGAGAGTGATTAAAAATGACTGAATTAATGATTAATTACTTAATCATTTCTTAAATAGGTTGTTATTGTTAATAACCCAAATTCTCCAGAAAAAAGTGAACTGAACAGCATCAGTTGTGTTGAAAGAGGGAAAAAAATGGAAGACAGTGAGATACCTCCACATACATACGTGATGTTGTCAATCAGATGTGCCCACAGTGCCACAGTTAATTTCCTTAGAAGAGGAACTGACAGTGTTGTCCTCCCAAAACAAAGACATGTGAAAAAGCAGAAGCCCTTTAAATACAACCATTGCCTAATCTCATAGCAGAGATGTACTTGTAATGGAAGCAGGGCATACCAGCTGACTGCTCAGTAAATACTTCTGTGAAGAGAATGACATGCTATTGAAAAGTCAATGTAACAAAGTAAGAATGACAGAAAGAAAAGCAACATCGCTGCTGGCCAGAGGCCATTCTTCCAAAAATACTGCTTTGTAACAAACACTGACAGAAGGGGAAAAAAGATGACTAAGCAGCACAACCTGGAGAAACAGTCTCTGTTAAAATACTTGTTCCAGTCCCAAGAGTAGAGTTCAATATGCTCCATACAAAGTGTATTTCAGCAGCAATAATAACAGCAGAAATTTGCAGAATTGTGCTGCACTCCAACTTTGTCACTAACACCAAGACAGAAAGATAATTGATTTTTTTTTTTTACTGTTCATGGAAGCCTGGGAAAGGCAAAGCTATGAGAGAAACACACACGTGCTCAGTGAGAATCAATGCAATACCTCATTGAAGTCAGAAATAAACTCCCTCGGTTAAAAGTTCAGTACCTGAAAAAAGTATTAAGCAGTGCAACTTTCAACTCCCTATTAATGACCAGGTATTCTCTAATCTCTCTCTGTAGCAGGCTCATGTATGCCATTAACAAAACAAACAGCTCTGTCCTCACAAAAATCACTGTCCCAACATCAGCTCTCGTAATTTATATGAAATATTAGTTGACAACTCAAAACTCTTTTTAGAAACTATGAACAAACTTTTCACAAAACACTACAGATCAGTTTAAGTACATCTTGCTTATAAATATCCCCAAGGTTAAAAAAAGAAAAATAATACTACAGAGGGACAGTAGCAATAACATCCTCGTAATAGTTACAGTATTACTTGTAAAGCAGTTCTGGAAAAGACAAGTGAACAAGGAAATCAATCCTCCAGGCTGCATCTGGTTGCTAATTTTGAATCCAAAAATTGCTGCACAGAGATTCCAGGCTGCACAAGAAAACATTTGGTTTTCCCATAGCATCCCAAAACTATTAAATCTACCACTACAATGGCAGCTCATACCCAGAAGTAAGAACTGCTCCAGCGTCTGGAGCAGTAGGAACTTCTCGAGAAGTTGTGGACAGGCAGAGGCTGGACTCTTCTCCCAGGCAGCCAGCACTAGAATGAGAAGGTATAGCCTGGAAGGGTTAGGTTGGATGTTAAGAAGCGCTTCCTCACGCAAAGGGTGATCAGACCCTGGAATGGACTGTCTAGGGCAGTGGTGGAATCCCCGTCTCTGAAGGTGTTTAAGAGAAGACTGGACATGGCACTTAGTGGCTTGATGATCTTAGAGGTCTTTTCCAGCCTAGTGATTCTGTCACTATGCACTGGGTTATTCTCAGTAGCTGCCTGGCAAAGTGATAATTCTGAACTACCAGAGATAATCTCTATGACTGTCTGGACGAACACATGCAAATTTGGCATATTTTTGTTTTTCCAGCTGTGGAAACCACGAATAAAGTACTAAGAGTTAGGCAGTACTTGTTGAATGACCTTGTGGGCAAGGACCGAGCTAGCTACTGCTTCATCACTTTAAGAGGGCTGTAGAGTAGGATACTGCAGCATACTGTGTTAATGGAAAGACCAAAGAACTCAATTTAAAAACATACATATTAAATGAAACTCATTTAAAATTATGAAATACTTCTATGAGATGTGTATGAATGTCCCTGAAAAACAGAAGTACAAACCTTTGAGTCTACTCACAGAAGACTGTCTTCCAAACAAAAACCTGCTGTCCGAAGCCTTTTTATTGAGATGTTACGGTAATCTTTACTATTGCACATCTTAGAGAAAACAATTCTATGTCCTCACATCCCCTACAGTATTGCTTGAACTCTATTTTTTTTTTTTTTTTGGAAAGGTAGTTTTATAACCAAGGTCTCTATGCAGCTGATTTGAAACAAGGTTCAGTTAATACAGGTTTTCATCATCTCATCTGCTTCTCTACCTCCAGGTTGCCCAAATACACATAAAAGAAAAATGCAACACTATCCTTTTTCTTATATTCTCCAAAAAACAACTAACAGACCTCCTGCACAATTTGGGTAGCCCTTAAACAATGGTATATCCCATGGAAGGACTCCAGGCAAGTACAGGATTTTCACAAACTCCACCCAAGCAACAAAAGTTGTGAAGATGAAAAGAATAAATTTATGGTGGGTCAGGGTAGTGTAAAGCACCAGCAGTGTGGGAGCAACTGGGCAGTTCTCCTGCTAACATTTGTGTGTTTGGATTCCTGGATGACACACATACACAGCCCAGAGATGCTTCTGTGATGCAGAACACAACAGGATGCTGGAAAGAACTGGTCAAACCAGCTACACAACCATGACTAGTGCCTGGCATATACTACAAAACTTGTGGTGTTCCAAGTTACAAAAGGACCAACCAACTGGCCTCTGGCATGGATGAAAACAACTGACAACTGTGGTGGCACTCACAGCTTTTATCACCCTTTGTGCAGGAATAAGGCAGGTTAGGAGCTTGAAGTCATAGTGGAGCCAGAATCAAGTCAAATTTTCCTGTTATCATAGGTATCTCCACAAAGAATCACAAGCGGAAAAACTTTTTCAAATAGGAAAATATGACTATAAACAGATCCTTTAGCAAACTTGCTCCTACAAGTCCTAGGATACAACTGTTGATTCTTTTTGTGATAAAAATTTTGGAATTATAAACAGGAATTTTCAAAATCCATGCAACACCGAAGAGTACTAGAACCAAGTAACATCCTTCTGTCACCTATCCTCCTAAATACAGCACCGCAGAGTGATGCAGCTGCTGGCTGAAACTATACTTCATTTTCAGAACAACTCAAGGGGACTATTTCAGACTTCAATTGCACAAGAAGCACACAGGTATCTAAACTCCTCTCAGCACACACTCACTCAGCATTCCCTGCTAACTGCTGCAGTGACCACATGAGAGGAAGAAATCACCACCGTGTGAGGCCAAAGATCAACATAAGCAGAGGCGTGATGTTCCTAGAGGTGTCTCAGAAGCAGTGCCTGGCTTACAGCGCAGCCAAAGCTTGGCTGTGATGTATAAAACCGTACTAGAGCCAAAAGGTAAAACTCTACTAGCTTTGCAGACTCGTGGTGCTAAGAAGAATGAGAAAAATATCCTTTACTATTTATGCTAAAATATTCTGACATTTCATAACTTTTAAAAGGAGAAAAGACATGTCTTGCCTCACATAGAAGTACTTAACAAAGCCTGAAAGCTGTAATTTAACAAAAAAGGATTCACACTTTCACTTTAAACAGTATATAAAACCCTACTGTCGAAAGCAGGGTCTGCTAGGAACTGCAAATTCCTATCACTCTTTTGTTGAGTTTTTTCCCTCCCTATTCCTCCACATTTCAGAGGAAAATTCTTGAAAGCTGACACATTTTCTATTTCTCTTTCAAAAAACTTCATGATTTTATCTAGCAAAACACAAGGCTCAAATTATTTGATCTGTATCTTTTTTCCTTTTGTTGAAAGTTGTAATAAGGTTAAACTACATTTAACAAGATCTAAGCACATGCAGATTATCCACCTGAGTTTTCTCCAAAGACAGATGAGACTTGTTTTGATAGACCAATAAAAAAGGCTGTTCTAACAGCAACTCTTTGAAATCTTGCTCAACTGCAAAAATGTTTTTTCTCTTAACACAGACATTACACTGCTTAAGGTTTGGTGCAACAGGGCTCCGTGAAAGAAAACATACATAGGGATTGCTGTTTTTTAACAGTGTTAAGACTCTGGAGAGAATGTGAAAGAAGGAAAATACAACTACACACTTTGTAAGGTGTGGTCAGGGTTATGGTTTCTTTTCTTAGTGATTTCAGACATTATTTTAGCATTCACCTGAAGTACTTTACCATCAGGTAGATGGAAGCTAAGTGAGCCACAATTCCAACCTGGCTCAGTTGAAAGGAGATCTGACAGATCATTCTAGTGCAATGCAATTATCACCTACCTATATATGGAGCACTTCAAAAGCATCAGTGCGGCACTGTAAATTAATTATGTTCATTTTAAATAACTGCATTTTAAAGATTAAAAAGCTATCTGCTGTCAAAAGAACTTAAACCACTACTAATGTCATCCCACTTCAGTTTCCATCAAGCAGGTGGCTGAACGGTGTCCTGACATCACTAAACTTTCTCTCCAAACAAAGTTTGCTTCTTCATCTACCACCATGGAAAACCTGAATTTCAAAAGTAATTTCAAAAGCATTTCCAAACAGCAGCTGAAAATTTCAGTACTACTGAATGGCTACAGTGCTAGGTCAAAGGTTGGACTTGATTTTAAAGGTCTCTTCCAACCAGATTCGGTGACTCTGCAATTCTGGACAAATAGGTGAAGAAGCAATTTGGTGACAGCTACGATGAAAGTAAATCTATTTCTAGTAAAAAAAAAAAAAAACACCAAACAAAACCCAAAACCAAACCACCTCAGCATTTCTCCTTCCTGAACAAAAGTTCTCTCAGCTGACTTTTTCTCTTCAGGTATTTCTCTGAAATACAGAACCTGATGCACAAAAGGGATCATCCCATCTCTCTAAGCATGCACACAATTTGTTCTGGTGGACTCTTGGATTTTGTACTAAGTACTTTGAAAATGTTTGTATGTGTAGGTTACTGGTTTCGCTACCTGTATCTGCCTACTTGTAGATCTCTGGGAAAGAGAAAACAGAAAGAGAAACAGAAAATAAATAGTAAAGGAAAGGCACATACTGCTGAAACACAAGCTTGTCCTTGTGCTTCCTACCTCAAGCCTGACCATGTTCAATAAGATAGTCTAGAAACCTGGAGGCTGTTTAGTCCACTTCCTTCTCAACTCTTCAGCTTGTGACTGATTCAGTCACTAAACTGCCAAGCAGTGCAGCCCACCATCTACTAAATAAACCAGTTCAGTCCTGCTTCACAGCAACATAAATACCTGATATTTACCCAGAAAGTTATACAAAGATGCAATGGAAGCAGTAATCAAAAAGTGAGTTATTTTACACACCTCAGTGTTTCTGTATTCAACCTAAACCAGTTCCTCCTAGTTTTAAAGTAAAATAACTACTTTTTAATTACAAACATCACGATTTGCTTACTTTGATCAGTGTCACCCGCAACAATTAGCATGTCACCACATAGAAAAATGCCTACAATATCTAAATTCCATTACAATTGCACTTCTCTAGTCATAGCTGTGTACGTATTTCCTCCATGTCATACTACACTGTCACATTTTAACTTACTGCAAGATTATTAAATCCCACACACAGCCAGCTCAAAATTTGTACAAAATCCCAGCAGTCTTAATACGTTTGCATATGGAAAATATACTCTATCCTGCCTGTCAAAAGACATTTTCGGGAGAAAGAAAATGACAATCATTAATCCATTGGTTCAAGTTTCTGAGGAAGTGCACTTTAGTGAACATATGGAGTAAAAATCACATCCTGAACAATTTCTCTCTTGCATTATTGGGAAGAGTTTGGTAGCTTGTTAGATCTAAACAACAATCCACTAAAAGAGTATTCACCTTTCAAATCACCTGGTTGTCACGTAACATTGCAGGCAGAAGTGCACTGCTCTGCCAAAAAGGAGATTAAAAAACAACCCCCAAAACAGATAAAACCTACCCCCAAAACAGGGGATTTAGCTTCACCTATCAAAAGTAAGACAATAAATACGTTTATCAATTAATAGTTTAAAGCTGTTTTTCATCACTGAAGCAGGAATATGTGAGGCTGTTTTACTGATGTAAACCTTCTGGTCCAAATTGAAACAGAATTAGCTAAAAATGCTACTTGAAAACTAAATGGAAATGCTAGTTTCATAAAGCATGAAATGATTAGTGCAAGACTGAGTTTCTTATCTCTTTCATATCAGAACAAAGAACCTCTAATTTAACAGCAAGCAAAGTTGAAGGTCGAGTGTTCCTCATTGAGTATGTCACATCATAACACCAAACCAAGTAGGTTTGATATCTTCTGCACTCCAAAACAATCCAGCCTTTCCTCCCTGGCCTGACATAACACCATTTCATAGTTAAATTCAAAATTTAACTGCAGTGTTATAATCCTGAAGAAAAAACCAAAACACAGTAAGGTTTGTTGACTGGTAAGTCAACTGGCTCATCTTTAAAGCATGCATTAACAACAATGATCATGAAGTGGTAAATCCTTCTAAGTTATCTGCAGCGAGATCCTGATCCTAGCAGAAATGATACCACCTCAGCTGCTGCAATGGAAATGTTGGATTACTGAAAGTATAAAGGAATCAAACTAATCACCACTTAATGTGATAGAGAATATGGAAAGAATACAAAGCAAATCCACTATTTGCTAAAAGGCAGCTAGTAAGAAGCAGTTTAAATTTACAGGTACTAATCTCAAAAGTAATGCTGAAAAGTACCATGTAGAGGGCAATTAGTAGGAGCACATTGCCTCCATGTTGCTATCAGTGAATATAAAGCTGTTCTGCTTTAAGAACGACATGTGGAAAAGGACAGGTGCTTCCAAAACTCTCTGATTTAAATACACCAAGGTTTTATTTGCTTATCTAGTGTTACTTGAACATTGCTGGGTTTTGTCATTCTACTGTTAAACTGTTTCAGAAAAATCTAGAGAATGGAATGAGCTATTGAAATTATTCAAAACAGAGAAATTTATCTTGCAATGAATTCTTGTTCAACATAGAAATTTCACTGACCCTGCGGGTTTCTGTTTCAATAACTGAAAAGCACAAGAGCCTCCAGAATGAGAAGTCGTTTTCTATTTCACTTTAGATATAATCATTATCTGAGAATTATTTAGAAGCTGTTATTCATGTTATCAATGAATGCCCCCCTCTTCTATTTTTCAGATGGAGCAATTCCTTTTTTAAAAAAAAAATTACAATAAAACCCATCTACTGTTTCTGCATACAAAACACAATCCCTTCCTTTAAAATGCTCCCTCCAAAACCTTAGACCTTATGATACAAGATGTAATTACTTGTATTATCCCCTATTATTTGAAATATACTGTTCAAAGATTGCAGCCAGTAAATGAAAGCATGTGGCTACTCACCTACAGTATACCAGCTAGCATCTGTCAACTTGTTGATAACAGCTTCTTGAAAAGATCCATCCGGCATTTTGGCTTCAACCATTGCACCAACCTGCAAAAAGAAGGATCTCAAGGTTACAGGTAATTCCCAATTAATGTCAGGAAGAAAAAAACCCCATGCCCTGGTCTTAATTCTCCCATTTCAGCTAATATGTAGTGACTTAGCTGGGAAGAAAGGTCCTTAAGTATGAAGGCTGAACTGCAAGCGGTCAGAATAAAGCAGTAAGACACTGAACATCTAGTTTCAGCATGACTTACATCATCACAACAAACAACAGAAGAGCAATTGGAAATAAACATTCAAAGTCATTATTACTTTACTACTGATATGCACATAATTTCTACAATCTTCAATAATACCTCAAATATTATTATGAGGATTTCTGCATTTTAGAACTCTGCTACATATTTTAGCAGACAACTGTTACATATCATAAAAAAGATATCACTGTGTACTTTTATATAAAATGCACTATTTAAAATGTGAGAACAATCTACTACTGTCTAACAGGCTTGAACATAACTTGGTAATCAAATTCCCAATTACTTACAAGAATTTTCCAAGTTCCGTTACTTATAAGAAGTGCTATATGTTACAAGATAAAGAAAATCTTCATGTGTGCAAAACTGTGCATGGAGTATACACTGCACGGAGAAACATAAGCAGCCTCTAAAAGAACCAAGATTTAAGAGTACTTACTCAAAATCAATCTGAACTAAATGATCCTACTTCTGTTAATTTAAGTTCTGTAGAGCAGGTGCCCGCACAGAATCATAGAATCATTAGGGATTGGAAGGGACCCCGAAAGATCATCTAGTCCAATCCCCCTGCCACAGCAGGA
>JAOXOE010000441.1:42038003-42077071 GCA_028565055.1 Phoeniculus purpureus
CGGCAGCGCCGAACCCAATAACAAGCTGTTGAGCAGAATCTGTCCTACCCCGGCTCCCATTGGCCCCCTCATGACGCCCCGGGGGCTCTGCCCCGCCCGGATTGGGCGCCGCGGACAGCGCCTCCATTGGCCACAGAACAGCTGGCGCAGGGCATTGGTCAGGCGTCGACGCAGGTAGAGCCACACAGACTTTTGATTGGCTATTTGTGAAGCGCTGGGCGATTGGTAAAAGTCGAAGTGAAGTCAGCGTCCCCCCGTGGTCGATTGGCGGGAGCTGGATCCGGATGTACCTCTGAGCACAGTGATTGGCCACCGCTGGGAGACAGGAAGAGGAACGGAGCGATCTGATTGGTGCGGACCGTCTCCTAGCGACACGATGGGGCGGAGACGAGCGGGAGGCGGGAGAGAGGGGAGGGCACGGCGTCCTGCGGCGGCGGCCCCCGGGATTTGCAGGGCGCAAGCGCCGCGCTCGGCCTCCTCGGCGCCATTTTGTATGTGAGGCCGCTTCCCATTTTAGGCCGCGGGAAGGAAGGGAGCGGCAGTGGCTAGTGCCGCTGTGGTCTGGGGAACAGCGAGGGGATCAGCAGAGCAGCAGGCCGCCTCTTTTTGCCTCTTTGGAACGCCGGTGCCTCTTTCTGTTTCCCCCTGCTTCCCGGCTCGGATGGCGGCGGTGGCGCAGGAGCGGGCCCGGCCGGAGCCGGAAGTGGAGCGGCGGCCATGGCGGGACAGCGGTGGTGGCGGCGCCGCCTCTGGTGGTACCCGGCGGAACCGGGCGGGCGGGCAGTTTCCACGTGAAGGCGCCCGGTGCCCTAACAGAGACAGCGCTGGGGCTGCAGGTAGGGCCGCCCGGGCCGCGTCTTCTCACACTGGTTCTTTAGCTGGTGCGGGCAGGACGTGGGCGGCTGCGCTCCTCACGGAGGAATGAGTTAGATCATCTATGGCTGTCCCATCGCCTCTGCACATGGCGCAGGCGGTTGTGGTGGCTGTCGGGCTTACTGCCAGGCGGCTGAGGGCATCTCCAAGGATAGGGGAAACTGGCGTGGATTTGGCTGAGTGCTTTTGAAGGGGTGGGGATGATTGTGTTCTTGTCTGGTCTTTCCAGACCTGCGATGGATGGTCGCTGAAAGCTTTCAGGGCAGGTTCTGTGCACCTGTTAAAGCTCCTCTAAGATTAAATACTCTTGGAGGCTTAGCTTTGGTGCTGTTAAATGAGAGTTACTAACAGAAGACTATAATAAAATTGTACTTTTAACATTAGTTTTCACGTTTGGGATCATTATAAAATGTCACTCTTGGTTGACTAATGCAGATATTTCTTCACAAACTAACAAAGGTCTGTTTGACAGTGCTCACTCCTGGCTACAAAACATCCCTTAGATTTATATACAGCATGTAGATACCTATCGATCTATATAGATAAATATTCCTATGTATGATTATCCTTATATATATCTATAATGGACTGACCCATCAATATAGTGAAGAGATTCATTGTGCTGATTTGACAGAAATGAGTTGTTAATTTAGAAGTTAGTTTAGTTTTTAATTTAGTTTTATTTAACTTCCATGTAAGTTCTGGTTAGAAATCTATTTTTTTTTTATAAATTAGATCTAGTGCTTTGTATAGCAGCAAACAAAGGGACAGCTCTTTAGAGACTTTAATGAGCAGTGATGTATAGTATAGATAAGTTCTGAAAGTTCAGTGAGGTGTATGGTCTCTTCTCCCAAATTACTAACGATAGGATGAGGGGAAGTGACCTCAAGTTGCATCAGGGGAGGTTTAGATTGTATATTAAGAAGTTCTTTGCTGAGAAAGTGGTTGAGCACTGCAACGGGCTGCCCAGAGAAGTGGTTGAGTCCCCGTATCTGGAGATGTTTAAAAACCAAGTAGCTAGAGTACTTGAGGCCATGGGGTTAGGGAGATGTCAGGATGAGGGCTGGACTTGATCCTGGAGATCCTTTCCAGCCATGATGATTCTGTGATAACACATTGACTGCAGGAGGTGTCAGATATGAGGAAGGGGAGCTCTAGATTTCTGGTGTGAGTGGGTAAATCCAAATAAGTTTGAAGTGTATAAAATGCGTAGAGGTTTGGGCCGTTTAATAGTATGGAGATGTTGATTCCGTGCTATAGTTCCACTTTATGCAGTGGATAAACCAAAGAGCAAAATTATGGTTTAGAACATATTAAATCTTAGCCAAATGTTTCTAAACCTTCACAAACTCTCTTTGTGAATTTGTGGTTTCTCTTAAGTCATGACTCAGACTGCAAAATTTTTTTTTTTTGAAGGCACGGTTTGTATCTCTGTACAAAGTGGAGCACTATTGAATAAATAAGTTTGTGACAAAACTAATCAAGTCTTGTTTCTGATTTCTAGCAGAAAAATCCTGTCCTCTTGGGTGTATCTGTTACAGCCAGGATGCTTAGGAAGTTCATAGTGCATCACTCATCTCGCTGTTGTGAGTAAAAGGACTGTTTCTCTGTAGCCTATGAGCAGGAGAGAGGTGACTTGTTCTTTTATGGTGTTTAAAGCACTTAGGAATGCCTGGCTAGGCAGCTCAGCAAAGAGCATAAAAATTCTCACGCAGCTTGGGGATGATGTTTGGTGTAATGGAATGAAAAAGCTGTGCTTTTGACAAGACAGAGAAGTAGGTTCATTTTGATTTAAGATAATTTCTCATTAGAACATGAACTTCACGACTTGGTTACACCATGATAATGAAATTTTACATCCTTATTGTATGTCAGTTAACTAGCCCTGAGACTTAGTTTATCTCTGCTGTGCCCTGTCCCCCAGTGCGATCCCTTATAGGGAAATAGTTGAAATGAGAGGAAGAAATGAAGTGGCTCACAGGTGGAAAGTCCTCTAATCATCATGAGCCACTCTAACTTTACAAATTTAACAGTGTAGAAACTCTAGAATGAGAGTTGTAATAAGTCCTTTTAGTATTTAAACTCTCCATAAATGCACATGCTGTAAGGTAGAAAAAGTTGTAGCATTTGTTTTCAAAGCAGTGGTTCTTATTACTGAAGTTACTTGTAGATGCAGTACAGATTCACTTGGGGATGTGTGTTTTGGTCTTGGCAAACACACACAAAGCTTCTTAATTTATGGATAGTTAATACAAAAGCATTGGGGAATTCTTAAGCGTGACACCTGTCTTGGGTCACATGTAGTTCTAGAGCTTAGGCAATGGCTGTAAATAAATTAGAAAAAGATATTGTACTTCATAATGTCTTTGGTGTATTGGTTGTGGAATATGAAGGACTCTTTTACCCTAAGTCGTCAATGTATGTGACACTCAATAGCAAAAGACATGTATAAGGATATCTGTTATTATAATAACAGACTAAACAGCAGCCACATCAAATTTTGAATGTGTAGTGTTGCATGCTTGAGGAGACGAATAAGAGATTTCTGGGATAAGTAAGATGTTTTAACTCTGTTCAGTAGTCACATATTGCACTTAAGGTACACGTACAGGTAGCTAAAAGAACTCTGAAAATGCACAGTCACAGCCAAAATATTATAGAAACACTAAAAGTACCAATTCTTGTCCTAACAGTGATCTTTGTTTGTAGGGGAATACTCTGCTGCTCTGAGTTAGACTTTGCAGATGGTCGGGAGTCTTTTAGCTTATTTTTCACTCAAGTGTTTAGTTTTTTAAAAATGCTCTTCCTCTTGGTGCTTCTGTTTTGGAAGTAAATAGGCAGCAGTTTACCAGTGGTGGTTGAGCAGGCATCTGCTTTGTGGTTCAAAACCTCTGTGAAACTGCTGTGTCTCTGTCCATAGGAAGGGCAGGTGCATGCTTCCCGCAAAGCTGTGTTACTAGTACTGAGACAAGTGTTGTAAGAAGTTAAGAAGTACTTAGTGTGCAGGATTAAGGACAGAAAAATCCCAGCGAATATGAGGTGGTCAACAGAGAAGTTTGGTGATAGCTGGATCATAAAAATGAAAGGTCAGACTTTATTAGTCATAGGAAAAAAAAGCTGTGCTTTGTTAACAATCAATCAGCAGTAAGTCCTTTCCTATTATAGTATGTGTGTAAGAACCCAAACAAAACCACTTGGTAATGCTAAATGCTTACCTACAGATGGCCCAGTTCTGGCACATTCCTGTCCCTGTGTTCAGAAAACCGCTATTTAGGTGAGCAGACATCACCGTGTTTTTCACTGTTTCCTTGTAAGTGTTGCTGCTGCAGATGATGCAAAGTTCAGCAACCCATAGGAAGGCTGAATCAGTGCATTATATCCTGCAAAGTTTAGCAGTGATTTCTTGAATTGGGTTGTGTGAGTTTCACAGCAGGGCACCTGTCTTGTCTGGATGTGAATTATCATGACAATACTTATGGTGTATTACAGTCATAAATATTTGTGTGAGAAAAATCTCAGCATAGGGTTTCCTGTCAGCTTTGCAGCTGACACCACTGACTTTATAGTAGCACTAGTGCAGTCACTTGTGTTCTCAGCTTGTCAGAGTGGCTCTGGTTAGTGGCCTCAGAGATCCCGAGGGAGCAGCAGTCCCATTTTACTGAATAAACTACATCCAAACTTTGTTGTGCTTTCTGGCTGCAGATCTTAACATCAATCCCATGTGTTACGAAATGTGTGCAGGAATCAGCAAAGTGTTAACCGATGTGTTATTAGCAGCCCAGCACTGAGAGCAGAGGTTTTAGTTTTAAACTAATGTCAGCGATGCTTTTGTCCAAACCTCTGAGCTGTGTGGGGGCGATCTGGCATGTATCACTCAATCTTTTCATTCCAAACATTAAAATGTTCCTTTGCACTTTTTTAAGACAGATTTGGTAATCTTGTCTGTGGGCAGAGTAGGAGCTGTGTTGTAAGAGACTATTTTTATTCTTTCTAGTGTGTAATTTCCTATTACGATAGCCAACATGTTTGGATCAAATGTTAATGTCGGCTCACTCAGCAGCTATGAAAGAAGGGTACTCATCGTTGCCAGGGTTTACGCAGAACATTTGATTCTAAAGCCTGTTTGCATTTTTCATCATATACTGCTAAATATTTGAGTATAACTGTTTAATTTCTGTTGCCTAGCAGAGGGATGCAAGATACAGAATTTTATTACAAATCCACTTAATTGCTCCTATTATTTTGAAGAACTACAAGTTCACGTTGGTGACAGTAGTGAGGCTGTTGCAGCTACATCATGGGGGTTGTGCAGGTTTGCAAAACAGTAGGACATGGTACTACAAAGAAGCTGAAGATTTGTGAGGCCGCATTAATTTAGCTGTCACAAAGGACTTTTATTGTCATCACCTGCAGTCAAGTGATCAATCTGTCTTTCAGAACTTGAAGTAGATGCTTGAATTCAAATGAGAATTGAGTTAACTGTTTGGCTAGTGGTTCTGGCTACTTGATGTGACTGATGGAGGAGGACATCCTTATGTATTTTTCAAATTAACAGTTTGTCTTTGAATGCCAGCAGTACTGATGAGGGATTAGATGTACCTGTCACTAGTGAGTGATCAAACCTCCTGTTTCAGGCCAGGCTTTAGTTAGTACTGGAAATACATCCTGTGCACCTACACCTAAGGGCTGTGTTAGTGCAGTCAGACGTTACAGAATTGTAAACTTTAACTTTTAAAACACTATACTACTTAATTAGCTTCTCAGTTATCTCCACAGCATGTAGCATGTTTTCCTGACTTCCGTGCTGCGGACATTATTACTACTGATGTTTTATAAGTTTTGATCCTGCAAGGAGAGATGTTTTTTATACAGGCTCAGGGATTTTCTGTGTGAATATAGTCAGTCATCATCTACACTCTTAGTGTTCCTGAAATAAACTTCAGTTGAAAACATTTAATCTCTCAGTAGTTTGTATTCTTCCTAACAGAGTCAAATATTGTTTATGAATTGTTTGTGAATTCTACTGCTCGAGTAAACTCCTATCTAAATTAAAAATACAGGGTAAAACTTCAAGTGGAAATTACTGTGAAAACTAACAGGAGAAAAAGCCTTTAAAGCTTTAACATTAAAAATGGAGTTGCTTATTGAGGAACCTTACTGCAATCTCCAGAGTTAAGCTTCTGAAGTAGAAGCTGTTCCTCCTGAAATATCTATGCTGTGATGCCTACTCTGGAGCAAGTGTGGTCACTTTTCCAGCCTTTTGTGGAGCCATACTGGGAGGAAGTGTGTACTGAGCAAGACTCTGATGCTGCCCACATCTAGGGTGTCAATTGCTGCTGATGTTGGAGAGCTATAAAACAGGCTGTTGTTTCTCTTTGGCAAAGAGAACTAACTGGCTGGATTAAATTCTCAATACCTCTGTAGGTAGATACAGGCTTTCTCACTTTTCAGAAGTTGTTTTGATTGAAGTTGTGGCAAGTCTGAGATAAGAATTTTGCCAGTTTCTACCTTGGAAGTCTTTCTACCTCCTCCTGCTGAGACATGCTGCAGAAGTAGCCATGTTAAAAAAAAAATACCAGAAGGAAATAAAGCTGTTAAGAGCCACATTTTCATACATATGAGGCCACTGGTAAGTGACTTGCTCAGCTTGGATTTTTACTAAAATACATATTTCGCTGTTTGTGGGAATTAAACCCACTCCAGGGTGCTGATAGCGCTGTTGTGCCACTAGTAGCAAACAGCCCAGTGCAGAGAAATGGCTGCTCTGCAGAGAAAGCTGGAGAGGGCAGCAGTTACGTGGCTTTTTTTCTAGGGCTTCTGCTGCCCAAATTACTTCAATCACCTTGAGTGAACTTCCATCTCAGCCTCAGCTAACAAGACTGCACTTGGTCAGTATTGATTCTTTTTTAAAAGTATTGGTGCCCTCACTCTTCTGAATTAATTTATTTTGGCTCTGAGTAGCTGCTGTTAGGCAGAGTTCAGGCGGATTAAATTCTGAAGTGGGTTTTTTTTTTTTCTACTTGCCTGCCTTTTTCAAAAGGTAATTATCACTGGTGTATGTTGTTTGGAGGATTATTACAGGTAGCTAATTTCCAGGTAGTCAGGGAGTTAACTGACCAATCCACACCGTGCAATACACAATCCACCTCTGAATTAATTGGTAGACTGCTGTTTGCAGGAGGTTTGTACCTCTGGGGATGCACTTTCCCCTGCAGTGCTTTTGTACAGTCTGTCACCCTGTTAGACCTGTAGAGCTGCAAACAGAACCACTGACATGAGAGCTCTGAAAGAACAAAATACAAGTCTTTTGGAGAGTTTTAATTATTGTGGATCAGTGAAAGATCTGTTAGTGTGGGAGTGATCTCCTTGGCAAGCAGCACAACAGGACAGACTGGAGCATACAGAAACAAGCATTTGGCTGAGGGAACTAGCTGCTTGTTCAACTGACTGACAGGAAACACACAGCTGCATTTTGGTTCTGTCTCCTGAAATGACAGCCGTGTAAAACACAGTTTAAGGGAAAAAAAAAAGAGTGCTTTGTAAACTGGGAACAACCCAGAACTGGAGCTGAGATTGGACTTTGTGTGAGTGTTCTGCTACAGCCATCATATGTTTCCTCTGCTACTCTGACACCTGTTAATGCAGTGTGATATAACAGGTTTCTGTCCTTCCCCAAAATAATGACATCAGCAGATTGCCTGCTTTTCCAAAAGCCCTGAAGACAAGGTAAGTTTCGTTGCCAAAAATACAGGCATCACCTGGGTGGGTTTGTGCGTGTTTATGGAATTTATCGACCTGTAGGTGAACATACTGTAATTGAACCTACTGTTAATCTGATGAAATGGGGATCTTAACCTATTTTGGATATGCAGACCATACATAAACCCCATGATACCTAATTTTGTGCAGCACCTGTGTTCTAAACTCCTACTCGGCTTGTCTAACCATGACACCTACAATGGCATTTTCAGTGGGTGGTTACACTGTCTTAAGAAGAAACTTTGGGGAATTTCAGTTTGTCCAGTGTCTGATTCTAAGCATGTGTTTGCACTATAAACTATGTAGTGTTGCTCTCAGCTTTATTCCTGTTGCCCATTTTTGGTTGGCACAGCAACTTGTAAGCACCAATTTTAAACAACTGTTTCAGAGTCCTTTCATAGCAGTGTACCAAAGATAAAAGGGCACTGTTTGGTGGTTGCTGAGTTCATCTAGAAATAGAAGACTTGCTTTGAGCTTCGTTGTAGATGCCACATTCTCAAATACTGGAATGCATTTACTAAACAAACAATAAGGCTGCACCCCTGCCTCTTCTACTACCTGTCTTCTGCAAATTTATGTCGTTGGGCCTAACAGGTAGCAAGATCTCTTAAGTTACAGGCAGTTGGTGTCTCAGAATAGCTCTCAGTTATGAAGTGAAAGTGCCTTGCTGCACATAACTTGAAAAACTGGTGGGTGGAGTCCTTGTCTTACAGGCATTCACAACTGAAGAAAGAAAATGAGGAGGAGAGAAGAGTCTCCATACTGTATTTTTGGTGCTATTATAATCTCAAAATTGTCATGACAACTGTTTTTCCCATCAAGAATCTTGAGACTGTGCACTTTATTTTAAGGTCATGATTATCCTCCAGCTGATAAGATGCATTTTTGAGTTCACTCTTCTGTGTCCCCTTCTATGGTTGTAGTTCTGTCCTAAGGAAGAGACTTGCAGAACAGCCCATGTAGTTACTCCCAGTCCTTTTCCTTAGAGGTGGTGACTTGGACATCTCACATCCCAAGCAGTGCTGCACCCATATGGACAGTCACTCTTTCAGCACGTGGGGCTTATAACCTCAGGCCATCAAGCTATTTTTGGTGAGAAGGAAGTAACATTCTTCAGATCTGCACGAGAGACAAACTCTGTCTGAAACGTTTCCTTTCAGAGAGTCAGCAACCAAAACAGATCAGTAGTTTTTCTTCAGGAGATCCCCTTCTAGGTGTCTGCCATACAGGACATTTTACATAGGGGTTCTGCTCTGAGCTTCTAACAGCTCAATCTGTCATCAATAGTGCCGGTCAGTTGTAATGAAGATCCTAAACAAAACACTAGGTTTTATTGTGTGTTCTACCTTTACATGGCCATTGATTATACTGATGCAGTAGCCTAAACTTTCTTTTGACTTTTCCAACTACAATTGCATATTCTAGTATCTGTCCTGGTGAAGTCAGGGAGATGTAAATAAACTAGATACTGCAGCCTGTTTGTTTTGGTTGGTTGTCACCTGCAGTTCACTGTAGTCTTTTAATGCCTTTGACAAAGGCTTCTGCGTGTGGACTTGCTGACTAATTACAGCAGGGAATGTGACCTATCCAGTCCCATTAAACATGGGAGTAGTGATTCATCAGGTGCTGAGTAACAGAGTCAGTGGATGTTTAAGACTTAAAGGAAGAGGAAGCATCTTGCTTTGCAGCCTACTTGTGTCACTGAATGATCTGTGTAGTCCTACAATACTCCTTGGAGAAGGGATGACTTTCAGTTAAGTTGGTCTATACGCTTCTATTTTCTGGTGTTTTGTTTAAGTCTGTGGTGTGGGTCTTAAGCAACAGAATCTGCCATTAAAACTGAACTTTTAGTATTTCCAGCATGGCAAAAGCTACAGTTAGTCATTCAAAGTGGGTATTTGACTTTCTGCTCTATTGCATATTCCCATAAATGGTCAGAGTCTGGACTAAGTAGATTACTTATGGAGTCTGAAGTGAGAAGCACTGCTTGGTATGGGCTGATTACACTTTTCAGGCACCTTCAGAACTGAAACCTCTCAGTGTTTTGTGCAGAAATAATGAGACTGTTGAGAATCATCTCTTGCTCAAATCTCCAATTCAGAAATTGTTACCCAGACCAGTGTTTTGCAGTGCATTTTTCACATTTCAGTGTTACATTGAAGTTATAATTGACCATTTTCAGCTAACTATGGTATTTTAATTCTTGGGAAGTCAAGCCATACTTTTGTAGTAAAGTCTGCTGTCACAGACCCCTGCTGTCACACTAGGTGTTCTTGTCTCACAGACAGCTCTGAATCCCATCAGCCAGCAGGACTGCTCTAGTTGGCATCTGGCATCTGAGGAGACTCAGTAAGATATAAGTGTGAGTGTATGCTCTTCTTTATGTCAAGGAACAGCTCTTCTGGAGCTTCAGCTCTGCAGACACTTTATCCAGCTGAAGCTACAGAAGACTGACTCACTGAAGCTTTCAGATCTTTGTTTTAGCTACCTGTTTAGTTGTTCTCTGGGTTCAAACTCTTTTCCCTCTATACATTTTAAGGCTGGAGGGTAAGTTTCCACAATACAGCTACACTTTAATTTTTCCTACTCTTGGAACATGTGCTGAAAGTAAGCAGGTTTTTTTTGTTTGAGAATTAGTATTTTCTCTTGTTCTGTAACAGGTGGGGGTTGGGCCCTTCTCCCAGGAAACTAGTGCCAGGACAAGAGGGCAGTGCCTGAAGGTGCCAGGGGAGGGTTATATTTTAGGAAGCCCTTTGTCACAGAAAGGGTGATCAGACTGGAATTGACCGCCCAGGGCAGTGTTGAAGTCCCCATCCCTGGAGGTGTTTAAAGACAGAATGGATGTGGCACTTCGTGTCCTGGTCTAGGTGATTGTGGTGATGTTAGGTCATGGGCTGGACTTGTTGATCTCAGAGCTCTTTTCCAGCCTCAGTAATAATAATTCTGTTATTCTGTAATTTATTTTCCTGCTGTTTGTTTTTCTCCTTCACTGTCTCCTGAATCTTTTTCCCCACTTTCTAATGCTTTCATCTTTTTTCTTCCCCATCTGCAGTCAATGGAAACTGCATAAATGGGAGTTTTCTTATCATAACTTAACCTCATTTGGAAAATAACCTGCCACTAAGAGTACTCTTGCCTTAACCAAATGTTGGTATGACAGGTGGGACTGCTGTGCAGCACTCAGGACGTACCACAGACTCGAGTTCTTTTCACTGGACATTACACTTTCCCACAACAAGCAAACAAAATCCCAGCTTGGTTCCTCAAAGGAGCTTTTTAGGTTGCCACGTAGCTATTTAGAATATTATTAGAAATGCATATTTCTACTACATAGTGGGTGGATCTTCTGTTCCTACCTGCATCTTTTCACACATTGCACAACATCTTCCTTCTACTTTATCATGTAAATATACATGACTGATCCTGCTCTTCTCACTTAACCTGAAACCTGACTTGTGTAACTGCTGTTAAACTTCCTGTCCCTAATTCTGGCTGGCTGTCACTGAAAGGATGGGATGGCTGCATGTAAACACACAGGAGGGTGGCCTTTAACTTCCACTGTATCTAAAATAGTGCAGACAAACTACTCAAAGTCAAGCTGAGCCACTGCCGTCACAGACAATGAGTGAAAAATCAGTCTTCAGCCAATACTCGTTTTGGATTAGGATTACCATTAGAATTAACTGCATGTACAAAGATGACTTCAATTTTAACTGAGTTTTAAGATAGTGAACAGAGCAGTCTGTTCCCATGTTTTTCAAGACTGAAGTGACTAGAATAGATAGTCTTTATTTTCTAGGAAGCTGGAAAGCAGGAAAGCTTGTCTTCAACTCCTGGGATGGTCAACAAAGATAAAGGTGATCTAGAAGTGATTTAACTAAACCTGAATTAAGCTGTTTAAAAACAGCTTTAGAACCTAACACAAGTACTGTTTTAACTTGAATTAGTCTTTAATGTCTCCTACTCTTCAGATAAGACTATTGAAACTAATGCTTCAGAATCTTGATTGCTTCTTGATGACCTTAGCCTTACACTCTTCCGAAATAAAAGCTAGCAGACAGTAAATTGGAAGATTTATTAGTGCAAGTTGGTCACTCATTTTCTTCCAACAAGTACACAACAGCATCCCATGCTTAACATTATAAACACACCTGCAGTAAGGTAAGAAAAGTTGAACTTGTCTTGAAGTAACAATGTGTTACATATTGTCGTCATCTGATTCATCTTCCTCTTTCAAAGATTCCTGTTTCAGTAAGAAAAAGTTTAATTAAAACCAGTTTAACAGTTGTTTTATATTCCAACCTATTTTAAGCTAAAAACTTTGCTGTAGCTGCACAATCCTCTCAAATCTGTCCAAAGCCTGGCAGGCAGCAAGCTAGTTCCTATCTTCAAGAGACAATGCTGAGCACCATCTTTACTTCTAGAACAAATGCAAAGCTGTTAAATGTTGCAACTCTAGCTTGTTCTCTTCAAAACCTGTTCTACGCAACGTGAATTACTGCCTCTCCTACTCACTTGTAGCTGTGCAAGCCTGCTGAATTATGCTCATTTTGAAAGTAAGAACCCTGGATTACACTGTAAACTTCACTATTATTATTCCTAACGACACCAGCTAATGCTGAAGAGATGTGTGATGTGGCTAGGTGTTTTCCAGCCATCACAACAGAACTTCTGCGCTAGACTTGTCTGTCAGGTGGAGTACTAAGATGGCACCAAAGTCAGACCTTACCTTGGCATATTTTTCTGCTTCTTCCCTGATGTCTTTGGGAACAATTTCATGTTTTCCATTGGTTACTGCAAAACAGAAAAAAAGTCTATCTCAAATCCACACAAGGAACTTTACAGAGAGCAAAGCTAAAGAATGATGTTTTACTTTAGTTACAGCTAGTTAAAATTTTTCAGTGGTCTCTATAGAAATGACAAAAATGCATTACTTTGTCCAACCCAGCTGAGTTCCAGCTCAAAAGCTTTATCCTTAACTTCATCATGAACTATGTAGATTCTGGAAAGAAGAGAGAGAAAGTACAGGTCAGAATAGATTGATCAACAGCCTAAAGTAACTCTTCCCTTCACAGATTTCTTCTGTTGAAGTACTTACAGTTAATAGAAGCTCTCCTCTGCCCCCACACAAAAACCAGCAGAGAATTTTCCATGCTTTATTACTAGTGTAATTATACATTAAATTATCACTGTTGAGATGCTCAGCTTACCCTAATTAGAGCAAACACTAAGATTCCAATACTGCAGAACCAAGCCTACATCATCACTGCCTGCTTCTGCTAGATAATGCAGTTAGGATTTACAAGAGAGATACATACAGGACAGTCCTATTTTGGTTTACACTTAAAACTAAATCCAAGCACCACAGTATCCAGACTTAAATTAATTCCTTAGTCTGTTGAGATTAAAATGTTGAACCATAAAAGCAAAAATGATGTGACACACACTGAGTAGCACAGCTTAAATCTACCTGTGGCTTCCCTTTTTGAGGAGGCTGTATTCTTTGGTTTCAAAAAAGCATTAGGAAGCCAAAAAGTGGAGAACACCAGCTATTTCTAGCAAACAGAGAAAGGATGGAGACAGATGAAGGAGGATACCTTGAGCACCACATTAGTACTTCCGTACTTCCAACTTCAATTTGATAATAGGATTATGAAGGAAACACTGGTGTCCCAGCAAATGTCTCTGTACATTTGTGTTCTTCTGACACCCTGCAGTTGCTGTTAGACTGGACTTAACAATCACTGCCCAAGATCTGTAAGGCCTTTCTTATGTGTTCAGCTGGGTACAAACCTTTTGCAACAGTATCAGCTCTTGAAGAAACCATTGCTCTGGGCCCTGGCTAGTACTTCAGTGTTTAAAAAAAATTAGTGTCTTTGGTATCTTGCTAAATGCCAAATTTGAGTTGATAAACAGAGCTGTATCTAGAGCTGTTACTAAGTTTTGAGCTGAGACAGAATTAAAGAACAGAAGCATTTCAATTATTTCTGTGCCTTATTTATTTATGCTATTTCAGAACTGCTTTGAGGTCCTTGCTAGGTTTCAAAAACAGATCGCACAAACTATTTCCTCTAGCTGCTGCTATGACAGCCTCAGACACTAACTCTAAAATGAACTCATGTGCTGCAATGCTAGCGATAGAATAGTTGTTACTTCTTGCTAACCTTCTAAGCAGTAGACACTAAATGCTGGACATGAGTTTTGCAGCTGCAGATCCCTATAGTAGTTACATTAAATTAAGTATTCCCAGGCTTTTCATGTGGTACCAAGTTTTATCATTTAAATGAGCACAGCTTTACCCTATATACATCTCTAAATGAGAAGTCATACTATGCTTCTTTCCTTAAACACTTGAGCCTGGTTTTTTAAGGCAAATCTGGAGGCTGAGTCTTAGACCTCAGCTCCATTTCTGGACTGCTACTTTATGTCTGAAACACCAGTCCATGGATCAGTCTGTGTAATGAAGCCTACAGCTCTTACTTTGTCATTGGGACACCAAAGAGCTTCCCCCACTCGTCACCTGGTTTATTTATTTTCAAACCTGTGACTACATTCAGACAGTTTAACCTGTAATCCACTGCTGCACAAGCTGCACCTGTAAAAATACCTGATCAACAGATGTATTTTTTTCATTCTCTGGCATTTTTCAGTACTGTAAGGCACATCCCATCTCACTGGAGAGAAAAAACCATTCACAGCAAAGATACCAGACTCAGCATCAACACTCCAGTAGAAATGAAACCTCGTACCCGATTTAAAAGGAACAGCTTCGGTTTGAAGCCACAGCAAGCTCACAGTATGGATTTCTGTGGAGTTGAAAAAGCAGGTTGGAGACTTACTTACATTTTTGCAACCTCTTTAACAACATCACGGCAGGTCATTTCCTTCATCTGCAGACAAGAAAATAGACAGCTTCAGAGAAGGCATTGCTCCATTTCCACAGGCCAGCACCTCTGGGGCTGTGCCTTAGAACTGAATCACTGAATCCTTCAGGTTGGAAAAGGCCTGTAAGGCCATTGAGTTTTACTATTCAGCAATGATAAAAGTGACAAAGACTAGAACCAAATTTAGTCTCTACAATGAGCCTTTCAGCCTGGCAAACAAAAGTCAATGAAGAGTTCTGTGAAAAAGCTGCTACATGAAAACTTCCCCAGTTTAAACTAGTCATCAGCTGGAGGGTTAAAGGCTAAACAGACCATCGTAACATCTTAATGCTCTGTGACCAACTGACATAGAATAACCAAGTGCACTGTATGGGGAAGGCATCACATTTCCATGTATAATACATTCTTTCTAGGTAGTTCAGGAATACTTTTGAGCCTGATCAGCATTTTGTGCAGGCAGTTTTAAATCATTTTATGTCCTAATAGGAGAATGTTATTCCAGTGTTAACAAGCAGCTGCATCCCTCAGCAAAGTACCAGCAACTCATTTTGTACTTTCTCACTGTTACATCACAGTCTGCCGACAGTTTCATAATTAAAGTCTAATGCGAATGTCCAGACATGGTAAACTAGTGTTTAAACTATACAGATCTCCTGCAATTCTGCTCTTCTGGCCTAGGAAGTAGTAATATATTCTACTAGGCTTCATTAATGCAGTTTATCTCAAAGTGTTTTCAAAACCATCCTTCAGAAGCAAGTTTTGAGACACTGCTGAAGAAATGAAACGAACAAAGCTCCTCTGTTTGTGTTGAGTGTCACAGCACTCTCTGGGTTGAAGAGCTTGCCCACGGAAGCAGTTGGCCAGAGAAGAAATGCCCAGACATGTCATCACAGTCCTGGCCCAAGAAGTTTCCTCAACAGGTGGAGAAACACTGCCCCAGCCCTTACACTGGTGACGTTCAACCCTACACATACACCTTGTGTCACATAGACAAATTACTGCGTGTGTTGGTGCATACTAAGTAGTCAAACAGAAACCCCAAAGGTCTGTTACCCATATTCACAGCAGAGGAAGCAGAATTGATTTTCTGCCATTATCCTTTTCCCATCCAAGGTGTTTATTCCTCAGACAGTAAGAGTAAATACTGATGCAGTTCATTACCATTATGTCTGTATATCAGAAGGTTGTACATAGCATCAGAGCTGCAGAAGAGATCCAAGCACTCTACCCACCACTACAGACTTCCCACTGTGCAAGATATCAGACATCCCCATAAGACGCAGCAGATCCAGTGCAGTGTTTCCTGCTCACACCCTGAGCTACACAAGGGCTTGGAATGCTGTGTGCTCTCCAGAGCAGATCTGCAGCTTTGACTAGCTGCTAGCCTTTGCTTTCCACTTGTACTGATCTCTTCTACAGAACCAGTTAGCTGACAGGCAACTGTGGGCAGCATCACCCCACAAAAGCTTTTGGACATGTCTGTTCCCCATTTCAGTTCTGACAAATGCATCTCAAAGTTAACTCTAACCTGGAAGCCTGCCCAGTCTGCAGTTAACAAAAAGCATCGTCATGCAAGACTCGACTGGCCCTGCCTCACACTGCTGTGACAAGATCATACGCGTTACTGAGGCATTCTGCAAGGAAGGCATTAAATAAATGAACATGCTTAGGCCACAGTACACTCCACTGTTCCCATGTACAAACTTCTACAGGCTCCACATCTGTGAATCAGCTGTACGATGCTGAGTTACACACAAGTTTTTAGAAATGGTAGCACTGCAGAGAAAATTAATTTTGGGGAGTAATTATATGTTGTACAACCTAGCATTAACTTCCTGCCAATCTGCACACATGGAAATCATAATGTGGTGGCATTCCCAGATGCCACCACAATTCCAGTACCAAGATGGGGTGATAGTGTAGGTTTCTTTTAATGTCTATCCAGGCATCTGACCAGATTTGAAACTGAATGAATCAAGTGTAGGAACACTGTAATTTTCCTGTTACAATATTACAGCACCATAAACAGACTATTCTTGAAAGGGTAACAATCAGATGAACTCTGATCCCTTCCATGAGCAGCTGTGTTGTATTTCTACAGACCAAAACCATAAGGAAGATGCCACCAGAGCAGATCTAGGGACAGAGCATAGGGACAGGGTTTAGTGGTGGTCTTTGGACAGTTGGGTTAATGGTTGGACTCAAAGGTCTTTTCCAATTGAAAAGATTCTCTGATTTTACCATCTTTTGACAAAAGGTAGCACTTCCACAAAAACCACCTGAGAATCACTGCTTCACTTGGCAAGGACCTTATTTTTCTATGGAGAATCATATTTCACTGATTTGTGATTCTGCAGTTCTACTCATTGTCTCAACCAAGAACCAGCTTTTTTCCTAACTTCTCAAAGAAAGGGTTAAAATCTTTGACAAAGAACAGATACACCACCCTGTACACGTTTTCATCCACAATGGGAAACTGAGTTACATTTTTACACTCATTCATGTGCTCAGAAATGATGCTATTACAGAGGCTAAACCATCTACAAGAGTGTAAAAGGGGAGGTTCCATCTGATCTCCTGTATTTTATATGCTTCAGACATCCAGAAAGGTAACACTGTACTGGTTGACAACTGGCTGAACAGGAGCCAGCCATGTGCCCAGGTGGTATGAAAGGCCAGTGGCATCCTGGCTTGGATCAGCAATAGTGTGGCCAGCAGGACTAGAGACACAATTCTCCCCCTGTACTGGGAACTGGGGAGGCCTCCCCTCAAGTACTGGGGGCAGTTCTTGGCCCCTCACTTCAAGAAAGAGATTGAGGTGTTGGAATGGGTCCAGAGGAGAGCAACGAGGGTGGGGAAGGGACTGGAGGGAAAGTATGATGAGAGGCTGAGGGAGCTGGAGGTATTTAGCCTGGAGAAGAAGAGACTCAGGTGGACCTTCTCCCTCTCTCCAACTCCCTGAAGGAAAGTTGTAGTCAGGTGGGGGTCAGGCTCTTCTCCCAGGCAACTAGTGCCAGGACAAGAGGGCAGGGCCTGAAGCTGCCAGGGGAGGGTTAGGTTGGATGTTAGGAAGCTCTTCCTCCTTTAAAGAGTGATCAGACACTGGAATGGACTGCCTGGGGAGGTGGTGGAGTCTCCATCCCTGGAGGTGTTTAAGGACAGACTGGTTGTGGCACTTAGTGCCGTGGTCTAGGTGATCGTGGTGATGTTGGGTAATGGGCTGGGCTTGATGATCTTAGAGGTCTTTTCCAGCCTCAATGATTCTGTGATTCTATAATACCGTAAGACAGGAACATCTGTCCTGAAGCTGCACAACAAAACTATAACATCATACCTGAAGCTTCTCGATCTCTGTTTTTGCAGCCTGCCTGGCTTTACCAATGGCACAACCCCAGTAACCCTAAAGAAGGAAACAAATCAAAAAGCAAATGCACATTTAATGAAATAATAATCCCTCTACAGTTGTTACTGTCACTTAGCTTATGACAACTCATAGTCTAGTAACACTAACCCTTGGTATTGTTTTCTCTAGGGGTACATTCCCACATCTTTGAATAGAACCCAGCCACTAGATCGAACACTACCACTGCTGATGGAAAACAAGTGCTCAGTAGCACTGAACAGAAACAGCTGCTCAATTTGTTGCAATAGATAATTTATAATAATAATTTTTAATATTATTACACTAATGGAAGTACAAATGAGAATTACAGAAGTTCTACAGGTTCAAAAATGAACAAACCCACCTGCTTACTGTGAAAATACATGGAAGTGTAAGCACATAAAAGGTCAGCACTTCCATTTTCCTCAGCAGCTACAGTACTGGATACATTGAAAAAAAAAAATTAAAAGAAAAATCTTTCATTTTGACCTTATTTTTCAGAACTGCTTGAGAGTCCAGCACAGAGCCACAAAGATGATGCTGGGAGAGTAACATCTCCCTGATGAGGAAAGGCTGAGAGAGCTGGGTTTCTTTAGCTTGGGTAAAAGGAGACTGAGGGGTGACCTCACTAGTGTTTATAAATATGGAAAGGGCAGGTGTCAGGAGGATGGAGCCAGGCTCTGCTCAGTGTCACCCAATGATAGGACAAGGGGCAATTGGTGTAAGCTGGAACATAGGACGTTCCACGTAAACATGAGAAGGAACTTTTTCATGGTGAGGGTGACAGCACTGGAAGGGGCTCCCCAGGGGGCCTGTGGAGTCTCCTTCTCTGGAGACACTTAAAACCCACCTGGACGTGTTCTTGTGTGACTTGATCTAGGTGATCCTGCTCTGGCAGGGGGACTGGACTGGATGATCTTTCAAGATCACTTCCAATCCTTAACAGTCTGTGATTCTGTATCATCCTGTGTGTAACACAGGACTGAACAGGCAGAGCTAAGTACAACTACAGAAGTGTCGACTTTGGTATGACTAGCTGTTAGCAGTCAGGGTCAGCCCTCTCTTATCTGATGCTCTCCCCTACCTTAAGTGTTTTGTTAATGAAGCTTCACTACTAAACCTGTCCTTTTTGGACAGCAGATGCGACTTTGCACTAGCTACAGCAGTGACTGAGCAGAGAACGTCACAGGCAAAGATAAAAATTTTACAGGGCCTTTGGAACAAAACTATTTTCTTACCTAGGAATTTTTAAAAGAGGAACTGACACCAACATGGAACTATAAAAACTCACGTATGAAACTCCTGATGGATCAATCATGTACAGCTGTGCACCGTCATCGTCATCATAGGACCCCAACATGAAACTGGAGGGGGAAAAGTGAAATTAAAAACATTTCTTCTACCACTCCACACAGAATTAAATGATTACACCAGCTCAGGTTTCCTGTATTCTTCCTGGAGCACAACTCTTACTGTCCTGCAGCATTCCATGAACTTTCTGAGCAGTTCAGTGTTACCATGACAGCCCAGCACCTGCCAGCTGCCACATACACTTTGCTTCTCTGTAATGAGACAGCAGATCTCATTTCATCAGTCCCTTTGTACTAGAATGCATCACAGCTGAAACCTGAGGAGGGCAAGTAAGATGGCTGCAGAGGAAAATTCTACTTTCATCACTGTCACAGACTTAATAACTTTGACTTCTCAACAATTGAGGGACAACCTGGTAGTTTCTGTAGAGGCTTCTGTAGAGGTGTACTCAGCCAAATCTAAATTCTTCACCCAAGGTCTTTCCAAGACAAACTGCAGGTTATATATTTGAAGTTTAAAAAAAAGGCCTGGCAAAAAAACCCAAAACTCTTTAAAAAAAAAAAAATCCTTAAAAATGTTTGACTCACCTGCAACCAAAAGGTCTGACAGCACTGTACAGTGTGTAAGCATGCACATACATGGCCACTCTGTCTGCGAGATGCTAAGCAGAAGGAAAAAAAAAAAAAAAACACACATTGGGAACCAATATTTGCAGAAGCAAATCAATCCCAAACAACAGAATTTAATTGTCTGTACTGGAGCTGGGCCAGAGAACAGCAATGAGGCTGGGGAGAGGTCTGCAGGAAACAGGCCCTATGAGGAGTGGCTGAGTGAACTGAGGTTATTTAGGCTAGAGAAGAGGAGGCTGAAAGGAGACCTTACTGCTCTCTACAACTACCGGAAGGGCACTGGCACAGGCTGGCCAGGGAGGTGGTGGAGTCACCATCCGTGGAGGTGTTTAAAAACCGAGTAGCTAGAGCACTTGAGGCCATGGTCTAGGGGTTAGGGAGATGCTGAGATGAAGGCTGGACTTGATGATCCTCAAGGTCCTTTCCAGCCATGATGATTCTATGATTCTGAGAAAAGTAAGAAATCAAAAAACCCCAAGTGAACCGCACCAACTTCTTACCTTCAGTGGAATATCGTAACCATAATTAGATCTAAAGTTAGAAGCCTCTTCTCTAGCGATGTCTGCCAAAGAACGAGCATCTGCCAGAAGCCCCGCCACTGCCTGAAATGAGAATGGGCGTCAGACCAACAAGCCCAACACACTTTGTACTAAGTAAAGTTAACGGTAAAAGGTCTAATTGTTTGACTTAACAGAGAGCTTTACTGAGTTCTACGCTCTACTAGAAGTTATTTCCATCAAACCATCCACCTGCTGGTACACTCAGAACACATCAGCGTGGTTATATATTAGAGCAGAATTTCTCCCTAGAAGCAATCAATAATTATTACTAATAAATTATCTTTGTGTTACTTTGTGCTGTATTATTCACCACAACTATACTAACTAAAACAGTCCTTCATATGAAGTTGAAAAGGACCCCTTGAACACATGAATTCATACTTACATTCATGTGTGAACAACTAAAAAACACTTGAAAAATCTTAAATAGCCTTGAAATGTCCATCTTCTCCCTTAAATTTTTATTTAATTATACATTTATGTATAAATTATATCTAAAAATAAAGTTATAAATGCTTTCAGAAACCCCCTGGTATTTCTGACTCTGTACACAGAAACATTAAGGCTACCTTATCAATTACTGATTCTCTGACTCACAGATTAGTACTTCTGGTTTATTGAAAATTAAAATGCAACAGCACCTTACCATCCCAACATGCCGATCAACGTTGAAGAGACGCTTATTGGAGCCCTCCTCATAAAGCTTGGACAGGACTAGTTTTTCTACTCCAAAGACCACACCATCTTTGCATCGTATCCCAATGGCTGTACTGAAAGACAAGGGAAATCTAAGTTCCTTCCACAGAAACTTAACTGTGCTGTAAAACACATCACAGATAATGACAGAATCACAGAGGCTGGAAAACACCCCTAAGATCATCAAGCCCTACCTAGGACCTAACATTACCACAGTCAGCCAGACCATGGCACTAAGGCCCACAGCCAGTCTGTCCTTAAACATTTCCAGAGATGAGGACTCCACCACTGCCCTGGGCAGTCCATTCCAGTCTTTGATCACCCTTTCTGTGAGGAAGGGCTTCCTAACGTCCAGCCTAACCCGCCCCTGGCAGCTTCAGGCCCTGCCCTCTTGTCCTGGCACTAGTTGCCTGGGAGAAGAGCCCAACCCCCACCTGTCTACAACTTCCCTTCAGGTAGTTGTAGAGAGATAAGTGATAACAAAGTGTGAGAACTAATATGATTTCCCCAGAAGTAGATTTGTTACAGCACTGAACAGCAGGAAAAAAAAAGCCAAAGCTCACTAAATCTACAATCATTTTCTTCAAGGAGGGGGCTGCCCAGAGTTCTGAACAGACCCCACATAGCAGTGCCATCATTTGGAGTGAAGTCACCACCCCAACAGTGGGCTGAACTATACCAGTATGAAAACCACTGACTTTGCAAAAATTCTCCACCTACATGATGTGAAAATTTTTGTCACGCTGAGGGACGGGGTTTAGCAGTGGGCTTGGAACAGCTGGGTTAATGGACTCAGTGATCTTAACGATCTTCTCCAATCTGAACCACTCTTACTCACAGTTACACAGATCATTAGGGGTTGCAAGGGACCTCCAGGGGTCACCTGCTCAAGCAAGACCATAAAACCTAAGACAGGTCACACAGGAATACATCTAGACAGGTCTTAAAAGTCTCCAGAGAAGGAAACTCCACAACCTTCCTGGGTAGCCCGTTCCAGTGCTCTGTCACCCTTACAGTAAAGCAGTTTGTACTCATGTTGAGGTGGAACTTCTTGCGCTCCAACTGACACCCATTGCCCCTTGTCCTATCACAGGGCGCAAGTTAAAAGAGATTGTCTCTTTCTTCTTGACACCCAGCTCTCATGGATTTATAGACAAAGATTAAGTCCCATCACAGCCTTCTGCCAAGCTGAAAAGTCCCAGGTTTCTCAAGCTCTCCTCAATCAAGTTTCTATCCCTCTTGAACTGGGGAGCCCAGAACTGGACACAGTATTCCAGATTAGTTCTCTAATTATCAAAAAATATAATCAGGCATAAATCACCAACCACAGCACACCAAAACAATCAATTCATTCTTATCTGGCAGCCTGTGGCTACAATCTGACACTTGGGTGATCCATTCCACTCTTACTGATCAATCCCCTAGAGCACAGCTGGGATTGCAGCTCCACAGGATCCCTTGTGTACACCCAGGGGGCAGAGAAGCTTTAGCAGAACCTGGATCGTCTCTGTTCCGCAAAGAATACATTTGAAGTTCTAAATTTACAAGGCCCTGAGAACATCAGTCTTTCAGGGTCTAAATTCACATCCATACAACAGGCTTTCAGATACTGCTAGAGCTCTGCCACAGAAGCAGAGCAAACTACACACAGTAAGGGGACCTACAATTAGATCATGCCTCAAAGCACTAAATCTGCGCTGCCCCTGACACACACAAGTACATTCCCTGCCTCCCTGGGCACTCCTCACAATATACCTGGTTCTAGCAAACAAAAGTGATTCCTAGCCAGTGTAAAAATGTGATTTCTAGCAGAAGTGATTGCATTTCTTTTATGCTTAAATTGAAGCCTCCTAAAATGAGCCCAAAGGACACAGATGCTCAGACTTAATTTTAACAACAGAATTCTACCTCTAGTCCTATGACAGAGCTTTTAGAGGCTGAACAATGGAGATGTGGACATTGGTATCTTACCTGCTGTTCTCCACAGCTTTCATAGCATATTCCACCTGGAACACTCTGCCATCTGGAGAAAATGTGGAAGCTGACAGGTCATACTGAATTAAAAAACAAAATATTCAGTAAAAAAAACCCCAAAACATCAGACCTCAGCATCTTCAGAAGTCCATTTATTTAAGAATGTGACTGTCATGCACATGCCATCAAAGTGGATGAAGCACCAGAAGCAGGCAGCAAACACACACTGATAACTGGAAGTTCATGCTGGTCACATCCACACCTCAAATCCCCTCAACTCAAACACTGCACAGGTCTGATTGTAGAATGGTTTGAGTTAGAAAAGACCTTTCAGACCATTAAGTCCAACCATTAACCCAGCTGTCCAAAACCCACCGCTAAATCCTGTCCCTAAACTCCAGGTCTCCACGAATGCCAGATCTCCACAACAGAATGACATCACTGCGAAACACGTCCAGGGATGGCGATTCAACCCCCTCCCTGGGCAGCCTCAGGCTGAGTACCCTTTCTAGGAAGAAATTTTCCTCAGGGCCAACCTAAACTTCCCCGGAGCAGCTTGAGGCCATTTTCTTTTGTTCCTTGGGAGAAGAGACCAACCCCCACCTCTCCACAACCTCCAGTATCTGCACAACTGCGCACTGTGCAAAGCTTAAAAGATACGGACTTCCAGTTGGCCTTTTATGACTTTTGAAATTATAGATGTTTAATAACAGGGATCTATATTTTACGCTTACCAGCACACCGCACACACAGGCAGGTTCGCTCTTCACCAGCCCCAGGGGACTGCCGGCCCGAGGGCCACCGGAGCGACCCGGCCCGATCCTCAGAACCCCAAGAACAGAACAAACCGCCCGGCCTGGCCTCACCCCGCCCCGAGCTAACAATCCCCCGGCGCCTCTGCCCCCAGGATCTAGGGCGACCCGCTCCCGCCTTTGGTTCCCTCGGCCTAACGGGCCGCAGTGACTCAGCAGCAGCTCCCGGCAGACCTCTTTCCCCGGGAGCGGTCAGCGAGCCCCAGGCTGCGCTGTGCCGTGCCGTGCCGTGCCGTGCCGCCCCGTCCCAGTACCGCGGGGCCTGGCCCGCACTCACCCCGGTGCCGATAGAGCTCATGGCGGCGACGCGATCAGGCCCCCACCGGACGGAGCCCCGTCACGCTTCCCACAGCCGAACAACATCCCTTCCCATTGGCTCCCGCGTCAGCCAATCAGCGCCAGCCACAGCACCTCGCGGAGGGCAGCCCAGTTTACATGGTGAAGAGGAGGGGGTGGAATGCGCATAGTCAGCGCCCGGCTAGCTCAGTCGGTAGAGCATGGGACTCTTAATCCCAGGGTCGTGGGTTCGAGCCCCACGTTGGGCGGGAGCTTTTTGGGCCCTTTTGCAGGGCGGCAAAACACCGGCCTTGACGGGAGGTTTCCACTGGTTCCAGAAGAACTGCAGAACGTTCCAAAGTCTGCTCCAACCCAAAAGGACCCGGTAGCTGCTATAACCAACAGTGAGCTGCAGGCAGCACTGTATCTTTTCTGTTATCTGGTACAGGAATCAAGTCTAGGTTGGTGAAAAAGAAGCTGTCCAGGCCCCCAACGACTTTAGAGAGAGATCAGGACTTACAAGCGATGGGCAGGAATGGTCATGAAGTTTAACGGGAGAAGTTGCAATTCTTCCCCAGGAGAGGCAAGAGAACAGCTCTGTGGAATGAGATGTCAGCTGATGGAGAGCAACACAGTGTGACCTGGCACCACAGAGGGCCAGTCCTGACCTGGGGCACATCAAGCAAGGGCTCACTGGCCAGGGGAGAGACACAACTGTCCCAATGGTGTGGTCCTACCTTGAGTTCTGGGTGCCTCAGTATGAAGGCATCAAACTACTGGAATGTGTGCAGAGCCAGATGACAGAGGGTGAAAGGCCTTGAGGGCCAGAGGTCAGAGCAGCTGAGACCACTTGGCTTGTTCTGCTGGGACAAGGCTTCAGGGTTCCCCTAGTCATTGAGTGTTGCCTTAGTTAATGAGGGTTGCTCTTGTCACTAAGGAGTGACCTCATCGCTTTCTACAACTTCTTCAAGCTGAGCAGCGGAAAGGGAGGAGCTGATCTTCTCCCTCTGGTCACCAGTGACAGGACATGAGAAACCAGAATGAAGCTGCATCAGGGTAAGTTCAGCTTGGCCATCAAGAAAAGGTTCTTCATCAGTGAGTGGGCAGTCACTGGAACAGGCTCCCCAGGGAATTGGTTTGAGGTGGTTCTGTAAGAAACAGGGAGTTGGACTTGATCATTACAGGTCATTTCCGTTGTGAGATGGTCTACAAAAAGGAAGGTGAGGGGCATGAGTTAAAGTCCCTTTACCCCATGACCAGCTCCCACAGACAGAGCAGGCTGCAACACACTGTGCTGGTGGATATCCCAAAATGTTCTTCCTTCAGCAGGACTTAGCTCTGCTGGACCTGAGTTTGCACCTGGCTATCACCAACCTTCAGGAGCAGCTTCCAGTCCAGAATTGGGAACTGCAGCGGGAAAGCCTCTAGTAACTGCAGGGGTTTGTGCCTGCCACTGTGCTCCTGATAAAATGTTTGAGTTCCCTGTGATTCTGCTGCAAGGATCCACAGACCCTGCGGTAGCAGGGAGAGAATAACTACATCTAGGCTGCAAAAAATAAGCCAGATCTCTTTCTACATGGCAACACACTTACGTTACTTCGGTGTGATTCCCAAGGGCTTTCCAGGGCTCGTAATTCTGAAAAGCAAATCACAGTCCTTCCTCACCCCTTTGAAAAAGTAAAAATCTTGTTTCCATCCTTAATGGGGCATGCGACTCACATTTAAACCCACCAGCAACACAGAGTTAGGATTTCTGGTTGAGCAGTGTGGAACAGCAGCTGTGGAAGCTGTTCAGTGATGCAGAAACCCCTCAGGAGAAGAGCAAGGAGAACCAGGGCACAATGGCAGAAATGCCAGGCCTGTGAAAGGTCCCAGGGTACACACACACACACACACACACACACACACACACACACACAGAGCATCACTGAAATACTCCTGAAAAGGGAAGAGCTAAGACTATCCCAAATTTCCTCAGCTGCAGTCTGCTGCAGTTCAGAATGACATCACTGCACCACCACAAACAGGCTCTGTAGAGTTCTATCTCCCACTGAGAACTACTGACATATGTGAGCAACCCCTCCCAGGGACCCCTGCTGATGGCACACTCTCTCTAGAGGAGACTGGGAACATGTTAAGAACAGGGATGTAGCAGGCTTCTCTCTAAATCCTGGGGGTTTTATCCCTTTTGCTTTACTACATAGAAGGGTTGCAATCGTAAACACTTCCTGGAGTCACTCAGGAAGCCACTGGGATCCCCAGGCCTTGCCAAAAGCTACTCCAAACGAGTTAACCTCATGCATAATCAGATTCCATCACTTCTTCCCTGTCAGGACCAGACCTCACCCATAGGTTTTCTTGCCAGGAGTGATGGGAGCCTCAAGTCTCCTGCCTGGCCCCGTAAAAGTTAAACCTGGGAGAAGATGATGGTGGGACAGCATGGTTGCACAGGGTGGGGCCCTGCTGAAGAGGACTCACAACACCATGATCCTTAGTCTCACTTCCAGAGAGATAAAAGGGCTTGGTAAAGGGGAACAAATTAAGAGTAAAGGTTCAAAACACTCAAGAAAAGAAGAGGAATGCAGGTACTTGAGGAATCTGCCAGAGAATGAACAGCCCAAAGGAAATGAAACTATTAATCCTAGACTTACGGAACCAAATCAAGCACAAGAAGAACTGAACGAACAGAATCATTCTCCGCTCAAACTTCCCAAAAAGGTCAGGGGAAACACCGCTGCAGCACCTTTGCTCAACAACCTCAAATCATTTCCTCACATGTGACTCAAGGGTGGAACATTTTAATATAGAATTTAGCAGAAAAGCTTCCATGGATGTTTCCCACTGTCCTTCCCTTACTCTTCTAATCATATTTAAAATCAAAATACCTTAAAACAACATCTCTCCTTGAGGTCATTTATTGTACAGATAAATAACAAACAACTCAGCAAGTTGCAGCTCATAACAGTACAGAGGACAAAGCAGCATAGGAGTTGCCACAAGTTAAGTTTTTAAACTGTAAGTGGACAACATGGTTTCAAAGGTGTTAGTTCCTACCACTGTACTGCCCTCCCAACATCCACACAGTTCATATTAAACAGTGTTACACACAAATTACTTAATGAAAACAAAAGCCAACATATATTATCTACGTGAAACAGATGAGAGGAATCCTTGTGTAGCCGTTAGGTACTCATTTCTCTGTAGAAAAAGCTCTTTTCATCAGAGGTGGAGGTGCCTTCCCAACATCAAACATCATTTCCAGTGGAGGATTATTGAGGCAGCACCAGTCGGGAATGCGGCCCGTCTGGCTGTAATATTCTTTGGACACAGACCGGCTCCCAAGAATGTCCTGAAGTGCCCCAAAAATGGCTCCTACAGTAATGGAGGAAAAACGAAATGTGCCATTAATTCAGTGTATTGAATTTCTTCTTCTACTTGTTCCCACTGAACATCTCAACTGTTCTTTTCAAGGTTTGTCCCAGAAATTAAAGGAGTGAAAGGATCTAGCCACTTCTCACTAGCCCAGCCAGTCCCAAACTGCTGCCATTTCCATCAGAAAGCAAAACATTTGAAAACAAAGAATAATCTAGTCCCTTCCCAGAACACAACTGGCATAACTGAGCTGTTGCTGATCTCAAAGTCCCCTAGAAATTTTGATGAACACCCACAACATGTTTACACAAAGCTGTTGGAAGTTTCAGACCGCAGTGGCTTGTTTGCTATTTGTAAAACACAACTCAAAAGGTTTTAAAACTGAAGATTTATAAACACTTGCATTTCAAAGCCTATGGAAATAAAATATATTTAAAGCTCCTATAACCTGGAGTGTCATTCCGCCCTCCAAATGTCCCTGAGGGAGCTTTACCCCACACCAGCTCTTCCAGGAAGGCACAACAATTCTTCACAACCTCAGTTCAGCTCAATTTCAGTAGTTTGCCTGATTCTTCTCGGTCTTGGTTCACTGCAAAGCCCACTGGAAGGTTTGGGTTTCACTCCGTACCTTTGCTTCACAGCTTTTCTCCCCCTCTTACCTCCTAGCCAGGCTACGCAGTTGGGTTTGGCGGGTGGAGTGTGAATTCTGAAGGTTTTAGTGGCAAGTACTTCTTTGTACTTCGGTTTCTCCACCAGGTATCTGATTTCAGCCATGAGCCTGTGGAGGAATCCTGGCAACATAGCTGTGCCCCCAATAACTACCAAGTTCTCTGCCAGCTGCTTCCTGGTGTCGATAGGACACTAATGCAAAGAGGAATAAAAAACCCCACAAAACTTTAATTGAAGTTGCATGAACAGGCACTCAAAGGTCTGTTAGAAATCCAGTCTTTTCATGCACTTTTCTCAACTGAAACACAACCCACATAATTTTTTCCCTGGACTTGTCAAGAAAACTAGACTTGAGGAACTGCCCAGCTAAGGCTTTTACAGACACACTGTGAGTCCCTACAAAGCCCCTCAGCTGCAACAGGCCAGAACACAGCAGACAGGTGACAGCTCTGGGAGAAGATGTGTCAGAAATACATGAATCACAAAATCATGGCTGGAAAAGACCTCTAGGATCATCAAGTCCAGCCCTCATCTCAGCATCTCCCTAACCTCTAGACTATGGTCTCAAGTGCTCTAGCTACTAGTTTTTTAAACACCTCCAGGGACAGTGACTCCACCACCTCCCTGGACAGCCTGTTCCAGTGGCCAACCACTCTCTCAGGAAAGAACTTCTAAGATCCAGTCTAAACCTTCCCTGATGTAACTTGAGGCCATTTCCTCTCCTCATTAGTAATTTGGGAGAAGAGACCATCACCAGCCATGCTACAGCCTCCTTTGAGGTAGCTGTAGAGAGCAACAAGGTCTTCTCTCAGCCTCCTCTTCTCCAGACTAAATAATCCCAGTTCACGCAGCCGCTTCTCAAAGGGCCTGTCTTCCAGCCCTCTCTCCAGCCTCGTTGCCCTTCTCTGGCCCAGCTCCACCACCTCAATGTCTTACTTACCCTGTGGCACCCCAAACTGGACCCAGTACTCAAGGTACAGTCTCATGAGTGCAGAGTAAACAGCCACTATCACCTCCCTATTCCTGAAGCATCAGCCAGAGCTCTCACAGAGGGGAAAACACTTCATAGGAGACTCTTTTTAGCTCCACATGAGAGAAAGGTGCTACAGCAGTCTCGGTGGTAGAAAAGGTTTCTGCTGAAGCTAATCTTAGGCATCACATAATCCAACCAGAAGACATAAAGGCATGAGAAGGCCAAGCTTTGTCAATTCTGCCCCTCACAAATGGATCTGCATGATCCTTTTAATAAAATCATAGAATCATCAAGATTGGAAAAGACCTTCAAGATCATCAATTCCATCCATCCACACTACACCCTAGAAGAAAACTTCCAGGATTCCGAGATCCTCTTGTCCAGAAGTTACTGGATGTGTTTAGCACTTACAAATGTAACAGTCAGCTTTTCTCTGGCCAAGGAGCGGCACAAGGTAAAAGCCAAGAGGTACAGAGGTGAGGGTTCCAGGTGCAGATCTTGTTAAACCATTTGTTTTCATGAGGAATTTTAATTGAAGTGTTTGTCCTGCCCCTCCAAGCCTATGGCTAGATAATAAATTATTTCTCAGGCAAACTAATTGAAATGGCATCAATAACTACAGGAAGTCAACTCCAACAGACGTACACCAGCACATAATGAAAATTTCCATTTAGAGTGGTTTTCTAATGCATTTCTTCCCTAAATGCAGTAAGAAATTCAGTGTTTTGTGTGTGCCAATAAATTCTTCCACAATAAATCTAATGTACAGCCTGTAACTGAGATGGTGAAACAAGTTTTATTCTGCCTCAGGTAGACCAGCATGTGCAGGTGTTATAAAGTCTCTGAGCAAAACACCTTAAAAAGAAGCAGCAGAATACTTGTGTCATAGAGTCATGGAATCATTTAGGTTGGAAAAGACTTCAAGATCATCGAGTCCAACCATGAACCCAACTGTCCCACGTCCACCACTAAACCCTGTCCCTGAGCTCCAGACCTCCATGACTGTAAAACATGTCCATGGGTGGTGATTCAACCCCCTCCCTGGGCAGCCTGTTGCAAGGCCTGAAGAACCCTTTCCAGGAAGATTTTCTTCATGGCCAACCTAACCTTCCCCTGGTGTAACTTGAGGCCCTTTCCTCTTGTCCTATCACTTGTTCCTTGTGAGAAGAGACCAACCCCCCCCCCCGCCCTATAACCTCCTTCCAGGTAGTTGCAGACACCAATAAGGTCTCAGCCTCCTTTTTCTCCAGACTAACCAGCCTCAGCTGCTCCTCACAAAGTTTGTTCTCCAGACCCTTCCCCAACCCTGTTGCCCTTCACTGGACTCGCTCCAGCCCTTCAGTGTCCTTCTTGCACTGAAGTGCCCAAACCTGACCCCAGTACTCGAGATGAGATCTCACCAGTGCCCAGTAGAGGGGAACAATCACTCCCCTAGTCCTGTGACTTCAGTCCAAGCAGTGCAATTCTTTTAACAGCAAGTTTCAGCTACTCTTTGTCATCAAACATGTGTAGCCTCACCCTCACATAAACAGAAGCTGGTTTACTGCTTCTATCAAGGGATGAACACTGTGTTTGTTAGAACCTCCCCCTAAATACATTGCAGTGTACTAGAGAGTAAGACAACAGTCATGGAGCGAGTGACACATGGTGAGTTGCTAACCCACAGCACTTTATCCTGAGTCAAAAGTCCGGGAGTCACTGCTGTGCTTAAATGCCCTCAATCAATCAGTGCCTGCAGTCAGAAGGGTGTTACTGCAGTCAGTCATTTATAACAGCAGATTGTCTGAGGCTGGAGCTTTCAATAAGTATTTTAATATAAAGATACCTGAATAAGTGAATCTAAGATCAAAGTGGCAACTGATGTCTCTTCATTATCCTGTTCAAACAGTATTTCCACAACTGAGTCTCTGTTGAAAAGGCAGGAAATGAGTGTTAATGAGAGGCAGCACCACACAATGAGCTCACCAGCACTAGCAGCAAAGCTGAGAATAACTACAGACTTCCTGTTGACAACACATCATCACTTCTGCTGCTGACACAGTGCCAGCAGGGAGGAGACTACGCCCTGCTGACTTCACTAAACCTCTCGCACCATTGTGCTTTAGTACTCTGCAACTGCTCCCCAAACCTCCAACCTGTTTGCTCTCAATCTTCACCTCTTATTATGGGCTTGTCCTGTGCCCAGCACAGAGTCTTCATTTAAGAGGCATTAAAAGCTGAAGCGTTTCATGAATCACAGAACCACAGAATCACAGAATGTTAGGCATTGGAAGGTACCTGAAAAGAGCATCTAGTCCAATCCCCCCACTAGAGCAGGATCACCTAGATTAAGTCACACAAGAACATGGCCAGGCAGGTTTTAAACGTCTCACAGAATCAAAGAATCAAAGAACATCAGGGATTGGAAGGGACCTTGAAAGATCATCCAGTCCAATTCCCCCACCACAGCAGGATCACCTAGACCAAGTCACACAGGAACATATCCAGGTGGGTTTTAAATGTCTCTAGGGAAGGCGACTCCACAACCCCCCTGGGCAGCCTGTTCTCGGGCTCCATCACCCTCACTGTGAAGAAGTTCCTTCTCATATTCATATGGAACCTTCTATGTTCCAGCTTGCACGTACTGCCCCTTGTCCTATCACTCGATGACATTGACAAGAGCCTGGCTCCATCCTCCTGACACCCACTCTTCACATATTTATAGACATTAATGAGGTCTTCTCTTCTCTGAGCTAAAGAGACCCAGCTCCCTCAGCTTTTCCTCAGCAGGGAGGTGTTCTGCTTCTTTCATCACCTTCATGGCTCTATGGTGGACTCCTTCCAGCAGCTCTGTGTCCTTCTTGAACTGAATGGCCCAGAACTGGACACAATGGGCAAGAACAGAACTCCAGATGTGGTCTTACTAGGGCAGAGTAGAGGGGAGAAGATCTCTCGATCTGCTAATCAACCTCCTGATCCACCCCAGGATACCATTGGCCTTCTCAGACACAAGGGCACATTGCTGGCTCATGGTCATCCTCCTGTTCATGAGGAGCCCCATCTCCCTTTCTCCTACACTGCTCTCCAACAGGTCAGTCCCTAGCCTATAATGGTGCCTGAGGTTGTTCCTGCTCAGATGCAAGACTCTACACTTGCCCTCATTATATTTCATTACATTTCTCCCTGCCCAGCTCTCTTGCCTGTCCAGGTCCTGCTGAATAGCAGCACAGCCTGCTGGGGTGTTGGCCACTCCACAACTTCCCTGGGCAGCCCTTTCCAGTGTTCCATCACCCACACCGTGATGAAGTAACCTTCTATGTTCCAGCTCCTTGTCCCATTGCCCCTTGTCCTATCATTAGATGATACTGAGAAGAGCCTGGCTCCATCCTCCTGACACCTGCCCTTCCCATATTTATAAACATTAATGGGGTCACCCCTCAGCCTCCTTTTTTCCAAGATAAAGAGTCTCAGCTCCCTCCTTCACATATTAAAATCCAATTTGAGGAAAATTTCTGTGCTCTTAGAGTTGAAAATGCTCCTAAAAGTAAACACTCTGCTGTGTTATTTCTCACCTGATTGGGCCAACTACATGGAGAATCTTTTCTCCATCTAAAGGATAGTCCACGTCTGGAGGTGGTGAAGGACGCTAGAAGTAAAAACAAATACGTGTTATGTTAAAGGCCAGAAAGGCCTCATTCACCTCATAGGACTAGGACAAGCTTCACCCTCCACCAACCTCAGCACTGCCATCGATGTTGAACTTTGCTGCCTGGATTTTCAGTCCACGTTGGAGATCACTCACAAAACAAGCACGGACTTCACAAAATGAAGGAAAGGAGCAGAAGAGAGACTCTGTTAGAGCCTTTCATCACCAAAGAATACAATTTTGCCTAATTTATAGAAGAAAACACACTTTAGGCCCTTCCTAGTCCACGACAATTATGAAATAAATGTGAAGAAGCCTAGTGTGGACACACCAGTAGATTTCAAACATGGGCAGATCAAGAGTTTAAATGAAGCTGACACTGAAACCCAGCAAGGACAGGCAAGATTTCTTTCTCAGACAAACTACATAAGACTTAAAGGCAGAGTGATGTCACTAATGGTGCCTTTGGTGCCACAAGGTGTCAGGGGTGTCAAACACACCACCGTGGGTTTTGCACTGCGGCTTCAAGTGAGACAGTGCTCAGTTTCCAAACAAACTGTAATCATGCAATATTTTCCCTTCAGAACTCCAGAGGGTATTTTTTTTCCTCTAGGCAGCACTGACTGAACACAGTTTCATCTGTACCCCAGCTGTTAGTATTATTACATACTTAGTTATTTGTAACCCGCACAAACAAGCATCTTCCTCATAATGATTACCACGGAGAAACAACCCTTCCATACCCAGGCAATTGTAAATAGAAAAGGAACTTCCATTTGAAAAATCACCAGCTGCATTCAAGTTATTTTGCATTTGACTGATGCACTTCTTCCTAATTTGGTCCAAGAGATATATACTTGTTGCTATTTTCTATAATTGTATACATCTTTCTATCTGTTGCACATGAGCATGGAATTCATCCATGCTCTGCCCAATATAGAATTTATTTTTCCCACTGTAAATGTAGCCCTTTACTCACATCTCCTGTCTACGTCAAAACATCTTCTACACATCCTTTATTATTGAGTCTGAGGCAAAATGAGTTTTCCCAGTTAATTTATAAACAAAATTAACTTCAAATATTCTTATGTAGCCTTAGCACCACATGGTCTGAACCCCAAAGAATTCAAAATGGTTTTGGTTTTGCTTCAAAGAGGAAGAACACTCCAAGCTCTTCCAGTAGCTAAGAAATAGGGTGAATAGAGAAAATAAATTCCTAAATGTAAAAGTACCTCACACTTGTTATTATGAAAATCTACAGCACAATTTACTAAAGTAGAGTTCAGTGAAGAAGAGAATGTTACCTTTTATATCCTCTACTATGTCCTCTGGAACTGAGCCTGAAATAAAAAGAACAAAACAACTTAGAACAAAAGGGGTTTTAGTAGAAAGAGAAGTTAAGAATGAACCTAACTGAAATTACATTTACTACACCAAAGTTTTATGTTGACAGCAGCTTTTAATGATCACCAAGGATGAAAGAAGAAGTTGTTTTGTCTTTTCTCAAAACTGAAAAATTACTACACAGCTTTTATCTCAGCCTGCTGTTAAGAGTGGCTCATCACAAGAATAATACTCTTGTTAAATATGGAGAAAGAAAGGGTTAAAGTAGATCACACTGGATGTGGTGAAGACTGAACTAATTTTATTCACCGTTAGCATTTCTCCAGTGCAAGTTCTCAGTGAATATTCTGCATTGAGTGGACCTTACCCATTACAGATGGAAGACTTTGTCCTTTGGCTACTCCTGTATCCACCGTGCACTGCTCCAGCAGCTGATACTCCAGCTCCCTGAAACACAGCACATTCCATCAGTTAAAGAGAGCCGTTAACTTAGACTCATTCTCTGTATGGTGCTTAAGGGACAGGACTTATTCCCTTCAGTTATATTCTTAACCATAAACTGAAGCAGATCTGATTTCCACAGCATTTACTGTATCAACAAAAGCCAGATGGTGGTATGGTGGTAATTTTAAAAACCAGATGCTGTCGCAGCACTGGTTATGAGTTAGGTCATGTTCTACAGAAATCTCTATGAATTAGTCAAAAATGAACTTTCATGGATAAATCATCAGTAACCTGGATCACACAACTGTGAACTTACTTGTGAATTGCTTTTCCTCCCAGAGGAAGAGCTCCCCAGCAGCTCAGAATGGGAATTCCCTCATATATCTGCATAAAGATCAGGAAAGTCTCCTTTTTCATTATGCGCTTTCAGTCTGTAGGAACTAAACACTTTTTCACCTCCACAATCTCTTGCAATGGCTACTGAAAACAGTTTCTCACTGTTTTCCCCCCAAAACCAATTTCTAGTATATAAAGTCTGAAACTACAAACCACCCTTCCCCAGTTTTGAGGGAATACAGAGTTCACATGTCATCAGTAAAGAGATGGCCTAGTTACAATATCTCAGAGCAAAAAGCCAGGCTGGCTGATTCATTCTTACCATTTTTTCACTGAATTATTTCGGCTGGAAAAGACCTCTAAGATCATCAAGACCAGTCCATGACCTGACATCACCACAATCACATAGACCAGGGCACTAAGTGCCACAGCCTGAACACCTCCAATGTCTCTGAACACCTCCAATGATGGGGACTCCACCACAGCCCCGGGCAGTCCATTCCAGTGTCTGATCACTCTTTCCAGGAGGAAGAGCTTCCCAACATCCAACCTAACCCTCCCCTGGCAGCTTCATGCCCTACCCTCTCATCCTGGCACTAGCTCCCGGGAAGAAAAGCCCAACCCCCACCTGACTACAGCTTCCCTTCAGATAGTTATAGAGACTTATGAGGTTCCCCCCGAGTCTCCTCCACGTTAAACACCACCAGCTCCCTCAGTCTCTCCTCCTCAGACTTTCCCTCTAGTCCCTTCCCTAACCTTGTTGCTCCTTTGGACCTGCTCCAGCCTCTCTAACTCATTCTTGAATTGAGTGGCCCAGAACTGCCCTCAGTACTCCAGAGAAGGCCTCACCAGTGCCCAGTACTGGGGGAGAATTGCGTCTCTAGTCCTGCTGGCCACACTACTGCTGATACAAGCCAGGATGCCACTGGCCTTTTAGCACACTTAAAGTCTACAAAAACATCATCTGGTCATGACAGCCCCAGTACTGGAAGGTTTGTGTATGATCAAAGGATACAGGCAGCACAAAGCTCTCAGCGTATCCACAGTCCAGCACCATGGCAGAATTGATCCCAAGCGTCAGCAGAGACATTAGATGACTTGGAGCAAACAAAACAGAAGGAACCTACAAGGAAACCAAAAGGACAGTTGACAGAAGGTGAAAAAGATCCAATCAAAGCACTGATGCTTTGCACAACCATCATGTAAAAGCAAAATGCAAACAACTGTACCATGGGGTATCCATTTTTAATGTAGTTTTTGAGGGAGTGTAGTGATGGTGAACATACAATGGGATTCTAAATCCTATATTCAGCTTGTTTGTGGTACGTGCCAGTGACATCCGTAATAATGAAGGTTGAATGGACTTGTAAGAAAAGCATGTGTTGAATCATAGATCAGGTCTCTTATTGTCATTAAGAAGACATTAAGGAAACTAAATTGCAACTACATGATTTGTGGTATGAAGACTTGAAGATGTGAACAAAGGTGCCAGAAAAGCTGTTAGAAAACCTGCTCTGGCAGAGGAACTGGACTAGATGATCTCTAGAAGTCCTTTCCAACCTCTGTCATATTGTGGTACAATGAAAACACATGAAAGTCTCTCTTATGACAACACAGTGTAGCACACAAACTCACAGAAGTTGTTCCTTGAAACAAACTCCACAAAAACAAAATTATTCAAGAATTACTTCCTTTCCCAGAAATGCATAAACCAAGTTTCCTAGACAGTGACAGCTCATGTAATGGAACACCATGAAGTGTGAATTCAAGGAGCAAAGGCAGTAAATCCTACACTTAAGGGCAACACTACAGAAACAACTTATAATACTGACCCTGTATTAAAGGACCACCCTTATTCTTTGCACCAAATGGAAATACTAGCCAGGGAGAACTCACTTGACAGCAGTATTACCTGACTTCTTATCAAGTGAAAGTCTCTCCATCAAAATAGAACTTTACAAGCCACAAGTCATTTTCGAACATGAATTTTACATGGGTGTGTTCTGATATGTGTTTTTTTTTCTTGTAAAGGGGTTAGGAAAGAAAAATTGCCAAGGCTCTTAAATATTTCACAATTTAAACTCATCAGAAAATTTTATCTGTTGTAAAAAACAATTACACAGACGCGTCAGATGATAAACTGTGCTGTGGGAAAATAGTGAAGATCTACTGTAGATTGTTTTCACCAATTTTTCCAGAACCTTGAGCTTTTTCTATCTAAAGTAAACATCCAAAACATTTTCTGTTACAACAAAGCAAGAATTTTAACACCCAGGAGTGCTGTGCTGTCATCCAGTAAGACCTGGATAGGCTGGAGATTTGTGTGGAAAGAAACTTGATGAGGTTCCACAAGGGCAAGTGTAGCACAAAACTGCTGCCTGGTTTCAGACCTTGGTGACATCAGCCTGGAGGACCCTGCCTCAATCATGCCACTACGATATGAAGCTGTTGCCCTCTGGACGCACCTGCAGGCTGCAGCTGACAAAAGCCAACAGCAGTCCTCTTGTCATTGAGATCACGCTTGGTGTGCAGCAAGGTGACTCCGGTATCTTCCTGAGCAGCAAGAATATAAAGTGCACCCCCATACCAAACACGAGGTGGCTAGTGACCTACGCCGTGGCAGAAGCAAAGTTCTTCATGCACATGTCCACGTGGCTCCCACGTGGCAGCTGCCACCTGAAATGCCTGTACGTGTGCGCCTGCATCCTGTTAGGCACAGGCTTGTCCAGCTATGCCGTCAAGACCGTCATGACGCGCCTGCTGACCACCATACCCCAGTCAGGCTGGCGCAGGTGGGATTTCCTACCATGACTGGAGGATGCCATGTGCCACTTGCGCTGCTGCGTGGAGGAGAAACACCTCGACCACTTCTTCATTGGCAATCGCAACGTGCCTGCGGAGGTAGCCTTGCCCAAAGAATTTGAATTCTCCCAGCCATTCAACATCTTACACAAACTGGCGCGGGATCCAGAACGGCACAAAAAGGCACTGCTGGCTGTGGAGCAGCTACAAGATGAGCTTGTAAGACTGCTCTTCTATGGACACTGAAAAGGGTCATCATGCACAGAGCTGTGTTTGCGCTGCTCACAACTGATGGAAGACCACCACCTCCTCCTCTTGGAGAGAGACCATTCCTTCAGGGATTGCTTTTCCCTCTGCATAGACATCATGAAGAAAGAAGACACTGGGAACTGCACCTTTCCTCCACGGCAGAACCCCACTCCAGGGAGTCAGAGCCAATGCAGCTGAAGAGGCTGCTGCAGGCTTGTGACAGAGACTCCTGTTGCCACCTGGACAGCAATCACTGCTGCCTCTCGGAGAGACACCATTCCTCTGGGGAACATTATTCCCTCTGCATAGTTGCCAATAAATTGCATCTTTGAACAAAAGACGGGATTCTGAGTGTGTCTGTGCAAAACGTTTCACGTCAAAAGAATACCCTATGCTACAGGTCAAAGAAGCACCACAGGTGCCCGGTGCCCTTCATGTGCCTTGCCACATGGAATTTTCCAGGCTTTCTGAGACCTGTGCTCACGTTATCGGGAGTGGTCAACACGGATGCATCAAGGGCAGGTCCGCCTTCCCCAACACAATACATTTTCTGAAGCTCTAACTTGGTGGGTAGATGAGGGGAGGGCAGGAGATTTGGTCTACCTCGAATTCAGCAGGGGTTTCAACACCATCTGCCCTGACATCCTCACAGACAAAGTGACGAAGGGTGCATTGGATGATTGGAGAGTGAGAGGCGGAATGGAAACTGGTTAAAGGACAGAGAGTTGTGGTCAGTGGGGCAGAGTCAAGCTGGAGGTCCGTGTCTATCTAGTGTTGTTCCTCTGCGGTCAGTACTGCGTCCAGTCCTATTCAATAGATTCATCAGTGACGTGGGTGAGGGGACAGAGTGTACTCTCAGTAAGTCTGTTGATGACACACACCTGAGAGGAATGGCTGACACAACCCGGAGTTCTGTACTGCCATCCAGTGAGACCTGGATAGGCTGGAGAGTTGTGTGGAAAGAAACTTGATGAGGTTCCACAAGGGCAAGTGTAGAGAGCTGCACCTGGGGAGGAACAACCCCCTTACTGAGAACAGGCCTGTTTGGCCTGGAGAGGAGGAGACTGACAGGCAATCTCGTAAAGGCTTGTAAGTACC
>JAOXOE010000441.1:42077171-42101818 GCA_028565055.1 Phoeniculus purpureus
GAGCTGCTCTCTAAGGCAAGGTTGTCCAAAGCAGCTGTTATTAAACCAGCCCTTGCTCAGCAAAGTGTTTCGCTACACAAGTGGATCTTTTCTTGTGTTAAAATGACCATAACTGTGGACAGGGTGAAGACCTTGAACTGGTCAGAGCAAGGCAGACCAAATGCAACATCTATAGTGAGCACTTCCAGACCTCAAAAAGAGCTGCTGCCTTTGCAGCTTGGCTCCGTCCACCTCTGCCTCCTGCATTGTGGCTGATGCGGGCCGTCATCTTGCTGCAGTGGGGGTCTCACCCTTAAACGGTTTCTCTGGTTCCAGATATAGGGATATCTCTGACTCCAGACAGGTGTGAAAGCAGTTAATGGTAGCTGTTAGATCAAAATCTTTTCATACACTGACATATTGGGGTGACTGATACTTTCTGATATCTCAGAGAGCAGCTTGGTGCAGCTCTTTCAGCCCATTGCATTTAAGGAATTTGAAATGTGATGGTGGAGTCAGGTGAACTCCAGGTTAGTTCTTAACCATAAAACCATCCTTCAGTCCTTTTTTCTGCCCCATGAAGAGAGTACAGGAGCTTGGGTGCTGCATTTTCACTACCAGTCTGGTGATCCTGGTAGAGAATTATTAGAACAGAAGGTGCAGTTTGTACCTTCATCTTGAAGATGGAGTTCTGGATGAAGATGTACCTTCTGGATTTGAACATTCAGCGAGAGGCACAGGGCAGAGGGATAATGTGCCATAGAAAAGCAGAATTGCTTTAGATGATGATTAAAAAAGGGAATGTGATTAAAACAAGCTGATAAGATTAAATTAAAGTGACAAGATAAAGCATCAGAGCATTCAAGAGGGGAAAGGGGAGATGGAACTGATGGCAGGAGGGCATGAATTATTGATGGAAATCTTCACCAGAAGGTGAAGTCTTTGCATTTTCTTATCTGGGAAGGGAGAGAATGTACGAGGAGTGAACAGAATGATTAAGCAGCTTTATCATCGCATTGGAGTGGATGATTAGGCAATTAGGATCGCTAAAAGTTGGCAAAGCATAAAGCCCAGAGGACTTGTGCTCAGAAAGCGGTGGTGAGGGAAGCAGGGAAAAGCCTTTGGTGTGAGGGATTTGGTGGTGCTTGTGTCACGGTGAGGCTTAAAGGCAGAGCCTGGTTCTGGCACCCAGCACCCTGCAGCTTCCAGAACAAAATGAGGCTCAGGAGACCTATCCAGTAAAGAAGGTGGACAGTGCTTGCAACAGAAATAAGAGGTGAGATTGTTAATGGAGCTGCTCGATGAGAGTTGAGGGAGGGAGAGCATAGCTACTAATGGATCCACTAAAAAGTGTGGATCCACTTTTTCCCTTGGTGGGGAGGCACAGTAGCTGTGAGAGCTGCTGTGGAGTAAGTGCACTTTTTCCAGATCTTTTGTCCTCAGTTAACATCTCCTCTCCTTTCAGGTCAATTATCTGCAGGGCCATGGGCTGAGGGTGCTGTGAGATCCCCAAGCAGAGCACCAAGAGGTCAGACTCTTTCCTAGGAGGGAAGTGCCAGACTATGGTGTAGACCTGCAGTGAATGTGGGCTGTCATGCTACATTAATTCCATTTTCTCTGGTCAAAAGTGTCAAATACTGGATGTTTCCCTGATGTAAATCACACAGAGGCTTTGTTGGCAAAGGGTCTTTCTAAATGAACTTGGAGACAGCTTGTAAACATCTTCCGCTTCAATTCTCTGCTGTAAATTATATCTGATTACTCCCTCTGCAAAAACTAAATTACTAGCTTGGATAAGCCACCTGAATTTATTATTGTACAGGATGCAGAGCTGTAGGACTCAGGGGGAAGGATGGAGACACAAGACCCGTCTCCTACAGGGGTTAGTTTGGATTTATAGCTTTATAGGCTGAACTTTATGATCTCAGAGGTCTTTTCCAGCTTCAGTAATTCTGTGATTCTTTGAAGAGTTTGGTGGTAAAAGGAGAAGTTGGGCCATCCGGTGCCATATACTGCAGACCCTCACGTGTCACCTATTGCTCCTCTTTTGAGCCTTCAGCCTGCATCTGGCAAAACCTGAACTTTCAGAAAGGGGCTTCTTGGCTGTCCCTTGGAACCAGGTTCCATCATAGAACCATCAAGGTGGATAAAGACCTTCAAGATCATCCAGTCCAACTATGCAACCTACTGCCCCTAACAACTAAACCCCCTCCTGAAACACACTGTCTGCCTGTTTGTTGAACCCCTCCAGGGACAGTGCCTCCACACCCTCCCTGGGCAGCCTGTTCCAAGGCCTCCCTACTCTTTCTGGGAAGAAGTTTTTCCTAGGATCCAATCTGAACCTCCCCTGGCACAACTTGACCTTATTTCCTCTTGTCCTATTGCTAGTCTCTAGAGAAGAGGCCAACTCCTGCCTCACTAAACCCTCCCTTCCATTAGCTCTAGAGAGGTCTCCCTTCTTCAAGGGAAGAACTGCAGGCTGGTTCTTTCCTCTTTAAATTAGCCTAATGTCTGTAGTTGGCACTGTGGCTTCTGAATAGCTGCCTGCATGTTTTGAAGGGGTAAACTGGGTAAAAATGACTAGAACTAGCACAGTGCACCCTAACTGTCTGGATTCATCCTGGGCTGCCCTGACATCAGTGCCAGACAGCCACGTTCCTCCTGATCTGCTTACTCTTATGTTATTTAAAATATTTGCAGAGTTGCAGATATTACGTAAATCACTGGGGAGATGTCAGATTATGTATGTGATTTTCAGGAGTGCTGCATGCTCTTCTAGCAGCTCCCCAGGAAACCAAGAGATCAAAATGAAGCCAAGGCAGAGAGTTTGGACTAGTCATCATCCTTGAAATGCCAAGGAAGATGAGGCAGTGCTGCAGACACTTGTTAGGAATTTCACACCCAGAGACTGCTGTCATTTGTTCAGGACATTCAGTGATCATGGAAGTTTAAAAAAAAGGGGAGGATGATGAAAAATACATTGGACTGGAGTATTTGTTACTAATTAGTTGCCTGACCTCTTTGGCAAGTCACCTAGTGTTGCATTTTTATGAAGAGGTGCCATCCACAACGTTCCTCTTCCAAGTTCACACTCTTAATTATGTATAATGATGCATAATTAGAGTCTGAAGTCCAGAATTTATTGATGGTAGCCGTTTAGCACAGATCTCAACTCTAAATTGCTTTATCTCCTACCTACAGCCCGTGGTGTCTGCATATAGATAAATAATTGGAGGAGCCGTTCAGCGGGACCTGGACAGGCTAGAGAGCTGGGAAGGTAGAAATTTAATGAACTATAACAAGGGCAGGTGTAGAGTCTTGCATCTAGGTAAGAACAACTGCAGGTACCAGTATAGGTTGGGGACTGACCTGTTGGAGAGCAGTGTAGGAGAAAGGGACTTGGGGGTCCTGGTGGCAGCAGGATGACCATGAGCCAGCAATGTGCCCTTGTGGCCAAGAGGGCCAACAGCATCCTGGGGTGGATTAGAAGGGTGGGGGTTAGCAGACTGAGAGAAGTTCTTGTAACCCTCTATTCTGCCAGGGTGAGACCACATCTGGAGTATTGTGTCCAGTTCTGGGCCTCTCCATTCAAGAAGGACACAGAACTGCTGGAAAGAGTCCAGCACAGAGCCACAAAGATGATGGAGTAGAACCTCCCTTATGTGGAAAGGCTGAGGGAGCTGGGTCTCTTTAGCTTGGAGAAAAGGAGACTGAGGGGTGACCTCATTAATGTTTATAAATATGTGAAGGGTAGGTGTCAGGAGGATGGAGTCAGAATGTTCTCAGTGTCATCCAATGAGGACAAGGGGCAATGGGTGTAAGCTGCAACATAGGAGGTTTCATATAAATATGAGAGGGAACTTCTTCCTGGTAAAAGTGACAGAGCACTAGAAGGGGCTGCCCAGTGGGCTTGTGGAGTCTCCTTCTCTGGAAACATTTAAAACCCGCCTGGACATGTTCCTTTGCTACATTATTTAGGTAGTCCTGCTGTGGTGGGTGGATTGCACTAGACGATCTTTTGAGGTCCCTTCCAATCCCTAACATTCTGATACTGTGAGTAAGCCCTTGGTTTTAATGACACCGTGGCTCATCATTGCCCCAAAAATGTTAAAATAGTTTCACGCACTAGCGGCATTAGATGTGTTTTTAACCTGGTGCTTCTTGACTTGCCATAGTCCCAGCTTCACGAGCTGCAGAACCAGGAGTTCCAGGACTATGGCTTCTTCTCACCCTGTGCTCTTGCTCAGGAGAATTGGACCTGCTGCAGCAGCACACCAGTGCAGGCCTTCCAGGATGCTGCAGGTTCAACCAGGTTTTTGACCTCCTGCTTCCCTACCCTCCCAAATTTGGGATCATTATTTTCCTCTAGCAGAGAGCAGAGGCCGTCACCCACCCTGTCTTGGAGAAATCACGTTGTATTGTCTCTACTGTGGCTTGGGTTGACTCATGACAGCATCTAAGGTGTGCTCTATGTGGCTGAAAATATGGCTGGTTTTAATAATAAACCTAATAATAATAACAACCAACAAAATGATAATAGCAAGTAAAGATTTATACTATAGAGTCCGTGGGTCCCAAGGGATACGCTGCAGTTGTGTTGTGGAGTAGAGGGGAACAAAGCCAGAATTTCTGTTCATTGCAAATAGTAGAATATTATCAGCCCCTGCCTGTGATTTATCAGAAATGCTCTGGAGTTAATTGCTGCCTTAGAGGCACCTTGTTCTCTGGATCAGTTGTTGATGAGATCACCAGTCCCCTATGATTTTGTTGAAACGTGTCAAAGCCAGGCATTGTGCTTAGCTGGAGTGAGGGGCAGGTGAGGCATCACAGTGGGTTTAGCTGGCTGTGTACCTTGTAAACAGTGCAGCTGTTTGGATGTGTGTGGAGGACATCAGTCCAAGCTTCAGAACTGGGGCACGGTGGTTTTAAAGCTGTTGCTGTCACTGTATGACTATGAGTCTCTGTGACCAGTGCTCCTGGCACCTGGAGGCATGAGAGTTGCCTCGTGGAAGTCACCTCTCTCCTCGTGAAAGTGGGGAGAAGGCTGGAATAAAATGCAATAGCATCGTTAAACATGAGAGTCACGAGAAGGCTTCATGACATGAATTTGGAGATGAGTTCCTTTGGTCTTTCCCCTGTGTGTCAGCAAGGCAGCATGCAGGGGCTTTCCTTGAAAGTTGAAGTGATATTTACATCCAGTGTTTCTGTTAGTGTTACATCTAGGAACCCAGCTTAGAAGCTAGCATAGGGGAACCATGAGTTCCTTTCCTCCCTGGTGTCCCAGTGAGAGTGACATTCAAAACATGCAAGACTGGACTGGGGGAGGACACCTCATAAATGGAGTTTACTGTGGCTTAGTCCATGCAGATGACAGAATTATTGAGGCTGGAAAAGACCTCTAAGATCATCCAGCCCAGACCAGGACCTAACATCACCACAATCAGCTAGATCAGGGCACTAAGTACCACATCCAGGCCGTCCTTCAACACCTCCAGGGATGGGGACTCCACCATTGCCCTGGGCAGTCCATTCCAGGGTCTGATCACCCTTTCTATGAGGAAGGGCTTCCTAACATCCAATCTAACCGTCCCCTGGCAGCTTCAGGTCCTGCCCTCTGATCCTGGTGCTGGTTGCCTGGGAGAAGTGCCTGACCCCCACCTGTCTACAACTTCCCTTCAGGTCAGCACTCACAGTAGGAAGAGTTGGTAAATGTAGACCTCTTGTCCTCTTCTAGTGCTGTGGGTGTCTGTCTCCGTGGTAACTCATGATTTTTCTTAGCTACCTGTCAGAGATAAGTGAATTTGCATGTTGCCTGTGTCTGTTTTGCATTTTTCAGCCTCTAGGTAATTTGGGATTTCTCCTAGCTGCTGTCCTGTCTATGAGACATGGTCCTGCCATACTGATGGCCCTGCTGCTGCACCCTCCCTACTCATAGTAAAGCTCTCACTGCAGAACAGTGGTTACCCTAAGTGGTTTAGGTGCATGTCCAGGCTCTAATAATGCTAAAGCAAGCTTTGAATCATAGCATTGTTTAGGTTAAAAGATCTTTCAAGATCATCAGTTCCAACCACTAACCAAACTGTCCCAAGGCCACCGCTAAACCCTGTCCCTGAGCTCCAGATCTCCATGACTGTGAAACACGTCCAGGGATGGCGATTCAACCCCCTCCTTGGGCAGCCTGTTCCAAGGCCTGAGGACCCTTTCCAGAAAGAAGTTTCTCCTCATGGCCGTACTAACTTTCCCCTGGTGCAGCTGCCGTTTCCTTTTGTCCTATCACTTGTTCCTTGGGAGAAGAGACCAACCCCCACCTCTCTACACCCTCCTTTCAGGTAGACAGTGAGAAGGTCTCCCCTCAGCCTCCTCTTCAGACTAAACAACCCCAGCTCTGTTTTTATAAAACAGGATTGGAAATAGGATCTCACACTGTAAACAGTGTGTTACATTTGGGATTTAATGCACCCAGGGAGACACATCTCTCCAAAGGACATTGGTGCATCCCCCGTGCCTGTAGCATTGTCCTCCTGTACCTGTATATTTGCCCATGAGCAGGAATTCCTTACAGTATTAGCTGATCTCCCAAAGGCTGAGCATTTTGTCTCCGGTGCAGCTCAGAGAGATCCTGTTGCCAGCGGAGATAATGAGTTGTGAACCTACTGTTAAGCACTTGCAGTTCTTGGAGTTGAGCTGGTATTTCATCCCAAAGGAGTGACCACTAAAGACTTGTAATTCTTGGGTATCATCATTTCATGGGACTTACATACTCTGTTAGAAGATGAAAGTCTTTGCGATGGATAGAGGTGGTAACAGTGCTATCTCAGTCCTCTGGGATAGTGAGTGGACTGTCACTATCAACCACTATCAGTGTCTGCTTCCAGAAAAGCAGGGGAGTACAAGACAGGGAGTAATGATTTTTTAAGGCATCTCTGCCACATGGAGGGAAAAATCTCTTAAGTGGAGGAGGCCAGTGGAAAGGAATAGCCTCCCTGTAAGGGTTTCTCCTTGTCAGACATCTCAGTGTGGGTATAGGAAGTGCTGATTAAAACCCCACAGCCTGAGATACTGTTTTTCAATCTTCCTTTTTCAAATCATTTCAGAATGAGCTTCTTGCCTGCCAACTCACTTGAAGAGTTTCTCGTTGATTTGCTCCATTTGCTCTTTTTTCATGAATGAGAAGAGAGGAGATCTGATGAAAAGTGTTAGCAGCTTGTCAAGTTAATTAGTGTCTATTTTAATACTATAATTATCGTTCGCTACTAATTAATATAACACCAGTAACATGATTACAGCTTTTTTGTCTTATTTTTCAGTGAGAAGCTGGATGGAGAAGCTGAAAGATAAGGTAGGAGGCTCCGTGTTTCAATTGCTTTAACAGAAAAACATTTTCACTTGCAGGAATAGATAAACCCTCGCTAGTGCAGTTATTTATCGCTACCGAAACAATTGAGAAAGGGCTTAAAATTTTTGCTGAGAGAAATGAAACAGATGCTGCTGTTGTATATAGTGGTGTAAAGTCACAGTACATCCCTGTTGAGGAGTAAATAGATGCAGGAGGGACAAGGGTATCTGAAAGACTTCCCTGCACTAGAAAATGACCTTTATTGCCCCCTAACTTGCCTCCAAAACTCTTTTATCTTAATTCCAAGCTTGGTTCTAGATCTAAATCTAGAGAATCTAGTGATCCTCTCTGGTTAGAGGCTCTGTGTCATGCCACCACCTCTTGATGAGACCTTTTCTGTCTCCATGTGCAGGAAGAGTTGCAAACTCATGGAAGAAAACAAGAGTAAACACAAGCAGACTTAGAGCAAAGATTACAGACCCCAATGTTTTCTCCCTAACATTACAGTGTGGTGGTACATGGACTCAAGCTATAGGCAGTAGTGCTTCTTTAGGCTCTCCTGCCATAGAGCAAATATTAATGTTCTGAAATGGTTGTGAAGCTTTCCAGATGTTGTGTTGATGACAGCAAAGCCAAGAAACTAGGAGTGAGGTGACAGTGGTGTTTTAAGACAAGAACATTTTGTAACTCATCAGGGCTTGGAAATTTTGGAACAGTATCAGAGTCAATAGGCAAAACGAGCCACCACAAAGAATAATGACTCAATAGACATCTCTAACTGCTGAAAATAGACCTCTAAGCTCAAGCAGATTGTCACGCAGTGAGTCCAGACCCCAACCAAATTCCCCTTAACATCAAATCTAGCCACAGAAATGGGGTCTGGGTGTCTGTTTTCCAAGTCTGGGGAGTGGAAGGGTTTAAAGTGGGTTCCTGCCCAACCCTTGTTGAGTTGCTTTTCTGCCTGCAATAGGGAGGAGGCATGTCTAGCACGGTCTATGCTCAGAGCAGAGCACCTTGGCCGGGGATTCAGCCAGAGCGAATGCTGAAAGCACAGAGAATGGTTTTCCCGACAAAGGTAAAAAGCAGACATCGACACTGGTTGAGTGCCTGGAGTGAACGTACCGTGCATGGCTCACCTGCTCGTGCCAGACCTACCCCAGCCAGCACAGCACAAGCTTGAGGGCATCAGGTGTCTTCTCACTGGAGTGTAGTTTTCACTCCTTTCCTTTGATACCTTGTTGGCACCTCTGTCCTTCCCCAGTGCACAGGGGGGTTGCACGTTGCAGTCTCCAATGGAGCTCTCTGTAGAGTCTGAATCTCTTGCAGGTGGATGTTGGAGTGCATGGCAGTGCCCAGCATGAGCACTGGTGTAACTGGGGATATGCTAATGTCAACTTAAAAGAGACAGAGCCATCTCCCTCCTTTGGGGAACAACAGATATGTGGAGGCAGATGTTTGACTTTGCTCATATTTTCCCTTAGAAGAGCCCCATAAAACCACTCCCCCACCTCCAACCAAATGCTGGTATAGCAAATCACTTGCAAATAAACCTGCTCTCCTCATTTCCTTCCAGTTGAACATATTGGCACCAGTCACATGTGCCCCTCTCGTTTGCTATTGGCAGAACTCTGTCCTCTCCAGCCTCATCCCTAAGAGATGTGTCCTCCTGTGTCCATCAGGCCTGGCCTGCTGGGAAAGGGGAGATGTGGGGAGTGTGGAACCAGGAGTATGGGATCAGTGATAGATTTATCTGGTCTCCTGCAGACACTGTGCAAGTGTAGTGTTTGATCTGATGAATAGTGAACACAAGATTCCATCGAAGTCCTCTGTTGCTTGTACAAGCAAAGCCAGAAAGCAAAGCCAGAAAGATCATGGTCATGGATTGGGTGCTTTAAGCATCTCCAGGATCTGCAAGGAAGCTGCATCTTCCCCAGGGACTAGGAGTAAAAAAGTGGCTTCAGAGCTGCCTGTGAGGTGGGGTTTTTTACTGAATACAGAAGCCCTCATGAGCTGACCTGCATGACACACAGGGGCTGGGAGAACAGGTCCTAGATCTGCTTCATCTTGCAGTCTTTTGGGGTAGAAACCAGTGGTCTGGCTGCTGGGAGAAGCCTGGAAAAGGGCTGGGACTGGCCAGGCATTGTCAAGGCTCATGGACAGGCTGAGGATTTAATCATACGGAACCAAGTGCTTTGTGATATGGAAACTCAGCTGGACAGCAGCTCAGAAGCTATTTCCAGTCTTGCCTCACCACCCACGCCGGCAGCAGAGTTCCTGAAATAGAAAACCCATACTGCACTAATTAGGTCACCCAATTAAGGCACCTTAATTGCTGTGCAGAGATCCAGTCTCTTAGCTGTGTCCTAACTCCTTTGTTGGGAACTGGAGTACAGGCGTGCAGCCCCCTCCAGGCACTGGGGTGGAGTGGGGGGTTATGGAGGGCATTAAAGGGAACCTGAGCAATGCAGCTGGAGATCCTTGCAGCCTTGGGATCCAGGCACAAAGGTGGTAATGAGCAGGATCTCTAGGGGGTTGAGAAAGTAAATCAGCCCTTGTTAGTGCTGTACTTGCCCTAGGTGACATCAGTTATTTTCCTTCTCTAGGTAAGGGTACAGAGCCAGGGCAGCACACTCTGAATAGCTTCTCCCCTCCTCCCACTCAGTGGATTGTGGCAGAAAACCAGTGATGGTGTCAACATGTGTGTTGAAGCTTTGTTGTGGTTTGAGATTGCAGATGAAGATGCTTATGGTTGTAAGCACCAGAGCTAAGTTCTTGCCTTGGTCACCTTGCAAACACACGCAGGCAGTCGCAGGTTGCGCCTTCTGGAAAACATCGAACAAAACTCAAGATCTTACAGCTCAGACTTCCCTCAAATATTTCCACATTTGCTGATACTTTTTTGTTGATTAAATTCTGGTTGTGACCACACCAACAACTTTCATCTACAGGGAGGAGAAAAAACGTCAGCAGTGGGTGCTTTGAGGTCTTGCACAGAGCACCAAGTGTTTCTACTGCAGTGGCCCAGACTATGGCATTAAAAGCACTACAGCAGCAGAGAGACACTGCAGTAAACCCAGACTGTTTGCCCTAAACTTAATGCTTCTGTTGCATTTTTCTATCTCTTTGCTATGAGTGTGAACAGATTGATCTCACTGCACCTGCACTAGTGTGAGCAACAGAGAATAAGAACAGACCCTCATGGTTTGTGTGCCTGTGGCCCTTGGCAGGGGCGATACCTGTTTTGAGGGTGATGTGTAAAGCTGTAGGATCCTGTAAGATGCATCAAGCAGAGGCCTCCGGTTGCTGCACTGTGAATGAAGGCAATGCCGGTGAGGGAGTGGGCCATGCTGTGCTTGCCTCCCTGATTCCTCTGAGCACCCCCCAGCCTGCATTAGCTGAGGATGCTGAAGCAATCCAGCACTTTAAAACTTGGGTTGATTTTCATTTCAAACAGTAAAATATCAAACACCAAGTGCTTGGGAATATTTTCCAAAGGATTTTAAATGTTTAGGTGTGTGCTTTAGGTTAGTCCTGCTGTCTATATGTATTTTTTTAATGTCAAATCATAGAATTACAGAAAGGCTTAGGTTGGAACTTTAGAGATCATCTACTCCGACCTCCCTGCCATAGGCAGTGACACCTCTCAACCAGACTTGGTTGCTCAAGGCCTCATCCAACCTGGCTTTGAACGCTTCCAAATCCAAATGCAAAGATGGATCACAACAACTGAACCTAGAGCTGATTTGTACTTGCTCTGCTTCCCTTAAGGCTAGCTGAAGGAGCATGTGTCTTCCTTCCATGTCATTGTCCTGCTCACGCAAATGACCCTGAATCATGCAGAGCAAAAGCATTTGGGTCAAACATTTCAGCATAAAGCTGAGGAGGCTGAGGCTGGGCTTGGCAGGAAGAGGACAAACTGCTGCTTCTTCCCATGAGAAGTGAGCACAGCCCAGCTTTGCACAAGAGACCCAGCTGTAGGTACAGGGAGCAGCTTCTGCCGTCCCAGTGCTGAGATTTGAGATCAGTGTCCCATGGCACTTCCTTTCCCATGCCAACACATGTCTGGGAAGCACTGGAGCTGGGTATTACTCTTTACTGGAGGGAAGTTTAGCCATTTGGCCATGGTAAGACACAGTCTCGTGATCAGAGCTGGCCAGAAGAATGTTAGTCCTAGCCTGCTGCTAGTCTAGATTTGTGCTGAGGAGCGTAACAGCAGCTCTTGGCTGTTTGCCTTGAGCTCTCTTGTATGTGGCCAAACACATAGCTGTGCCTCTGTTTGTTCTGGTGGACAGGTGGTTAGGGTGGGCTGGGAGGTGCTGCAGAGGGATTTGGACATGCTGGAGTGATGGGCTGAGGCCAATGGGATGAGGTTTAGCAAAGCCAAATGCCGAGTCGTGCGCTTTGGTCACAACAACCTGCAGCAGTGCTACAGGCTGGGGGAAGAGTGTCTGGAGAGCTGCCTGGTGGAAGAGGAACTGGGGGTGTTGGTTGACAGCCAGCTAAACAGCAGTCAGCAGGGTGCCCAGGTGGCCAAGAAGGCAAATGGCATCTGGGCCTGCATCAGGAATGGTGTAACTAACAGGAGTAGGGAGGTGATGGTACCCCTGTGCTCTGCATTCATGAGACCACACCTTGAGTACTGGGTCCAGTGTTGGGTGCCGCAGTATAAGAAGGACTTTGAGGTGCTGGAGCTGGCCCAGAGAAGTGCAACAAGGCTGGGGAGAGGTCTGGAAAACAGGCTTTATGAAGAGTGGCTGAGTGAACTGGAGTTATTTAGTCTGGAGAAGAGGAGGCTGAGAGGAGACCTTATTGCTCTCTACGACTACCAGAAAGGAGGTTGTAGTGAGGCTGGTGCTGGTCTCTTCTCCTAAATTACTAATGATATCATGAGAGGAAATGGCCTCAAGTTGCATCAGGGGAGGTTTAGATTTGATCTTGGGAAGCAGTTCTGAGAGAGTGGTTGGGCACTGGTACAGGCTGCCCAGGGAGGTGGTGGAGTCTCCATCCCTGGAGGTGTTTAAAAACTGACTAGCTAGAGCACTTGAGGCCATGGTCTAGGGGTTAGGGAGATGTTGGACTAGATGATCCTTGAGGTCCTTTCCAGCGATGATGATTCTATGATTTTATTCACAGAGCTTGGGGCAGCACTCAGCCTGTTCTGCACAGCACCTAGTGAAGCTGTTTGGTTGCTCACAGGTCTTTGTTGGGGCTGGAGATCACCTGCCCTTAGTGGTTGAGGTTCTCCTTCACTCATACACTTGTATTAGCAGAGTCTTCACCCTAGTACTTGCAGCAGTGCAGCAGAATCGTTCCCTCTCCTAAGCACTGTGGTGTCTCAGCTATCGTAAGGATGTATCTGTTAGCCAAGGCTGAGGTGAGTGAGCTGTGGTGGTTACCAGTTTGGTCCTGGAGAGGGGCTGCTTGTGGTTTGTTCAGCAGTCCTGGATGCAGGTGGGTGACAGGGATTCAGTACAATAAACTTGGTTGAAAGCAGCATAGGTATGCATCACAGTGTTAGATGTTGGAAAATGACCCTGAGAGGATGGTCTTGTGAATGCTGCTCTGCTTGCCTTTTCCACACAGGCAGGATACATGTCGGGGATGCTGGTTCCCGTAGGAGTTGGAATAGCTGGAGCCCTCTTTATCCTAGGAGCACTCTACAGCATTAAGATAATGAATCGTCGAAGGAGAAGTGGCTCAAAGAGACATAAAAGGAAGGTACGACAAGCACAAAGGCAAGCCCCAGTCCTACCCACTCTACTTTTGACCAGTCTGAGAGCAGCGTGGTTATGCTTTGCATGGATTGACATGTCTGGGACCTCTTGGTTAGGGTGTGGGGGTTATCGAAATGCTCTTCATTTCCTTTCTGCATGTGGAGCTGTTTCATGTTTCTTTTTCTCCCCCAGCAAAGGGAGTTTAACAGCATGCAAGACCGCGTCATGCTCTTAGCTGACAGCTCTGAAGATGAATTTTGAATTGAACTGCAGTGTCCTTGTGATAGCCTGTGACTTTTAAAAGGAAGAGGGACGGGGAGGAAAAGAACAAGTGACTTCTGCTGCATCGCTGCTCCACGCTGCCCCGAGCCGCCAAGCAGCGGTCGGTTGGTGCCAGCCCGTCGCAACGGCATGCTCTGCTCTACGTGTCCCACGCAGTGATGTTTGTTTTGATACAGTAGTGAGATTCCACATTCGCACGCGGTGCCTCATCACAATCCACGACGCATCTCGTTACAGCCGGAGCTGGTCCATACGGACGATTCTTTCCCTGTTTACCCCTGTGTACTGTTCTGATCCTGGCTGGCAGTAATTGAATCATTACAGTAGCTCTCACCTAACCTGGGAATGGAAATCTTTACTGTGAATGACTTCTGTCCAATTAATTTTAAATGTTATGTTACCTGAGCTAGAATTCATTAGTGCTGAGATTAGCTGCTCTGCTTAATTAATGAATTACACACTTGGACTGTATGCCCTTCCACCCGAGAAGTGCCCATGTACAGTGTCGTTGATACAGTTTGAAGCACATTTCTGTACTTGGTTTCACCCCTTCTTCCCTCCTCCAGCTCTGCTCCTCACGCTGCTTGGAGACACACAGGAATGGCCTCAACACTTGAGTCACTGCAAGTCCTCCCAGCCCATTTTGAACCAGCACTGTCTGTTACAGCACAATAAATACCAGCGCTCACCTACTGATGGATGGTCTTGCATGGATCTTGTAGCTTTTGTGCAATGTGCAAGTAGGAAAGAGCAGGGGCACGTCAGGGTTTTCTAAAGCTTCTGCCTCCTGTTGAAGGATGCTAGTTACTGCTTCATCTCTTTCACAAGGCTGCCTTGAGTTTTGGGTCCCTCAATACAAGAAGGACATTGAGGTGCTGGAGTGGGTCCAAAAAAGAGCAGTGAAGCTGGTGAAGGGTCTAGAGCATAAGCTGTGTGAGGAACAGCTGAGGGAACTGGACGTGTTTAGCCTGGAGAAACAGGAAGTTGAGGGGAGACCTTTTCACTCTCTACAACTTCCTGGAAGTAGGTTGTAGTAAGGTAGTTGCTGATCTCTTTCTCCAAGTCATAAGCAATAGGACAAGCAAAACAGCCTCAAATTGCACCAGGGGAGGTTTAGGCTGGACATGAAGAAAGACTTCTTCAGTGAAAGGGTCATCAAGGCCTGGCCCAAGCTGCCCAGGGCAGTGCTGGAGTCCCCATCCCTGGAGGGATTTAAAAGACGTGCAGATGTGGTGCTGAGGGACACGGGTTAGGGTGACTTGGTTGAGTTATGTTAATGGTTGAACTTGATGATCTTAACTTTTCTAACCCTAACAATCATTGATTTTATGATTCACAGAAATGAAGGTGGAGCTCTGGTCTCTACCCGCTGGAAACTGCATTTTCAGCCTTGAGAGCTGCGTGAATGGCAGCCCTTTAGGGGGATCAAGATGGATCTTGTCTCCAGACCACCAAATGCAGAAAGGTGCTACAGATTGCCCGGTGAGTGGCTGTGGATGCTGAGAGATTTGTGACAAATAGTCAGAAAGCAGCAGCACCCACAGCTGGAGAGATGTCTGCTGTGGGAGCTGAAATGGTCACACTGGGACCCCTTTGCTGTGTGGGAAAAGTTGAAGCTGTCAGACAGATGGCTGCAGAGAGTGGTGGAGGTGAAGCTCAAGGGTGGCACAGGGAGGGGGCAAGCCGCTGGGCTGCTGGAGCTGCTATCAGTGGGTTGCAGAGGGAGACAGCCCAGTGTTCGTGGTGTTTCAGTAACTGAGCAGGGAAAACCAGTGGTGTTTGCACAGAAATGCAAAACATCCCTGGTCCGAGGTGGGACTGGCTCTTCTTCATCCTTCATGACAAAGAACAGTGACTGTTGCTGGAGGAGACCTGATTAGACAAATACGACCAGACCTTAATCTACAGAGATGAAATCCCACTGAGTCTTCAAAAAAGGAGGAGAGTTTGAGGAGGAGTTGAGACAGGATTTCATGCCCTGTACAGGTGAAAAGACTCATCAGATGGTGAAGAGTAGATGTCGAAGCTAATGTCTTGTGGGCATTTGAGTGGGTTTACATGGTAGAGAGGACATTTGGAAGACTCTCCTGAAGCTGAGTTCTCTCTTGAGGCTGTCAGTGCCTCCTCTGGACATGAATTCATCAGATGTGATGTTCAGCTTGCGACAAGAGGTGCTCTTCAGAGTCCATGTACTTTCCTGTAGGCCTTACTTGCACACCTAGAGAAGAACAGATGGGTCAACCTGGTTTCAAAATGCTGCTACTCATACTAAGTCTTCCAGTCAAGGAACTGTGTGTGGTCCCTCACATATTGCGCTGAGTTCATGGGAAGCAGGCTGGGGGAGATGCTGTCCATCTACGTGTTGAGGAGTCTTCATACCCTCATGTCTCTTTCCTAGCCAGTGCTTCGCACTGCTTGTCCCTTACTGTTCCTGAAACTCTGACTAGGAGACTTCTGCTTTGCTGAGAGAAGCCCCCTGTCTCTGACAGGCAGTGACTGGCAGCGCACTGCTAAGACCAGGTTCCCCTACCCAAAATTATGCCTCTTCTGTGGTGAGTGGTCAGTCCAAGCTTAGAGGTTCTCCTTTCAGACTGATCTTTCCCTATTTCCTTCTCATTCCTGAGTTTCTTGGAATTTGGAGGTGGTTGGGAGGAGCCTGACAGTTGAGTGCTGCTGGCTGTCTAGCAGTTTGGGGAATCAAGAAGTGTCCCTCAAGCTCTTTGATGATTTGTTGTTGGCAAGGCATTTTTGTTGGGTTGCAAACCAGAATGACTTTTCCTCCATTCCAGTTTGCTGGAGATTTTCTCCAGAAAGATCTGTCCTGGAGCAGAAGGTCTGTCTTGGGTGGTAGCTGGGCTGGCTGAGCCCTTTGTTTCCAACGGTAGCCTGAGGGAGATCTGAAGTGCCACTGAGAAAGATCAGCTGCCAGCAAAGCTGCAGAAGGGAGCAGATGTACCAGCCAGACCTAAGCAGCTGGAGATCAGTGGGGTTTTGTGCAGTAGCAGCCTGCGAAGGAGATCTGCTGTAGCTTTCCTGTTGATGGTGCTGTGCCTGTACAGTGGGTGATACCGGAACACATTGTAACCGATAAAACACAGAGCTTTGGGGCCAGTTGGGAGGAGCAGGAAGGGTGGCTGAGCCAGGCTGCTGGTCTGAGTGTGAGTGCCCCAGCTCTGGCAGCCCAGGAAGAGCTCTGTAGGTGAATTCTCAGTTTGAGGGACTGGGAAGGCTAGTGGGGAGGTGCCATGGCCTTTCATCTTGTTAATAAATCCACAGTTTGGGAAAAACAGAATGTCTGTGGCAACAGTCAGCTTCACCATCTCCTTCTCCTTCCCCAGTGCATTCCGCTTCAGAAATTCAAGGCAGTGCTGCTGGTCAGAAGGACAGAGGGGGTGTTTTAGTGCATCGGCTGGGTGCTCTGGTACCACAAGTGAAGGTGACAAATGGTTACAAATAGCAGAGTAGTCATATGGCAATGATGATGGGACAGATTGGGCAAGCAGGAGAGCTGTAGCCAGAAGGGAGGTTCAGCTGCATGAACTGTTGGCTCTCTTGCTGTTCTGGAGCCAGACTTAGGGGATAGAAGGGTTGTGAATTTTGCCTGTGGTCCATCTTCACCCAGGCTAGACTCTGGCTCTGACCACCACTGACCAAGGTGCCTTGGTTGGGAGCTGCTTGTTGGCCCAAGACTACTGTTGGCTGACTTTCTGAGCCACTCAGCAGCACAGATATATCCCAGCTGATGTCCATTTGAAGTGGAGGTGTTGAATGCTTGGTCTTGGTTGGGCACCTGCCCCAGAGCCTGAAGGCTCCCAAATCTCTTCAGCTTGTCTGTTCTTATCGTGGAAACAAATTGGACTCTCAAAACCAGCCTTGGGTCACAGTGAAGGTTGCAGGAGCCTTTGGAGCACAGACAGAGTCTTCTGCAGTGCCCCTGGGATCTCTGTAATTTCTGGAGGCCCTTAAAGCATAGGTGTCATTCAGCTCCTTCCCTTCTCTTCCAAGGTCGATAGGCTTTGGATTGGAACCTTAAAAATATTCTCTGTACAACTCCTGGAATTTGATTTATTTGCTTGGAATGATCTGAATGCAGACAGGGAGGGTAGGAAGGTTTGGGGCAGGAGCTGAAGCCTCCAGTCTCTTCAGTCTCTGCTGATTTAATCTCTAGCTCTGCATTGCCAAACTAATGGATTCTTTTGAAAGAGACACAACAAGAAAAGCAGCTGAGAGGTGCTCTCCTTGTCCTTCACACTAGCTGGACCACAAGCCTCTGAATGTAGAGGTGGGTTGTGACACTGCAGAGCAGCTGTAGCCCCACACAAAGGTGACTTCGCTGCAGCAGTAATAATCTTTCAACTTGGCACAAGACGAGTCACTCGCCCCATGTTTTCAGGCTCGTTTACTAATAGCACAAGCTATTTATTGTAGATATCACACAATGGTTTTGGTATCTGCAGCCCCATTTCCAACAGGAGGAACCAGGCTGCCTGACCTGCAGCTCATGAAATGCTCTTGCAGAGTTTTTAAGGTGTTTCCTATGCCAGATGTCCACCCTAGGTGAGGCTTCTCTAGACTGCTCTGATTCCCTAAGAGTGATGTTGGCAGTCCTTGTGCTTTCTCGTGGTTTTCTATTTCAGATAAGAACCAGTCCTCATCCTGTAACTATGGAATGTAGCACTTTGTTAATGTAAGACACTGGGAAATAAAAAGCTCTCCATCACCTCTGAATTCATCTACCTGGTCTCCCTCGTCTGTGGGTCACAGCGTTCACTGTCTCTCAGATAGAGTTGTGAAGAAGTTACCTGAAAGACTCGAATGTTGTGTTTCTTGCTCCATGCTGTGTGGTCGGTGCAAGGACTCAGTCTGAGCTTGAGGGGTTGATACAAGCAGCTGGGGGCCTCAAGCTGGAACTTCTTGGATATGATTTACCTGGAGGTAGGTGTCACCTATAGATTCTGATGCATAGCACCCCACATTCCCTCCTGATGAACTCAAACACTGAGATGTTTACAGGCATTTGTTTGGGCCTAACAGAGTGTTTCCTTTTTGGGTTGACCCAAGAGCAAGGGTCTGTTCCCACAGCTTTCAAGACTCTGGTAATAAGGCACTGGTGAGCATTGGGACTGTTGTAGGTGCTGCAAATGTTCCATAAAAGAGCAGCCCTGCTGCAGCTGAATATTATGAATATAAGTGCTCAAAGGGCTGGAGCACCCATTTTGCAAGGACAGGCTGAGAGAGTTGGGGTTGTTCAGCCTGAAGAGGAGAAGGCTATGCAGGGCCCTTATAGTGACCTTCCAGTACCTGAAAGGGACTGTCAGAAGGCTGGGGAAGACTGTTCACAAGGACAAGGAATGACAGGACAAGGGCTCATGATTTTAAGCTGGAAAAGGGGAGATTTGAGCTGGACATGAGAAAAAATTCTTGAACATGAGGGTGGAGATCCCTGGAACAGGCTGCCTAGAGAGGTGGTGGAGGCCCATCCATGGAGCCTTTCAAGGTCAGGCTGGATGGGGCTCTAGTCTGGTGAGTAATGGCCCTGCTTGTTGTCAGGGGGTTGGACTGGATGACCTTTGGAGAGCCCTTCTAACCCAATACATTCTGTGATTCTATGATTATCTCACACATTTTCATGGCCGTGTGATCCAAGCAGAAGAATCAGAAAGACTTGAATCCCAGACTGGTTCAGATTGGAAGGGACCTCAGAGATCATCTACTCCAGCCTCCTGCAGCGATGCCTCTCAACCAGACTTGGTTGCTCAAGGCCTCATCCAACCTGGCCTTCAACACCTCCAGGGAGGGGTCAGCCACAGCCTGTCTGGGCAATTGATTCCAGAGACTCTTCACCCTTGTGCTGAAGAACTTCTTCATAAGATCTAGTCTAAACTTCCTCCAGTTTAAAACTATTTCCCCTTGCCCTATTGCTAAATCCCCTTGTGGAAGTTCCCTCTTCAGCCTTCCTGTAAGTTTCCTCATGAGGAAAGGCTGAGGGAACTGGGTCTCTTTAGCTTGAAAAAAAGGAAACTGAGAGGTGAACCTCCCCCCCCCCCAATTAATGTTTATAAATATGGAAAGGGCGGGTGTTAGGAGGATGGAGCCAGTGGCATCCAATGATAGAACAAGGGGCAAAGGGTGTGAGCTGGAACATATGAATGTGAGAAGGAACTTCTTTCCAGTGAGGGTGCCAGAGCACTGGAAGGGGTTGCCCAGGGAGATAGTGGGGTCTCCTTCTCTGGAGATGTTTAAAACCTGCCTGGATGTGTTCCTGTGTGACTTGATCTAGGGGATCCTGCTGTGGTGGGGGGATTGGATTAGATGATCTTTTGAGGTCCCTTCCAATCCCTAATGTTCTGTGAGTCTCTGATTCCCTGGGTCTATACAGCTCATGAAATGAAGGCAGCTTGCCTTCCCAGCCCTGTTTGCAGATGCCCTTGCAGACACTGTGTTATTCCACGGGAGTCCCTGAGGTGGGAATGGGTCCTTTTGCCGTCTTGTGCATAGGTGGAGGTCCTGGTGCAGGTGTTTGAGCTGGCAGGACATACAGCCAGCCCATAGTGGAGGCTGCCTGCTCCTCTCCAGGCTTTCTGGCATAGGAAGAACGTGCAAGAACTGTGTGTGCAAGAGGCTGTATTTTCTGTGATGTTCAAAGCAAGAAAACTCCCAGGGAAGCAGCCGTTTGGGGACTGTGTGAGGGCAGCCTTTGCTAATTGGTGCTTGCCAAACCCAATCTGTTTATTCATGAAGTTCTTTGCTGCAGTGCTGGCTTTTTCCAACGAACAACAAAACAACCTACAGAGCCTGCTGGAAGTAGATAAAAAATGACAGTGGGTTTTTTTCCACAGGTCTAAGGAAATGACTCTCTGTGATCATGCTGCCTTGCTGGGAGTCTCTGTCTGCCAGCCAGTCTCCTCCTCATGTTCCTGACTGGCAGCCAAGCCATGGGAGTGTGAAAACTGGTGTGAGGAGAGACCCCATTCCAAATGCCCCCATAGAGAAAGCAGGTGTGGAGCTATTCTGAGGCTGCGGAAAACCTACTTTAGCAAGCGGTATAGATAGGACATCGAGGTGCTGGAGAGAGGGCAGAGGAGGGCAACTGTGCTGGTTAGGGGTCTGGAGAACAGGGCTGATGAGGAAAGGCTGAGGGAGCCTGGAGAAGTGGAGGCTGAGGGGAAGCCTCACTGATCTCTACAACTACCTGAAGGGAGGATGTAGAGAGGTGGGTGTTGTCCTCTTCTCCCTAGTGACCAGCAATGGGACAAGACAAAATGGGGTCAAGCTGTGCCAGGGAAGGTTCAAATTGGATCTTAGGAAAAACTTCTTCCCAGAAAGAGTGGGGAGGCCTTGGAACAGGCTGCCCAGGGTGAGGCTGGAGGCACCGTCCCTGGATGAGGATCAACAAATTGGCAGACATGGTATTTGAGGGGATGGGTTAGTGGTTGGGGGTTGTAGGCTGGACAGTTGGACTTGATGATCTTGAAGGTCTTTTCCAACTTTGATTATGTGTGCTTCAATGGAGGAGGCGAGTTGGATGTCCCAGACATAGAATCATAGAATCATGGGATGGTTTGAGTTCAAAGAGGCCTTCAAAGTTCACCCAGTCCAACCCACTGCAGTGAGCAGGGACATCTGCAACTAAAACAGGTTGTTCAGAGCATGTTTTGCTCATGATCATAGATTCGTAATGTTGGAAGGGACTTCCAAAGGTCATCTAGTCTAACCCCCTTGCAACAAGCAGGGTCATCTCTAACTAGACCACATTGCCCAGAGCCCCATCCAGCCTGATCCTGAATAATCACTGTGTTAGGTCCAGCATTCAGGTGTGGTGGGTTGTCTGCCCTTCCTGAGGGTTTCCAGAGGCTCATATTTATGTCAGAGTGGTGGACATTGAAGGCACTGGAGGGAAATCAGTACAAGTTTTGCTCTAAAATTGGCACTTGGCAGCCAAACCTGACACCCAGGGCAGGACATCATGTCCAGGACTGGTGTGACAAGCTTCATTCCATGGTTGTTTCCAGATGTTGTCACAGCATCGTCACCGTGAAGGTTTGGCTGGAAACAAAATCTGCAGCAGTGGATGCAGCAGGTACCTGGTGAGGCTCTCTGGACATAACTCGTGGTGCGATGTGAGCAAACTTCACCTGATCCAGCCCAGCAGAAGAACATTCGAGCAAGGTGAATTTTCCACATATAACATAGAAAACGACTGAACTGCAGGCACTGAGACTCTTCACTAATTAACAAGTTTCATCTGAAGAAGAGGAAATGCATGGGGATGATGAGAAAAAAATCTGATGTTAACAGAGGTTCATTGTAGTTTGATTTTTTTGTTTTCTTTAATGGGGAACAATGCTGAGTCCATGCACCTCCGAGCACAGAGTAGCGAAGGCAGCCACTGGCTGCTTGCAGTGCCCGTCACTCAGCAGAGTTCCTGCTCAGTCTTAGCAGCTGTGAGTCGGGGCAGGACAAAAGCACTTTTTAACCTGTGGTACCAAAAGTAATTGTTTTAAATGTCAAAATTAATCCAGGAGAAGATATTTAAACTTCTCCATGGGACCCAATGCATTTAGGTGCTCAACAAGCTCCTGGATCATAGAATCAGAGAATGTTAGGGATTGGAAGGGACCTTGAAAGAGCATCCAGTCCAATATCCCCCCACCACAGCAGGATCACCTAGATCAAGTCACACAGGAACACATCCAGGTGGGTTTTAAATGTCTTCAGAGAAGGAAACTGCACAACTCTCCTGGGCAGCCCCTTCCAGTGCTCTGTCACCCTCATTGGGAAGAAGTTACTTCTCATACTGATGTGGAACCTTCTCTGTTCCAGCTTATATCCGTTGCCCCTTGTCCTGTCATTGGATGACGCTGAGCAGAGCCTGACTCCATCCTCCTGACACCCGCCCTTTCCATATTTATAAACATTAATGGGGTCACCCCTCATTCTCTCATTCTCATTTTTTCCAAGCTAAAGAGATCCAACTCCCCCAGCATTTCCTCATCAGGGAGGTGTTTCACTCCCTTACAGCTCCAGGGTGCCATGAGTGAGAAAAAAAATCACAGGGCTGGTACTTCTGCATCTTTCATGGCACACATTTGGGTATGAGTGAGCTGTGCTCCCCACACACCTCTAGGGCAATGCACCATCTACCTGATCTACCTGCACCAGGACCTTTGGGCTGAGCTCGTGGGGCAGAGCAGGAAGCTGGATCCACTTATGGTCATGCCTTGGGAAGTGTCATTATGTGAACATCACCTTTCCACTGCCATAACTTTCACAAAAACCCTAAAGCAGCACCAGAGAAACTTGAAGTGTGGCCCCTGGCATTGGCTCATGTGTGGAGAACACATGCTCTTGGCAGCACAGAGGATGCCATGTTTGTAACTTCTCCTGAAGGTTTGATAACATAGTAACGCGGGGATGTGCAGGGGTGACTATGCATGTCTAGCTCTGATTCAAAGGTGACTTTAATAAATTATAATTGAATTAATTGTCTTCCGAAAGAAAAGCCAACAGAAATAACCCCAGCCCCTCCTTACCTTCAGCAAAGCAGCAGGGAGGGCAGTGACTTGTTAAAGGCTCAACAACAGTGGATAAGCTGGTGAGAACTTACTAGAGGAAGCCTTCCTCTAAAAGTTGAAAGTGAAGACTAGCATTAAAAACAGAAGGCTAATAAGGGGATTTGGCTTCTTGCAAGCTGCACAGCAGCTACTAAAAATGAGTGTTTAATTGGATATTGGTTTTGCAGGCAGCCTACTGGGCTTAAAAATACTTGTTACTGCCCTGAAGCGATCACATGTGGGTGCAGGAAGGCCATGGAAACACTTAAGCAAGAAGCTACAGGGGTTTTTTATCTGAGGGCAGAGTACAGGCTTTGAGGAGACAGGAAACAGGAAAAATGTTTTATTATTGAACATCTACTTTATAACAAAATAAAAATATCTGAGCTACGTTGGGCTTGCGGTGCTGGGTAACTGCCATGAACATGTGGTGGCTCAGACCAGGTAGTGTAGGACAAGGGGCAATAGCTTCACATTAGAGAAGGGTAGTTTAAATTGGATGTGAAGAAGAAGGTCTTTAGCAGGAGGATGGTTGAACACTGGAACAGGTTGCCCCGGGAGGTAGTTGAGGCCCCATCCCAAGAGATATTCACGGTGAGGTTGGACAAGGTTCTGGGCAGCCAGATCTAGTTGAAGATGTCCCTGCTCACTGGAGGGAGGGGTTGGACTAGAGGACCTTTGGAGGTTCATTCCAACCCAGTACATTCTATGATTCTATGAAACCTGCAAATATGCCACAGTTCAGAGCGGGATTGACATATGTGTGGCTTCAGAAATCCTTATGGGTCAAGCTTGGTACAGAGACCCTCTTCTACATACTGCAGTCAGTCAGAAATGCAGAGCTAAACCCCATGTGAATGCATCGTGAGCTCCACTACCACAGCAAACCCCAAGCTGGGGCTCACAGAGCTGTCCGTGGGAAAACCACAGTCTAGGAGTTTTCTGCAGAAGTGGGATCTCGGCTGACACTATGGAGATAAAATATTAGTGCTGTTTTATGGGCTGAAGGTTTTGATCTAAAGACTGGTGAAGTTGATGGAAGGGCTCTTTCTTGCCCATCCATCTGTGAAGGGTCACACCTATGGCCACAGGCTGGAAGCAATAAATGTAAATTTGGATTTAGTCAACAGAGGAGGGAAGCTGTGCAGCAGACAGCCTGGATTTTGCAAGTGAACCTGAGCACTGGAAATACTGTCCAACCTAATTAATTGAAGTCTGCATCTAGCAGACCCAGCACACAGCAATGGAGCCAGTTCGGCCAGATGCGTTTTAGGCAGTGAAGGAAAAATTTTCATAGCGATTTAATTGTAAGGGGCACTACGAGAGCTTGAACCCCAACACAAAGTAGCAGCCACATGCTATTGTACAGCCAAGAGTCTGTAGAAGAGCAAACACTTGGCTTGTGCCCAGCCAGATTGAGCCCAAATTCATTGTCCGTTGATTCATCAGATGGGGAGGACATGCCCTTGGTAGTACAAGCGCCTCACAGTGATTTGCTTCATGGCTGGGCATCCTTGCACTGCATGGGAAGAGGGAAACCCATTTCAGGATGGAGAGTTGGCAAAGGGATTTCTCTGCTTCAAGGACAGCGGCAGAGTGTGACAGACCAAGCTTTGACTAGGACACCAGAGGCTGAAGTTCATGTGCCACAAGGTTGCTGGGTGATCCACCTGCAAATTTAGAATCATAGAATCACAGAATCACAGAATCATTAGGGATTGGAAGGGACCTCGAAAGATCATCTAGTCCAATCCCCCTGCCATGGGTAGGGACACCCCACCC
>JAOXOE010000441.1:42101918-42129387 GCA_028565055.1 Phoeniculus purpureus
AATAAGGGCTCCAGAACTGGACGCAGTACTCCAGGTGGGGTCTCACCAGAGCTGAGTAGAGGGGGAGAATCACCTCCTTTGACCTGCTGGCCACACTTCTCCTGATGCCTCCTGGATCCGGTTTGCCTTCTGGGCTCAAGCGCGCACTGCTGGCTCATGTTGGGTCCCATGGACTTGAAAACTTTCAGGTTCTTCAGGTGATCATGAACCTTATCTTCACTTATGATGGGCAGTTCTTCCTTCCAGTCCCTGCTGTTATCTTCTGTGACTCCAGGGGTGTGCCTGGAGGCCTTTGCAGTGAAGACTGAGGTAAAGAAGTCATTGAGAACCTCAGCATTTTCCATGTCACTTGTGACCGTATCACCTGTTTCCTTTCTGAGGGGGCCCACACCTTCCCTACTCTTCTTTTTACCATTAATACACCTGTAGAAATTCTTGGTGTTTCCTTTGACTCAGTTTTGGTTTCTGCTTCCTAAGAGCGTAGATGGCTCCGCTGAAACGTTCCTGGTCATCTGCTGGTGGTCACTGGTGCAGAGGCTGGTGGTTTTCCTAAGGGGAAATACAGTGTCAGAAGACAAAAAGGTTTCCTCTGCAGTTTGATTCTTCCTCTCTGATTTATTGAAGTGTCCAAAGAACAGATTGAGCACAGACTCTGTATTGCCTAAAGCTAATAACCAGCTCAGCACAAGGTGCAGGAAGCAGCACCTCCAGCCCCACACCGCCTGCACCGCACATCCTTGTCTGGAAGGAGCTGAAGAAATAGATGAGTCCTGGGCACAGCACAGCCAGAGATAATTTCTCCAAGTCCCTTTGCTCATCTGGCTTCACTCTGTGGATCATTTAGCGTGAAGAAAGCTTTTTTTTTTTGTTGCTTTTGATACTGAAAGCAGCGAGGAGGGTAATTGGAGCCTGGAAGGTGCAGGAGCTGTCGAGCAATCTGAGCCCTTGCAGATCTCTGTGCTGTAAAACTCAAAGGCGACTCACAATTACTACCCATTGCCCTGGCTGATCATTTATTTTGTAGCCACATGAAAGCAAAATCTCTCTGATCTGTTCTTTTTTCCACCCTGCACCTGATCAGGACGTGTCACATCCCAGATTAAAGAGACTTTTCTTTTCAAATGCTGCAAGGAAATCCAGCGTGTGATGTTCGATTATTCTGCCCTTTAAAATAATACCCTCGATGAGAAGGGAGTTCTTGCAGTGCTGGTGTTCTGAGAAATTGGGTGCTGGGCTGGAAAGCCGGAGTGTCTAACAAAGGACCACAAAACAAATGGCTTGATTGATTTTTTTTAAATTCCTTTCAAGGAAGGGTGATGATTTGGTAGCTGAGGACTGGCCTGGGGTGCAGGATGAGGCTTCAGTTCTTTGTGTGCTGCAAATGCAACAGGAAAATGAGAGGTTCAATAGAGGAGGCTGAATTCAGTAGCTTGGGCTCAGGTCATAGTAAAACACTGGGAGCAACAACCCATGGAGGGTGCTGCATGCACGATGGTTCAATAAGCAAATTATTGAACGTAGACAGAACGTAGAAAGAATCATAGAATCATAATGACTGGAGAGGACCTCCAGGGTCATCAAGTCCAGCCCTCATCTCAACATCTCCCTAACCCCTAGACCATGGCTCAAGTGCTCTATCTGCTAGGATTTTAAACACCTCCAGGGATGGGGATTCCATCACCTCCCTGGGCAGCCTGTTCCAGTGCCCAACCACTCTTTTAGGAAAGAACTTCTTCCTAGGATCCAATCTAAACCTCCCCTGGTGCAACTTGAGGCCGTAACAAAATGGCACCATGAGCTTGTGTGAGTGGGAAGCTGTTGTCAGGATCCTTTTGCTGAAAGGGCCCCCTGGAGTTTCAGCAGGAGCTTCTCAGGTCACAGGGAGGAGGCTGCCCTGAGGTGCATTGTGTTTGGGAACTGTAACACCAGATTAAAGCCCTTCACCATAGCCCTTTGTGGTCCACATAGCCCGAGGTGTGCTCTGACCCATTGGACTAGCACGTGCAGGTGAGATGTGGGGAATCCTGATCAATGAAATGAGCCAAACGGGGAGCTTCTGCCTTAATTTGGGATTGGTTTTGTTTTGGCTCAGCTGACCCCTCAAAGAGCTGACCCCTGAGCTGCTGCTCAGCAGCAGTGTCATCTCAGAGTTGTAATGGCATGAATGTTCTGGAAATAGCTGAGACATTCTAAAGCTGACATTTTCCTTTCTTTATATATAAAATATCATAGCACATCACAGCCACGGGCTGCATGAGGAACCTTCCTGACAAACAGCAGTTCCACTAATGGGAAGGATCTCTTTGTCTGATGCTCCCCTCCAACTTCTCTCTATTAACTGAAGCTTCTCAAGGGAAAAAGAGATGCTGTATATAACTCAGACTGCCACCACTTCAAGGCAAGCGAGACCCCTTTCCTTGCTCAGCACGTTGGAAGTGCAAGTCATGGACTTGCCAAGTCTCATGTGTGGGGCAGGGACAGCAAATCTGCCTCTTGTTTCTCCTCCCAGGGCAACACTAGTGAAGGGCCTGGAGGGCAGGTCTGATGAGAAGCAACTGAGAGAACTGGGGTTGTTTAGTCTGGAGGAAAGGAGGCTGAGGGGAGACATATATATCAATATCTACAACTACCTGAAAGGAAGCTGTAGAGAGGTGGGGGTCAGTCCTTTCTCCCAAGACACAAGAGGAAATGGCCTCAAGCTGTGCCAGGGGAGGTTTAGGTTGGACATCAGGAAAGCTTCTTTCCCTTACAAAGTGGTCAGGGGTTGCAACAGGCTGCCCAGGGAGGTAGTGGAGTAGCTATTGCTGGAGGTGTTCAACAGACAAGTAGATGTGGCCCTAGGAGATAAAGTTTAGTGGACAGAGAGGTGTTGGGTTGGCGATTAGACTGGATGATCTTGTAGGTATCTTCCAACCTTGATGATTCTGTGATTCCATGATTCCATGATTGTGCAATCTCCACCCCACTGCAGATGCAGCCAGTCTGGGATCCACTGCAGTGTTGAGGCAGCGGGGAAGCCACAGGGAGGCTTCAGAGCACAAGACCCCTTCATGAAGCAGTGAATGGTAACTTGGTATCGTTCAGGACATCTTGTGAGGGAGAAGAAACTGAAGATGTCTTGGCTGAATGTGGGTGAAAACCATTTAGATCCAGGTGGGCAATTCCAGCAGGGTCAGCTCCACCACTGGGTTGCAGCCCATCAGACATTTTGGATCCTTTCGCTGGTAACCAGCATCCAACAGGGAGATGCCCCTGAAATCGGGTCCTTTGCCCAACATATTGTGGCTGGTCAGTCAGTCAGTTGATTTCTGTCTTCCTTCAAGGGCCTTTTTGGGCTGAAAACTGACAAAGGAAAAACCGCTCAGGCCAGATCTGCTGCAGTCATAGGCCTTCACCAAAGGAGGATGGGAGCCCTAGTCATGCTGACATATTCATGTGACAACCTTAACTAGAAAGCTATGGTCTCTGTTTGAGAGATGCTTGAGACGATCTGTGGGATGCAAGGAAGGGGAAGCATCCCAGGAGCAAATAAAGAGTTTGGTCCAGTCTGGGCTTTATGTGCTTCTACAGGATAGAGAGCTCCCGCTCTGGATCTGGACACCTTTGGTGTTACTCATGCTGTGAGTGCTGCATCCTGCTAGTTTCAGGGTACAGAAATCACCCTGCTTCTGAACACAGAACAGAAAATGCTCCTGAAGAGCTGGGGATGGCTTGTTCCAGTCAGTGATGTTCTGGTGCTCTCCCAGAGAGGCTCTCCTTTGAAATGGGGACACTACAGCAGGATGTCACCAAACACTAGAGTGGCTCCATGCAACCACAGATCCCATTCACACTGTCCTTGCAGCACATCTGTCCATTTGCGGTGGCTCTTTGTAAGGCTGGAGCCAGAATCATTGTTTTAATGGTTGATTTAAAAGCACAGAGTCCTTACAATGATGCCTGCAAGAGCAATAATGTGCTTGATGCAGGCAAAAAGGGGCTCGTAACTGCCCGTGAAGAGCACGATGTCCACCAGTAGCCCTAGAGTCTGTAGATCAAATGCTGCTTTGACATCCTCTGCTCCTCTGCTCTGAGGAGGGCATCATCCCTTAGGAAAAAACCCTAAGACTTCTCAATGCCTTCACACCTTAGTATCTCCATCAGGTGTGGTGGTGCTGACCCAATTCACACTAACAAAGGCTCAGGTGGGTACCGCTGACCCAACTGCTTTATAGGCAGATCGTTCTGCCTTTGTATCACCTTTGTACCACTGCCCTTTGGTTTGCTGATTTTCCTTTGGCTGGGCTATTTGTACAGGAAGGAGGTGTCTGGGGTGCGTTTGAGGTGCACAGAGTTGTCCGTGTACCACCACAGTTCTTTTCCGCCATAGGTGGCTTCATAGGTGGTGAAAGGTTCCTATGGAAAGGAGTCTCAACATTGTTTGGCTAAGCAAGATGACACTTGGAGCAGCGTGTGATGTCCTGGCTGACTCTCAGTGCATGGTCCTCTGTGAGTTAAACTCTTATTTTCCAGACAAAATAGAGAGGGATTTTCATGAAACCCTTCCTGCAAGCCTGTGGTGAGCTCTTCCCGAGCCAATCACTTTATCTCAGGCCTGGTAAAGAACCTGGTAAAGAAAGAATATAGCTCTGGTCCATCTTAGTTACAGAGTAGGAGTGAGTTGAAGGGAGTGAAGAAGAAGAAGGTGTGAGGGCAGCAGTGCCCTGAGAGGAGGGCTGATCTAGGGGTGACTCTGCAGCCTCAGCTTTTGGGGTAAAGGCAGCTGCATTGCCCAGCTCTGGCAATAACCACACGTGAGTGATGGCTACGCCTTGAGTTATCCTGCAGCTCTGCTGATAAATGGAGGAGAGGATCATGTTTTAGTTTTATTTTGAGCTTGTGCTCACTCCTGTCAACGAGTTCCAGCTCTTCCAGTAAACACAAGAGGCATCTCTGAGAAGACACTGAAAGCAGGCCAAGTTCTCAGCTCTGCAGGAGCCGCTGCTCTCAGAAGCCTGGCAAGTCCAGGAGAGTCACCACAACGCTCCGAGCAGCAGTGACGCCCGTAAGTACTGATGTTTCATGACTTTATTTAGATGTAACCATGAAACATTTCTGGTCCAAAGAGGATCTGTGTGGGCATCCTCTTCCGGGGAATGTTTGAGCAGCCTCTATGGGATACATGGAAGAAACACTGAAGGCAGTAAGTTTGGGGCTACAAAAGGACTTTCTGGCTTAGTACCAACCACAATTTTTAATGAGATGCTTTCCCCCATCATCTTAATTTTGTTTTAGTACAGGGATGAGAATTTTGCACCAGGCATAGGCAAATTTGCCAGCAATGAACAGCAAAGAGCCCTAACATGTAAGAGAGGGTCACAACCTGTTGGTCTCAGCTCCTCCCATATCTACTCCAAGCCCACAGCTGTTGCTCCCCAGGCTGCTGGCACTGCTCTGCAGGGAAAATAGTAATTCACACAGGACAGTTCCTAATCTGAGAGGTTATTGGTGGTAGTTGGTGATAAATTACTGGGGTGACTGTGGCTTGGCAGCACTGCTCGATGTTACAGCTGTTTCTCCATCAACGGAACAGCAGCTCTGCATCAAAAAATAATATCCTTCTCCATGCATGCATGTGGTGGTGCAGTGACTTAGCAAAATAGCTGCTTACCCAGGACATGGAACTGTTGGAGCAGCTCCAGAGGAGGCCACAAAGATGATCAGAGGGCTGGAACATCTCTGCTGTGATGACAGGCTTCAAGAGTTGAGGCTGTTCAGCCTAGAGAAAAGGAGGCTCCAGGGAGACCACATAGCAGCTTCTAGTACCTGAAGGGGGCTATAGAAAAGCTGAGGAAGGGCTTTTTACAAGAGTTTGTAGTGATAGGATGGGGAAAAGATGGCTAGAATCTAGAAGAGGGTAGATTTAGAGTATCTATTAGGAGGAAATTCTTTACAGTGAGGGTACTGAGGCACTGGAACAGGTTGCCCAGGGAGCTTGTGGCTGCTCTATCCCTGGAAGTGTTCAAGGCCAGGCTGGATGGGACTCTGGGCAACCTGGTCTGGTGAGAGGTGTCCCTGACCATGGTGGGGGATTGGGACTGTGTGATCTTTAAAAGTCCCTCCCAAGGCAGACCATTCAATGGTTTGCGGGATGCTCCAAACCCTATTTGAGTCAGGACTCCCCTCTCTCACACATACATGAATCACCTCTGCTGGAACGTGCAAGTGGCTGCTGGCTCAAGCGTTTACGACCAGCAGTAATAGGAAGGTCATCTATAAATCTCTGTGGCTGGGTACAGAGCTCTGTTACTGCAGTTTAAATCAGTCTGTCTCGTGTGCGAAGCCCAGAGGCTCCTCAGTGATTAAGATGCTGTTTCTATGAAACATTAAAGGCTGCTCTGCTTAAAGATTTCACCTGAGCTGCACTCCAATGAGCAGTCCTGGGTGACAAATTCTGTTTCGCTTGGTGTAATAGACTCTCCATCATTAATCATCCTCTTGCTGTGACTATTCAGGGCAAATGTGCCAACTCCCTCTGCCTGATCCTTTGAACAACTGCTGCAAGAGGTGGCAGCAAAAAGAGGTTGATTCCATCTTTTTTCTGAAGTTAGTAGTGTCTGTCACAGAGACCTTCCTTGGTTGTGATCAAATTCCTAGCGAATGTAGAATCATAGGATTGGAAGGGACCTCCAAAGGTCATCTAGTCCAACCTTTCTACAACAAGAAGGGCCATGACTCACCAGACCAGAATGCCTAGAGCCCCATCCAGCCTGACTTTGAATGACTCCAGAGATGGGGCCTCCACTATCTCTCTAGGCAGATTGTTACAGGGATCCCCACATTCAGATTCAAGAACTTTTTCCTGATATCTAACCTAAATCACCCCTTTTCCAGCTTGAGAACATGACCTCTGATCCTATTGTTCCCTCTCCTTGTGAACAGTCTTCCCCAGCCTTCTGAAAGCCCCTTTCAGGGCTTGTAAGGTCTCTATAAGGTCCCTCAGGAGGTCTTTTGTGGTCTCCTCTGGACACGCTCCAACATGTCTTTGTCTTTCTTGTGCTGGGAGCTCCAGAGCTGGACACAGAACTTCAGGTGAGGCCTTGCCAGGGCAAAATCTTCTCTCTTGATCTGCTGGACACACTTCTGATGCAGCCCCAGAGGAGTTTGAACTTCCAGGCTGCAATTGCACACTGGTGGCTTGTGTCCAGGTAACATCTCCATTCCCGATCCCTGCAGTGGTCAGCTTGGAGTCAAGGAGGGTCTATGGTGCCTGGAAATGATTCAGTCCACTTTGGTGCAGGTTTTGTCGTCTGCACGGCTTCCAGGGTCTATTTTTTCCAAGGAAGAGAACACCCCCTCTAGCATGACCAGCTGTCCAGTCTCTATTGGAGTGCTCCAGAGAGAGGCAGTGGACTGCTGTGTGTTTGAATTAGGGAGCTAAATGGGTGAGAAATCACCCATAAGCTGACCTGGGAGAACTGAGCTGGGAGATTTTTCCCATGCGTTGGATCTATTGCTGAGTGTTGAATTGACTGTTGATGGTGGTAGTAGGATGAAAGGGAGAGGAAGGAAGGTAGGGTTTGATACCGCTAAGAGAAGCAAGCTCACGCCGCTTTGAGCAGTATGAATGAAGCGAGAAAAGGTGAAGAGTCTGTTCAAATCTTTAGTGTGATCCAACAGGACAATTCAGCTGAATAAGAACTACTCTGGGCTGAGCTGGAAGATGCTCTGCACTACCTGAGTCAGAGCAGCATCCTCTGGAGTGTAACCACACTTCTTACTCAAGATCTATATTTTGCCTCATGGCTTTGAGTGCTGGAAACTGCAAGTGCTGGTGCTGAAAGCACTTCCTTGAGGGACACTCTTTCCACTGTGTGCCCTGGTTTGGGTCATGAGCAGCTCTGTGTTGTTCTGAGAGCTCAGTCAACATGTACATCTTCCAAATGCACAGAAACATTTGGTGTTTCCAAGTGTTCTAGGAGACTAGAAACATTTGGCTTCTGTCTCTGGTGAAGCAACTGGTGCGGACTTTCTCTCTACATGAGGTTTCATAACAGTAATGGTTAATGGGCTCTGGAGATGTTCTTTCTGGATATAGTCCTAGAAAGGAAAGTGTGGGGAGGTGAGGCTTGGGTCGATATTTCTGAAGAAAATGTAGTGTTGGAATCAAATTACCTCAAGTGAACACTTTCATTCCAGCTCCTCAAATTCTCATCACACTGATCTCAAAGGTTACCCTGTCTGCTGGGTGATGAACAGCTCCTCTCCTTAACTGCCTTGGGTGCAGACGGGCTGAGTTTTAAATGCTCCTACTGTGGGAACTTTTGCTGTACAAGAGGAAGTCAAAACCTGCTCTCAGACTACAGCTGCCTCACAGGGGTGGCTGTGGCACAGGGGTTCATCCTGGCTGTCACCAGCACTGCCCTGGGCATAGCAAAAGGCTGCAGGGTCCCTGTGCTCAGAATCTCCTCTTGCTCTGTGCAAGGCAGATTGCTGCTCACTTTGACAGATGCAGATTGGGATGAGGACCTGCGCAGCTGCCAAGGGGATGGCAGCTTACCTGCTGTCAACAAGAGCTGTTGCTTGTCTGCCTTTCATGGGCAACAATGGAGCTGTTGAATCTGGAGAGAAGGAAGCTCTTGGGAGACCTCATTCTCTACAGCTTCCTGAAAGGAGGTTGTAGCAAGGTTGATGTCGGTCTCTCATCCCAAGGAAGAAGTTCCTCTCAGAAATGGACTCAAGTTGCACCAATGGAAGTTTAGGTCAGCCATGAGGTATAATTTCTTCCCCAAAAGGGATGTCAAGGCCTGGCTCAGGCTGCCCAGGGCAGTGGTGTAGTTCCCACCCCTGAAGGGGTTGAGAAGCTGTAAAGATGTGGTGCTGAGGGACACGTATTAGTGGAAACCTGGCAGTGCTGGGTTAATGGTTGGACTCAATGATCTTAAAGGTTGTTCCCAATCTAAGTGATTCTACGATTCCATAATGAGCGGTTTCAAAGAGCTAAATGCGGCAGACAGTCCTTGCCTGTCCTCGCTGCATCCACCAGCACTGACTTTAATCTGAGGGTGGTGGAACCCCGGAACAGGCTGCCTAGAGAAGTGATTGAGGCACCATCCCTGGATCATTCAAGGTCAGGCTTGATGGGGCTCAGAGCAATCTGATCTAGTTAGAGCTGTCCCTGCTTGTTGCAGGGAGGTTGGACTAGATGACCTTTGGAGGTCCCTTTCAATGCCATGATTCCATGATTCTACTCCAGCTGGAGGTAGCATTCATTTTTCTTGGGAAGGCAGACAGTGGCAGCTTGTCAGACAGGACTTGCACTAAATGTTTCTCTGACTGATGCCTTAAACTGGTGTTCCTTTGCTTTCAAGTCCATGTTCTTGCTTTCTGCCATTTTGCAGGTCATGGGTGGTAACAAGTGGGCATGGTGGTATCAGGTTGATGGTTGGACTGGATGATCTTGTCTCTTCCAACCTTAATGATTCTATGATTCTATGACTCCCCACCCTTGTATGAATTCCTGGGACCTGCAGGCTCTCAGGAACAGACACCTGTCTTTGGGGCAAGCACACACCAGGGCTTTGGAAGCACAAGGTGGTCTTATAAATGGTCACCAGTGTCATCTCTGCTTAAAGAGACTTCTGGCTACCTGGGATAACATGATCTGGAACACAAAGAAGAGAATTATGTATTCCAGGAGAGCTTATGGAAAAGTTCAGCCTAGCCAGGGATTGTGCCTTGTCGTGTTGGCAGGAGTACCAGAGCTCATGTACCAGCACTCTTTGGTGTTGAGCTTCACCAAGAGTGAGAAAGCAAATTTTTCTGTGGCTGTGAGGGCAGTTAAATTAGCTGAAATGTGTTTTGAGGTTGCCTTGAAGTAACTCTCTTGGTTGGAGGTCCTTATGGGGCCGAGACAGGGTGTGTTTTTCTGTCTCGATGATGGAGAAGGGAGGCTGTGAAGAATTACAAATTTTTGAGTGAATGGCAGGCAAGAGTTTTTTAATGCAGGATTTTGTTTCCTGTAAGCTGCAGTAATAGTCGTGATGCTTTTTTATTGTGGAATGATTTGAGATGCAGTTTTCCCCCATGCTGTGATTTTACCATAATAACGTCAAGTTTGAGGCATTACTCATGGTTACTTTAGGTCAGATAAAAGGGGAGCTGGCTGCAGCTCTGCCAATGAATTTCCATTAAACAGCCTTAGGTCTTCAGTCACAGAACCACAGAACATTGGGGATTGGAAGGGACCTTGAAAGATCATCCAGTCCAATCCCCCCATGACAGCAGGATCACCTAGATCAAGTCGCACAGGAACATGGCCAGGTGGGTTTTAAACATCTCCAGAGGAGGAGACTCATACTGGAAAGTGTTGCCCTTATCCACGTTTTATACAGAGCGAGGCACTTTTTGTCGAAAATCTTGTCGTTTGGCAGAGGTAGAAACAACCCCATGTGTCAGGTTCCAGGCGAGGTGGACTCATGTAGGCTCTTTTACCGTGATTTTGAAGTGCAAAAGACAAAAGCATGGCGACCACACCAAGGGGTTCTGCTTCAGTCCAGTGGTGCTGTTTTATTGCTTTACCTGTAAAGTGGCTTTGATGGAAAGACAAAAGTGATGGCAAAGGGGGAAAGAGGGTAACAGCTACCACCAGTGTCCCAGGCAGTGTTCATCAGCCTTCTGATCTTCTGGGCAGTGTTCCACCAGTCTGCTGATCTTCCAGGCAATTCCTGATGGGGAGAGCTTCCCAAAAGCTTGCCCCGAAAGCTTGCCACAGGAACTTGCACACAAGTTTGTCCCCCGTTCGGTTACTAAGAAGTCATCTTTTATGCCAAGCAACACATCTTGCTCAATTTCTGTTTCACGCTTGTCCAAAGAGGAGGGTCCGAGGGCTCTCCCTCGAGGCAGTGGCTTTTGGCCAGGAGGTGTGTGCTGGGATTATAATGAGCAAAGCCCACCTGACGTCTAAGACTTCTTAATCGATGTCAAGGTGACCAGTCTTCCTTGACAACCTAATGTTATCCATTCTGTGCAAGGTAGCAGGGAAATAGCACCACGCAATTAACTGTGTGGTGTAGGTGTTCCTGGCTCTTTCTGCTACAATAGTTGATCAGTTTTGGGGCACCTTCTTGTACCTTAGTGTCCTGTTCTGTACCTTTAATGTCCAAGTCCATGATGATGACATTAAGGCAATTCTGACCGACTCTCACATCGTGGGCTACAACACTGTGACAGTGAATCCATGTATAAAGATCAAGAACATCAAAGGGATAGACTAGTGTGAAGAAGTACTTCTGTCCTGAAATTCCAGAATCCGCAGCAGCTGAAGCCAAAGATCAGCTTTATTCATATAGTAACAGGAACAGACATAAAACTACAAACAGGTTTTTAGAAACATTGTCCGGGGGTGGTTACATGCTGTGATGATTGATGGACTGAATTCTTAATACTCCCTTTGGGTTTACTATAAGCTGCTCACACTTATTATAGATCTACTATATTTAATTTTGTTAGCAAGTTAATTGTATTTTCCCTAAGAGCTCCAGCAGCCTGCTGTGTATTGCTGTGTCTTTGCCAATGAGCTGCTCCACTTACTGGCTAATAACTGACTGTAAGGATTTTCTTTATGAAGGCAGTCTCCTTAAATGTCTCTGATAACATGGTCTGCATAAGTATTTGTCTGGCTTCTCTTTTGGTTGACTTTCTCGGAGCAGAGAGCTATTTGGAGTTACTTAAAGGTCTAGTGCCCCTTTGTTATATTTACTATCAATACCTGAACTGTAAATATTTAAAATTACTAGTTTGTGAGAGCCACTGTAATTGCTTCCAAATGTCCCTCAGTGCAAGTGAATCTTGGAACAAAGGCTTGGAAAGATTAGCTGTGTCAAACAGTGCCCTGTAGCTTGGGGAATAAATGTGAGACTTCTTTAATAGTGTTTTTTATTTTTTAATTTTTAGACTTCTGTTAGACTTCCAGTAAAGTTTATTGGATGTTTTAGAGTGTCTGAGAATGTTATGTCAAATTGCAAGCCTTCCTGATAGACAAACAACAAACAATATGTATGCTTGGATTAGCTGGGTATGATAAAGGTGTCTCTGTGATGTTCCCTGGCATGGCTAGGAGAGAACAGACATAGAATTATAGAATCATAGAGTGTGTTGCATTGGAAGGGACCTCCAAAGGTTATCTAGTCCAAACCTCCTACAACAAGCAGGGCCATGACTCATCAGACCAGATTGCCCAGAGCCCCACCCAGCCTGATCTTGAATGGCTCCAGGGATGGGGCCTCCACCACCTCTCTAGGCAGTCTGTTCCAGGGATCCCCCACTCTCACATTAAAGACGTTTTTCCTGAACCTGCTGGGTGAGAAGCGTGTTTGGGGTTCCAGCAGAGGTGTCCAGCCTGTTGCCTTAAGTACCTCATTTAACTGTGACTAACGTTCTCAGTGTGAGTTTGCTTTCCTGTGCTGGAGGAATCTTGATGCTGATTGCAGAGACTCATAAACTCCCTCCATACACTTTGCTGTAATATAGCTCCTTCCTTCCTTATTACTTGTGTTTTCCATCATCCCCTGAGGAGTGTTGGGATGTTTTCTTTCAGTTACACATTAAATTCTTTAACTGCACAGCCAGTTTCTGGGGCAGATTTCATTTGGCAGAGACACAGCTTTCATCTGGAGAAGCAAGAGGAGCAATAAACCCTTGCTAGCCACTCTCTACATGGAGTTAGTCTTTCCTTCGCTTTAAAGAAACAGTTGTCATTTTTATATGTAGTCACAAGCAGTTACTGGATGAAGTCTTTTAGTTCAGATCAGAAACACGCTGTAAACTTTTACTAATTTGTACAGAAGAGCTCCAAGAGGAGAGACTGTCCAAGAGTCCTATCACTGTCCCAGTGGTCAGGAAGCTCTGTATTGGCGAAGGAAATGGGACTCCCCACAATACAGTTCAGGGAGATGATTTCCATGTCCAAGCCTAATTAACTAGCCTGTTGCCTGCTCTTGGTATGGAGTTTGCTTCCAACAGAGAATAACAGACTAATCCCAGGCAAGGGAAGGACATGTCCTAATACCCTCCATGGACTGTGCAGGATATCTTTGACCAAATGAGTTGCTTAATCCCTTTAATTCAACCTCTTCTTTCTCTTTTCCCTTCTGACTGGTGGAGCTCCTTTCATTTCTTCATAGATGAAGTATCCTGCAAAAGGCATTGGGTGAAACTTGCTCAGATCACGGGTGCAGCCACATGATGTTTGGCTAATTAGGGCAGCTACAGCACTGAACTGATGTGTCTGTTCTACTTCTAAGATCCAAGTTGCTCAATCTCTGCACAGCCTTGTACCATACATCTGGTTCTGAGCATCACACCTTTCAGCGTCAACTCTCCCTATGTGCTGTGCAGTGACCCGTGGAGCTCTGCACCATGAGGAGGATTTTGTGTGGTGGCAGCATGGTGAGGAGTGAGGTACTGATGAGTCTTAGAGGTTCCAGCCCCCTACAATCAGTGCAGGTTGCTGCTGGAGCCGAGGCAAGGCTTGTGGGCTAGTTGGAGCAAAGAAAAGGTGTGTCACAGCTCTCCAGATGCTGTTTTCTGACATGATTCTGGGATCATCCCTCTTCTCGCCCTGTCATCTTTCAGGTAAGAAGCAGAGCCTCACAGCCCTGCTCTGCTGTCTGCATATCACCCAGTGCAGAAACACAGGGCAGCTCCTGTTTTCAGTGTGACAAGGGAGCTTTGATAACTCAGACACAGTCAGGGCTAAAATGGAGTCCAGGGCACCTCTCTCTGTCCCTCACACAAAAGTACCATCTTCACCAGGGCTGTGGCTGTCTGGTTGTTGAGGCTGTTGTCCCTTCAGTTGTTGTTTTTGATCACCTTATGCTGCCATTCATCTACTGCTTGCAGGACACATCCTGTGTCCAGCAGACTGGAACTGACAGTCTCTGGCTGCTAATGTTAGTGCTGCTTCATGGATCAGCTCCTAGACGCCTTGATGGTTGTTGGCACAAGCAGATTTCTTCTTGGGCAATACAAAGTGTCAGCCAGACAAGGATCCTCCCTGGAGCTTGCCTGGAGATCCAGTGGTCACTCATTTCTTCATGTTCCCTGTTCATGTAGCAACACTTTGCTGTCCAGGCTGCTGGAGTAGGTATCTAACTCCTTGTAGATTTGAAATGAAAATGTCTAAAACTTCTTCACGGTGAGGGTGACAGAGCACTGGAATGGGCTGCCCAGGAATGTCTCCTTCTCTGGAGACGTTTAAAACCTGCCTGGACGTGTTTCTGTGCAACTTGGTCTAGGTGATCCTGCTCTAGCAGGGGTATTGGACTAGATGATGTTCTGAGGTCCCTTCCAATCCCTAACGTTCTGTGATTCTCTGCTCACACTGACAATCTCTGCCTTCTAAGAGTGTAAAATAAACACTCGTGAATGTGGGGAGGTGGGGTGTCAGCCATGCTTTGTTGTAGGGATGAGCTATGAACGGAGGGTTCACAAATGACAGGATTCCTCTTGGAGAAGCTCTGGATAAAATATATCTGACACATATTTTTTTTTAATATATGTAGCAGCAATAAAAGAAATGTTTAGGTTGGAAGGGACCTCAGAGATCATCTAGCTCCAACCCCCTGCCATGGCCAGTGACACCTCTCACCTGACCAGATTGCTCAGAGCCCCATCCAATCTGTCCTGGAACACTTAGGGGGCTGGGGGGGAATTGTACTTTGTTTTGTACTTGCACCCCTGCGGATCAGGCTGGAAGGACAATTTGCCCGTGAGCAAAGTTGATTGCCCCGTACTGTGTCATGCTTCAGACTATTTAAGATTATCTGCAGACCAAGAAGCTACTCACAGAGAAGTGTTTGAGAGTTTATAAACTGAGGACTTCTATATAAAGAGTTTTACTTTTTTTCCATGGTGAGAGTAACTGTCTATTTGGACAAGTCACTTGGTATTCTCCACCAGGAGCAATCTCAGGGAGATGGAGTTTCATCCCAGGGATGAGCTCTGGCAGCCTGGGAGGCTGAAGCTGGAAATGGTTGGGGGAAAATTTTGTGGCCCCTGCCATGCACTGTAAATGCATCTTTGTTTGACTGCTGAGGAAGCCTGAGACAAGAGGAATCAAAATTTGGCCTAAAGTCACACTGGCAGCCAGATGTGTCCCATGAGCCACAAGCGGTAGAGATTGTGCTACTTTCAGAGAATTTTTGTTTGGAAAGTTTTTGGTTAATCTTCCTTCAAGTGCCAATGAGGATGTGATCCCTAAAGGCAGGGCTCCTTCTCTTGCGGGTGACAGTAATGCTGAGCAAGTGGTATTTAAAGGATCTCTAGCTACTAAAGAGGTGGTAAAACTCTAGATTCAAAGGTGGAGTCACCATCCCTGGAGGTGTTTAAGGACACACTGGATGTGGTGCTTAGTGCCATGGTCTAAGCTGGTGTTGTGGTGTCAGGTTATAGGCTGGGATCGAGGACCTTAGAGGTCCTTTTCAGCCTCAATAATTCTGTTGTCTGTGATGCTGTAGTAAATACGGTTGTAAATATCATTAAAAAACATTCGTAAGGGGAAGCTCTAAGTTAGCTGAAGCTGTTCAGACAAGAGATCTTCAAACTGTGGCAACATCCTTAAAAACACTTCCAGGCTCAGCAGTGGCCAAAAGGGAAAACAGAATGGGATGATTATTAGGAATAAACAACAAATAATAGCAGATAAATAACAAATCAGAAACCACCGCTTGGATTGTCTGCAGATCTGCAGTGCATCTGCAGTACCGTTGTGTGCTGCTCCCCATCTCAAAAAGGACACACAGAACTGGAGAAAGACACAGTGAAGGGCATCAGAGACAGCCAAAGATATGGAGTGATGCCTGTACCTGGAAAAGTGAAATAAAATTATCCTTCAGCCTGGAACAGAGATTGCCAGGGAGCAGTTATGATGGAGCAGTAGCATGGAGAAGATTTAAGGGAGCAGTTAAAATATTTAAGCAGCAGGTAAGCAACTAAGGAGTACTCACAAGAGGTCAAATAGGAGGTTGCAAAGGAATGTAACAAATGTCCTACCCCAATATGTGTGTTAATGCAAGGAGCTGCTTGTTCTGAGACATCATTTCAGAAAATCCTGCAAGCATTCAAACAAATCAGGGAAGAAAAGCCCTTTTAGATGCAACTTAGCAATTACATGGGAAAATGCCACCTGTCTGAGGCATTTGGACTGGGATGGGATGAAGCTGGAGCTGGTTATCTTTCTCTGCTGATTACAGCAGGCAGGTAAAGGTTGGGTTTAGGCTAAATGAGTACTTTTTGGGCAGCTAAAGGAAGGTGTGAAAATTCTTCTCGCCCTTTCTGACAAGTTCTCCTTGTAGGAGACAAATTCTTTCAGATACAAGGCAATGAGCCCAACTTGTGATCAAGTCAGCAAAAGGCTGGATTCTCTGGCTCGCTGCAAGAAAAGCACAGGAACGGCAGTCGGTGTCCTGAAAAGAAGCGGATCCAGAAGGGAGTCAAGCAAGATCAGGCGGCTCAGATTGAAAAAGGGGCAGGAGGTGAGATGGTCCAGACCTTTGGTGCCCAAGGGCGCCAATCATTTCATACACTGAAAGGGAACTATAAGTGCTGAAAGCCAGAAGAGATTTGTTTTGGTGGAATTGTTATCTCTTCATTTGCATTTTGAGGCCACTTTCCGAAGTGGTTGGTTGCATTCATATAGTGTAAGCAGCAGGACCAAGGATGGGATCCTACCCCTATACTGGGCCCTGGTGAGGCCACACCTCAAGTACTGGAGGCAGTTTTGGGAACCACAGTGTAAGAAAGACATTGAGGTGCTGGAGAGAGGGCAGAGAAGGGCACCTGGGCTGGTTAGGGGTCTGCAGAACAGGTCTGATGAGGAAAGGCTGAGGGAGCCTGGAGGAGAGGAGGCTGAGGGGAGACCTCACTGCTCTCTAGAACTACCTCAAGGGAGGTTGTGGTAAGGCAGGTGTTGGCCTTTTCTCCCTAGGAACTAGCGATAGGACAAGAGGAAATGGGGCCAAGTTGTGCCAGGGGGGGTTCAGATTTGACCTTAGGAAAAACTTCTTCCTAGAAAGAGTGGAGAGGCCTTGGAACAGGCTGCCCAGGGAGGAGATGGACGCACCGTCCCTGGAGGGGGTTCAACAAATGGGCAGACAGGGTGTTTAAGGGGATGGGTTAGTGATCAGGAGTTGTAGGTTCGACTTGATGATCTTCAAAGCCTTTTCCAATCTTGCTGATTCTATGATTCTATTTGAGGCTTATTTGTTTACCAATAATGGTTTTTTTCCTGTGCTGGAGAAATTACCACAGCCACGATGTGGTTTTCACCTGTAGCGTATTTTGCTTCTGGTTTTCCTCCCCTATCTTGCTGAGCAATGCTGTTGTATAGCAAATCCTCTCTTGGTTGAATGGGATGATATGTGCTCCAAGAAGTGAGCTGCTGCTCTGCTGAAGACATTACCATTTTCCCTAAGTACTGTGTTTTATTATCTGGAGAAATTAGTGCCTTTGCTCTCTGCACTTACTTCTCTGTGTGTAAAATGAGGGCGTTAGCGGTGTGTTGTGAAATCTTAAAAAAGCGATATTTTTATTTTTTTTTGCGCTTGGTTTGCAAAACTTCTAGTTTCTCTGCCAGTGAGCATCCCAGAAAACTCCCACAGCTGACGGAACTGCAGGTGTTGAGCCTGGAGAATAGGAAGGTGAGGAGAGACCTTCTTGCTCTCTATAACTACCTGAACGGATGTTGGACTGAGGAGGAGTTCAGCATCTTCTCCCCGGTGACAAGTGATAGGACTAGGGGAGATGGCTGCCAGCTGCTCCAGGGGAGCTTTAGGCTGGATGTTAGGAAGAATTTCTTCACTGAAAAGGTCACTTCTTTTGGAAGTGGGGCAGGGTGCTGGCCAGAGCCACTTCATAACAGCCAGTTTGGACATGGGGCATGGTTTCAGCAGGTACTTAAATCCCATCCAGCACAGTTCTGATGGCACAGACAATCTTTGGTTTGGTGTTTCTGTACTTTTTAGGGCTTGACTTTGTAACCTGAACATGAAAGGTCTCTGTTTGCAGTCTAATAAATTGAGAGGTAGCACCAGAAGTTTCAGATACACATGACATCTCCTCGAATTGGAACTGTTTGATTTATGCCACAGCCAAACAGCTAGCAGGGAGGTAATTTATTCTGAACAAAGGGAAAACACTGGAAGGCCTTATTCTCCACAGCAAATGGTAGGAAATGGTTATTACTGCTCTAAATTTCAATAGTGTAATAGTCCCAGTCCTGGGATTAGTAAATTTATTTCTTTGGGGGATTACGCTAGCAAATGTGTCAGCTCCATGCTACGCTTCAACCAGAAACTCAGCGCAGCCCTGGCTGTGACAGGAGAAGGTTTCCTGCAGTGTGATTTCTGCCAAACACTACTGGGCTATCATATACAAAAATAAAGACTAATACAAAGCCAGAGCCTACAGAGCCTGTGCTCTGTGGCAGTCTTTAAAGTAGAACTCAGTGCCACCCCAAGCACCAGTTTCACCTTTGAAAATTGATGCTAGCAGCAGTGTTTGATAGGAGTTGAGCATTTCTTCCTTTTTGAGTCAGGAAAAACAGTGGGTTCTCCTACAGATAAAGATTCAAACAGTGCAAAAGGGAGCATCAGAAAATTAATCACCACCAGATGCTTCACGGCAAGTTACGGTACCTTGGAAAATACAGGGGGGAAAAGTACTACAATTAAAAAGGAATATATTTAACTAAAGATATGAACAGCTGATCCATTCCCGATGTAAAGGTTTAATAATGTATGTGATGAATAGCAAATAGGTTTTGTTGTTATCTGGGTCAGTGTTTCAACATGGCAGCTGGTTCTGGCTGTAGGGATATGGTGGTCTGTGCTGATAGCTGACAAGCTCTGTTATAGATAAAAACCAAACCCTGATCACATAAACACCATTTGAAAGGACTTTGGTACCATATGTGGGACTGTTAAAGGAATAAAAAAGGAATAAAAGAAGACCCATAGTGCTTTTTTTTTTTTCTGGTTCTACAGCTCTCATATTCAATTATATCTTGCTTGATAAAACCCTAGTAACTAGAATTGGGATGGGGTCTTGTAAAGAAGGGACTGAGGACTTTTTTTTCAACTGATTCACTCTGGGTCAGGGTCAGTGCTCTGGTAAGGTGGACTTTCTGTTGTGGAAGTCTCTTCAGGTACAGAATGGCTACAGGTAGAGCTGATTGTTCAACCTGTGAAGAAGACTTGGCTTCAATGACCTCTTGAGATGATGCTTGAGGTGCAGCTTTCAATGGTTTTATGACTCCTTGGGCTCTTGAGGCTGGGAGTAATCGTCTGGCACACTAGTATCTAGAGATGTATGCCTGGTCCACGACTCTGGAGGAGACATCTTGGCCCATGTTAGTGGTAGCAGAGGATGTATCATAGAATCACAGAATGATTTAAGATGGCGGGGACCTAGAGATCATCTAATTCCAACCTCCCTGGCATTTTGACAAGCAGGGGATAAGCAGCTTTATTATAAATAAGAATACCTGCTTGAATGCATTGTTAGCAGTCTGGAAAGCTCGTAAAATACAATGTGAGATATGTGTGCTGGGATCCCACCTCAAGTGGCTGAAGCCCCAGGATGAAGCAAGTGACCCATTAGGTGACCTTGAAGAAAGAAATGTGTTGATGTGTGTGAATTTTGAAATGCTCATGGAAATATGAAAAAAAAATTGAGCAGAAAAGTGTGGGTAGCAGCAGGTCTCTCTATGGGCACAGAAATAAATCTCCACGTAGCAGATCGCTAGCAGAAAGTTCAGAGGGTGCCATCTGGAAGAACCTGGATTTAATTAGAAAACTGTTTGTAAAAGAGACCTGCTGTCCCTCCCAAGCTTTCTCCTTGAGCACAGTGATAGATCTCCAGGTAGCAGAACCAGGTTAGGTGTGGGAAAACAGAGAACTTGAACAGCTTTGGGTACAGAGTAATGGCTGAAAAATTGTACCAGCAGAGGGAGTGGGACACCAGATTTCTTCTTTCCTATGCACCTAGCTCTTCCAAAGAGTTTCCAAAGAGAAACCAGATGTTAAAAACCAGACCTCACCCACTGATCCTTTACAGAAAATGCTATTTGGTGGAAATTTTCTTCCATGGCTATAAGGTAGCTGCAAAGGCAGAGAAGTCTCCAAACATGCATTGCTGCAAATATAACAGACAAAGCTCATCATGTTTGTAGGGTATTGGCCAGACCCTTCCATGTTTGCTTTTAATGTCCTGTCACAAGAGATTCCGGCATTTGAGGTCTATGGCAGAAGCAGGACTAAATATTTTGGGTCATGGGGCTGCACTGTGTGATGAGATCTGGCTAAGAAGGCTGTGTCAGGATCATTGCCACCTTTGGGGTAAGGTGACAGGACCCCTTTGGCAGGCTTTCTGGGTGTGATGCAGCATCAGCAGCAGATCACAAGTCCTACGCATCCACTTGTGGACCAGAAGAGAGTTCACAGTGCTGGGCTACAAATGTGGCAAGTATGAGCCCAGCAAAGAGGAAGGTGTGTGGAGCTCCAGCCAGATAAAGGTGCAAAAACATTATAAACCTGACTGGAGGAAATTCATAGAATCTGAATCCTTTTGCAGAGAGGTCAGGGATGTCAACACTTCTTGGCGATACAACAAAGTCAATGTGCTGAGGCTGGGCAGTGAAGACCAATTTCAATCTGCTTGACTTAGCCCAGCATGGTAAACAGATGGAAAGAAAAGACTAACAAACAACCTCACCTTCACAGAACATTCACGCCATAAAAACCTCCTTCCCAAAAGTAAAAAGGCTCAGTTTGCAGTTGTGATCTCCCCACCTCCTAAGGTGAGCAGGGAAAGCAGAACACAGCTAAGAGTATTGTCCCATGCCTGGGAGACCTTGCTTTCTCCAAGTAATTTGTCCTTCTGACTGGCCAGCGTGTTTTCAAGGCAGATATCACCTACACCCCTCTTATCCTGCTAATCTGAGTCCTTCCCTTTGGCTCTGAGCAATCTGCTCTAGTTGAAGATGTCCCTGCTCAACTGCAGGGGGTTGGACTGGATGAGCTTTGCAGGTCCCTTCCAACCCAAACTGTTCTTTGAATCTCTGTTGAGTTGTACTGCCCTATAACCTTCCAGGTGCAATTCGGATAATTCAGAGCATGAAGACAGCAAATCCATCAGCCTTAGGACAACACACCAGCCTGCTCTTCTGCCTCCCGAAAGTATACGTGAGTCAGGATGAAACATCTTGCCTTTAGAAGCTTGAGGATGAGTTTTTTCCCCAGAACACAGTTATTCAGTGGTGACACTGAGATCTTGATTCATGCAAGACTGGCACTTCAAAGCCACTTAGGATGTGCTATGAAACTCTTCATGGCCTCCAGCTGCCAGTGCAGAAAAGCCATCTCCTTAGATCCTCTGTCATCCCCACCAGTGCTCTGCAGTTCTCTCAATTGTCCCGTGGCATCTTAAGTGACACCAGATTTTGATGTTCAGGCTGATGAACTGAGCCCCGACTCCCCTTAAGAGGTGGAGAGTGTTCACATTAAGAAGACTTGTAGAGGGAAAGTGCAAAACTTGTGATGGAAACGGAGTACAAAGGGTGCTTGGCAAGTAGCTGTGAGCTCCTCTGTTGAGAGCTGGGACTTTAGAGTCCTAGGGACACATATGGCATATCTTCAGATGATCACCAAGGCTGCTCTAGACACCAGGTACAGAAATTGCTTGTTTTAACTGCTGTGCTTTTGGGAGTGAGTCTGGAGAAGGGGGATGCTTTGTCCAACACTACAAGATAAGCCAAAAGGAAGAAGATCTTTTGGTTTTGTGTGAAGTGGCCTACAGGAATTTTTTAGGTGTAGGCAAGAAGTGTGAGGAGGAAAAGCAAGGGGAAGCAGCTGTCTGGTCTATCCTCAGCATGTCACTCGGAGTTTTAAGGGGTTATAAAACTGGTCTGATGACTCCAAAATCTCTATGGTGGTGTCAGATGACCAGGGCTCATTCCACCAGCACCTTTTCAGTGTACACCGAGAGCAAATCTCTGCCACCAGGAGGTAGTAGAGATTTTTTGACATTTTCTTGCCAATATTCATGAACTCTTATCTCAAAACACCATCTGGGCAACTACATAGGTGCAGACATACTGCAAGAGCCAGGACTTCACTGTCTGCAAGAAGGCTGCTTTGTGAAACTGCCCAGTGCTGCAGATTTCTTGAGCGCAGAGGAGATTTTCAACACTGTATCATGAGCTCAGTGCTGTCCTGACCACTGGCCACCGAGGCACTTCCATGTCAGTGCATCAGCCTGTTCATGTTTGAAAGATACCACATCTTAAGATGCTCAAGAAATCAGTGTGGGTCTTATCACAGCCAAGCCCTGACTCACAGTATAGAATTCCCATTCCTCCACACCTCCTGAAAGCTGAAGATTGTTTGAAAGATCAAACCCTGGTTTGAATGGGAAGAGGTGTTAGTAGCAAAGTGGTTCCTTCAAATAGATTGATTCAAAAAAGTACCTTTACAAATTACGATTCCTTTTCTCTACTCCTACCACTGCAGTCAGATTGGTGTCTGAAAGTTGAGCCGGACTTTATCCACCCCAGTTCTCACTGCTCACAAAGATCTCCTCCTGGTGTATGTGGTCACAGCCTGAAGAAGCATAAGAGCCCACTGGAGAAATGGGAGCTGAAAAAGTAGAGCAATGGGTATAAACCAGTCTGTCAGCTCAACTCGAGCCATCACAGGAGGAAGGCAAAAGGCATGGTCAGTACTTTGCAGAACAGAGTCTCAGCCTGTTGGTGGTGGGGTGGGACACGGTAGCCACGTGCTGTTTGCATTTGTATGGAGTTCTGTAACTATTAGCCTTTTACTCAGCAGAGGTGCCTTGGATGACCTTAGGGAGCAAATATCTGCAACAAGCGGTTGCAATTTGGATTGAGTGTCTGCTCTTTGTTTCCCCTCTCTTTGAAACAGGCATCAATAAACTGGCAGTGCTAGTGCTAAATGAATGTTTCCAGGAACTGTCTGAGAGCTTGTGCTCAGAGGAATAACTACCTCTCTTCACTATTTGGAAACAAACTGGTGGATGAGTGCCCTGGAAGCTCCTTTCTTGCCAGCTTTAGGTAGAATAAATGAACAGAGCTGGGGGCTTGCATTTTTATACATCTTGGGGGCAAACACTAACCACCCCTCTGTTTCCCAGTGCCCCAAGTAAATCAGAGCATGGACATATTCATACAAATTGCTTTGTAGCATGGGGAGTGTTTAAAGCCCTGCTGCTGCCTGGTCTACAGGAGCACAGTAAGAAAAAAAAGTGCCTCTTCCTCATTCAGAATTTCTGCTTTTCCCCTTTCCCCTTCTCCTCCTTGTTCTGCAACACTCTTTTTGTTATTTTTCTGGCATCTTTCTGCTCCATCCCTAATACCATGTGTTTGTGTCTCATTTCTCAGAAATAATTGATTGTTTCTTGTTCTGCCTCCCTTCAATGAAATCAACTGGCATTAAAAAGGCTGCCTAGCTCATTGCCAAATCAAAACCTTTTAATATCTGGTGATGCACTGAAATAATTTGGAACTGGACTTCAAATGTTGTTCCAATCTGGAATCTCCCCAGCTTTCAAACAGAAGGGAAAAGGTCTTAAAACCAAGCTGCCAGCTTCAGGCATCTTTACTTTTAATGGTTTCATATTGTCAATGAGTCTGTTTTGACCTTGATGTCAATGGGCAGACGAGTCCATCCTTCATCGCTAGTGTGTGTGAGGCAGAGTGCGCAGGCACTGGCTCTGCTCCAGTGACTTTAATGGATACCACAGAAGAGGACAACTAGAGGAACTTTAAATACTGCACAATTCCTGGACCTATGGGTCCAGCATCTTCATGTTTGTGCTGGTTTTACAGCAGCATGACCTGAGCCCATGACATACGACATCATTGTCTCCCATGAACAAGACAAGTCCCATGAGCCATGATTTCTTAAAGGTTCTTGCTAAGTTGCTGTACAACCCAAAGTGTCTTGACATGGTCATAGTCTCCTAGATAAGCTGCATTCAAACAGTAATGGGTCTGTTGTCTACAGCTCACTCATGGTAACAGCTTGGATTAGAACCTCTTCGAAGAAATGAGACAGGAGGATTCACCATAACTTCTGGTCATGGACAGAAATTGCTCCTTTCTCTCACCTCAAGTGGAATGGGGATGTAGTTGGTGAAAGGTGAACTAGTGACGGGCAGGGAACTGTCACAGAAACAGGTGAACCCTCAAAGCCTGTGGTTGATCTGCTTTAGGATCTTAGGCAATCAATTGAACTCCAAGCATTTTTGCTACCACTCTTGCCCCATTTCTTTCTTTAAATGCTTTGGGCTCTCTGTGCAATGTAAAGACCTCCCAATGTTGGGTCTTTAGGGTATCTTGCAACATAAATAAGGAACTGAAAAGGAGGAAATGATGTCTTTTGCCTCATGGCAAAGAACCAGAGCTGGTGTGGGCAGGAAACAGGCAAGTAAGGAAAGGTCTGCCTTTTCAGGCTCTGCTCTTGTCAGACTTCACCTGGAGTCCTGTGCCCGGTTCTGGAGTCCCTAATACAAGAAGAACATGGAACTGTTGGAGTGAGTCCAGAGTAGGCCACAAGGATGATCAGAGGGCTGGAGCACCTCTGCTATGCAGACAGGCTGACAGAATTGGGGCTGTTCATTCTGGAGAAGAGGAGGCTCCAAGGGGACCTTATAGCAGCTTCCAGTGTCTGAAAGGGCTACAAGAGATCTGGAGAGGGACTTTTTAGGAAGGACTCTACTGACAGGACAAGAAGGATGGTTTCAAGCTAAAAGAGGGCAGGTTTAGATTAGACCTTAAGAAGAAATCCCTCCCTGTGAGGCACTGGAACAGGTTGCCCTGGAAGGTTGTGGCTGGTCCATCGCTGGAAGTGTTCAAGGCCAGGTTAAATGGGGCTCTGGGCAACCTGGTCTGGTGAGAGGTATTGCTGCACATGGCAGAGGGTTGGGGCTGGTCTCTGAGGTCTCTTCCAACCTAAACCCTTCTGTGATACTTGCTGCTTCTTGACAGCATCATCCATTGTGGTTTGAAAGGCAGCTGTAAGACACAACCAGGCTCTTGGTCCTTTCTATTTGGGGCTGTCTGGGAAAGCTGTGAGAAGCAGGAAGAGACACTGGGACTGTCTGTCTGCAGAATCAGCAAGATGATCAGAAGACACGTACATTGTTCTCTCACTCAAGAGGTTATTTTTGCAAACATATGGTCTGGAGTTAAGTATGCTTTTATGAGAATCTGTGGCCAAATTCTGTGACCGTTAATGGTGAAAACGCTTCTAGACGTAAAGAAAGGACTCATTTGTCGAGTTCAATCTGTACAACAAGATTCTGAATGCACTGATGCTTTTAAAGCTCTCTTCTGGATCAGATCAACCCGTAGATTCTAGTCAAGGTATGATGAATACACAAAGCTCTGCAAAATCACTCTTTAGCATATTTATGCAACTAAAGACTTTATTGGGCCCCTGTTAACTGGGAAAGATGAAACAAACAAGTCTCCATGTGCCCCAATCATGCAAGTGTCTTTTTTCATAGTAGTAAATGGCTGTTCATGCATCTTCCCCTGTGCTCCTTTACCTAGAGCTTGCAAAAAACCTAATCACAGAGAAAGCAATCACTTTGATTTTTCTTAATTGTCAGCGTAGTAAGGATTCAGAAACAATACAGAGCTGCAATTCATTACAGACTTTCAAAGAGGTAGAGGATATCACTGTCCATCTATTGGACAGAGTGATGTTGGAAGGGAACCACAGTCAGGAGCAATTTCAAGAGTGGCTTTGCTTATATTATCATCTAGTGATATTTCAACATGCACAGCATGTCCTTGAAAGCCTCAGGATAAAAGGAAGAGAGGAGATGAAAAATTAAGCCAGAACGACGGTGTTTGGAAAGAATTTGAAGCTTAGAGTTGTTTCTGGGCACATTACTTTAACCTTCAAATAAACCAGCCATTTCTTTTCTTCTCTTTAAAGGAACAGTTTTGAGTCCCTGAATTTGACTTTGAAGCTGAGATCAATGCTGGTAACATTCTCACAACACCAACTCCCACTGCAGGTGCAACTGGGAAGGGGTGGGGGGACTTGTGGTTTATTCAGAGATTTGACACAACACACCAGGCAAGCGATTTTTGCATCAACTGTGCTTCCTTAACTAGGACAGAGCATTCTGATCTTGCAGAAGGGGTTTGAGCCTTACGAGTTCCTACTGACCCAGCACCACTCAAAGCCAACTAGTACATGGCCTGGTGTTCAGATGCTTCTGTTCCATGGTCTGTGAAATCCAGGAGGGGTATAGGCTGCTTATAGCACCCCACAGCTCAGAAGTTAAAAGAAAACTGTTGTCAGTTAGTGTAAATTCTCCACGCAGGATAAAAACACACACAAAAATCTATACATTGAAAACGATTACAAGTCACTAGCCTTCTATCATAGGTACCTTAAAAGGGGTGGAAGAAGCTGTGAAATGAGCTTGAATTCTTGAGTTATGGGGGCTGTTGATTTATCACTGCTTTGTCACTGCCCTTAGTATTACCTACAGCATGGCAGGAGGCAAGAAATCAAGAGCAAAAGAGTATTTACTACCTGACGAGCATTTATTCTGTCTTGCATTCATCCACCAGGAAACGTTGATCTGCAAAGCACCACAGGAACAACTAACCAGCTAATGACTCCCCATGCAAAGCCGCAGCAACAGCTATTTTTAATGCATCTATTATTTGTTTCTGCTCATAAAAGGCTGTTTTGTGCCATCAGCTTATTTAGTACAGACACAAAAGAGAGAAGAATGTGAACGGAGGAGGAAGCAAGGGATAGGAAGTGCCTTGACTGGATTCTCTGGTTCAGTTGATGGAAATGGCTGGATGGAAAAGGAGTTGGTGATGACAACAAAAGGGCTGGAAAAAAGTGAGTTGATTACTAGATGGAAATGCATCTTGGAGGGAAAAACGGTGGTTACAAACAATGTTTTCAGGCCAGCAAAAAGAAGCCTAACCAGCAGCAGAGAAAGTCAAGTAATTCAAAGCCTGATGGTTACCAAAGAGAGAATTAGCCCTTGGAACAGGTTGCGATGCCAAGGGGTGACTTTCTCACCCATTTTTCCAAAAGTGGGCAAGGATTTAGAGATCTATGGATAGATCTCACTTGGAGAAAGAGGCAGCAGGCAGGTGCCCCATTCTACTCTGAGCTTCCCTGCAGTGCTTGTGGGGGATATGGCCAGCATGGAGGGGTGAAGCCTCTGGAACCCTTCCAGAATCCTCTGAGGCCAAGTCTGGCCTCTGTCTTTTCTCCAGCACCTGCTGCGGGGACAAACCTGAAGATCTGCAGGTCTGTGGTTCACAGGCACTATTTCGGGACACCTGACTCACTCACCTCAAGCCCTCAGCTGCAAAACATCCCGTAACCTCCTGCGACTCTACAGCCCACCCCGTCCAACCTGAGCA
>JAOXOE010000441.1:42130593-42150282 GCA_028565055.1 Phoeniculus purpureus
TGAAGAGCCGCCACCCCCTTCCCCCAGCCGCACAATACCTCCCCCGCATCCCGCCCGGGCTGGGCGCGGGGCCGCGCTGCGGAGCCGATCCCGTCCTGCGCCAGGCGGCACCGGGGCTGCGGCGGCCGTGTCCGCACCACCTTCCTCCCCATCCTCCTCCTCCCTCCTCACCCTCCTCCCGCCGCCGCCGCTGCTCCCTTCGGCTCGGCGGCCCCTCTATGGACGGGAAAGCGGCCCCCAACGGCGTGGCCACCATCGAGGACAGGATCTTGCGGATCACGGGCTACTATGGATACTACCCGGGCTACTCCAGCCAGAAAAGTAAGGAGCCTTCCCGCCTCTCTCAGTGCGTGTGGGGAAGGGGGTTTGAGGTGGGGTGGAGGGAACGAACCGGCCGCGGAACCGCACAGCGCTCTCCCCACCCGTGGGGGTGGGGGTTGAGGGTGTTTCCATGCCCTGAGGAGGGGTGTGGGAGCCTTTCACTCTTGTTTTAAGGTTTATTTCTGTTATTTCCGCCTCTCCCCCCAGCCCACCCTGGTGAAGGGGAGGGGTGGGGGTTGTTCCGCGGGTGCCCCGCGCCTCATCGGGAAAGTTTCGGTGCCGATGGGACCCCCCCAGAGATGCCGCTTCAGTGTGAAACTCCGGGCTTCTTCGTCTTCCCCCAAAAAACTAAGTCAGATTTTTCCAGAAAAAGTGGGGGGTAACCAATTTTGGTTTTTTCCCCCTTGGTGCCGCTTTGATAGGAGACACTTGTGGTTCAGAGGTTTGGTGCTGGTTTGGGTTTAGATTTGGGGGGGGTTATTTATTTATTTATCATTATTATTGTTATCTTCTTAAAAGCAGTTGGTCCTTGCAGAAATTCACTATTTCTACTTCTTGAAGTTTTTCATTAGGAGCAGCAAGCGGCTTTCTGGCAGCTGGGCGAACCTTTAGCGGGGTTTCTCAGAAATTGTGATTGTCCCAGGGGTGTCCTCAGAGCTGGTTAACGGGGAAAGTTGGATGAACGTGGGAAACAATTCATTTTTCACCACCGAGGAAGTGGGTGCATTAGGGTTTGCTTGTCTGGTAGTCGCTTTGCAGTTTGGAAATGCTACAACAAAGCTTATGGCACCAGAAAGGGAATGAAGGTAAAGCAGGGAGGTGGGGAAACACAAACCCTCCTGTCCTTAGTGAATATCAAAGAGCAGAGTTTCTTCTGTGGATTTAAACTCCCCTTGGAATGGAAGAGTTGAACTGGTAGTGCAGTCACCAGCTTTAACACAGCAATAAAGCTAAACACAGTAATCTGCTAACACCAGACCAAATGTGTCTGTGGGGTCTGTACGATGACAAAAAGCTGTGTGTTGAAACTGCCATGAGAGAAAAGTAAAATTTCCTTTGTGTGAGCCCAAAGGCAAAGACTGGTTTTATTCTGCTGTCACTGGTAGCTTCCTGAGATCACAGCCGGTGTTCTGGTCATTTGGTGAGGTCTGTTGGTTTGTCTGGAATCGGAGCAGTTGGCAAGAAGCTCAGAGCAATGGCTGCCTGACAGGCCAGGGACTACTTAAGTTTGAGCTGTGTCTCAAATTCTGCAGTGGCTCCAGAGCATCTCTACAGTGGATGAGTCTGGCTTAATACTTTGTCACAAGTTTGCTTTGGTGGCAGAATGCAATTTTTCAGTCTGCAGCAACACTCCCACTCTCTACCCAAATGCAGACCTGAATTCTGTGCTGGCAATACAAATGGCTCTGTACGGGCTTAACAAAGGGGCCAGGAGAGGACTGCCCAGGCAAAGAAAAGCTTTCTTAGTCCAGGACCAGGTTCTGCAGATGCTACCAGCTGCATCTGCTTAAAATTAGATAAAACATGCCAGGAGAGGCTAAGGCTTTTGAAAGTGCTCACTCTTGGGATTTTCTTATGAGTCTCCCAGCCTTTTGTACCTTTCCTGTAGCCTGGGTGCTGAGTGAGGGAGAAAAAAAATCAAGAAGTGACTAGTATCTCAGGTTTTGCTGTTTAAAGAAAAGAAGGACAATTTGTGGTCACCATGCTTAAAGAAAACTGTAAGCACATAACGTGGAGGTATCCCACCATCCAAATGCCCTCAGGTAAATGAAGAGCATGCCCCCCACCCTTCTAAATGATGAGTGTGTTTTAAATTGGTCTTGTAAGGTTTGGAACCATCATTATTATTTCTGGAGTGCTTACAATTGGTGAACCTTATCCTCGTGGGTGTGTATTTTGAGTTTCTAAAGTGCTTTTGTGTGTTGGGAGTCTCACAAAGTTGTTCTGCCCCTACCTGATGAAAGAAGAGGCATCTTGAACTTGCAGCCTCTTGATACTGAGGCAGTGAGAGGTCCTGGCTTGGAGAACTTACTCTGTTCCTGTGTCTAAGCTAAGTATCGCCTTCAAGTGGTATTGCTTCTAAATGTGGTTGGCAGTTCCTGTTCAGTGCAGCTCCAGCACTACCCAAATGTAAACACTTGAGGTGGGAAGTTGGTACAACTGGTTATTTATGTACTCAGTATCTTGGTTTATTTTGGTGAGGTGCGTGGTTTTTGTCGCTGCTGTGTGGTTTCAGTGCAAGTGAATGATGCTGGTGCCTTTTGCTGGAGAGCAGAGCGCTCAGAATTTCAGGTAGGTTGCATCTCTAAGCTCCTGGTGCTATAGGAGCTGTGGACTGCATTGTGCTACAGGGTCAGGCATATAACAGGAGATCTGCTGTCACCTTGTTCCTGCCTGGGTCTGAAGAGAGTGCTTGTCCCCAGCATGGCTTTGAGCTGAGTGCTTCTTGGGTTGGATCAGAGAGCTAACCAAGCACCAGATGGAGATGTTATTTGGGTGATGACAGCCTTGGATGATGGTCACCACCTTCTTTGAGGCTCTTTGTCCCCAGCATGCTGTTCTAAGTTGAAGATAGGAAGATTTCTATTAATGAGAAAGGATGAAGGCAGGGGTTGGGTAGCTGGTGTTCTGCTAACTCTTGGAGGGTCCTGGTAAATGGCAGCAAAAGCTCAAGGCTCTGAATTGCCCTGGTGGATGGCATGTACTCCATGGTTTAACAAGGGACCGTGCCTTGGATTCTGTGAGTGAAGGCTGAGGAGTGGTCACAAATGCTCCTGAAATTTAATGTCAGGGGGTAGTAGTGCTCAGGAGCTGTTGTTATGAACAACTGCAGTGTTTTCTAAAGACATTTACTTCATCTTCTATATTTGTGTGCACTAACCTACTTCTGACTTGGGAGTGTGCCTATAATGATTCCTTTGTTAATTTTAAGGCAGGCACTTTTATAGTTTCATTTAATCTTAAAAAAGCTGTCAGTGAAGGAAGGTACTTTATTTATCCATAAGTCATCTGATAAAGTTGAAGCACATATTTTGATCTGGTGTTTGCATCCATGTTGTATTGGAAAAGCTCTCACGCCCTGCATAATAACACACAGGAATTGGAGCAAGATACAGTTTTGTTTCCTCCACCTGCTCCTGAGTGAAAAGAGCTCTTCCTGATCCGAGTCAGCCAGTACCTTTGGATGTGTGGCCTGATCCATCAATTCCCGAGTTTAAAATCATCAGAGTATACTTAGTGGTGATGTGGTGATGCTGGGTTAATGGTTGGGCTTGAGGATCTTGAATGTGTCTTCCACCCAAAGTGATTCTGTGATTCTTTTCTATATATGAAGTCTTTGAATCCTTTGGGAAGGAAAAGGGGGTATGTCTCTCTTCCAATGAATTTCTTCAAAATTATTTCATCATTTTCCAGGGCACGGTGCTGGTGTAGAGCAGAGGCCCCAGTATTTAATAGAAGGGAACCTACAGGAAGGCTGGAGAGGGACTTTTCCAAGGGGATCTAGTGATAGGGCAAGGGGAAGTGGTTTGAAACTGTAGGAGGTTTAGACTAGTTCTTAGGGAGAGGTTCTTCAGTACAAGGGTGGGGAAACTTTGGAATCGATTGTCTGGAGAGGTTGTGGATGCCCCCTCCCTGGAAGTGTTCAAGGCCAGGTTGGATGAGGCCTTGAGCAACCAAGTCTATTTGAGAGGTGTCACTGCCTGTGACAGGGAGGTTGAAGTAGATGATCTCTGAGGTCTCTTCTAACCTGATCCATTCTGTGATTGATCTGGGGCTGCAGATGGTGCTCCCTTGATGATGACACCTTTGGATTCGTGTTTGAACATGTGCATTTTCATTTGGTCTGATTCAGGTTTTCAATCTACACAACCATTGATAAACCCTGTTCTCTCTCCTGATCTCTGCTGTAGCTTCTCCAAATTCTTGCTGGCAATACAATCATGTTTAGTGTCTCCAGTCTTAAGAGTATGGATGGGTTTTGTGGGGTTTTTTTCCTTTTATTTTTTTTCACTCTTCCCAACTGCCACCCCATCTGCCTTTCAAAGGTTTTTTTACTTTCATACTACAAAGTTCTCCTCCTTCAAGTCTGTCCTAACTGAATTAAAACTGCTCTAGCCAAAGTTTTGCATCTCTCATCTTCATCAGCTCCACCAAGCTCACCACCAAGTCAAGCAGTCTCTTCCTGTCTAATGTATCTGTGATGAGTCTTTTTCAACCATTCACAAAGTCTTATCCTGGCTCTCTGCATGGCAGATTGGTGTTTCTGTCATGCTCTTTGCTCAGGCCTGGGCAAGAACAACTTAACTGCACTGAAAATGGGGTGGCTGCATGTGTCTTGCTAGGTCTTCTTCATGTGGGCCATCTCCTCTTTTTTTTATTCTCAAATGCCATCAAGTGGCACAGGGGGAGCTGCCACAACTAGCACAAGCCACAGCAGTGCTGAGACTTCTCTGGCCTGATCAGAGACTGTGAGAGCTGAAGAAACTTCTCAGGAAGAGTTGTGAAGCCCTGGAACAGGCTGCCCAGGGCAGTGGTGGAGTCACCATCACTGGAGGTATTTAAAGGACTTGTAGAAGTGGTGTTGAAAAACAAGGTTGGCAGAGCTGGTGTAATGGTAGATGTGACAATATTAAAGGTCTTTTCCAACCAAAATGATTCTGTGATTATATGTAAAACTTATTTCTACCCTTCTGGCATCCCTCCTTCTGATCTGGAGGGATTGCTCCTCACCGCAGCAGGCCCTGAAGTCCAACTTTCAGCAGGCAGGCACTTGGACTTCTGAACATTTGTACATTGTCCCCTTATCTCCTTCAGAGCTGCTTCAAAACCCTGAGGTTGTGGAAACTCCTAGAAGCACAGGGTGGTCTTGTGCCTATGCAGCAGTGGGACCTTTGGCTGAGTTATTTGGTACAGTGGGACACTGCTTGGCACCGGAGAACAAACGTTGAACCTGCTCTTAATGTTAGCACCACGCTGTAGAGAAGCAGCTTGGGGTCTTCTTACTTCCCTTGAGTGAGTGTTTGTGGTTTAATTTGACCAGTTAAGCCTCAAGTCAGCAATGAACTTGAGCATCTGCTTAGGTCTGAACTTGTGCTAAGCCACTGGGCTTTGACAATATGCTTAAAGTTAAGTCCATACTTAATTGCTTTGCATAATAAGACTGGGATTATGGGCATGCTGAGCCAGCACCAGTGGTTTGACAGCTCCGGCTCTCTTGCCCTCAGAGCAGAGTAAAAGGCTGTGGAGGGGAATTGAACTCTGAAACATTGGAGGAAATTGTTTTGAGATGGTTTAGTGGTTGGGGGTTGTAGGGTGGACATTTGGACTCTATGATCTTGAAAGTCTTTTCCAACCTTGATGATTCTATGGTTCTTGGAGCTGCTGTGCCAGCAGCTCTGCTGCAGCAGAATCACATGGCCAACCCAGATCATCTCGGTGCTTGCTGAATAGCAAGCCCTCCTGGTGGCTTGTCATTTCCAGCAAGAGGAACAAGGTCTCTTTCTGGTTGCTGAGAGCACCCAGCTGCTTCTCCAGCAGTTTGCAGAGCCCTTGGTTTCTCCGTGCAGGGTGTGATGGGAGAGACTGAGAAAGGAGCAGTCAAGGAAAGGTACTTTGACATTTTTGGTGGTTGCATCTCATTTCTCCAAGCTGTGCTTGAGGGGGTCTGGGAGGGAGGGAGGCAGTGGGTGTCTGTGTGAGCTGATGGCTTATGGCAGCTGCCCCTGTGCCACCTGCTAGTGCAGGGACCCCAGATGCAGGTCTAAGCTGGAATCAGCTTTATTTCAAAGCACTTCCTTTCCCTACTGGACAGGGATTTGCTATAGGAAGGTTATTTGCCGTAGGAAGTCCTGTTGTGGTTGTTTCTCCTTACAGACTCCACCTCTCTGTGCGGCTGTGGGTCAGCATTGGTAGCAGTTACTTAGCGACTAATTTCTTTCAGCATAAGAGGTGGTGTAAATTGTCCTTTGCCCACTGGTTTTGGCAAGACCAGCTATGTGTTCTTCAACGGAATAGGGCTGGGCTTCGTGTGGATTTCTGTTGGTGCTGGAAGGGACCATGTGGTGGCCCTCTGATAGTTGCTGGAGTGAAACCCACCCTTTACAACTATAGAAAGGTGGGGGTTGGTCTCTTCTCCCAAGTCACTAGCAACAGAACAAGAGGAAATGGTCTCAAGCTGTGCCAGGGAGGTTTAGATAGGACATCAGGAAAAATTTCTTCCCTGACAGAGTGGTCAGGGGTTGGAACAGGCTGCCCAGAGAGGGAGTGGAGTCGCCATCCCTGGAGGTGTTAAAAAACTGAGTAGATGTGGCTCTGGGAGACAGGGTTTAATGGGCCAGGTGGGGTTGGGTTGATGGTTGGACCTGATGATCTTATAGGTCTCTTCCAACCTTAATGATTCTGTGATTCATCTGGAGACTTGAAGCGTTTTTGAGGACAATGGGTCTCATGAGCTGTCAGGAGAGGGAACTAGTTCAGTCCTTGGCCTTTTATCAGGTACCGATTCAGTCTCTTTGGGTCAGGTCTCTGAAGCATGAAACTGTGGTACCTGAGTTTGTGAGTGCAGTTCTGAACAACTGGGGGGTAGTGGGGATGAATTTAAAGCAGGAAGGACACTGTGGGCACCAGGATAACCAATGCTTGGGAGTGTTCCCCTTGCGAGAAAGGACAATAGAGCTTGGCTTCTGTAGGTAACATGGCTGCTGCCCCAAATACATCTTGGGATGGGCAAGGATGTGTAGGAAGGAAGAGGTATTTAAACCCAAATGGCATGTTGGCACACAGACAAATGGTTATGAGCAGGCCATGAATAAATTAAGGCTAGAAATTAGCAGAAGGTTGAAATTAATGTCCAAAATGTATCTCCCAGTCATACGTATCCAAATGAGAATTATTTCCCAAGCTTTAAAGATGCTTTATACAGAGGTTTGCCAAGAATTTGGAGAAAAATTACTCCTGTTCAACGAGGAAAATTGAGACAATTGAGAAAATTGAGACTATGCAGAACAAGCCATAATGTTTGATGGAGCAATCCCTTCTTCTACTGGTGACTGCACAGAATCACAGACTGGCTCAGGTTGGATGGGACCTCAGAGATCATGTACTCCAGCCTCTCTGCTGTGGGCAGTGATGCCTCTCAGCTAGACTTGATTGCTCAAGGCCTCATCCATCCTGGCCTTCAACCCCCAGGGAGGGAATTAATCCACAAGCTCTCCAGGCAATCTATTCCAGATACTCTTCACCCTTGCACTGAAGAACTTCTTTGTAAGATCTAGTCTGACCCTCCTCCAGTTTAAAACCATTTTCCCCTGCCCTATCACTAGATCCTCTTGTGAGAAGTCCTTCTCTAGCCTTGTTATAGGTTCCCTTCAGGTACAGGAAAGCAGCTGGAAGGTCTCCCTGGGGTCTCCTCTGGGCTGAACAACCCCAGCTCCCTCAGCCTATCCTCACAGCAAAGGTGCTCCAGTCCTTGGATCAGCTTTGTGGCATCCTCTGGGCTTGCTGTAATGGTTCAAAATGCCCTTGTGTTAGGGACACCAGAACTGGATACGCTATTTGAGTCGAGGTCATCACAGGAGTAGAGAGTCTTTCACTGAACTTGGCCTGGTGTTGAGGTTGGCAGAGGTGCTTTCAGTAACTTGGTAGCTTTCTTTCCATTTTGCCTGCAATTCACTTTCTCTGCCCTTCTATGCTCATTTGCCCCAGCCCTTCTTGCATAAAGGCTTCCTTGCAGCCTGGCCCTCAGGCAGTGGCTCCAGGGTGGCACTGCTCTCCAGCTGTCTGTTGCTTTGCCTCATTCGCACTGATTCACCTGAGGTGGCTTTAAGCTCGCTCAGCTTGGTGTCATCATGGCAGCATGGAGCTGCACACTGCCTCCTCATTTTTCCTAAGAGCAGTTGCTGCTGTGTGTGCAGTGGTGGAATCGCCATGCCTGGAGGTATTTAAATGACTTGTTGACCTGGTGCCTGGTTTGAGGATGACCAGGCAGTGCTGGGTTGAAGAGTGGACTTGATGTTCTTGGAGATCTCTTCTGACCAAAGATATCCTGTGATTCTGTAACCCTGAGTGTGCTGTGGGTTCCTGACTCTCTTCTGGAGTGCACAGAAGAGGTATCACTCACTTTGGCCATCCTTCCAGCACTCTTTTCCTTACAGTCTTCCTCATGCACATCTGCACTTGGTTAAATACTAAAAATAGTATTCCAGGTGGTTCAGAGCAAACTTTTATACTTCCAGTGCCTGTATTCTTTGTATTTATTAGTGGTTTAAAACATTTACAATTATTTCTTCAGCACTTTCAGAACTTGGGGAGCTTTTGCTCTGCCACCTGCATGAGAATTCACCCATGAAGGGGAACATGGTGGCAGGAATCTTTTCACGCTAACTTACTGCTAGTGTGGTCTCAATAATGGAAATGCCTACAAAAAAAAAAACAACAAAAAAAAGCCACTATTTGTGGCAGAGGTGCAAATAGAATGGGAGGAGGAAAAAGTACTTAACTGTCGGGTTAAATTATTCAACAAATCTAAGTGGACCTGCTCTACTTAGTGAGACTGAAAATCTTTCTTCTTCTGGTAAGGTGAAGTGGGGCTCCCTGGTGGCCTCTGCTTTGGGCAGCCCCTCTGCAGAACACTCATTGCATGACTGTTTTGCCTGACTAATGCCCAGAGTAGGGTTTACACAGCTGTGACAGGGCTGTAAGTGAGAGCAGGACAAGCATTTTGAGTAGCAATGCTGAATATACTCACAGGCGTGCAGGGTGCCTTCATGTTCCAGGCAACCAACCACACAAGTCAGACCTCGCTTGTAAATACAGTTGATAAAATGGATTTGCCCTTCCCTGTATCCAGATGGACTGTCCTAGATCAGGTTAGCAGAGCAAGGCAGTGAGAAAGGTGTCTCTCTATCCTTTTGCAAAGGCAAGGAGAAGCTTATTTGCTCCTGTTGATCCTTCTTTATGAGCTAGGGCAACGTACTAGGATCCAGGTCTGCAATGGAAGATGTTTCCTAATGTTTCTGGCAATCTTAAAGGTGTTCCTTGTCTCAAAGCTTCCTACTCTATTTTTTCCTGATGCAAGAATTGCTCCTGTGACTGTTTTGTGTCTGATTTAAGTTTCCAGTTACATTTTTTGAGTGAAGGGAGAGACAGACACCAGCCTGGCAGTTAATGGATCAGTAGGCTTGAGGGGACTCTGGGCAAACTGGTCTAGTGAGTCATGTTTCTGCTTGTTGTGTTGGGGTTGAACTAGATCACCTTTGGAGGTTCCTTCTGACCCAATACATTCTATGATTCTATGAATATGACTCTACCTAATGAAATTCCTCCAAATCCACTACTAGACCACTCATAGACCTCATAGCAATCTTTCTATCCAGGGTGAGAAAAATTAGAATTTGAGGCTAACCTGGTGACTCTTCCAGTTCGGCTCCTTGTTTCAAGCATTTTGTGCTGCGTTATGACTATGAGCAGCTGTTTATGCCATAAAGCTGTTATGGCAGCATTACTTGAGCAGTAGCCTGCATCTCACTAAAGAATAATTTCCTGTTTGGGATGTTTTTTCATATAATTTGTAAGAACACAACTACACAGATCCATTCCAGCTAATGGGCACCATATACCTGAGTGTCTGAGGACAATACTGGGAGCATGTGCTGGTGTGCCTGTGTAAGATAAGGGTGAAACAGGGTGGGAACACATGTTCTCTGTCGGTGTGCTTGGAGATAACAGAGTGATTTCATTAGTTCACACGGCCTGATGGTGAAGGTCTTTTCCAACCTAAATGATTGAATGATTTTGTGGTTTGTATTGTGCATCCTGAAGCAGGGTGGCATAGTGATTATAGAGCAGTTGCTAGGACCCTTTTCTTTTATACATCTTAAACCACAGGACTTTTTAATCCTTTCTGAGATGAAGCTCACTGTGTGCAGTTGGCGTGCCTGAAATTGTGTGGGTGCGGATTGGGGTTTTTCTCCGTGGTGCCAGAAATAACCTGTTGTGTGATACCTTACAGCGGCTAGAATGTGTAGTGCCTTGTATGCAAGTGGGATGCTTTGCAGTGCTTCAGCAGAGGAAATTCTTCAATGCTTGACAGCATGGGTTATCAAAAGGTGAAATCTTTGTGGTGTTTCTATACCATGGTATCAAAGAATCTTAAGGTTGGAAAGAACCCTCTAAGGTCCTCAAGTCCAACCTGCAGCCCATTACCTCCATGGCCACTAGACCATCTTCCAGAGTGCTGCATCTACTCATCTTCTGAAGACCTGCAGGAATAGTGATTCCACCACTTCCCTGAGCAAACTATTTCAATGTTCAACTGCTCATTCACTAAAGGAATCTCCCATAATGTCCAATCTGAACCTCCCCTGCTGCAACTTTGTGGCTATTTCCTCTTGTGCTGGCAGCAGTTACTTGGGAGAAGAGGCCAACACTGGCTTCCCTACAACCTCCTTTTGGGTAGTTGCAAAGGGCAATGAGGTCTCCTCTCAGCCTCCTCTTCTTCAGGCTTAACAATCCTAACTCCCTCCTCATAAGTCGTTCTTGCTTCATTTCAGGGTGGGATGGAATGGGAAAATGTAACAAATTAGATAAGAAAACATTTAAACATGTTAAAGACCATTTCTTCTGAGAGAAAGACTTCAGACCAGTGAAGTGTCTGGACTCACAGAATGGCTTGTGCCCTTTTTCACATGTGCTTAAAAAAAGCACCTTGGAGGAAGGAACAAAAGACTTTTCAGCTGAAATAGTTAGTTGAGCTGTTGTTGCTGTGCTGAGCCATATGTGTCCTGTCGAGGTGATTCATCCAGTACAAGCCCTGCCTTCTGTCACTCTTCGTGGGGGACCCCTTGGCATGGATCAATCTGTGCTTGTGTGTGCTGCAGGGAGACTTCAGCATTGATTATTTTCTAGCCTAGTGTCTTCATGGAGGTGTGGGTCCAGGAATATACCTTGAGTAGGTTGTCTGCCCTCAGTTTCAGATGCCACTGGGTGGTCAGCCCAAAAGGCTGGGGTTGTACTTCACCTCTAGATGGACTGCGGCAGGCAGAGACAGTGAAGAGGCTGCTTAGCTGAGTTTTCAATGCATCCTGTTTGTTTCCACATGTTCAGTGTTCAAAAGGAGGTTAATTAGATCAAACTGGAGCAACTCTGTTTGTAGCTAGGCACTGTGCAGTGTCTTTGTGCGCATCTGCTTTGAAGTGGATTCAGAAGCAACTGTTTTGAGCATCCTCATGAAGACAGGCATCCTCGGCTCAGGGAAATCAGCTGGAAGAAAAGATGTCTGTACGTGGGCAGACTCCAGAGAGCCTGCTTAAACTTAGGTATTCACACTGCAGAGATGTAGCAGCAGCTCTTCTGAGAGCCAAAGGTCCTAAGGCAGGCACCTGGAAAGACCCCTCCGGTGAGCATTTTGCCCACAGCACTCCCGGATTTTAACTATTGGAGGCATTCCTTAATTATTACTATTAATTATTACTTAATTATTATTAGTGGTGTAAAGCATTTAGACAGTGAAGTTCTGTGGCACTTTGTGCAAATAAACTGTTCCTTGTGGTTTACTTGAAGAAGGCAACCAAAATTAATGCTATGGAGGGAAATGGAGGGCAGCAGAAATTCATACCTATTCTGTGAACATTATTGACAGATGTTGGGGTTTGGTCTTCTATTTTAATGACAATCTTGGGTTTGAGACCACAGATAACAGTAAGGACCAGACCCCAGTTGTCTGGGTTCAGACTGACTTGCATTCCAAAGCTGCTCCCGATGTGGTGTGTTCCCATCTGAGGGTGTTTCTTGTTTAGTTGCAGACGAAGGTTAAGCCCCGTGTTTCAGATTTTGTGATGAACACAGCTCTGGACAACAGCACCAATGATCTGATGATTTCATCTCCTTTTGTTTTTTGCCTTTGTTGCCCATGTTGAAGCAGTTCTATCGTGCTACTTGGCAAAGGATCACCTCAGAGCAGGAAAGCCCTTTGGTGGCTTAATGCCCATTGATCTTCATATCCTCCCTGTGAGTGGTGGATGATGTATGGTTGTGTAAAACTAGTAATCCCAGTTTGTTCACGTTCCCCAAGTTTTCCTGTTTCCCTGTGTGGGACGGTTGTACTGCAGTTTAGAGCAGCCTGAATTGCCAAATATCCTCTATGCAGTAGAACAGAAGTTTCATAGATCTTGATTTAAGGGTTGCAGTGATTATCTCCTGTCAGATACTGAGAAGCACGTCTCTCTGGGAGCCGGGTGGAATAACACAGTGCAGTTTGAACTGAGTATGCAGATGCTGGGTCTGCTGCTGCTTTTACACTTTCCTTGTGTATTTCAATGGCTTGAGCCATTCTTGGTCCTGACTTTCCCTTTTCATCCTGTTAGCCTTCCCTTCCTGTATCTGTGGCATCAGTCAGGGAAGATCTGAAAGGAAATATATTTGGTGCCTTTGATGTGCAGAGCCCCCTCTTTTTCCTTTTTTTTTATATAAGCTATGAACAAAAATTGTGTCTGTGTGTTCCCAAACTGAAGGATACATGATTGCTGTTCCCAGCCTCCCTCTGCAAGCAGGCTTTGACATCATTCATACTCTATAATTTATGGTATTTTGGTAACAGTCTGTAAAGGTCTGCAAGAGAGTAAAAAGGATGATTTAGAAAGGAAAGAATAGCCCTGTGCCTCGTGGTAGGTCTGTGAGTGAGCAGGTTCCTGCTCTGAGGAGATGCTACTGGGTCTTTCTTTTATCATGGAATATTTTTTTGTTTTAAGATTGTGTTGTTTTGCCTAATGTAAGAACTTGCTCCTTGTCAAACACATCCTCGTATGCCCTGTGAGGACTTTGCACCTTGTTCCTGGGTGTTTTTGAAGCAGATTACAGAATGTCTTGTAACTCATCATCTGCTGATTTTTTTTTTTTTTTTTAACCTGGTTTCTTAAGGAAACAAGGCTCCTGTGAACATCCTGTCTCTGTCCCTGCTCCCTCCCCCTGTAATGTCTGAATCTGTTGGCCAAATCAAAGCAGAGAGTGTGAATGACATGGAGCCTTGATGGACCTGATAAAAACAGGTGGCCAGCTAGAAAAGGGGGACTTTTTGCCTGGTGGAAAAGGTGTTGGTTGACAGCCGGCTGAACAGCAGCTGGTGGCCAAGAAGGCCAGCAGCATCCTGGCCTGGATCAGGAATGGGATAACCAGCAGGAGCAGGGACGTGATGGTGCCCCTGCACTTGTGAGACCGCACCTTGAGTATTTGGTCCAGTTCTGGGCGCCACAGTATAAGAAGTGCATTGAGGTGCTGGAGTGGGTCCAAAAAAGGGCAGCAAGGCTGGGGAGAGGGCTGGAAAACAGGACGTATGAGGGAACTAGTGTTACTTAGTCTAGAGAAGAGAAAGCTGAAAGAAGACCTTACTACTCTCTACAACTACCTCAAAGGAGATTGTGGTGAGATTGGCACTGGTCTCTTCTCAGGAATTACTAATGATAGGATGAGGGGAAATGGCCTCAAGTTGCACCAGAGGTGGTTTAGATTGGATCTTAGAAGTTTTTTCCTGAGAGAGTGGTTGGGCACTGGCACAGGCTGTCCAGGGAGGTGGTGGAGTCCCCATCGCTGGAGGCATTTAAAAAATGAGCTGATAGACCATTTAAGGCCATGGTCTAGGGATTAAGGAGATGTTGGGATGAGGGCTGGACTTGGTGATGCTAGAGATCCTTTCCAGCCATAATGACTCTATGATTCTCTTGCTTCTCCCACAGTGGGAAAGCTGTAGAATTATCTCACTCATGGAGGTGAGATGTACTGTCTAAAAATTACTGGGGTCTTATCAAAGATACGTCTCTTTACCATCCAGTTTTGGGCAGTGGTCATCAGGAGACACGCAGAGAAGACTATAAGGCAGGTTCCTGCTGTGTTTCCATCCTTCATTGATCTGTGCCTTGGGAGGTTCTTGGTGTATGTATATTTTAGTACCCTTTGATGGCTATTTCTTCCATTAATTTCTCTAATTACTTCCTTAGACACTGGAGAATCTGTCCAGAGGACACAGATTTTTGGGAAAGCAACTTTGTCCATTCTGGTGTTGTAGAATTGTTTGTGTCTGCTGCTGGCTCTTTGGCTGATGAATGAGGGTGACTCCCCAGGAAGTCAGGTCCCACCCATATGTATATGTATAGACGAAGGAGGAGAAAGAAAATGAAGTGTTTGCCTCTCTGAAGCCAAGACATCTTATATTTCATAATCTCTTCTGGCACGTGGGTAAGATACTGGCCTGGGAGGAGAGATCTTGGCTTCATACTGTTTGGCTACTTCTTCATGCTGTACTGGAATGCCAGGAGGCTCACAAGGTGCATCTGCCTTTGTTCACCACTTTGAGAGGGTGTAGTGAAAACCATAAAACGTTTCTACAGGACAGTTTTGAGATTTGGGCTGAAATTGAATGAATAAAAGATTAATTTCTGGAGTGAAAGCTATTGGTAAAGGACTGTAGAACATCATAGATGGTGGTAGTGAACCCTCTGCAGCTCTAGTAAATGGATAGAATGGAGTTGTTTTATTAAGGCTACAGAAAATGTTGTAAAATATTCATGATGATCATCTCCTTTTATTTGAAATAATAAATCCCAAGGTTAATTTTGTTCTTGCAGAAATCTGGTGGCTGACTATTAGCCTTCCGTTGCTCTGCTGCTGTTATGTAGAGATAATGCTTAATATTTTATCTTCTTTGCAAGGATGTTATTAGGCTCACAAATATGTCATAGTGCCCAGAGAAGGAAAAGTGAGCTCTGCCCTCTTTCTCCTGCAGGTTGGTGCAATTGAGGCCTCTGCAGCCATTTCAGACATCTTGGCTCCTCATGAGCCCAAGGAGAGCAAACATTGCTGTGTAGGAGGGCTCCTATAAAGCAGAAAAGTTTCTCTGTTTGCAAATTTAATACTCAGTGTAACTTATGACCTTACAAAAAAAGCAATAAAGAAATGCTATTGGTTCTGGTTGCTTATTTTCAAGGCTACGTTCCTCAAAATTATTTCTGTCACCTGTATATTTTCTGACCCGTGTTGAGAAATTAGTTTGACATTGAGGTAACTGCATTGCACACAGAAAAAAATGCCCTTGGGGTTTTACAAATGGGATTTAAAGCAGTCCTTCCTGTGGTAGCACTTTATTATTCTACTGTATGTGTTTTTGTTAGGTTGGTTCTTTTTCCCCCCCGAAGAAGTGAACGCTTGTTTTGAATATCGCGGCGTAACAACAACACGAAGCCTTTTTAGTCACTGCTGCTGTGCGAAGTATTGTAAAGCCTGACATCCCTTTGAAGAGCTGTGCTTAGCCACTGCTGCTATTTTTATTTTTGAGTTGTTCTCTGCTAGAGTATTTTTTTTTTTTATTTCTGTCCTTGCATGCCCTGAATTTTCCAAACACTTCCAGATTGGCTCACAACAAATCAATCAAGCTCTTTCCTCCTTCTGTTTTTCCCTTACTTTTATTAACCTCTGCTGGACTGAGCCTTCAAAAATCTATTTGAAAGAGAGAGATACTTTATTTCTTTGGACTCAAAACACAGTCTTCAGAGAAATATCTGCCAGAAGCACTGACCTACAAAATCTATTAAGCTCTCCCCATTGGTTTGGTCTCATTTATGTAACGCTGCTGGATTGGAGGTCTCTGTTCTGCTTCGGAGGGAAAATACAAAGTTTGGTCTTGCTTTTCTGAGCAGAAATGCAAAGAATTGGCTGAGAATGTCTGCAAAAGTACACATGGTGGTTTATGAGGTTCTCTCCTTTTACCTCTCAGGTTTGCAGAGATTCCTAGAGGGCAGAGCCCATTTGGGCAGATTTAAAGTCCAAGTGCCATCACTCAGGTACTCAGGGATGGCTTTTGACCTCTGAGCCTGATGGGGAAAAAGCAGTCTGAGAGCTATGAGAAGACAGATGCTCAAAGTACTTAGTGAAATTAGTTAACCTACTTCTGTGCTGTTTAAGCAAAAACTATATAACAAGGGCAGTTGAGGGCTGCTGGCATCAAGTTGATTGAGTACTCGCAGTGCCAGGAGAGGGTTGGTTTTGGAGCTACTTAGCAATCCTGTACTGTCAGGAACTGGTAAGTGACTCGCAGCTGGACAGGAAATTAGAGATTACTTTCCTGTTTTGGCAGAGACCATGGAGAAGCGTAGGTAGCTTAAGGAACACAGTAGTCCCAATGCATTTTTCAATGACTTCAGCTTTATTCATTTTCTTGTACCAAGATCAAATCCCAGAGAAGATTTTGTGGTGGAGTGCTGGGGGTCCTGTGGTTGATGGAGAGGTACAGTACTGGCTGTTAAGGACTTTGGCAGAGGCAAAGGCTCTGCAGTGACTGTCTTTAGCTTTTTGCTGTGTACATGGAATCTGTGGGTAGAGGTGCTGAGGTGCTGTGAGCCATAGAATCATTCAGAGTGGAAAAGACCCTCGAGATCATAAAGTCCAACCAATAACTCTACCAAGTTAACCATTAAACAAGATCTTTAAACTTATCCATGGTTGGTGACTCCAATCCCCTCCCTGGGCAGCCTGTTCCAAATGTGGGTATCAGGCAACACCCAGTTAAAAACTGTGGTCCCGTGGCAGCTCTGTGCTATGCTAAACCCTAATGAGCTCTCTTATGTGTGGTGGGCTCTGCATGGGGCTGTTACTGATGTCTACCTGTAGAAGATTGTGGAAGTGTATCTGTAATTTCAGTTCTGATCTGAGAGAGTGGGGTACAGACAGAAGATGTTAAGGAGCAGGTGTGTCAGCCAGTTTCTTCTTTTAATTTTGCAAATATGTCCTTTTCTCTAGCCAGAAGGAAAAAAGTTGTATGTTAACTGTCATCATGTGTGACTGGTCAGTTGTACTGTGGCAAAGAGGGATCTTGAGAACAGGGGAAGCCTGTTTCTTCCCTCAATTTCTGAATAGAGTGGACGGTCGGATTATTTATTAAAATATCAAAAGGATAAGCAGGTGATGGGAACCATGTCACTAGTTGACTACAGATTTCATAAAAGATTTGATGATCTTTTGATTTTGATTGTTACAGACATAAACATAACTAACAACTTATTCACGCTCTATATATTCTCCATAAATGTGCCCTGAATGTTAAGTATGACTCAGTATCAGAAGTTTGTTAGCTCTCTGCTCTTTTCCTTCCAGTCATGGAGAGACAAAGGCTATGTCTGCTCCATCAATAAGATACAAGTACAAGAAGCAGAGGAAATAACATGGTTGGTGCTTGGGGTGGATCAAACGAGAAGAGCCACCAGCCCATCTACCTGTCTGGCATTGACATGTAACACAGAGCAAAGTTCTCATTTTCCCTTTTTAACCGTTTTTGGTCCTTTTGGCCATGATGACAGTTTACTCAAACCTTATGCCCTGTTGGATCAGTGGAGTAAAAGTTTAGCAGTGCTCCATAAGGTTATGGAGTGGCTAATAAATTCAGCTGCTTTCAGTGCCTGGGCTGAGCAAGCAGGATGCTGCTCAGGGATGGATTAGTTGGAATTGCAGCCTTTGGTGCAAATCTGGGCCAAGGTTGACCTTTGCCCCTCTGGGTTGGTGAAGGGATGCCTTGATTCTTCTACCATGCCACCTATTCTTACAGCTGTGCATGCCCCATTTGACCTTTTGCAAAAGGGTTTCTAATTCCCTTCTAGTCCTTTGACAATTATGATCTTGTTTTTGGAGAGAGATCTGTGAGCTGTGAATCCCTTCAGTGCCATCCTTCAGGGAGAGCACGAGTGTTTCCGAAGTAAGCTAAGGGATGTGTCCTTGGACCTGTTAATAAAGCTCCACATGATGAACTGTCAGAAGACAGTTCTACTAACAGAATATGTTAACACAGTCTCTTTCACTGACCTTCCTTAATTGCCTCTGATTATTCCATTACAGCATGGTATTTTAAGGTAACTGTGGAGATAGGATACAACCACAAAGGTAGTCTTAAAACTTAACAACATCATGGATAGGCTTCCAAACTGAGATTCTGTCTGATAGGATCTTCCTCAGCCTGGGATGTTACCCAGGCTCAGTAATGATTTGCTCCTCATGTGAACATAAGGAACCTATAGGATGGCTGGAAAGGGAATTTTCCCAAGGGGATCTAGTGATAGGGCAAGGGGAAAGGGTTTGAAACTAAAGGAGAGGAGATTCAGACTAGATTTTAGGGAGAAGTTCTTCAGTGCAAGGGTGAGGAGACTCTGGAATCGATTGCCCAGAGACAACGTGACTGCTCCCTCCCTGGAGGTGTTGAAGGCCAGGCTGAATGAGGCCTTGAGCCACCAAGTCTAGTTGAAAGGTGTCACTGCCCATGGCAGGAAAGTTGGAATAGATGATCTCTAAGGTTCTTTCCAACCTGAGCCATTCTGTATGAAGTTACTTGATGAAAAGTGTCAGAATAAAACGTGGTCTTTAGTATGTTTTGCCATTTGGTCCAGATTCCAGAGTCAAGGGAGTTCTGTCTGATTATGATGTTTGGGGTTTAGCCACTTCTGAAGAACTTTTTTGAGAGCGCTCCAAGGGTTGGGTAGTAATCATCTAGTAAGAGGATTGCAGAACGATCAGAGTTGTGGAGAAAGAACTGATATCTTAACAAGCTTGTATCATTCTTAGTGGATACGTGTCAAACACATTAGTAAAACATCAGTGATGGAGATTTTCTGTCTTTCAGACAGTATATTTCAGTGCTTTACTTGCAGGTAATTCCTCATTACTAAATTTTTTCTGGTGTAGTTCAGGCCCAAAACTTGTTCCAGTCACGTTGTGACTGCTCTCTTCCTAGATCCTGTAATTCTTGAGACCTTTTTTCTTGTTTTCCTTCATCTTTACTCAAGAAACCGAATTTGTCCTCTCATTCTTTGTAGTCATACTTGGTAGAAATTAGCTCTTCCTTTTCTTCTGGACTCCACCCTTGGAGCCTACCCCTTTCTTAAGATTGGTTCCTCATACAGGACACAGAGCTTCAGTTTGAGATCGCACCAGTGCAGTCAAGAGTTATTTCTTCTTTGTAACGTTCAGTGAACACTTTATCTCATTTCTGTGTCTGAGTTTTTGGCAGTAGTATAACAAGTGATGCAGCTCCCTCTGAACTCCCAGCTCTCTTCCGGGAACCTGCACCTGTTCCCTCAGCTGTTTCCAGAGAAGGGCAACCAAGCTGGTGAAGGGGCTGGAAGACATGCCATAGGAGGAGAGGCTGAGGAAGCTGGGGCTGTTTAGTTTGGAAAGGAGAAGACTGAGAGGAGACCTTATTGCCTTCTACGACTACCTGAAAGGAGGTCGTAGCAAGGCTGGTGTTGGTCTCTTCTCACAAATTAGTGATGATAGGATGAGGGGAAATGGCCTCAAGTTGTGTCAGGGGAGGTTTAGATTGGATGTTAGAAGGAAGTTCTT
>JAOXOE010000441.1:42155628-42178322 GCA_028565055.1 Phoeniculus purpureus
CCTTCCTACCCTTTTTGAAAATAGGAGTTATGTTTCCCCTTTTCCAGTCAGTGGGGACTTCACCAGACTGCCATGACCTGTCCCCTTCAGGTACTTCATTTCTTGCCCTTAATCCTCTTTGGTGTTTGTAGGAGGGATGTTTGTGTGTTTGTTGATGTGTTGAGGGATGCTCTGCAGGTATGGACTTCCCAACTGAAGTCAGGATGGTGATGGACCACCATTAATGGGAATGTAAAATCTCCATCCAGTCGGTTTTCATTCTAATGTGTGATCACAATGAGGGGAAAAAACAAACACACCAAAACTAGGGATGGTTTCTAAAGCTTTTATCTGTCTGTTTTTTCCTTTGATCAGTGTAAATCGAAGTTGTAAGAGTATTTCTCCTTATGTTTATGCCGTTTTTCAATACTGCAGTACACATCCATCCAGGACATGAATAAAGGAAACACAATTCCAAATATCCAGATGCTTGTCTGTAGCAGAAATTATTGTGCTATGCTGAATTAATTAGTTCTTAATGCGGATGAGACTGATCTGTTTAAACACTTTGAAAGGAAGGACAGAGTGATGACAGAAAAACATGTTAAAATGAAAATAGAGGACTCAAAATGCTTTATAGTTCTGCGGCACAGGAAGCTTTCCCCCAGCACTGCTAATGTGAATTGTTGAGGAGTTTTACAGGGAGAGCTGCAGTTACTTCATGCTGTCTGATTAGAAGTTTTGGTCTTTTATGTTTCAACTTGCTGTGTTTGCCAAGCACTCTTATTACTTCAATCAATTTAAATTTGCAAGACTGATGATCCTGACAGAAGCCATTGGCACATCATGTGATCCTGGAATCTAAAAATACCGTTCTCTATGGGGCTCACTTATTTCATGCTTCAAAGCCTAAGAAGTGTTCATTTTAGGAGACGGTAAAAAAAAGTTTGCAGTTTGCGTGATACCATTAACTTGCTGAAGGAAAAATAACTGGTGCTTTTCAGAGTTACAGAATCAATTTATTTGAAAGAGACCTTTAGGATCATTAAGTCCAAGCTTTGACCAGCTGGAGGTAAATCTAACAGTGAACCCACACAGCCTGGGTGAAAGGGTGTTGCAAGGGTGACAGATGTTCTGCAGTGTAATGTAAATGTCTATGATGGGAAAATGTCCTTCCAGATGCAGTTTGGGAGGTTCATCTGCAGAATTTTTACTAGAAGTAGTGCTGTACTGGAGCGCGGTGACCTGAGAATGGCAGAAACACCACCCATGGTTTTCCAGATTCAGCTGGATAAGGCCATAGCTGACCATGGCCTTGGTACCGCTCTGAGAAAGAGCTTGGTGAGAAGGGACCTTTGAATGTCTCCAGAATTTCTGTGTTTGTGTTGCAGAACAACTGCATTTTATAAATAACTGGGTAATGAGCAGCGTTTAGTTAGGACCCAGCAGTATTGGTGCTGTTGTTGAGACACAATGAGTTTGTGTTGTGGTTTTGTTTTCTTCCTAATTTTCACCTGTTTTGTAGAATCGTTAAGGTTCTCAATGACCATCAAGTCCAAATATAGTAACCTATTCTCATCTGATGAAACTATAGAATCATAGAATTACTTAGCTTAGAAGGGACCTCAGAAATCATCTAGCTCCAACCCCCCTGCCATGGTTAAGGACATCTCTCACTAATTCAGATTGGTCAAAGCACCATCCAGCCTGGCCTTGAACATTTCCAAGGGTGAGACATCCACAACTTCTCTGGGCACCTGTTCCAGGGCCTCATCACCCTCACACTGAGGAATTTCTTCCCCAGATCTTATCTAAATCTACCCCCTTCCAGTTTAAAGCTGTTACCCCATGTTCTGTCACTACATATCATTGTAAAAAGGCCCTCTCTAGCTTCTGTACAGCTCCCTTTAAATACTGAAAGGTGTCCCCAGAGAACTCTCCAGTCAGAACAATCCCAACTCTCTCAGCCTGGCGTCGCAGCAGAGAGGTTCCAGCCCTCACAAAACTACTGTGGCCTCCTCTGGTCTTTGTCCAACAGTCTCCATGTCTCTGCTGTGCTGAGGAACCCAGAGCTGGGCTCAGCCCTGCAGGTTATTCTCACCAGAGCAGAGGGGCAGAATCCCCTTCCTCAGCTGGATGGTGGATGATAAAGATGAGAAAGTTGGAGGTAAAGTCCAGTGAAAGTATATGGAGAACCTTTTGGCTTAGACTCCTACCTTGTAGAGTGAAGCGTTTGGCTCAGCATGGTTGTTGGTTGTCCTGGCAGGGATTACATATAATTTCCAAGTGGTAAGAGTTCTATAATGGGATGAGCAAACACTTGAAGGCAGAACTAAGCAAAAACGTGCACTTTGGGTTTGAGCAGGTGTTCTCAGTCCTGCTGTCTTTGTTTCAGAGGCTTTTCAGTACAAACAGCATCTCTGGGGCACTGGGAAATCTGGAGACAGTTTGCTCTTTGTATGTACATGTGTTCTCTTCCTACAAACAGCAGGACAATGAGAAAGGAAAAAGGGATTTTTTTTTTTTTTAGGTGGCCTGAGGAAAAATCTTCCTTGCAAAGTATAATAAGGATCAAATTAGAGCAAATAAGATTTGATTAGCTCCAGAAAGGCCAGCTTCATAGCACTAATGCTTGGCTCTTTTTTTTTATTCCCCTTGAACTACTTAGTCATCTGCGAATGGTAGGATTGCTTTCATCTGCTCCAGGCAGGAGACAAATGAACTGAAGGACTGAGGAAAATCCTGTCATCCTTCCTTCCTTCCATAGTCATCTCTTCACTGTGGAGGAATAGAACCTAAAACCGTGTAATGTCTGTTTAGCTGTGGCCCTTGGTGATGAAGGGCTTAACCACAATGGGTGCAGACGGTGCGAATTAAATCATTTGACCATCTTCCAGTGGAGCCTATTCACTCTCCATCTACCCACTTGTTAGGTCTATACTTTTGAACTTAATATCTCAACTTGCTCAAGAGACTGTGTCCAGTGCCCCTGTTGATTATGTGCAAGCTGGGATGAGGAGAAGGCTACTGCATGGTCTTCAGTGGTGGAACAGCAATGTGCCTTGTCTGGGAGGATCGTTCTCATGAAACATGTTCATAGCTGAGCAGCAGTTGTTCCAGGAAGTCTAGCATAGCTAGACCCTTCCTAGAATCACAGAATGTATTGGGTGTCAGGGACCTCCAAAGGTCTAGTGCAACCTCCCTACAACAAGCAGAGCCATCACTCACCAGACCAGATTGCCCAGAGCCCCAGCCAGCTTGACCTTGAATGGCTCCAGGGTTGGGGCCTCCACCACCTCTCTGGGCAGCCTGTTCTGATCCACTACCCTCAGATTAAGTAACTTTTTCCTGATGTCTGACCTAAATCACCCCTTTTCCAGCTCCAAACCATGAGCCCTCGTCCTGTTGTTCCCTGCACTTGTGAACAGTCTTCCCCAGCCTTCTGATAGCCCCTTTCAAGGTTCGGAAGGTGGCTTTCAGGTCCCCCTGGAACCTTTTCTTCAGGCTGAACAACCCCAATTCTCTAAACTGAATAAAGAACTAGAAGTGCACAGAAACTTATAGGTCATGTTTTTAAGGTTAGAGGTGTGTGTGCTTGTTCTGTAAGTTATTTTTTGTTGGTTTGCTATTTTAAAAGTTGTCTGGGTGCCTTTGGCAGTGATTTGCCTCTTGAAATTCTGTGCTGGGTGAAACCAGACAAAGGCAAGTACATGGAATTTAAACTGGTTTTGCTCAGCTCTTATGCAGGGCTTTAGTTTCTCAGTAAAAGGAACTTTTCCTGTCTTTCTGGATTCTGTCGTTATTTTGTCTGTAAGAAGTCTTTCATGGTGAAAGGAGTATCAGTGAACATAAGGCCTTCCTAATTCTAGCAGCAGAGCCTGCTCCTTCTTTCACAACAACTGAGTAAGAACCTGATAGAAATATATAGTCTCATTTCACATTCTGGCAATTTGAAGCAGACAAAGTTCATCTTAAATGTACTTTGTCCCCTAAAAGATCAGCTTGGTGAGACATGCCCTTCAGGGATAAGTTCCTCTAGTCATAAATAAAACATCCCCTTTCCAAGGAAGACAAGGGAAGGAAGCAGAACTGAAAGATTCAGCAGTAAATTAAGACTATTGCTTTGGTTTTCTGTGGTGTTTTTTCCCTTTAACAGTATTGCTGTCAGTTTGGGTTGATGCAGGCAGAGGTTTTGTTTTGATCCTCTTCCCAACTGATACTCTTGAGTTTTGCTTTATAATGGTGTGAAATAATTTGGGATGTATTAAGTAGAATGTTTTTTCAACTCCTAGTACTTAATTATAGTTTGGTGTAAGGGTACATGAGAGAAAATGCAAATACAGGATCAAATTGTCTGCAGTTACAGTAACTTCTCTCGCATCCCAGTGCTGCAGCTGCTGGATTTCTGGCTCTCAAACATGTTTGTTATAGAGTCAAAAAATCTGTGAGGCAAGAATCAATGCCTTGGAGAATCAATCAACCTTCCTCAGTGAGGTTCTTTTGCTCCTGCTGGAATGCTAACAAACCGTTTGTTTATCTGAGATTAATTCAGTCTTTCCTTAGAGAGATTCTTTAACTACTGGATGTGGATAATCTCCTGTAGACTGTAAAACAAATAAATAAGGTCAACAAAAACCTTTGTGATGTTCCCAGCTAAGCTGGCACATATAGAAAATAACTGAAATTGGATAAAATGCACTAGAAAAACATTGCAGTGCTGGGCCCTTTGGTGGGAACTTTATGGTTCTGTTCTGTAGAGGCTGACTCAGATCGGCACATTGATCCAAGAGGAGCACTTCTCTGCATGGGTTTGATTTGGTATTAGGCATTCGAGAAATGGAAAAAAGTGACTGGCAGCAGTGCGCAGCGGTTATAAATATTCTTGAGTGGCCTGGAATTTATTTCAGAGACTGCTTTCCTCAGGCCTGTAGCTCTTTCCTGGTTGACTAGCCATAACCAAGCTGCTGGCCCTGGTGTGGTCAGATGTCCACTAGCAGCTTGATGCTTAGAATCACAGAATCATCAAGGTTGGAAAAGACCTTCAAGATCATCAAGTTCAACCATCTGCCCTACAACCCTAACCACTAAGCCATCTCCTGAAACACCCCGTCTGCCTGTTTGTTGAATCCCTCCAGGAACAGTACGTCCACCCCCTCCGTGGGCAGCCTGTTCTAAGGACTCCTAACTCTTTCTGGGAAGAGGTTTTCCCTAAGATCCAATCTGAGGACCTGCAGTGATTTCAGGATGGTGAGAACGTTTGGCTGGTTGTGCTCTGAAGTGAAGGCAAGGGGGAAAGTTTTATTTCTTGCTGTGGTGTATACCTTTCTGCTGATAATACAAATCTGAGCTGCTTATTGCCATCGTGTACAGTACAACATCTGCACTTTGCACCCGGATGATAGGAACATCCGTCTTGTCAATGGTGATTGCACATGTAGAAGCAAATGTCACTTGCTCAGTTCCATGGAATCCAATACGACTTGCCTGGCACGACCACCAGAGATTTGCTCCCAAGGACTCAGTTCTCTGGCTCTGTATGTGCTCCAGTCAATGGGAACTTCTCAGCCTGTGCTTTCTGTTCTTCGGGCCACTTTATTTCCAAGGAAATCAGACCTTTTGCAGAATTGCATGCTTAAAGCATAGATGCCTTGTGGAATGGATTGCTTAATGGAATGAGCACTGCGGTAATTCTAAGTAATCACCAGTGTGCTGCCTTCTCAAGGGAGGAAGAAAAAAGAATCCATGAAACCATTTTTTATTAGAGCAGTAATGAAGTGGATTGCCCGGTGCGTGAATCGCTGGATTAGTCTCATTGGCTTGGAGCAGAAATCATTATTTTTGACTGAACTCTTTCATTTTAACCAACAGCAAAATTATATCCATGTTTGGTAACTTGGAGGTGAAGTAATGCAGCAAGTGAGAGCAGTGAGGGTGACAGAGCACTGGAACAGGCTGCCCAGAGAGGTTATGGAGTCTCCTTGTCTGAAGATGCTCAAAACCAGCCTGGACGCATTCCTGTGTGACCTAGTCTAGGTGATCTCCCTATGGCAGGGTGGTTGGGCTAGATGATCTTTTGAGGTCCCTTCCAACTCCTAACAATCTGTGATTCTGTGAGGTGGTTCGGTGGCTCTGTGATTTAAGAAGGGTGTTTTTTTCTCATACTTTTTATATCTATTGTGTTGACAGCACCATAACACAGGCTTTTCATGGAGCATTTAGTGATTTTTTTTTTTTTTTTTTTTTGATCCTTAGATAATTTCACTAAATGATTTACTGAAGCATGGATAATGGTGAGGAGGAGGGTCATCGTGTTTTACTCAGAAGTCTTTGCTCTGGTCCTGCTGCTGTAGGTGGGACTTGAAGTTTCTTGCATTTTAACTGATAGTAAAACAAATGTGTGTCCCATTTTGCTTCCAGTCCTTTTCATTGTGTGATGAAGGGCACAGTGCTGCTGCCTGTAGAGTGTGGGATGTGCTGGTTGTAATGGACTTGAAGGACTCTGGTGCACTCAGAGATGTCTCAAATGCCCTTAGGACCTTTCCCATGCTCACAAGCCTAGCAGTGTCATCCATATCTCATATCCCACAGTTCTGACGCTCTTTGCTGCCAGCTCAGTTTCTGATACAGCTGCCTACTCCTGTCCAGGTCCACTCTTGGGACTTCCTAGAAGAAATCATATCATCTCAGCTTGAGGCTAACATGAGGTTTTGGCCCTTATCTACCTCCATGTTGAGCATAAAGGAGCACAGAGGCCACACAACAACTTCCATATATCCACTGGAGAGAAGTTTCAGTCTGAGGGAGTCCAGCTACATCTGCATGTGGAAATGTGTGAACTTCTGGATCTCTATGTGATTTATAGCCTCCTGTGGCTGTTGGTTGCTGCTGTTTGGCATTTGTTGCTGCTCAGGACAGCTCTCTGTCACTCATTCATTTGTCTGCAGTGGGCAGACTGCATGCCAGCTCTACAGAGGAGATGGGCTTGGGAGCCTAAATCCACTGTGCAGTTAACTTGCCCTCTCTTGTTTGGTTTGTTTAGTCATTTCAGTGAAGGCTTTCGTACTCCAAACCAACTCTAGGGAAAGAGCACAAGTGCTTCTGAAAAAGCAGGTGCTATCTGATAAAGATTCTTCATCAGGAAGAGGACAAGCTGTTGAGCTTATACAAAAAAGACAGATGCTGCAGAGGGTCCAGAGAACGATGATCAAAGAACTAGAAGACCTGCCATATGAAGATAGTCTGATAGAACTGGGGTTATTTAGCCTTGAAAAGAGAAGGCTTAGGGGGGACCTTATTACCATGTGCCAGGATATAGAGGGTGGTGACCAAGATGATGGAGACTCCTTTTTCACAAGGAGTCACATAAAAAAGACAAGGAGTGATGGATACATGTTGCTCCTGGGGAGATTCTGATTGGACTCCAGAGGAAAGTTGTTCATCATGAGAGCCATTAGACACTGGAATGATCTTAAAGGGAATTGGTGGATTCCTTAACTTCAGACAGTTTTAAGGCTCAGCTTGACAGGGTGCTGGGCCATCTCAATTAAACTGTATTTCTTTCACTTAAGGGGTTGGACTGGATGATCCTTGAAGTCCTTTCCAACCTGTGACACTGTAACCTTACACCCCATCTTCAGACTTGCTGGATTGCATGTACCTTACTTGAGTTAGGAAGTGTGTTGTCTGACTCTTTGGGGTGAAATGGAACTTAGTGGTTCTGTCCAAAGCTCCCCTGTCAGCAAAGCCAGTCCATCCTCCAACAGTGGCAATCCTCTGTGTTGTGTGGTAGTTTTGCCCAAATACTGGGGTTCTGCCTGTGGGAAGGGTTTGGCATCTCTCATGCTTCTTAGTTACCTAAATACTTAGAGTCAGCCCAAGAGAATTTAGAACCAGTTGTGCTCTTGCTAGACTTCTTGTTCTTCAGCCACCTAAAGACTTCAGATATCTTTAGTGATTCAGCGAATGACATAATTCAGTTTCAGGTTTGGGGTATGTCACTGTGTTTAGAAAACTTACCTCATCAGCCGCAGGGTTACAGCTCTTATTTTTGCAGTGCTGAATCAGCGTATTCCCATCGTATGATGCTGGAGCAGACAGAAAGTAGGGGAGAGGAATCAAAGAACTGAGGTATGCTGAACCAAACTTCACAATTTGTTTTACTCTGTCATGTTGCTGAAATATCTTCATTCTGCTCATATGGCCTTAGCTCCGTGTGACTGGTGGGGCAGAGTTAAGGCTGTGCTAGTGCACAAAACTGCACATCCATCCCAGCTTTGGATTTGTCACCTAAACTCAAAAGTCTCTGTGCTTGCTTTGTGTCTGATCCTGTAATCACACAATCATTAAGGTTGGAAAGGACCTCTAAGACCATTAAATTCAACCTTCAACCCAAAACCTCTGTGAGCACTAGACCATGTCCTAAAGTTCCATATCTACTCACTTCTTGAACACCTCCAGAGTTGGTGACTCCACTACCTCCCTGGGCAGCCTGTTCCAATGTTTAACTGCTCTTTTACTACAGAAATTTCTCCTAATTTCCAATATAAACTTCCCCTTGTGCAAGTTGTGGCCATTTCCTCTTGTTGTGTCATCAGCTGTTTGGGAGATGACATGGTATTATTTGAGAGTTATTTGGGATATAAACATAGAATCATTGAATCATTAGGGATTCGAAGGGACCTCAAAAGATCATACAGTCCAGGGCACCCTCCTCATTCAGTAGGGGGCCTACATTGCCTCTAGGTTTAGTTTTTTACTTGCAGTGTATTTGAAGAAGCCCTTTTTCTTGCCCTTGGCCTCTCTTGCAAGGTTTAATTCCACGGCTTTCCTAGTTGCATCCCTATATTCTCTCACCAGAGCCTTATGATCACCCCAAGTGGCCATCCCCTCCTTCCATGACCTACAGACTTTCTCCTTCTTCTTCAGTTTTTGCCCACCAACTCCCTGTTTAACCACACAGGTTTTCTGGCTCCCTTCCTTGACTTCTTTCCTGTCGGGATGCTCTTATGCTGTGCTTCAAAAAAGTGGTCTTTGAAGGTTAGCCAGCTCTCTTGGGTCCCTTTACCTGCCAGTACCCTGTCCCACGGGATTTCCCCTAGCAATTGCTTGAAAAGGCCAAAGTTGGCCCTATTGAACTCCAGGCTTGTGATTCTGCTAGGTATTCTGTTCCTACCACACAAGACCCTGAACTCCACCATCTCATGGTCACTGCAGTCAAGGCTGCTCTCAACCTTCACTCCTTCAACCAGACCCTCCTTGTTGGTGAGTACAGGGTCCAGCAGCGCTCCTCTCCTAGTGGGCTCCTCCACCATGAAGTTGTCACCAATGCTTTGAAGGAACCTCCTGGACTGTGGATGGCTGGCTGAGCAGGTCTTCCAGCAAACATCAGGGTAGTTAAAATGCCCCATGAAAACCAGGGCCTGTAGCTGTCAGGCTGCTGTCAGCTGCCTGTAGAAGACCTCATCAGCTTCCTTGTCCTGATCTGATGGCCTGTAACAGAGACCCACAACAGTGTCGCCCATGGCAGCCTGCCCATTGATCTGCACCCACAAACTCTCAACTCTCTCTTCATCCAGCCCTGGACAGAACTCCATACATTCCAGTCGCTCTCTCATGTAGAGAGCAACTCCACCATCCTGACTTGCTGATCTGTCCCTCCTGAAAAGGACACAGCCATCCATGACCACACTCCAGTCATGGGAGCTGTCCCGCCAGGTCTCTGTAAATGCCACCAGATCATAATCACCTGGCTGGACACAGATTTCTAACCCCTCCTGCTTGTTCCCCATGCTGCGTGCATGGGTGTACAGGTATTTCAGGGAGCCAGCTGAGCGCTCCTACTTCACCCTAGAACAGTGGAATGCCACATGGTCTTCATCAAGACCCAAGAAGTGCCCCACTGATGCACAACCCAGCAGCAATCCCACCCCCTTTGAATCTAGTTTAAAGCCCTCTGAATGAGCCCTGCCACTTCCTGCCCCAGAACCCTTTTTCCCTGCTGAGAGTAACCTCTCCCATGAGTAACTGTCAGATCTGGTGTCTTAGAGAACCAGTCATTATCAAAGAACTCAAAGCCCTGCCTGTAGCACCAGTTTTGTAGCCAGGCATTTATGGCCTGAATCCTTCTATTCCAGCCCATGTCTTCACCCAAAAATGGAAGTAATGACGAGAATATAATTTGTGCCCAGACTCTTTATTTAATGACTGTAGCATGTCGCTACATGATGCCTAGTGAGTTACAGCACTCCCTCCCTCCCTCTCACCTAATTTAGGAGCTTTCAGGTTGTGAGAAAGCACAATGCTACAAATATGTCAGTGACTACTTATCAGTTACACTGTAACAGCAGATCTGACAGTCTAACACTGCACCTAGACAACACCTCACCTCAAACCTCCCAGTGCTGCTACGAAACACAGGGGCACAAGGTAATTCCAGTTACTAGGGGCAAAGCTGTGTCAGCACGTTATCTGGAGTCTAATCAGAACACTTTTCCCTCGTTTGCTCATCATAAACATACCAGAGAAGCAAGACTACCTAGAAGATGACGAGGTGAAGGTTACAGATGAGATCACATTAAATGCCATCATGAGACACAACCAGGTGCTCAGGTCCAGTCAGCATGAATTTATAAAAGGCAGGCCCTGCTTGACAAACCCGATCTCCATCTACAATAAGGCTTTGGATGAATAAGCTTTGGATGAAAGCACCAAGGCAGACAGGCTGCACAGAGCCCTCAGCGCTGATGTAACCCCCCTGTCCCAGCTGAGTTGACCCCAACACAGGCTGCTTAGTGTATCAAGGAAAGGCCATGGGTGGATGTTGTCTACCTGGACTTCAGTAAAGCCTTTGACACTGTTTACCATCTGCCTTCAGAAATTTGCTACTCATGGTTTGGATGAGTACTCATTGCTGAATGAGAAACCGGCTGGATGGCTGATCCTTAAGAGCGATGGTTAGTGGAACTAAATCCAGTTGGCATCCGGTCACAAGTGGTATTGCCCATGCCTCAGTAGTGGGAAGTCTTCTCTTTAATATCTTTATCAAAGATCTCGATGAGGGGGTCAAATATAACCTCAGTAAGTTTGCAGATGACAGCAAACCAGGAGGGTGTGTCACAGAATCACAGAAAAGATCTGGTCAAAGTTAGAGAGGCTCCACAGAAGAATCTGAAATAACTGGATCAATAGGCTGAGGCCAGTTGTACGTGGTTCAACAAGACCAAGTGCCAGGTCCACCAGTTGAGCCACAACAACCCTATGCAATGCTACAGGCTTGGGGATGTGTGTTTGGAAATCTGCCTGGTGGAAAATAACCGGGGAGTGTTAGTTGATAGTTGACTGAATATGAGCCAGCAGTGTGTCCATGAGGACAAGAAGGCCAACAACATCCTGGCTTGTATAATGTGGCTAGCACTTGCTCAACATTGTTTTTCCCTGTACTGCCAGGCAATACCCACACCAGCGGCATAACAGCAGTAGCTCAGAGGAGTCCTGCAAGGCTACTGACAGGCAGTTTGTGCAATACTGATATCAGGGTGCAGCACAGACTCACCTTGCTACCTCCCCAGGTGTTACCTGCTCATGGTCTGGAATAAGCTTTGGATGAAAGCACCAAGGAAGACAGGCTGCACAGAGCCCTCAGCACTGATGTAACCGCCCTGTCCCAGCGGAGTTGACCCCAACACAGACTGGTCACAGTCTAGCTGGTGGAGTCTAACATCAAATCCACAGTCTTCACAATGTATGGGGTTCATCAAAAAGCAAATAAATACACAACAATCAACATAAACTATTCAGAGGTAATCCATTAGGACATATGAATCAGAATTTAAAACATGGGGAAAAATCCCTTTCATCCTTTTGCTACACGACATGATAAAAACAGCTAGAGAGATTTAATTAGTCTTTGATTTGTGCAGAAACTTACATTAAAAGCAAAGGCAAAAAACCCATTTATTAGTAGAACCCATTGATTTCCCAGGTCTTTGAAATACATCAGAGGGATTAGTTTGAAGTCTGACTGCATTTTGAAATAAAACGTACCTTTTCAAAACTTTAAGATGGCCAACCTCTTTACTTCATTTGCTGAGGTATAACGCAAATTAGTCCATTTGCCATCTAATTTTTCTTCCATTGTAAACCCAGCTTCCATTAAACATGTATTATGAGGCAACAGCAAGGTAATTATGTCTTTATTCACCTTCCAAATAGCAGGACAAAATTTACCTCTAATACAATCAATTACTAAAACTTAATTTGACTCAGAGACACTCAGTGAAAATAAAACAAATTATCTGGAAAAAACAAGCTACAGTACAAGAAGTAAGAAGTAGATAATATGCTGAGTTCCACTGAAATCACTAGGTAAATCAGTCTTTACTTACTTTAAGAAGCTGACTGTCTATTTAGGTAGATATGCAAGTGGCCTGCATTAAAATCATGCTGCCGTTATCTGCAGGACACAGAAGCCAGAAATGTGTTTCCATATAAAGAAAAACAAAAACCCACATGCATCAATATATGCAAGCTCCTCAAAAGTACTGAGTAGTTACTTAGAGGTTAATTATCCGTAAGGTAAATTTTAAACGGCTATGGGCAGAAGACAAGCAGTCGTTATTATGCCACAGTGGCATTTCAGAAGATGTAAATCCTGCATTGTGCTTTGGCATGTACTTTGTACTGCCCAGCATTTCCAGCACTTCAGAGTAGCGTCTGAGACACTTGACATTTATCCTGAACTGGCACTAAAATGCACTGCATTACAGTAATTATATTACTGAGGCATTGACACAAACGTACAAATACACGCATAGAAGTGGCAGGAGCCACGGAGAAAGAAAGCAATGCCACAGAGAGTCTCTGCTTGGTTTTACAAATGCTGAGAAACCACCCCCTGCAAGAGCTGTTGCAACTGCTGTTCTTGCCAGTTTTAAATGTCACAGGGTGACTGCAGTACTGAGAACTTTTAGAGCGTGCAGAGAAAAAAACAGATAGCAAATTTTAATCTAATTTACAATTAGATTTGAAACCTGTAGAACCCATCAGAAAATAGTACTGAAACGGAAAGCAGTCCCAGTACCCACTTCTCTAGCAATATATACCACCTTCTCAGATGTCCCACTGTGCAGACCACCCACTCCTTACATCAGCTCCTGCCTCTGAACCCATGGTGAGATACCATTCCAGGATATGGTATCCGAATGCATTCTGCACTGTAGAAGAGGTTTCTGCAGAGGTTTCAGCACTAAGTAGTGCCTGGCTATCAGGTTTCCCATCTGTACATCCTCCCTGACCTTTGCAGGCATACAGCCAGGCAAGGGAAGAAGCAAAAGCTCACCAGAATCGCTGAAGCTTCAATTAACCTCTGAAAACTGCTTAATGCATAGTAAGTCTTCAAGATTCTGCAAGGAGCTTAGCAGGAAATGATCTGATCTTATCTGACATCCTACAGGTCATAACTGAATAATAATCTGAGATAATCAAAGACATGTTGCCCATTAAACACTCACCTTCCCCTGGAGTGTGAATAGAAGTGAAATGAAGAGAGGAATTTTTAAAACTGGAATCTAGAGAAACAGGATAATGGCAGCATGCAACACTCAAGGCAGGCTACTGTGATGTGTGGTGCTCTGTCAGCTTCAGTGACACACACGAAGGATCCTAAGGGAGGGATATTAACCCAAACAATACGGAGCACAACTCCAGACTTTATTCTGGTTTTGCTAGGTTTGCTCCAGTATTGCAGCTAAATGCTTTGACAACACGGACCCTAATACAATAAGCTCTTTTTTTTTTTTTTTTTTGCATTTTTCCTCTTAAATTTGTCTGGTATTGGAGCCCTAAGAAGTTCCTAATACTGTGTTTTAATCAAGCTATCCAAATATACTTGTGTGTGCTGAGGAGCCTGCACCCCCATGGAACTGTTTTAACCTGCTGCAAGGACCAGTAAGGGAAGCCAGGGTGTGAGGGCAGGAAGGGCTACCACTGTTTGAGGACAGGCACAGGCCAATACTCCTCTGGCTTGGAAAGTGCAGAAGAGGAACCACTTCAGACATCCAAGCAATACCCAGCTTGCTACTGATATACTGGAAGTTAGGGTTATGCTAAAGAGTTGCTACATCCCAGGTCCCTAAAATCATTCTGAACAACCACATTTGAACAGCAAAAGCTTTCCTGACTTGAATGAATACTAATAAACTTGGATAATATTTAATTTCATTAGCTAACTGTACTGAGGTTTGTTGAGTACCAGTCCTGGAACACACACTATTATTATACTTCTTGTGAAATAGAAGACTTACATAAACTGCATTCCATTAGAAAGAATAGTGCAAATCAGAGTATCTAGCAGCATTAGGGAACTAGCCAGTGCTCTTTAGATTTCATTTTTCTAATTATATCTGTTGGAAAAGGCACAGTTGGTCTAAAGATATTTGTAACTGCTACATACATATAATGTGGTGTTTGAAATGCTATACAGAAGATCATAAGGCTTACCACACAGAAGACGACAAAACATCTCAAAAGCTAAGACAGATGATAATTGTTAACATTTTAACAAAGTTAACACATTCACTTTGTTCAAGACTGTTCAAGTCTGGGGAACAGGTTTTGACAAACTTTACAAGTTGAAATGAACAAGAAGGCATTAAGAGGAAGTCCAACTGTATGGTATTATGCAGACATGAATTACATTCCGTGGTTTCAGGAAGCACAGGTTCACTAATGAATAGAAAAGCCAAGACATGCAAAAGTAGAACATAACCAAATTTCAGAAGATCTTTAAACCATAATCCTCCCTGCAAACACCCACTTCTCCAGATGCAGTTACAAGGCATGATACTTTCAGAACCACCATTTACATCATATGATCCAAAATCCAAAGTTTAGGCACAACTCTACAGGTAAGACACTGTGGTTCCTCACCTTCCTTCAAAACTGTCCTTGAAAAAATCTGCAGGAGAATTTCAGCTTAAGATCCAGAAATGCACCTGAGAACAGAGGCAAGCAGAAGAGTTTATAAGCTATTCCTATTAGTCTAGGGCTCTGAAATAGCAATCTATTTTTAAATAGATGACAATTTAATGCTTCTAGCATTTCGTTCACTGACTAATCTATCCTGGATTTGCTTAATGCTCTGCTCATTTTTAGCAGCCTTCCAGCAACAGAAGAAAAATACAGCAGAAGTCAGTGAAAAGGAAAAAGCTATAGAGTTTAATTTTATTTTAAAAAGGAAAAAAAACCCCAGGAAAACAATAAGTGGAACTAGTTCATAATTGATGTTAAAAAAGGAAAGAAAAAGGAAATATAGAGAGTCAAAATACTACAAGAGTCTGTACTACTTTAATTGTGACAATCACTCAAGTGCAACAGTTCTTTTCCCATTTATTATTATAATGCAACTAGAATATCTGTTAGGTGGGGTTTTTGTCAAGACACTTTAGAATGAAATTGCTGTTTAAGTGATAAGCACATGAGATTGTATGTCAGCAGGAAAACACATCAAGAAGGAGATGATGGAATATGCTTAAGAGGAATGTGACCAGCAGGATGACGGAGGTTTTCCCCCCAGTCCACTCTGCCCTAATGAGGCCATATCTGGAGCCTTGTGACCAGTTCCACTCCCCAGTTCTAGAAGGACAGGGACTTCTCCTAACTGGAGAGGGTCCAGCAAAGGGCTACAAAGATGATTAGAGTACAGGAACAGCTCTCTAGCACAGAAAGACTGAGGGATTTGGGTCTGTTTAGCCTGGAGAAGACTGAAGGCGTATTAGCAATGCTTATAAATATCTAAAGGGCAGATGTCAGGAGGAGAATATTCTCAGTGGTGCCAATGACACAATGGTGGGGCAACAGGCACAGAAAGTGCCTGGAACACAGAAAGTTCTGTCTGAACTTGAGGAGGAACATCTTTACTTTAAGGATGGAAGAGAAATGGAACAGGCTGTTGTGGAGTCTCCTCCTCTGGAGACATGCAAAGCCTGCCTGGACATGTTCCCATGCAACATGCTCCAGATGAACCTGCTCTGGCACAGTACTGGACTAGCTGATCTCTGGAGTTCCCTTCAACACCTACCAGTATGTGAGTCCGTGAAGAAGACGACGACTATAAAACAACAATGACACTTTTCTATAATATGAAATGCAAAAATCCTCAGAGTCACCTACAGATCAAGTGACTACACATTTCAAAGTATAAAGTTATAGGACCTGCTAAAGTTTCCAAGATAGCTTTTGAGAAGACAGGAAAATTAGAACATGAGGTATAGAAGAACAGTGTGTTCAGATTTTCCAGCTAAAAAGGCTAACACTATGAAGCCATCAAGAAAAAACAAGAAAAGAAATGCTTAACATTGCCCTGAAATCTGAACAAAATGGAAATGGTCTAGAAGGCCACATTCTTTCAGGACAAATTCGATGACTTGGTCAGCTGCTGGACAGAACAGTAGTCTAGGTACTGCCAGAGCCTCTGGCAGTGAAAGGCCAGGCTCCCATGTGATGCATGTTTCAACACTGAGCTCAAAGGTGTGATAGAAACTCTTTTCTTGAGAGGGCACCCTTCTGCCACTCTAATTATTAAAAGTTTGCATGGTGAAGAACTGTAAACACAAGATCAGATCCTTTTATTCTTCACATCAGTTTATAAATGACATTATGTAATTTTAGCACTACAAAGCAATAGCAGAAAACAGGCCTGGGAAAAAACACATGCAGATTTCCAGTATTTGCAGCAACAGATAGCTGTATTTGCGGCTAAAAGACGACTTTGACCTGTTTTATCTCCTCTACCCTCGATCTAGAAACCATGTTCCATTAAGAGTTTGAAACTTCTCAGGAAGTGGACTCATGATCCAAAACCTAAAGTGTTATAATGGAAGCAATTCTCCAGCAAGAAACTCAGTGGAGACATGATCTTTAATATGTGAACAGAATCAGCGCTGTCTTAAGCTAGAACTGCTGCTTGCATCAGTTCTAACTGAAAGCTCTTTGGCTCCTCCAAAGCTTGATCTGACTGAACCTTCAACAATATTTACTCTCCTGTCTCTCCATGGCAGCAAAGTAATTTTTCAGTGCCTAGCACTAGGGGGAAGAGAAAAAGAAAATGCATCTCTCTTGTATCCCCTTCATAAAATTAGCACTTAAACCCAGCTAATCACACCACTTAATCTGGTAACAACAAGCAGAGCTCAACAGGTCTGGAAAGAGATTATTCTCATAACCTCTAAATAATAGGACTGGGACTAATGAACAGTTTCTCAGCAATGTTTACTGAAAGAAAAGATTTCACTGATTTTTGTCTCATTTGTAAACCTGACGTTTCCACTAACCACTCAAGAGGCAAAGATACAGCAATTTTCTACAATTATCATGGTAGCACATCATATAAAGAAGAGAGAACCACTACTCTGAAAGCCTGCTCCCATCTCAAAGCCAGCATCAAGCCTTCTGCAATCCCTGCATATATGGACATAAAAGTCTGTAATTTTTCACAGACATGGTACAGAATTGAACATATGCACCAATTTTCAGCATTGCTAAATCAAAAGCAATGCAAATATTCAACTTCTGTTTCCATGCTGTGCTCTCTTCTTGCTCATGACAACAAAACATATGTGCAAGTAGACTAACTTGATGCTCACTCTAGGCAACGTCACAGTTCCTGCTTACTACTCCTGATTGTGATACTAATATTCCTTTAGGGTGTTAATCCAACTAAGAAGAAAACAAGGAAACTGCTAAGACAGGCTTTTCTCTGAAGGGAACAGTTTCTGAAACAACGCATCTCTTGAGGAAGCTAAGTTCCTGTTGTGACTGCCTACTCCAGTCTTTAGTGGTGTATTTGAATCCCTGTTTTAAACTCCAACAAACAGTTTCAGATGCAATCTTTCACTGTGTATGAGAATGCTGACACTGCTCCAGTATCCTACAGGCAGGGCTTGACAAACGTAAGCATCATTAAAGCAACATTGTAGGGGAGTAGGGGGAGGGCAGTTCTCTCACTGTGATGCAGACCCACGCAGGAATTTATTCATTAAAGATTATGTACCAGATTACTACTCCTTCAAGTGAAGAAAAGCTAAAAAAATAGTTTCTAGGCATCAGGCTTTTGGGGACATCACTATGTAAAACACTCAAAACAAGTAACATCATGCTTAGCAAGAATTAAGCTTCAGTTGCAACATGTTTGTTCGCACTGTTGACTACAGTCATCCATATACATCCAATATATTGTGCTTGATGACTACGTTTTCATTTGAAGTATAGGACAGGTTTCTAGGTATAACTTCAGTATTGTTTCTCTAGCAACAATCGTTTGATGATCTTAAGAGGTCATCAAATCCTGGGTCCAGAAACCAAGAACACCAAAGAGGTTGACACAATACACACCTGGGAAAAAAGCCAAAATCAGCTTTTACTGATGCACCAGCACTTCATTTCTGAAGAGAAACCTGCATCTTCGTTTTCTACTTACTAAGGTACCATTCTGTGGCATCAAGATATCAAGTGATATCAAGTAGCCAAAAAGGGTCTGAGACAGAAAAAAGCATGATGGATTAAAAAAACCCATCCAACATATCCCAAGGAAGAAAGAAGGCTCTAAAAAAATTTGCTTAAAAAAAGGTCTTCATTACAGAAGGCAGAAGTCATCATTGTTAATTACAACTGAACTGCTGTCAAGAGAAATCTCCTCTACCAAATGGAGCTGATTACACCTCAAATTAAGATAAAAATCAGTCATTAACTACACTGCAGCAGAGCTGACACTTCGCATTAGCACTTCTTTAGAAGTGCTTTCCTTTCATGTTTTTTAAAAATCTGATCCTGACAGAATCTGAGCATTTTTCAAGACACTGTGGAAGTTCCCAGTGTCAGGGGAGACCTCCACATGCACCCCCAACCTCTAGAAGACACCTTCAGAAATGCAGTTCCAGCGATAAATGGGATTACCAGTCTTTAAGGACTAGCGTGCAGAGTGCAACTGACCTTTCCCTTTACCACAGCAGCACAGATGAATGAAGTCTACACTGAATTTGATTCCTTCCAGGCAGAAAGATGCACTAACAGGTCCAAGAAGGTCTGCAACATTTATGTTTAGTGTGGTACATAACACAAGCTGTGGACTACAAGACATGTTGGCAAATGCCTTACAGCTTTTTTCCAGGCAGCTCTTCACAAGATTGGGAAGCATGAGACTCGTCATGGCTGACCACTGCTGGACAACTGAAATGTCAGTCTACCAGCATCCAAAAAGAAACAATGTCGACATAGAAGAAATAGTCTTATATTTTTTGACATAAAAAATAGGAAAATATAGCACTAATTCATATCCTGGATTTGAATACTGGTGCTGAGAGAGCAAACATAGACCTGGCTACTGCAGGTGGGGGTCCATGGCCTCATAGAGCCAGACAGCCACCGTGGTGATGTGTCTAAGAGGACATTTAGACACTGACCCTCAGCCGAGGCACAAATGTAACAATAAAAGGCAGCTCCAACATATGAGGCAAAACTGTTGGAGCAAAATGATGGATAATCTGTTTGTAAAATAAATGCACAATTTTGGCCTGATAAAGGGGTAAACTATAAGGACAAAAAACCCCAGCAGCAAGAGTAATTTATAGATGAAAACTCAGCACTAATGGCTATCAACAGAAGGGTTTTTGCACACCGTGAGTCTAAATCAAGTATTTGATCACTAATGTTCTCTTACACTCAAGGCTAAGTAAATACTAGCAAAGATGTAGTAAATTTCATTTAATAACAATTTAATAATTAATGAATTAATAAAATTAACATGGTTATGGGATCAGTGATATCTGTATGTTTTGTGGTTGAAGCACAGTGTGGGTACACAGTGGATGCAGAAACAGCCTCAGGAAGAGCAGCCCAAAGCCACCAGTGCACATTGCATCACTACACCCTAGGGGTGCTGGGGGAAGAGACAGAACTTTCAGACTTTATCGCCAGGCTAGGGCAGAAAGCACACAAACTGTTTCACAGTGAAGTGCTGAGAACTGAGGTTGCCACACGGATGATTGCTTTTTTTCTGATGAGAAACTGCAAATACTCAGATTCTGATTGGAGCTGTAGAGAGAAACATCCCTTTTGACTTCTCACCTAGTATTTGGCTGACCTTGGGTGAAAAAGCACTAAGTTGGATAACATCAGGTGTCTGCTTCAAGAAAAGATATTGTTGATGCAGCAGACAGTATAAAAACCGAGCTTGCTTGCGGAGAGTAGGAGAGTGTGTGTGTCAACACTTTGCAGGACTCTGTGGACAGTCCGTTGTCGTCTTCCTGGTGGATGCTGACTGAATGGACTGGGCCACAATCTTGGACTGGGTTGTCAGTCTGTTGGGTATTTTCTATGACAGATTCAGGTGGATCTTCTTGATCCTGTGGACATTTTCTCTGCCTCTGACTTTCTTGCCAGGATGTTTCTGGCCAGAGGTTTTTTCTTTTGCTTCTTTAATGGCTGACTATGACTCTTCAGTGATTTCCTCTTTGCATTATATAGATAGATAATACAGTGAGTATTCTGCTGATGGCTGTGTTCCTTGGATGGGGTTACAGCATTGTCAAAACAGACGGCCACCATCACAATCACTTGTACAGGACTTTAAAAAGCTCCTTCTTTCAACTGTGCTGCACAGAAAACAGTGCTATATATGGGCTGATTGTGGAGGAGAGGTCTGTAGTTTCACTGAAATGCAGCACCACAAAGAGGCTGCCTTGCATGCATGAACAGGGACTGGTTACCTTAACTTCACGGAAGCTTTCACAAACACTAAAGCTAATGTCTCAGCAAACTATAGGAAAAACTATGGAAGTAATAAGACCATAATTGTAAATGATCCTCGAGGATCAAGAGGATCAGTTCAAGTCAGTTCTTCTGAATTGCTCAGTGCCAGGTGAGTTCTAAAGCACACTCCAATTGCCTTGCAGTGGTTATTCACATTCTGTAAATTCCTTCCAGATTAAATTTTTTTTCATGTTGCAACAGAAGCATTAAAAGTCATGACAGTATTAGCCCTCATCGTTGCAGTGTAATAACCAGATTATCTTAATGAGAGACTAAAGAGTCCTTAAGCTTTTGATACAAACTCCAAAAACACAAATTACATAATAATTTACATTGCAAACAATTAGTTACTATAAACACCTCAAAAACATCAGTCATGGGACACTGACCCAAGTCATACACTGCTGGTTCAGCAACAAACTGCTCCATAGTATAACACTGCGTTTTTCCTAGATGATTAAAGTTTATCAGTAGGAGCCTAGATTATTTTAAGGGAAAGGAATGGACAGCATTTAAACCAGCTGTTGTCTAGCAGCTCAATATTGATGATCTAATTTCAAAACTGGATTAATATTGCACAGACTAAAAGACCACTGTGTAGCTGCATGGATTTATGGTTGTCACAACTAGCAGAAAATATATCCTACTAATCCCCTCCAAGCACATCTGCCTCCATGTAGCATTAACAAGATTTATTACAAGAAGACATACTTACAGACATTTCATTGCAGATATCTAGACTGATACACTCTCTAACTCACACTCTCTGCATCTTAAAATCCCAATTCACAACCAGAGTGAAAGAGAAGCTCAGCTTACGAGTGAATGCTGGAAACAACAAAACATCCTTTGATGTGATCTGAAATGTGTAATCTCTTAAAAATTCTGGTGTTTTCTAATTGTTTTTCCAAGGTGCTGAGTGTGCAAATATGTATTTATTTTATCAATGTAATAAAGTTACTATTAACCTGTACTTTCCATGTTAGGCAGTCTCTCACATTTCAAACAAGAGACACTGATTTCTGTTTTGGGGCTATCTTTCTCAATAACTTGTCTTCCTTGCAATTTGTCTTTGATTTTATCCTTCAGGAAAAGAAGTCAGGAAGCTGGAAAGTTTTCAGTTCCACCCCTGCCTGCTTCACAAATTACTTACTCTGTATAACTGTGATAAAGTACAGAAAAAAAAGAAAACAAAAAGGAAAATAAAAGCAATTTACCTACTTTATAGGAAGAGTAAGATGCTGAGCTAGTTAATGTTTGCAGAGTGTCCTAAAGGAAAGCTGTCTGTGCATGAAAGTCTGTATTTTTCCAAACACACAAAAGAGGCGTGACTAAGATTTTCCCACAGTTAGCTGAGAATTTCAAAGGTTTAATCTTATTCCTTGACTCACAGTAAAATCAGGAGAGAAATAAACACACCTGACTTATAGGACTCTGGAATAACACAGGATTTGTGAATTTTCAGCATTTGTAATTGATCACTAACCCAGTCCTCTTTAACCACTGGAAAAATCTTCCCGCTTACAGGTTATCACTCCTATCACCCGGGTCTGGGGTTCTCAAACTCTGCCATGAAGTTCAGCCTACAGGAGTAAAAGAAAAATTCTTTTTAGCAGTGGGCTAATTGATTAGTTTATTGTAATGTGGCTACAATATAAGCAACTAATACTTTCCAATGCAACTTTCAAAACAGAATCACCAGATGATTCTGGTGATTGGGGGGCTTGGCTGATACGGCTGAAGGCTGTGCTGCCATCCAGAGAGACCTGGACAGACTGCAGAGCTGGGCACAGCATAACATGGAGTTCAACAAGGACAAGTACAGAGTCCTGCATATGGGGAGGAATAACAAACTCCACCAGTACAGGCTGGGAGGTGATCTGCTGGAAAGCAGTCCTGTGGAGAGGGACCTG
>JAOXOE010000441.1:42178422-42201681 GCA_028565055.1 Phoeniculus purpureus
ATGAGAACCAGGGCCTGTAGCTGTGAGGCTGCTGTCAGCTGCCTGTAGAAGACCTCATCAACTTCCTCATTCTGATCAAGTGGCCTGTAATAGACACTCACAACAGTGTCACCAATGGCAGCCTGCCCCTTAATCTGCACCTACAAACTCTCGATTCTCTCTTCATCTGCCCCTGGGCAGAACTCAATACATTCCAGTTGCTCTCTCCTGTAAAGAGCAACTGCACCACCATGTCTTGCTGACCTGTGTCTCCTGAAAAGGACATAGCCGTCCATGACCACATTCCAGTCATGCGAGCTGTCCCACCAGGTCTCTGTAACTGCCACCAGATCATAATCACTTGACTGGACACAGATTTCTGACTCCTCCTGCTTATTCCCCATGCTGCATGCATTGGTGTACAGGCATTTTAGGGAGCAAGCTAAGCACTGTGATTTCACCCTAGGGCAGCAAGAGACCACCTGGTTTTTGTTAAGACCAGAGCTCTGTCCCACTGGTGTGCACCCATCAACTATCCCACCCCTATTCGAATCTAGTTTAAAGCCCTCTGAATGAGTCCTGCCAATTCCTGTCCCAGAACCCTTTTTCTCCTCTGAGACAAACCTCTCCCATGTGGACCTGGTGTCTTATAGAACCAGTCACTATCAAAGAACCCAAAGCCCTGCCTGTAACACCAGTCTCGTAGCCAGGCATCAATGGACTGAGTTCTTCTATTCCAGCCTGTGTCCTCACCCCAAAATGGAAGTAATGAAGAAAACACAATTTGTGCCCCAGACTCTTTTACCAAATGTCTTCCTCCCCACCTGTCTGGAAGATCAGCAGTGGGTAACAGTCAGCTGATCTCACCAGGTTAGGGAGCATCCTAGTGATATCCCTGATTCGGGCTCCAGGTAGACTGCAGACTTCCCTGTGATGAGGGTCAGTTCTGCATATTGGGTCCTTAGTCCCTTTCAGGGGTGAGTCTCCAGTAACTAGGACCCTTTGTGGAGGAGGTTGTCATATTACTGGAAGATTTCCCAGATTTATGCAACCTTGCTAGGACCTCTAGTATGAGTTCATTGAATCATTAGGGATTGGAAGGGACCTCGAAAGGCTCTGTCCTCTATGTCCTTATTAGATGGGTTGTGTTCCAGTAGGGGCTTATATCTATTGCTCAGTGGCAACTGAGAAGGTGAGGCAGGCAAGGGCAGTGCTCACCTTCTGCCATGGCCCTCCACTTGGCTCCACTCACCCTTTCTACTTGGGCTTCTGTCCTCCATCTGAGACGTGCGTAGTAAAGGTTGTCTGTAGTGAAGATTGCTCTGAAGGTGAGGAGTCTGGTTCGCATTAGTTGCTCATAGTGCTCACATCTTACATTTAAGTGGTAGAAATGTTAAAAACTTGCCTGTACTTTTGCTTCAACCTTAATGTATTGATGTGCTCTCTCGAGTTAACTTGATGTCTTTTTTTTATCCATAAGAAAGACTCTGCAACCTGAGGCAAGTTCAAATTATTATCATTCTTTTCTTTTGTTAGTAGTGCTGTGTTTTTAGTGCCAGAGCAATCAGAATTTGGCTCTACTTGGTTATCATCCATCACTATTTAGAGGCATTGGTTTGCTGCTGGAAGCTATCCAGATTGTTGAGTGAATGCTCCTGCTTTGCCTCCTTTCCAGCCCGAATCAGCCATACATTTTTATTGGTATGTTCTGGGCAATAATTCTATAAGCAGTGCAGTGTGTAGAGCAGCCAAGTGCGGCAGGACCCATCTCGGGTGTAACCAGTGGCTTCATCACACAACACCCAGCTGGGAATTTTCCAGCTGCCAGTTGCCAGAAGACAGCAGTTTGTTGGAGGGATGGCGTTCCTGTGGGAGTCCTTCCTCTGAACTGACAAATATTCAAGTCAAAGAAGAAATTCTGATCAAAGGGAATAATCAGGAGATCAGCACTAGGGCTGCTGAAGTGTGGGGCTCGACTACGCACTGTGCAGGAGTTTTCAACAAGGACAGATGCAAAATCTTGCCTCTGGGATGGACCAACCTGCTGTGTCAGAGCAGGGTGGGCAGGTAAAGGATCGTTTAGGTTGGAAAAGACCTGTAAGATGATCAATTCCAACCATTAACGCAACTGTCCCAAGGCCACCACACAACCCTGTCCCTAAGCTTCAGATCTCCACAACTGAAACATGTCCAGAGATGGCAATTCAATCCCCTCTGTGGGCAGCCTGTTTCAAGGCCTGAGGACCCTTTCCACAAAGTTTTTCCTCATGGCCAACCTAAACTTCCCCTGGTGCAACTTGAGGCCGTTTCTTCTTGTCCTATCATTTGTTACTTGAAACTCTTCAGGGCAGGGCCTGGTGTTCCTAAGGAGTAACATGTTGAAAGCTAGTAGTATACTGGGCTGTATTAAGTAGGATGCAACCAGCAGTCCAAGGAAAGCAGTTAATTTCCTTGTTTTAGCGCTGGTGAGGCCACATCTGGACCACTCCTTTTTGGACCCTCTGCCCTCTAGTTCAAAAGAGGTTGCCAAACTGGAGAAAATGCAGGAGGGCCACCAAGGTGGTCAGGAGGAGGAGGAGGTACAGTGTAGAATCATAGAATCACCTGGGTTGGGAGGGACCTCCTAAAGTCATCTAGTCCAATTCCCTGCAGTGAGCAGGGACATCTCCAACTAGGTCTGGCTGCCTAGAACCTTGTCCAACCTCACCTTGAATATCTCCAGGGATGGGGCCTCAACTACCTCTATGGGCAACCTGTTCCAGTGTTCAACTTTCCTCCTGCTAAAGAACTTCTTTCTAACATCTGACTTAAATCCACCCTTCTCTAATTTAAAACCATTCCACCTCATCCTATCACTACAGGCCTTTGTAAACAGTCTCTCTCCATGTGGTAGTAGTCTCCAATTAGTTAAAGATGTGTTATGTAGATGATGGAGTCACACTCTTGGAGCTGCACAGCAGAGGGATAAGAGGTCATGGATGTGAGCTGCAGCAAGGAAAATCCAATTGGATATCAGGAAGGGAGAGAATCCACTAGAAGAGCCGGTTAAGTGTGGAAATAAGGATCAGTTGGGGAAATCTCCATCTATAGAGACATTTGAAACTTGACTGGATGTGGCCCTGGGCAACCTGACCTAATTGTGATGTGGGGTTCTGGCCTCAGCGGAAGGTTGGACAAACACGTGGAGATGCCCTCCAATCTTGGTTACTCTCGTTGTAATTTAAATATTGGTCTTTCAAGTCTTGCTGAGTGCTCTCAGATTTGGGGTGATGGTTACTCCAATAACCTTCTCTGGGTTACTGGAGTGCAGGATGGGACAAGAGCTTGTTCAGTACAGGACATAGAAGACTGATACCATATATGATATCTGTCTTCAAAACCTTAAAAAGAAGAGAATCTTTCTTGAAGGCAAGGACATGAAGTATTTGGGGTGAGACTGCAACCAGAGATGTTTATCTTACACTTCAGGAAGGATGGGTCAGTGCTCAGAGGAGCAAGGATGGATCTCTCATTACTGGTTTTCCAGACCAATCTAGACAAACCTCTCTTTTGTTATGTTTGGTTGTTTCATGGACCAAGAGATGATCCGTATGTATATTTTAGTTCTTTTGAATGTGTTGGAGTAGAATACATTGAGAGCAGTGACTCTCATGCTGCTACTACACGTGTAGACTTCCCTAAAGTCAATGGAGCTGATTCACTTGCTTGAGGACTTCTTGCTTCAGAGCCATAAAGAAGTTGAAAGGAATGTCTGGGTGCTCCTACCTTTACGGCATGAAGCACAAGGTGGAAGTGGGTGGGAGGTAAGGCCACAAACACCTCTTTTGTACCATCCCTTCTCTAGGTTTGCACCTGTCCAGGTAGAAACCATATGGCTCCTGCTGACCTTCTGAAAGCTGGTGTTGGGCACAAGGCCGTCCGTCATGAGACAGCCTGACAGCTCCTCAGGCTGCCTGGTTGTGAAAAATGTGGACAGGAGAACAAACTGTTCCACTTCAGGTCTCTGAACTGAATTTATGGTGTCGCCACAAAAGCCAGCTCTGTCCTGAAATCAGTCTGCCTGTTCACAGAACGTGAAGGTACTGGGGCTGACTGCTTTCTCATAGGGGAGTTCAAGACAAGTGCTTTCTGTCTGCTCTGGACAGTCCTTTATCCAAGTCACCTTTGTAGCTAGAAGGTCCTGTCCCTTTTCCTTCTGATGGCCTCCAGTTGCATGATTTCACTTTCCTGTTTCCTTTCTAATGTATTTTTCCTTACAGTGGTGTTTGCGTTTGCATCCCTTCCCCATCCCTGACATGTTTTAGGGTAAAGTCAGGAGATGCTCTTTCCTGTTTCCCTGGCACTCGATGCCTGTACCATAAGGAACCCAAGGGATGCTGAGGAAAATGAGATGGGATATAAAAAACATGCACGTTTATGTGATGTATCTCACTTCCCATTTAGGGTGGAGATCACTGGTTGCCTGATCTGAGGGGGAGAGGTTAGCCATGTTCTGCTCAGTGATGCTCTCTCCTCCTTTCCTTTACTCAATTTTTTCAGCACATTCCCCATGGGGGTGATTCCAACTTGTCTTATGTCGCTCAGCACCATCTTCCTGCAGTCATCTACCATGTAAATCGCACAAATCAACTATGTTGGTACAAAGCAAAACCAGCTGATACTTTTATGTGGAAGCTACTGGTTTTGTCCTTTAATCCCCCCCCCCCCCGACTTCAAATTCTCAAATACTGATCCTCTCATAGAAGGTGTGAATAATGTGGTGCTGGATCTTCTGGGCTGACCTCTTTGAGGTAGTAAGTTTGTGCAAAATGGAATCTCATCTCTCTTTCATGATGCCTGATTTATGGTAGAGTTTGCAAACCAGGTGTTTGCATGTTAGTTCCTCCCTTAACTGTGCAATTACTGTGGTTGCACCATAATTTAAGTAGGTTAATAAAGATGCATGTGTGCGGTATACACTTTGCTAACAGCTGTATCAGGCCCTGGAGAAGCTTTCTAGAGCCTCTTCGGTTCTGGTCTGTACCTGGGGAAGTTCAGGTTGGACATCAGCAAAAACTTCTTCATTGAAGAGGTCCTCAGGCCTTAACAGGTTGCCCAGAGAGGGGCTTGAATTGCCATCCCTGAATGTGTTTCAAAGTTGTGTAAATCTGCAGCTTAGGGATATGGTTTTGCGGTGGCCTTGAGAGCACAGTAGGTTAATGGTTGGATTTGATAACCCTGAACATCTCTTCCAACCTAACTAACTCTATGCTGCTTCAATTTAATCTTGCACATGTGTTTGTATATGAAGGAACATGAGAATTACTCAAGTTGGTTGATCCTTCCAGGCCAGCTCTGTGTGTGTGAAATTGACCGTGGTTGGATTTGTCAAAGCAGCTTATGAGGAACGGCATGGTAGGTGTTACCTCAAAGGAAGGCATCTCTCAGCCTCACCTGCTGGTTAGCGGCTGATTTGTGTTATGGTGTATCAGCATCTGCAAGGAACACGATGTATTTGCACTATCTTTGATCTCTCACATTGATCTCAATTTAAATCAGTGCTGTGAAACACAACAAAGAGTCGGTTCCTTAAAAAAATAATCAAGATTTTCTGCTCTGTGACTTTGTGAGTAGTTAGGTGATAGAGGGCATAGACTAACAGGCCAAAAAAGAAAAACTGTAGTAGTAGAAGATCTGACAAATCAGGTCATCACTATGTGGAGTGGCTCTATGGCTCAGGGTAGGGAAAGGCAGCTCCCTGAGTCGCTGTCAGGCTGCTGGGATGGAGTACCTACTTATGTGGGCAAAATAGCTCATTGTAATGCTTGAATAGACTTACTTAAAGGCCTGCGAGTCTCATTCTATATACAGCAACATTTCAAGAGGTAAAAAGACTACACTTATATTGCTATTTTATTAAAATTTATGCTGGTGCAGCAGTACTGGAGCTCCAGTGGAAGCTGAGTTTGCTCTTTCATTCAGAGCCACAGTTCTGCCTGCTCATAACTTAGTTGAAAAATTACATGTGGAGACGAGGTTTCTTGTTCCTGGTCTCATCTCACCAGGGCGTTTGTTCTTTTAATGCTTTATAACTGCTCTCTGCCGTTCTGGATTTTTAAGTGTTGGAGCTGGAAGAAGGTGTTTGCCTGGCTCAGCTTACACTACTTTTAGAGGCTGATGCTTTATTTTCTTGCCCGGCTCTTTCTTGTTACACAGGCTGGGGCCATGGCTTCAGCTCTTCCTGTAGAAGAGAGGGGAGCTCCTCAGGCTCTGTACAGGGTGGGAAGGGGCAGGGAGGCTCAAGGACATGAAAGGCTTTGCCCTCTCTGCTTCAGCTAACCAGCAGCAGAGCCCAAGGGCAGCTGAATCCCTAGGTGCTGCTCTGGATCTGGGGCCACACTCTGTCCTTAGTTAATTAGCTCTTTCTTGTGCATCTGGGGATGGGGAGAGGCCAGAGTAATCTCTGTTAGTTCTTGGCCTCATGGCAGTCACTTGGCCTCTTGCCTTTGTGCTGGCAACCCCTGCAATGTACAAGGCTCATGTTGGAGTAGGAGTTTGTTTCCCATTCCTCCCACACTGCTCATAAAAAGCAGAAACAATAAAACCCCACAGAGCTGGAAATAATGATGAGCTTCTTTTACTTCAACACAATGCAGTCTAGGTTGGATTGAGTTGCATCTAATGCATCTTTGCTCACTTTTAATGGTGATCTATGCTCTTGTAGCCACTTTGCTCAAGGGAGGGTGTATTTTGAATTTATTTGTGCAAGTGGATTGAGAGTGGCTGAACAGGAGTCAGCAGTGTGCCCAGGTGGCCAAGAAGGCCAACAGTATCCTGGCCTGGGTCAAAATGGTGTGGCCAGCAGGACTACAGATGTTATTGTTCCCCTGTACTGGGCACTTGTGAGGCCTCATCACAAGTACTGGGTTCAGTTTTGGTCAACTCAATACAAGAAGATCATTGAGATACTGGAGTGAGTCTTGAGAAGGGCAACAGAGCTGGTGAAGGGCCTGGAGGACAGCCCTGATGAGGAGTGGCTGAGGGAACTGAGATTATTTAATCTGGAGAAAAGGAGGTTAAGAGGAGATTTTATTGCTCTTTACAACTACCTTGAAGGTGGTTGTAAGAGAGGTGAGGATTGGTCTCTTCTCCCAAATTGCTAGCGATAGAATGAGAGGAAATGACCTCAAGTTGTGCCAGGGAAGGTTTAGATTGGACATTAGGTAAAATTTCTTCCCAGACAGAGTGGTCAGCAGTTGGAACAGGCTGCCCAGGTAGGTGATGGAGTCTTCATCCCTGAAGGCGTTCAAAGAATGAGTAGATGTGGCCTTGCGGGACAGGGTTTATTGGGCAGGGTGGGGCTGATTTGGTGGTTGATCTGGATGATCTTGTAAGTCTCTGCCAACCTTTATGATTCTGTGATACAAAGTGAGGAGCTATTACTGCAGTATTTTAGGATGTGCTGCTTTGTAGCTGGGAAGAAACTTCTGGGGGGTTGGGAGGCAGTTTTTAGGGGAGAGGGGAAAGGATGACTGTTTCCCTTTAGTATTAATTCATGTTTTTCCTTTTTCTCAGCTGTTTGAATGAACTGGCCACAATCTCTATCACTGAAATGCCTTCACTATTCCTGCTGGGGGAGACTGTACATGGTAGCCTTTGCCTGGGTGACTTCAGGGCATGGCTGGGTAATGTGTCCTCAGAGACAGGAGCCAGCTATCTTCACTCTTTCATCTTGATCTTTGACTGCATTGAATCTTTATTGAAATTCTGGCCCAGTGCTACTTTGAAAATCCTGCAGGGAGTGTTCATGTTTGGAAATGCTGTAGCCTTGAAAGGCCTCCTGACTTCTGGTCTCAGAGTAAACTCATTCCACCAGATATCTGGCAAAGAGATGGCCCTCACTGTGATGATGCTTCAACAGAATTTGCTTTCCCATCCTATGTCTTCCTCATGTGATTTAATTTTCATCTTAATGGATACAAAAGCCACCTCTGAAGTCCTTGTCCACTATGATAGTCCTTGCTGGATAGTTTCAGTGTGTCTGCTTGAAGGTCCTCTCGTAGGTTCATCAGTGTAAATCCTCCTGTGCTTTGCACCTTTACCATGGCAGCCACACATATCTGATTTGCTTCACCTAAGAGCTGTAAGATGTGGGTGAGCAATCCTCCAATCTGCCTCAGGATTCTCTCCCATGATGTGCTTTGCATTAGAGGAGTGGACCAGCTGCTGGCCACTGATAGGTGGGAAGTAGGACTTGTGCGGGGTGAAAATACCGTGGGAGCTCTTCGAAGATGAAGGCAGGAAGAGAGGTGCTTTAATTCTGCTTTTCTTTGAGAGCTAAACTGTAGCTGTCCTCATTTTTTTTAACTTGTGACTTTGTCATCCAGGATATGGTCAAAAAGAGCCTAAAATGAGCAACTTGTTCTCTTTTCTCCCCCTCCACAGTTGATAAACATATCAACAGCATTGTGACCCGAGACTAGAGAATGGCTGGCTGCTTTCACTTGTTCTGTTCTTGCTGCTTAATGAGCAGAGAGAGGGTACCTCGCGGGTGCCTTTGTGCCACCGCCTAGGTGGGAGCATGTTGGTGGGGTTGGTGTGCTGTGCTCACAGCACACTTGGTCCCGGGCTCTTGCCTGTGTTGCTGCAGTAGTGTGAGCTCTGCAGTGTTTTTTTTTATGACTTGATTAAGGATGTGTTAAAGCAGTTATGTTTGGATTCTCTGCCTTGTCTGAGTTGCTCAGGCAAAGTCTCAGCTTTTCACGGTGCTATAGTAGTTGTGGGCTCTGTTCCCTTCCCACCTCCATTATTTAGGGCTTAGTACAGCAAAGCTCTTAAGCTTGTAGTTTATTTTGAGCCTGCAGATGATTTCACTGAGAGCAGAATTTGAGACTGTTCCATTTTTTATGTGATTATTTCAATCACATAAAAATTGTTGTGATTATTTCAATGATAATCAGCTGAGATAAGACAAGAAGAATCACAGACAGGAGCCTGAGGTTTTTAATCTCTTGCATCTCTGCATCGAAGAAGCCAACAGAAAGATCCTATGAAGTGATGCAAATGCAAAACAGCTGCTCCAGCTGGTCTGGACTGGTTCGAGATCTGTGTCTTTGTGAGAAATATGGATCTTACTGGCATCTGGAAGGAGGAGTGTGTGCTGGTGCTGATGGTTCCACAGAGGGACAGTGTCTCTGCTAGTGACAAACATTGCCAGTGAGCAGCTCCTTCTGCACATCATCCAGCTGATTCTGCAATGCTAAGGAAGTACATGGCTTTACCCAAAGCCTGTCTGTTTTGATGAGTAAGCCGTGAGGCAGAGAAACACTGAGAAATGCCCTGTCTTGGAAGGGAATGCTGTTTGGTTGATTTGAAAGCCAAGTTATGGCATCAGGTCAAAGGCAGCTCTTCCGCTGCTTCCCAATTAGAAGATTTAGTTATTGATGGATGGCTGTGTTCAGGAAGTGAAAAATTCTTGATTTACTTTTTGTCCTAGAAGAGCTGGCCTGGTATTGAAGTGCTCATTTCTTTTCTCCTCTGATTAGGTCCCTGTTTTCCTTAGGAGTCTGATGGTATCAGTAATCACTGTTGCCATTTTGATGTTGTGGAGATACCATCTCTGAAAGCTGGCCTCTGCTGCTTCAGTGACTCATTGTCTTTCTGAGAAGTTCTGAGGATATGCCACGGAGGAAGCTCTATTGTCCTGACCTTACAGATGAGGGATTGCACCTTGGATGGATGAAGTCATTTGCCCAAGGTTGCCCAGTCATTCTGGGGCAGGGCTCGTTTCTTAACACTTTTGGGTCATTCTTCCTTCTGTTGGCAGAGCCTGCTATGACTGAAATGTAAGAAATGCAGGAAAATTTACTCTTTCTTGTACTTTGTCCCTCTTCAAGGTGGTGCTATCATATAATCACGTGAAGTTCTATTTTTCGGTTCCCTGATGAAGGCGTTTCAGCATAGCTGAAGGTTATCACTCTCTGCTTTCCCCTTTTGGGTGTTTTTCCACCAGTAAATACAGGCAAGCCTGCTGTACTGGTGATCACAGGACCAGCTGCATGTTTACCCCACTCCTGGTCTCTGTGTGCTGCCATGTAAAGACTCTTACCTGCAGTCCTCCTGATACAGTCTCAGCCTGGTGACTCAGCATCCTTGCCCCAGCCCATTCCATCCCTGCAGTTTCCCCTGTGACTGTGCAGCCTTCCTGTGACACCATAAAGGATGAGAACATCCCTTCAAACCAACATCAGTCCCATAGATGCTGTGGCCTTGCTTTTGTTATATAGTCTAACACACTTCCAGCACAAGGTTGCGTGCACCTTGTTATCTTCTAAGCTGCTGCTGTCTGCTTTTCGTCTTCTTCCTGCTCTTCTTGAGGCCTTGGAACAGGCTGCCCAGGGAGGTGGTAGAGGTACTGTCCCTGAAGAGGTTCAACAAACAGGTAGACATGGTGTTTCAGGAGATGGTTTAGTGGTTGGGGGTTGTAGAGCAGATGGTTGGACTTGATGGAAGGTCTTTTCCAACCTGATGATTCAGTAACAGGTTCAAAAAAGACCCATTCCTCAGCCTTTGTGGTTTCCTGTGAGCATTCAGCAACACAGTTCAGTACAGAGTGAAGAAGACAGCATCAAGGAAGGAGAGAGCTTGGACACAATTAACAACCTGCCCCATGTGTCTTGTCAAGTGTTGGCTGATGAACTTTGCTTCTTCCCCTTACAGACACCTCCCATATGGTTAAACTGACCTATGTCTTCAGTGAAATGCTGTCTGAGTACATAGTGCTCAGATTTGTATGGAGCTGGTCCATCTGTTTTGTGAGCTCTGAAAGCAGTGATACCTACCGGGGGTAGGTGATGTGTAGTCATCTGTGTGCTTTGTGGCTGTGGAGATCAAAGGTGTGCTTTTCCAGGCACAAAAAGCATCATGGTTTGAGGTAATTCTCTGGTACTGGCATTGCTGGGAAGGCTTTGGGGAGCATCAGACGCACTTTTTGGCATCATCATTCAGGAGTATTAAGTGAACTCCTTAACACTGATTCAGAGGGCTGATGGACACAACTTGCAGGTTTTTTGAGCAGGTCAGACAGCACTGAGGAACACACAGAATGTAGAATCACAGAACATTTTGGTTTGGAAGGAACCTCCAAAGGTCATTGAGTCCAACCCCCCTACAACAAGCAGGGACATCTCTAACTGTAACTGGGGTTCAACAGAATTATAAGAGCTTCCAAATGTGTGAAAGGAAGAAAGACTGTTCTCCAGGACTGCTGTGGACAGGACAAGAAGTTTGACTTGTGGTGGTGCAATGGAGTTTGGTTTTTTTTTTTTGTCAGGAAAGACATTCCCAGGGAAAAATGTAAGAAACAGTGGGACCGGCTGAGGAAGAGACTGTGGAGTAGCCACTGCTGGTAACTTTTCTGTGAACAGGGCGATGGCAGTTTGTCAGCCATGGTAAACACAGAGGAACCTGCCTTAAGGCCGAGTGAAGGATAAAGAACTCCTGAGGCCCCTTGCAGCACTGTCTTTTGTGATTTCTGGCTTTGTTGAGGCAGGTGGGTGTTGGAGCAGAAGAGGGTTGTGGCGAAGGATTGTTTTGGGTGACCCAGAAGATGCTCTTGATGCTCATGGGAAAGAGTGAGATGAAGGAGGAATTGTCTTTGCTGAAAATTGGCAGCATTCTTTTATTTTCAGTGTGCAGGTCTGAACTCCTCTTTCTCTGTCTGCCCTTTGTCTCTGCTGCTCCTGCTGTGGGATGCTGCAACAGCCCAGTTGGGCTCAGCAGAACCACCAGTGCACATTGATACTCATTTTAATGAAAATAGCTCTTCCTGCTCTATGGGCTCTGCTGCTATAGTGGAAAGTTGAGAAGGATACAGAATATGAATCTGTATCTGGTACCAGCCAGGACAGGCTTTGCAGTGCCTGTGCTTGATGATGAGATCAGAGGATGGAATGAGCACTACGGTCTCAAATTTGAAGGGATTTGGAGTGGTCCAGCTTCTCCTTGTCCATATGGTGTTTAAAGAGTCTCTGAGGCACAACAGCTAGGGTTAACAGGTCAGTTCTTACCCTCAGCAGCAAGTTCTTGTGGAAAGAACCAAAATTAAAGATCTTGAATCTGAGATAACTTTTGCTGCATTATCAGTCTGTGGCACTGAGACAAGTGCAAGTCAGGCTGCAGAAACCGAGCTCCATGCTCCCACTTTGCTCTGCACAGGCTCCACTCTGGAAAAGGGTAGATTTAAGTTAGACATTAGGAAAAAGTTCTTTAATCTGAGAGTGGGAGATCCCTGGAACAGGCTGCTTAGAGGTGGTGGAGGCCCCATCCCTGGAGCCATTCAAGGGCAGGCTGGTTGGGGCTCTAGTCTAAATGATCTGGTGAGTAATGTCCCTGCTGTTGTAAGGGGGTTGGAGTAGATGACCTTTGAAGATCCCTTCCAACACAGTACATTCTGTGATTCTATGTTATGACTCTGTGTTGTGCTGATTTCACTCCCTAAAATGACAAAAAGAAAACACAGAAGGGGAAAAATCACCTGAAGATTGTTTTTCATTAGGCTTTCCAGACTAGCAATTGTAAACACTTTGAGCTGTGCAGGAGAGAGGTAAGACTGGGTGGCTGGAGACAAAACCAGGATTGCTGTGGGAGGGCAAAGATTGGTAGTGGGCATGGAGAAAACTTTTCTAATAGTAGTCACAGTCCAAAGTGCCCCCTAACTGCAGAGAGTCTCACAATGACATTGCAGTTGCAGCTCAGGCTGCCAGGAGAGGGAAGGCTGCACAGTTTTAATTCAGGGTACTGGCAGCAGCCTAGGAGGCAGGGTTTGCCCTTTGGAGAAAAGTTAGGTGAGGGTGGGAGGCAGCATTTGTCCTGGAGCTGGTTACAGACCATCCTGCTACAAATCCTTGGGTGAAGGCAGAGCTGCTGGTTGAGCAGGAAGAAAAAACATGTTTGGTCACTGCACTGGGGTGGTGCCTTCATCATCTCAAGTTCTCTGTGTCTGAAGTTTTATGGCATATAATGAAAAAAGAAGTAATCCTTGAAAAAAAAAAAAAAAACCCCAAATAAACCCTTCAAGTATCTGGGGAAGGGGCTGGGGGTGGGTTGAGCTCTTTGTCTTTGGAAGTGTGCAAGTAGCTGCTCTGTGCTGCCTTTCCCCTCCCCCTTATTCAAATCAGCTCACACTGCCCTATCTCAGCAGTGTATTTTTAGTCCCTGCATGCACCCTGCCAGAGGAAGGACTTCTGGGGTTAACTAACAAGATAAAGCTGCCAGCCTCGGTGTTCAGCAAACGACCTCAGTTCTTTATCTTCTTCACTGAAAGTAACAGGTTATGGTAGGAACTGTCGTGGAGAAAACACATCAGAGAAACTGCACAGTGTTTTCAATAAATCCTGGCTTCAGGTGGATGAAAAATGGTGTAAGAATTTCTTTCTTTGCAATATTTAACATGATTGCTTGGAAGACAGTTGAGCTTCTGTGTTGGCATGGTTCTCTTAGTTCTTATTCAGTATCTTTTAAACCCATCACTCCATTTGAAGCAAGCTAGATGTAGAGAAGCAAGCTATATGTAGATGTTGGGGTTATTTATCTTATAGGTTATTTTTGTTAGAGTAATGATTAATGATATGTATTAAGGTCCTGTAAATTCCATAAGTAATTACAGAATGGTAGGGGCTGGAAGGAACTTCTTAAGATTATCTAGTCCAACCTTGCTGCTAGAGCCAGATCACCTAGAGAAGATCCCACAGGAACATGTCTATGTGGGTTTTGAATGCCTCTACAAAAGGGGAATCCACAGCCTCTCTGGGCAGCCTGTGCCAGTGCTCTGTTGTGTTGGAAGTCAGAGAATTGATGCAAGAGGCCAGTGTGGAGTGGGAAATCTTGAAGAGCCAGGCTTTGCAGGCTCTGATGGACAGAGCCAGGGGACCTAAGCATGTCCAGCAATGACTGGTAGTCAAAAGGCAAAAAAGAAAAGTAATTCCATGTTGCATCTGTGAATGAGATATGCTGCATCACATTGTGTGAGATTTGTGAGTAGTTAATGGTGAGAGTGATCTGATTAAGTCTCTGGTTTGATTGCCAACCGAACAACGAAGACTTGGCCAAAATTCCCAAGCCTGAGGTAGCCAGCAGCCACGTTAGCTGAATCTCTTATATTTTTCTACTGATTTCAGTCCTTGCAAAGGGCCAGCCTGAGGCTGTAGACAGAGGTGAACTGCAGACATGGCTTTTCATTTCAAATGCACTCACATCACTCAGGTGGTGGAGTGGAGGCATCTTTCAGACAGACAAGCACAGATGCCTGAACAACCAGGTGTGACAAAGAGGAGGCAGGGGGGGAGGAAATGGGGATTAGAATCATAGGATCATCAAGCTTGGAAAAGGCCTTCGAGATCATCAAGTCCAACTGTCCACCCTACAACCCCAACCACGAAACCATCTCGTAAAACACCATGTCTGCCTGTTTGCTGAACCACTCCAGAGACAGTGCCTCCACCCTCTCCCTGGGCCTCCCCACTCTTTCTGGAAAGATTTTTTCCTCATTTCCTATCTGAACCTCCCCTGGCACAACTTGACCCCATTTCCTCTTGTCATATTCTATTGCTAGTTCCTAGGGAGGAGAGACCACCACCCACCTCCTCACAGCCTCCCTTCAGGTAGTTGGAGAGAGCTGTGAGGTCTCCCCTCAGCCTCTTCTTCTTCAGGCTCAACAGCCCCAGCTCCGTTAGCCTTTCCTCATCAGACTTGTTCTCCAGATCCCTGATCAGCCCAGTTACCCTTCTCTGCCCCCTCTCTAGCACCTCGATGTCCTTCCTATGCTGTGGTTTCACAGGGAGACCTTTGAAAAGGCTATGATTCTTTGTCTTGGGATTGCTGACCAGGTGTGAGCCCTTTGGAGGAAGCAGACAGTTGTGGAGCACTGTCCCAGTGGAAAGGTTTTGGGTTTTGAACAAGTGTAGCTCATCCTCTGGTAGAACCATGCAAGGAGTGGCCCTGCTGCATCACCAGCCCAGCTCACAGTATACTCAGGTATCCAGGTAATGAGAACTCACAACCCTAGCTGTATGTTTGCTACACCTCACTTATCTACTTATCCTTCCTAAGATCCTTGCCTGAAAGGGACTTGTGACCGTGGTGATAATTTTATCTCTCTATATATGTCTTCATGTTCTGCTCCTTGAAGTGTCTGCAGGCTTCCTCTTTGATGTGATTCGGCTCACTAGAATACATTATACTTTCCCAAAACAAGGACTATGCTTGTTATAATTATTGCAGAAGTGCTGAGCGTTTTCAAGTGCTTTTCATCATCCCCAAATGTGGAAATAGATGACTTGGCACTTTCTTTTTAGTGCCAGCTGCTAAAGAGGCCAGTTCTGGATTAGTAGAGCACAGGCAAGTCTGTTGCAAAGCAAATGTGTGTGGTGATTGTGCAGCACTGCTATTGCTTAAGGATCGTGACTGTGGAAAGCTGGACATGGTGCTTTTTCTCCTACCTTCTATATAAAACTCTTTGTTGTTTTGTTTTGTTTTTAACTTTGACTTGCGTGTTAATTGCAGTCAGTTCTCCTGAGCAAGTGCTGGCACTTGGGCCCCAACGTCTGGTAGAAGTTGTATTATCAGTCTTAGAAATATGGAATGTTTTGTATTGGAAGGGACCTTCAAAGCTCATCACTCCAACCCCCTGCAGAGAGCTGGGACATCTTCAACCAGAGCAGGTTGCTCAGAGCCGCAAGGTTCAACCTGACTTGGAATGTTTCCAGGGATGGGGCTTCTACTGCCTCTCTGGGCAACCTGGTGCAAGATCTCACTACCCTCAGCATCAACATTTTTGTCCTTCTGTCTAGCCTGAATCTCCCCTTTTTCATTTTAAAACCGTCACCCCTTTTCCTATTGGAACATATATTGATAATAAGTCTATAATCTCACCTGAAGCAGCCACAAGAAAACCTTAGAAACCCCTTAGAAAGGGGTTGTTGAGGGTCTTAATCTCTTCTCCTAATGTTCTATGATTCTCCAGTGGGAAGCATCAATGAAAAACCTCTGGGCTTCAGTTGCCCCTTGGCAAAGCGGCCGCACTGGGATTATTGTTTGGTGAACCAATCTAACACCCTGGTGGGGTGAAATAGGTGCTGTACAAATAAAGGACAGGCAGATACCTGTCTTTCAGACTGGTATGTTCACAGTTTGTACTCATCATCTTTATTACAGAGGGTTCTTAAGGCAAGTAGATACTTGTTCATTAATATTTTCATACCATTAGAAACTAATGCTAGTAATGATCACAGAATCACTTAAGTTGGAAAATACTTTTAAAGTCATCGAGTAAAACTGTTACCCCAGCACTGGCAAGTCACCACTAAACCATGTCCCTCGGTACCACATCTCCATGCCTTTCAAATCTCTCTGGGGATAGCAGTTCTGCCACTGCCCTGGGCACCCTGTTTCAGGGCTTAACAACCTGTTTGGGGAATAACTTTCCTAATATCCCACCTAAACCACCCCTGATGCAAATTGAGTTTGTTTCCTCTTGTCTTACTGCTTCTTACTTGAGAGAAAATACCAGCCCCCATCTCTACAACCTCCTTTTAGAGTTGTTAAGAGCGAGAAAATCTCTCGTCAGCCTCCTTTTCTCCAAGCTAAACAACCTCAGGTTTCTCAGCTGCTCCTCAGAGCACTTGTCTGTCCTGGAGGTTTGAAATTAGGGTAGGCAGCATCTAAGCTGAGTGGTGTAACTGAGAACAGCCAGTTCTGCCTTAGGCAGAACATACCAAAGTTTTGAACCAGATTTTACTCCTCATTTTTAAGAAAAGGTTTGATTTTCAGAATTGTACTTGAGTTAGCCCGTGACTATCTGCAGATGAATTTCTATCTCCAGAATGCAGCTTCCCTCTTCAGCTTCTAACAAAAGCATTGAGAGCTACTTGCAAGAAGTTAGTATTTCAACTTAAATTCCCACTGAGGCGTTTCGTGAGAATAGAGCTCCCCAGACAGTGTAATTCAATTTGTTGTCCTTAGAAAGAAAATGTACAAGTTGCTGATGTAGGGAATGGGACAAGGGCTTTGCTGAGCTGCACAAACATGTTGAGAAACACAGTAATGTCAGGAAAATTCTTTGCGTGCAATTAAAAAGGTAATTTTTCATCATGCCTTTAATGAACTAATTAATCATGAAGGAAGACTAATATTCTGAAACACAGAAACATCTCCAGCCAGATGTGTTCTTTGTAGTTGAGATACTTTACCTGAAGACATCTGTGGTTTGCTGGAGAAACTTCTTCTAGTTAAAACTACTTCTTTAAAAACCAACCCAGCCCTTAGTAGTTGGAAGTGCTCAAGTGTCTGCTTTAATGTCAGTAGACCAGATTGCCTAATGGCAAGCAGTACCTCACCCTGAAAGCAAGCTTTGCTTGTAGAAGATTTGCAACTTGTTCAAAACAGGACTTATTGCAAATGAGGAGCGTTGCTGAGTTAGTTTGATATTGCCTGCTGGTTTGGGATTCTCCAGGGGACTGAAAATTCCAATTTACTTGCCAGCTTCAGTTTCTCTTCTGAGACCAATGAATATTTTTACTACAAGACCAGTAAGGTTGCATCGGTAACATCAGTCCCTTTCCCTCCTCTTTTTTCACTGCTGCCAGATGATAGGAAGACAAGGCTGATTCTCACTCATGTCCTCACGGTTTAGGTATCATAGAATCACAGAATGGCTAGGGCTGGAACGGACCTTAAAGATCATCTAGTTCCAAGGCCCCTTGCAAAGGCAGGGACATGTTCACTAGATCAGGTTACTCAGGGCCCCAGCCAACCTGGCCTTCAACACTTCCAGGAATGAGGCAGCCACAGTTTCCTTGGGCAACCTGTTCCAGCATCTCAGCACCCTCACAGGATTTGTTCCTCATGTCCAACCTCAATGTCCTCACCTCTTCAAGTCTGTAACCCTTTCCTATTGTCCTCTTGCTATGTACCCATGTCAAAAGCCCTCCTCCAGCTTTCTTGGGATGGTGAGAGCAACCTGCTGCTGGTTTGCAGAAGTTCATTTAGTGGTTAATGGATGTTGCCTTGGCCTTCATTAACCCTTTTGTACTGAGCTTCTTTGGAATCTTGTTCTGTACAGTTGTGGCTGGGCACTAGGAATTTTTTAGAGTAGTCAGGGATTGGAACAGGTTGCGCAGGGGTGGGGGTTAAGTCACTATCCCTGGAGCTGTTTAAAGATTGTTTAGATGTGGTGCTTAGAGATCTGGTCTGGTGGTGAACTTACTAGAGTAGATTTAGTGGTTGCACTTGATGATCTCAGGGTTCTTCTCCAACCGGAATGGTTCTGTAATTCACCTATTTTAGATGCTAGTCGCAGTGATGGTTTTTTCTGCCTCATTTTCTCAGGACACGAGGATGTAATGTTGCTGTCATGGGGTGTGTATGTGGTGCTTGGCTCATCTTCAGACTTTTGAATCCCTTGGAATCTCAGTTGAATTCAGTTTGAAATTTACAGAGATTGTCTTTTTTGTATTTCTGTGCTTTCTGGCTCTGGGAAAGTCTACAGTGTAAGCTCAAAGAATTATTCAGGTTGAAAAAGATCCTTGAGATAGAGTCTAACCATTAGCACTACTCTGCCAGGTCTCTGCATGTTATAGGGGATTGGTTGGACTAGATGATCTTTAGAGGTCCCTTCCAACCCAATGCATTCTGTGATTCTATATTAGACTTCAAAGGAACCACAGCAAGATAGTCCTTATGCACTTTCCAGTGACAAGAAATGCTTCAGTGCGAGTTTGTGTCACGTTGGACATCAAAACCAAATAACTGCAGGAAACACAAAATTAGGATTTCTGTTGATGGATTTGTTCTGTTACAGTTATTTTCGTGTTAGTTGTATATGCCTCAGCTTTCTGTGGGTTGTCTGCATGTGTAGTGAAGGAATAGTGATAGTGGGTTGTGTTTCTCTCCAGGAAGAACAAGAAGGATCCTGTTCCTCAAGTGTTTTTTATGACTATAGCACAAAGGTCGATACCATCCTTGTGGATGCAGGAACTTCTCTCTAAGCCTGGGCAGAAGGGGTGGGTTTCCTGGGGCTGGTGTTGTCCTTGTTCACATCAGGGCGTGTTCTGAGCCATGCTGTAACCCCCAGAGGGGCGTGAGCTGGCAATATAAAGTCATTTTACAAGTCAGTTTTCTTCACCATAGAGCTGACCTGGCTTTGGTTAGGGATGTTCTGTGATTTGAACCCTGCTTGCGTGTGGACATGTGGTCAGCAGAGCCATATCAGATTGAGGAGAGGGGCTTTCATCCTGACAGGGTTGGGACACTAGGGTGATGCCTGTGGCAGGGTCCTTAATGACAGTGACTCATCAGGTTGTCAAGGATATCTCACTGCTTTGCCTGTGACCACTTGTCTCAAGCAGAGGTGAAGGTGGGAGCAATAATGAGTGATGTGGGGTGACATTGTCGGCAGAGAATTCTGTCATTTTCTTTTGAAAGGTCATTTGCCTTAATATTTAGTTGGGGTCAATCCAACTACAGCAGCTTTGGGTATGGTGCTTCCTTCTGAATGATGGCATCTTCTCAAGATTTTCTTGGGTATTCTGAAAGCCTGGAAAACTACCTGCTTTTGGATTCATTGCCTGGGTCAGGATTTCACTGGTAAGTGTGAGTAATGGGGAGGATGGGGCTGCAAAAGATCCTGCAAGACACAGGGCATTTGGGCACAGCAGCATACCTCTGGATTCAAAAAGTGGGCCTGGCAGGGACCTGACTGAAGCTGGTGCTGCTGCATGGCTCCTGCTGCTTTGTGTGGGGTTAAGGAAAACTGGAAGCTGGGTTTGTTTGCTCTCTGAGGAGCAAGTTGAAGCCTGTGTTGCAAGGCTGGTTTGTGCCTTATGTTTGAATTTTCATCTCTGGTGTTCTGCTGAGGGATTAGTTGTTTAGCAGAGTTTGGAAAAGAAAAAGGAACTATATCACAGTGATGCTGGGCTGCTTTTGAACGGTTCAAATCACACAATATTTTAAATTCTGATTTGTGATACAGAGCTGCATCCCAAAGCTGTGCTCAGCACAACAGAGGTAGGTGGCTCCCCCTCCCCATACACAGTACCTGGGATCTGCTTTAGGTCCCACAGATTTCTGAGAAGTCTTTAGGTGTCTTTAAGTTACTCCAGGATGTTGTGGTGCATATGGGTCCAATTCTACTTCCCTTAATTGGTGAGAAGATGGCACCTTTCTCTCTGTTCTTCATTTAGCAGGCATGATGAGGTCAGGTTGACAGTTGGACTGGGTGATCTCGTAGGTCTCTTCTAACCTTAGTGATTCTATGATTCATGTGGGATGAACCAACTCTACCCTTATTTCTATTTTACATTTCCGTTGTAGCAATAAGAAGGGATTGAATGCAGGTTGGGATTTAATATTTAAAACTACTGCTGGCAATCTACCAGGAACCACTGAACAATGAAATTGAGAGAATGTTCCGGTCTGCTCTGGTTTTAAGAAAAAAACTTAAGCCCACTGTTAGCCCGTGTTGGAGAAGGGCTTCCTGCCTAGGTGGACCGGACCTTTAGTCTGTCGTGGCAGGACTGGGCTTATATTAACTTTCCCTGATGTGGGAAGGGAACACTTCCAATGGGCAGGAAAACTATCTTGCACAGCCAGTTTCAGAAGGCCAGTGCCTTTTCCAAGGTATTTAATGATTCTCTATAGCAGTTACTTTTTTCCTGAAAAACTGGACTTTAGTAGGGCTTAATGGTAACGTCCAGTCATTGACTGCAATGTTTCATTCATAAGGAGTCAAAATAGGTCCACTTCCAGCTAGGAAGCAGATGGTACTTCTGCCTTGGCTGGATGGTACAGTGTCCATATCAAGTGGTGTAAACATCACTTAGTGCTTCAGAGATGGCTTCTTCATGATCTGGGTAACTCAAACACTCTCAAACCTCCCTTGGCTTTTTGTGAAGCTGCCTCTGCTGCTCCATCACTTTGAAGATGCTGTCTGACCTTGTCTCTCAGAAACAGCTCCCTACTTGTCCTTGGCAGTGGACAGACTCTTGAAACAGGCTTTTCTGCTGGAAACAACACTTTGTCAAACTGTCCCTCAGGCCTGAGTCAGATCTCTGCAGCCTGGCTAGGCTGGATGTGGAAAACAGATCCAGATGCTGCCACAGCTCATCGTGACAGTGTCCCTCTGCAGCAAGGCAAGAGCTGAGTTAAGCAGCCCAGCAGTGGCTGTGATAGCATCAGTCCCAGCAGCTCTTGAGTTTTCACAGCAGGTAGTTTGGTTTATGTCTAAGTGATCTGGCAGGATCTTGCATCAGGGAGCTGCTGCCCTCTCAGCTGCAGCAGGGAGTGGCTCTGTGCTGGGAGTTTCATTCTGAACTTCAGATGGATTTTGAATGCTCCAAATTCTCCTTCTGCCTCGAATCCAAACTAGTTTCTTGAGTCTTTGGTGTCTGACTAAACTTGTCCTTTGGGAACAAAGTAGGGCTAAAGTGCTCCCAGTGTGAAGAACAATGTGGTGCTGGTTTGTGTGGGTGGCAATGTCAGTAAAAAGCTCTGAGAAGGGAACCTGCTGTCCTTCAGCCCCTCTTAAAAGATGCAGTGTGATGTACAGGAGCAGGTTCAGCACATGCACTTAATCTGCAGGTAAACATGTAGTCAGTGTTTTCTGGCCTGGTGAGGCTGGTACTTGTGTGGTCTCAAGTTCTTTGCATGTCGCTTCAGCAGTGCAGGACCCATGGTGGTGGGAAGGTGCACACTCAGTGTTTGAGATGCAGTAGCTCTGAAAAAGCAGTGCACTTTCTCTGATGCTCAACATCTTTCTCTGTACAGCTCACAAACAGTGTTACTGGGTAAGGTGAAAATAACGTATTTAGAGTAGTTTAACCTGCTTGTGATAAAAATTTCACTAGGGATTCGTGTCGTTACAAAACAATAAAGGACTGTGAAATATATGGGGAGGATGATTAACCAACTCTGTGGTCAGAGCATTCCTTTACAGACTTAGGAACAATGATGGACTGTGAGATCTCTGACAGGGAGACTGAACCAACCTTGTGGTGAGAATGGTCCATTATAGAACTGGAAACAGCTAAGGACATCATCTTCAGGAACTGATCATAACCGGCCTTGTGACAGATGGTGCAACTGTAAACTGCAAGTCTAGCAAGTGTAAGAACTGAGGGTAACAAAGAGACATTGGGGCAAGACATTTGTGTTCCACCACTACCACTTAGAGGATCTTCACAAAATTGAAGAAGAGGGAAAAGAAGACACACCCCTTCTTAGAGGCAAATTATCTTAATCCAACCCAATTATAATTAGTGTTAAATATGTATTAGTATAGGAAATAAAAAGTTTGTGATTCTCGGCGCGAGCCTGCAGGGGAGCTGCGTCTCCCGGGGCTGCCCAGTGCTGCTTTGCTTTCTAATCAAATAAATTAACCATTATACTACTCCACTTCGTGGCTAGTATCTTTTACTATAACAACCAGGATTCTGCCCACAAGTGCTGAGCCAGTACCCCAAAGCAAGCCCAATGACATCTTCCTCCCCCTTCAAATCTAGCTTAAAGTCCTGCTAATGAGGAAAAAAAAAGGAGTCCGTCTTCATAGTGTTGCCCTGTGATACCACAGTGGGTACAAACTGAAACGTGCCTCACCATCAGAGGTGAGAGTCACATAGTATTGGAACAGGCTACCCAGGGAGGTTGTGGAGTCTTGGGCATGGTCTTGTGGAATCTTCTCTAGGCCACTAGCCATCACACTTGATAAGTCATGTCAGTCCGCTGAAGTTCCCACTTAATTCCCATCTTTAAAAGGGAAACCAAGAAAACACAGGGAACTACAGCCTCACCTCTGTGCCAGGTAAAATAATGGAGCAGATCCTCCTGGAGTCTGTACTAAGGCGCATGAAGAAAAACAACAAGGTAGTTGGCAATAGCCAACATGGCTTCACTATAGGCAAATCATGCCTGACTGATTTGGTGGCTTTCTGCAACAGAGTTACAGCTCTGGTTGAAAAGGAAGGGGCAATCAATGTCATCTTAGAATCATAGAATCATTAGGGATTGGAAGGGACCCCAAAATACCATCTAGTCCAATCCCCCTGCCAAAGCAGGATCACTTCACTGGAGAAGCTGTACAATCAGAATCACTCTGGGTTGGAAGAGACCACCTGATCAACCAGTTCCAACCACCCCAGCATGGGCAGGGACACCCCACCCTAGATAAGGCTGCCCAGAGCCCCATCCAGCCTGGCCTTAAACACCTCCAGGGATGGGGCCCCAACCACCTCCCTGGGCAACCCATTCCAG
>JAOXOE010000441.1:42201781-42238333 GCA_028565055.1 Phoeniculus purpureus
ATCCCCAATGATTCTATGGCTTTATAGTCCTCCTTGAGGATTGCAAAGATGTCAAGGTAAGTGCCTAAGTCACTGCTGTGCTCCAGAAAGGAAATTTCTATTTAATTGCTTAAAGCTGCAGCATGTAGAGTTATGTTTGGGTACATGGCTGTGCCCAAGGCAGAGAGATAAACAGAGAGGAGAGGGAGCAGGGCACTTAATTGTAATTTAGAGCTGCCTGGACCTTGGAATACTCAAATTCACTGCAGGCAGGAGTAACTGTTCAGTAGAGGAAATGGAAATTATGCAATTCTATCAGAATTAATTGCTGCAAAGGAGCTTTTGTAGAGAGAGCAGTAAACCACATGTAGCAGGGATTGGCCATCCATGCATTATCAAGATAAAATGATTGCTGTCCCTCTGAGATGAGAACAAATATGTCAGCAGTGATGTTTCAAGGTTAGATTCAAAACTGAAGCCAAACTCAACAGCTGGCTGTTCTCTCTATAATAAGATGAACTAAACCCCTATATTTTGGCTTGTTCAAAATCTGGATCCAAATGTTGTTATTCTGGCAGCGGGGTAGCACTTGTGTTATTTACATAGAATCAGCTGGATGCTGTTACAAGCCAGGAGATTCCCATAAAACCTGGTCAGTTGCTCTCTTGCCTCGAAGTTTATTGCTCTCTTTCAAAAACTCACCCCTGCTGTGTCACACAACAACCCCATCATTTTTGGTGTAGACTGGTGAATCCACTGCAAGGCTAACACAAATCAGTGGTTGAAAAGAAATGTTGTGCCCGCATCTGCTTCTGAGAGGACATGTGGACACGTCTCTTAAACCCTAAGGTGTGGTCACACGCGATGGAATGTGTGAAATACGCTGCTGTTGGGCTGTGCTTTTTAGAAGAGTCACTCTCGTAAATGGAGTCACTTTCATTAGTGATTCCTGGCGCTGTCTTAAACTGGATTGGAATGTTACGTGGACTATGGCACCAGGGTATTCCCGTAACCATAATACTCAGGATTAGTCACATAACCTGATCGATTCTCCTCTAAACTACCTCTTCAGTAATATTTACAGAGTTAGCAAAAGAAGTCAACGAAGCTGAGGTTTTTTTCTGTTACTTTAAGTTTGTTCATAGTGTGTAAGATGACAGGTAAGAGAGAGTCTGATTCAGACTTATCCAGACAGCCATATAAATACTTCAATATTTGCCCATTTAATGTCCAGACAGTGAATGGTGTAGGAATGTGACTGCCATCTTAATTATCTGTTGCCTCCCTCTGGCAGTGGTGTGAATGTGTTTTAGGTCATTATCAGATTAAATACTCCCAAGTGATAAAAGGAAACTGGCTTGTGTGGCATTTACATGTGTGTGCTCTAAACAGTGAACTGTTTGACTCCATGCTTACACCTTCTACTCGTGGTGCCTACCCTGCCTTTGATGCTTGTTCAATAAGCTGGACAGTAGAACCACTTCTCTAAACAAAAGACCTGAAACGTCAAAGGGGTGGTGACACCAGGAGCTTGAAAGGACTGCCAAACCTTTTCCCCTGAAGGGGAAAGGAGGTTTCAGAGTTAGGGGTTGGAATCTACATAGGTGTTTGCAGTATTTCTTCTCTCTCTTTTCCCTGCTGCTCTTTGTTGTAGGTGATTTGTTTGCTTTGCATCAGGGATGGTTTGTTCATTGCGCTGGGAAATGGGTTTCTCTTGTTAACATTAGATTTCTTTTCCCTAGTCAACTTGTCCTTGGTTTGTTACCAAACGTGGCGAATTAGCCCTCCTTGCTTTGTATTTTGTCTCCCAAGCATTTTGCTAATTAAGGAGGTTGTCCTGGGACTGGCCAGAGAGGCCAACTGGTGGCACTTTGACAAAAAAGTAAGATGTCATGTGCTAGTTGCTGGAGCTAGTAATGCTTTTTCATTTTTCTAGCCTACTTTGCTTGAGAAAGTGTGTCATGGGTCCTTCTTTGAATCCCCATGGCTCCCACCTGGGTCACCATTAATATCGTGGGTTAGACACCCTGACTATGTTTTAACCAAGAACTTTTAGCTGAAGTGAAAGACACAAAGCTGGGGGTTTAACAAAACCACTTACAAATCTTCCTCAGATGAAACAACTTCCTCAATTTGGGAGATAAGGCAACGAGACTTTTTAATTCACCCCCACCACCACTACACACATCAGAAAAAAACCCCTCACAAGACATAGATACAGACACATGGTCTTTCGTTATCATACTTCTACACTAAACTGAGATTAAATGTCCAGAATGTCCATTGTAGACAAGTCCCTGCTTCTGTCTGCTATTGCAGGTGTTGTCTGTCTTCTGAAATCTGTGTCCATGGGCGTTCTAAGAGTCAGTCTTGATCTTCATAAATCTCAAGTTCAGAAATTCTGATAGCCTCTCCAAGCAAACAAAGATAAATTACTAGACCATGACATTGCCTCCCATCATAAATTTTCTTTAGAAGTGATAATGTTTTCTCTCAGTGCCAAATGATGTAGCTCCAAACAGACATCAGGATGAAGAAGGTGGCAGCACAAGTCACTGAGAGGAAGAGTGGGGAGTGGGGGTGAGGGGGTAGAAACTTTTCAACCCCAAACTCTTCTGCAGAAAACATGCAAAATATACTTATGTGTTCTGCTCAGCTTTTAAAGCACAACAGAAAGAAGATATGGAGGGTGTTGGTGACATTCACCAACCTGCCTTTTAGTTGCTAAATGAAGGAATGTCTTGCTCTCTGAAGACTAGTGGATTTCAGTTATCAAATAACTCCTGGTTCTACCTGTGTTACTGGCACAAACATGGGGTAGCTCACAGCATCACTGTCGATTTTCAGGAAGCCCTGCTGTGTTGAGACAGTGATAACGGAAGGAAGAGTCTTCTTGGGTAGGCATTAGTACTGGGAAGATATCTGTCTTTACACCATAGACTTAGGGCAGAGGTGCCAAGAGAGAAAGTAAGAGTGACAATTCTGAACAAGGCTCATTTGTTGTTAAAAGTGCTCATCCCCTGTCCTTAGCTATGATTTTCTTACCTCCAAAGCTGAAGAGCCGTGTTTATTCTCCTTCAGGGCTCGTGAATCTTGCATTTCTGACTACCTAGTGACAGAGGTGAAGAGGTTATCTCATTTTCTTTTCTTATTTCCTTACTTATGTTTCTGTGGTGATCAGGGCACGCTCCTGGGAAAATGGTGATTTTTAGTTTGAACGCCTTTAGATTAAGGATACTGAAGTCCAATCTCCCAAGTGATTTCTTTAACCAAGAGTCTGTCATACAAAACATGAGCAATGCCTCCCCTCAGCACCTTCTCTGACAGTTGTGTTTTAAAGGCAAAGCAGTTAAGACTGCTTTCTAGAAGTGGCTTAGTAAGTGTCAGGCACGCTCAAAGTACAAGTTTCAGACCTTCAGCCCCACTACACTGATACTCTTAAGTAAGTTGTGAATCCATCAGGAACTGGTTGAGGTCTGTGCATCCTCAACAGGAGGCAAGCAGTTCTAGGCATAAGTGGAATGTCAGGTAATTAGTAATGTTTTAAATCAAATAGAGTTGGGCCAAGAAATTGAGCTGTTTTCAGAGCATGGATGTTTTACAATGCAATTAATCCACGAGGCTTGCAAACTCTACCCAGTTTTTGTTAAAGGAGCCTGTATTCCTATGTCCTCTTCACTGGATGTTCTTCATCCTAACTCATAATGTAGAGCTAGAATAACTTTTGTTATCTGCCATTCTTAATCCTTATTTCTGAAACGTTTATTGGAAATAGTATGCTATTTTCCCCCTTTACTCTTGATACCAATTTTATCCCTTTCTAAATCACAGTAGATATGAACTTACTGTAAGTAATGCACCGGTCTTTGACTGTCTCCTTCCAGACTCATAAACTGTATTCTGGCTGCCTTGTGCCTGAAGGCATGAGTACGTAGCCAGCGTTATCATTAATACAGGGTGCATCTTCACAGCTGAAAAAGTTTAGAATTACACTGTGAGTGACTTGTCTGATTGATTAGGTCTACCTTGCCACTTTTCTTGTTTGTGGAAAAATGAAATCAGAGAAGTGACTGCTGGTGACACCACAAAGAATTTGAGAACCTACCTCTAACAGCTGTTGTGGGCAATTTTGAGGAGGGATTGAGAGATTTGGGGCTGTTTAGTTTGAAGAAGTTTGAGGCTTAGGGGAGACCTCATTGCTCTGTACAGCTATCTGAAAGGACACTGTAGAGATGTTGGTGCTGGGCTCTTCTCACAGGTCATTAGTGACAGAACCAGAAGGAAGGGCTTCAAGCTTCAACAGGGCAGGTTTAGATTAGACATCAGGAAGAAATTTTTGCAGAAAGAGTGGTCAGGCACTGGAATGGGCTGCCCAGGGTGGTGGTTGAGTCCCCATCCCTGGATGTGTTTAAAAGTCACTTATATGTAGTGTTGGTGGATATGGTTTAGGGCTGAACTTGTACAGTAGGGTTAATGGTTGGACTTGATGATCCCAAGGGTCTTTTCCAACCTGAATGATTCTATGATTTTATGTCAACCTGCTTTCAATAAGCTTGGATGTGCTTTCACAGGTATGAAAGCAGGGGAAGAATCAAAAAGACTTGAAATATTTTCTGTTTGTTGACCTCACCTCATCTGAGTCTCTGAAACAGGTAAATAGATGATGAAATCAAGGCAGTCAGTCTGCTATTATTTTCCTGCTCTGAAGTGTCCAGTAGGTGCCATTGGATTAGTGGCAGAATGTGGTTTGAGGTGTCTAACTCAAGGCAAAGCAGATTTTGAAAACCTGGGCATCAAAGTCTACCAGGGAAGAAATTTTTACAACCAAAGCAGAAGGGGAATGGGAAGAGAGAAGAGGAAGACTGGGACATGACCTCTGACTCTGCAAAGTGGAGCATGGCTTGGATGTGTCTATCATGGGACTTTTCCAGCTCTGCTCCTGCCAGGCACCTCTCTGTGACCTGCCTGGCTCAGCTGTCTGGCTCCATCCTTTTCCCAAATACTTCTAACCAGGTCATCCTCCTCTGTCTGCCCTTCTTCCCTCAAGGCAGTTGAAATCTTTATTCCTTCTCTGCTTCCCTGTCAGATGTTGTTTCAACATCACTGATCTGTAGATCAGTCGGTGAGTTGCTTCAAAAATGGATCCAGCCCAGGCTAGAGGCATGTGGGGTTGGAACAGGGTTGCAGCTCAGAAATCTGATTCCTGCCTTGACTCTGGTGCCTCCTGCTGTAGACCTCTGGAGGAGATGGATGAGAGGTGTCCTCAGTGCTCTGGTGTCCTACGTGGGTCTGGGACACAGACAGGTTCTGTTTCCTCATAGTAATCTGTGGGATGTGCTTATTGTGGCTTCGCAGAGACCAGAGGACTAGATGTCGGCAGTAGTTTTCAAACCACCTGGTGATTTTGGGGTGTTGCATGTTCAACACTGTTCCTTTTTCCCAGGTTAAGTTCCAGTATCTTCTGAAAATCAGGCTGATTTCAGTTTTCAAAGTGCATGGACACAAATCAGCTCTATTTTTTAACAAAGCCTGGCTTGGGAAATGTCCCTTGAGACATCTGTGAAAGATTCTTCCTTGCAAAGTGACTTACTGAAGTGCTCCTCATTAGTGTAATCCCATGATTTCAGTGACGCCTCCAGTGGAAAGGGTTTTGTTTTACTTTTCCTAATAGAATGTATTTTTATATGGATTTTCTTTGGACTTGGATGTTGTAATTAAACTTGCTGGAGTCTTCAAGGGAAGACTGGGTTTCACCTGTTTTCATCCTTGAGAAGGATGTGTGGACTCTGGTCTGCAGCTGTACTTTGTACTTCAGCTAATAAGGTGCATGGATATCTCTAGGGTGCATGAAAGCAGTTATAGCTCTTTTCTCTTCCATCCTGAGTGTATCTCTTGTATCTTTCTGCACACAGCCTCCTCAGGCCAGGAACCAGCTCTTCTTCTTGTACTTGCAGTGCCAGCTGCACTCAGGGTTGGCTCCTGTTACACAAGCATTAGTGAATCATCAAATCATTAAAGTTGAAAGACACCTACAAAATCATGAAGTCCAGCCATCAACCCAAGCCTACCCGCCCACTAAACCATGTCCCCCAGGGCCACAACTACTTGCTTTTTAACACCTCTGGGGATGATGGCTCCACCACCTCCCTGGGCAGCCAGTTCCAACCCCTGACCACTCTGTCAGGAGCATATGCCGTTTGTCTGCTTCATAGAAGTGTATGGAAAAGAAGTCAGAAAACTAATTCCTGAAGAAATTGTTCCTAATGTCTAATCTGAACCTGCCCTGGCATGAAACTCTGTGAAGTTTCAAGAGCCATCTGGCAGAGAGGGACCTGGATGTTCTAATAGACAGGAAGATGAATATGAGCCAGCAGTGTGCCCAGGTGGCCAAGAAGGCCAATGGCATCCTGGCTTGTATTAGAAATAGTGGCAGGAAGGAGTAGGGAAGTTATTGTCCCTCTGTATTCGACACTGGTGAGGCCACATCTTAAGTATTGTGTCCATTTTTGGGCACCTCAATACAAGAGAGATGTGGAGGTGCTGGAGCAGGTGCAGAGCAGGGCAACTAAGCTGGTGAAAGGCCTGGAAAATAAATCTTATAAGGAAAGACTGCAAGAGCTGGGGCTCTTTAGTTTGAAGAAGAGGAGGCTGAGAGGAGACATCACTCTCTACAGCTACCTGAAAGGACGTTGTGGAGAGGTTGGTGCTGGTCTCTTCTCATGAGCAATTAGTGACAGAACAAGAGGGAATGGGTTCAAGTTACAAAAGGGTAGGTTTAGACTAGATATTAGGGAAAAAAATGTTCACAGAAAGTGTGGTCAGGCACTGGAATGGGCTTCGCAGGTTGGTGGTTGAGTCGCTATCCCTGAATGTGTTTAAAGATCGTGTAGATGAGGTGTTAAGGGATATGGTTTAGTGGTGAACGTGTAAGGTAGGGTGGACTCGATGATCCCAGGGGTCTTTTCCAACCAGAGTGATTCTGTGATCCTGTGAAGTGGAGCTTCATGACTCTACTCTGTGAGCAAGGTTTTGGCATTGACACACATTCCACTAAAACATGGTGACCTGTGTAATTTCTAGGAAAACCAGAAGAGAGATGGTAGGTTCAAGACTTAATGATGCTGCTTGTCCCATAGTTGTGGAAGACAAGGGTCACTCCGTTCAGCTGGGCTTGTAGTGCTGGGTTGTGCTGCCTGTGTTACTCTCTGAGATTCCTTCCAAGAAGGCATGGTTGTCTTGTTTCCTGTTATGTGTTTGAGAGCCCCAGGATAGCTTAGCTGTTGTGACTGATATGTAAACTGTAGTGAGGCTCTTCTGTCTTTCCTCCCACTCCCAGCATTTCCAGAAAAACAGAATCTGAAGGTGGGTTATGTTTTGTTGAGGCGCATGTTGTCTGCATAGTGAATTGGCTGCAGAAGAAAGGACATTTGGGGTCAGGTTCTAAACCAAGTAGGATGAATACTAGACCTGCCATTGGTTCCAGTGGGGCAGAGTTTTATTAGTTTTCTTTTTGCAGAGGAACAAAACCTAAATGACTCAAAAATATCCTGGATCTGAGTTGTCTGCTTTGTTCTTTGGTAGCTGCTGTCTGTGATAACCTGCTCAAAAAGCATGTGAAGCATCACACTTCCCTAATCTGGCACCATTTCACACCCTGCTGATGCACACTCTGCATAGAAATAGGTGAAACAAATGAATCCAGAAGCTAAAAGGCTTTTGAGGCTGTTCCCTGGAGTGGAGAAGGTCACAACTGTTGGAGATGGCTTTCAAAGGGCTTGTGATCATCCATGCTTCTTACTCTGGAAAATGGGAAGGAAACCAGGACAAATTCAGGTTTCCCAAATGTCACAAAATTGGCAAGAAGCTGTTGATTCTGACTCTTGTTAAGGTCATTCAGAGCAGTGGGTGGTTGGTAGTGGGCCAGTACTCATGTTAGTTGATGGCCATGGTTTCCATCATTCAGTAGCTGTATTTTCAATTCCCACTAAACCAGGTTGCTCAAGGCCTCATCCAGCCTGGCCTTGAGCACTTCCAGAGAGAGGTGAGTTCTTGGATGCTGACAGCCACCAGACAGAGTATCCCATAGTCAGGTATCTGTGTCGGCCCCTTAGAACCCTGAGGATACTTCCAATGCTAGAGAGAAGGATTGAGTGACCTTTGGAGTTGTCTTGTTAGCCCTGTTGCTTTAATGAATATGTTTTGGATTTGGCTAATGGCATGAGGTGATACTAAAGGAATTGCCCTCAAGACTCCTTACCGGCTCAGTCTGGCTCTGGGCTGGGCTGCAGTGGGTATATTTTATGGGAGAGAAGAATTGCAAAGGTGCTGAGCAAGGTAAAATGTGTCTCATGTCATTTTATGGTGTTTTGTAAGAGCTGACGTTGGCTCTTGAGGCCTCCAGTGTGATGACTGTTTTCACTATTGAGAAGCTTCCTATTAGAATGGTTACACTCACTCACTTCGGGATCTTGACCAAACATCCAGACTCAGTGGTCCAAATTTAACTGCTGCATAGATTTGCTCAAACCATCCCACTAAATACTTCACAATACTTCCCTCTCAGCCTTCAGCGAAGCTGATTGAGGTGAGTTGCAGTGTTCTACAGGTCAGGGGCAAGTTGTGTAGCCTGAACAGAGGACCCCTGGGGGTCCTTATAGCAGCCTTCTGATCCCTCAAAAGAGCTTGTCAGAAGGCTGGAGAAGACAATTATTCACAAAGAGAAGGAATGATAGGATGATGGGTCATGATTTGAAGCTGGAAAATACAAGATTTAGCTTAGACATCAGGAAAAAGTTCTTTAATCTGAGGGTAGTGGATCCCTAGAACAGGCTGCATAGAGAGGTGGTGGAGGTCCCGTCCCTGGAGCCATTGAAGGTCAGGCTGGCTGGGAATCTGGGCAATCTGGTCTGGTGAGTGATGGCCCTGCTTGTTGTGGATGGGTTGGACTAGATGACCTTTGGAGGACCCTTCTAACCCTATGACTCTATGATTCTAAGCTCCAGAGCCACTTGCTTTTTCCTGATCTGTGATCCATGTCTGTGCACAGCCTCAGAGCCGGGTAATTTCCACACATTCTTTTCAGTGTGTAAATGACCAGCAAAAAATCCTAAGTCTGGAAATAACTGAATTTATACTTTAATTTTCAATGTCGGCTAAATACTCCAGGGAATTTTAACATGGTGTATGAATAATTAACACTAGCTGCTGGTTTACAGGAGTTGTCTTGCCAAGACTGAGCGCTATGCAGAGAAAATAAAATAAAAACCATTCTTTAAAATTTCCTGAAGGGAAAAAGAAAGATAAATAATTACCTAACCTCCTGGGATTTCTGGTAAAGTCAGAATCTTCCATTCAAATGACTGAGGGGGAAAAAAAAGCCTGACCTCCTCTAAGTCAGTTTAAGAGTTTAAATGCAGAAAAATCGGCAAATTCAGTCAAGATGCTACAACATAGTGATGAAATAGATTTGAAGGAGAGTTGGACCTGGTGCCTCACCTTTACATCTCCACCTCCTGATGTTCTACAATTCAAAGTCTTGATTTTGCTTTCACTGAAAGCCCCATCCCTGTGCTGTGACAGATTTCCTTTTAAAGCAAAACAGAGAGCACCGTTTTGGATTAAATATGTCATCAGAAGACTGTGCTGCTCTGTGCACTGATCAGCATAAAGAAAATACCGAACAGATTATACTCTGTGAAGACATTCACCTCCAGGCTGAATGCCAGCCTGAGCAGAACAAGCTTGAAAAGGAGCAGCTTTGGAAGGTGATAAACCCCAGGAAATAGCGTGAAATTTCCAAATGCTCCAGAGCTGTAACAAACAGCTTATGGTAATAAAGAGCTGGCAAGAATAATCTCTGTTTCAGAAGAGCTTCTAAAAGGTGGAACAAAAGAGTGTCACTTAGTATCAGTTGAAAGTCTGGCTTCATTAGTGAAGTCGTTTTTTCACTTGAGTTAGGCACTGGCTCATGTCTGCATGAGAAGAGTAGAGGAGGCATTTTTCTGTGTGAGGGCAGTAGATGCACCTAGGGTTGCAATTCCTAGGGACCCAGATCTCCTTTCAGGAGTTCCCAGTCTTAGCAGTGGTGCTTAGATGGGGTAGATGCCTGTGCCCAGTGTGTACAGCCACTGACTCCCCTACATCTGCCAGGGTGCTGAGCCATGGGTAGGACTATCTTGGAGGTCTCAGCAAGGTTTGATTTGGTAGCTTGTCTCCATAGTTGGCTTGAGGTGTCTGTGGCCAGCTGGTAGGTTGCTGGACTTGTGCCTGAATAAGCATCTAGCCTGGACCAGCCAGCACCTGGGTTATTTTGGGAGACCAAAAAAAAAAGAGGCCACAGCCAGGCTGTAGGCAGTGAGGGGAAAAGCTCTAAGGGAGGTCAGTGAACAAAGTGGCCTGTCCCTGTACTTCTAGAGCAAGCCCTGCCTTATTGTACCAGATGTGCTCCCTGACAGCAGTGTTCTGGGGAACCACCAGAGGATCTTCACCTCTGGATCACTAGTCCACGTGGAAGCATGTTGCCCTTCTGAAGACCTGTCATCCCAGGTTCATATGGAGATAGTCATGAGGGCTATGTGTGCTTCCACTTTTTGCTGCCTGTGTGAGCATCTCCTGCACTGAGGGCAACCATTTACAGGGAGGGTTGATGGCAGTGCCACTGTTGCTGTTCTTGCCCTGCACCTCTTTGCTTTGAGGGCAAAGCAGTGACCAGCTCCTGTCGCAGCACAGATCAAAGGCAGAAATGCACTGTAAGCTTGCCAGCTACTGATTCTTCTAAATGCATTTAACATGGTGATCCCATCTTGTTCTGTGGTGGGGTCACCTTGAAAACCGTTTCGTCCTGCAGGGTTCATTACCTGCAGGGCCGCATGATCCAATTTAGGTTCATTCACTGGTGACTGATACCTCGTAGCATCCATCAGAGTCAAGCTGCTTAGCACAGAGCAGTGCAGTGTGCACATTTCATCTCCTTCTGTCGCTGCCTTTCAACACCAAGCTAATTCCATTTAATACATCGTGTTACCACTTAATTACTGATAGAAACTGGGAGGAAATGAGTGAAAACAGATACAAATGCTCCTTGGCTCTGATTCAGTTGGTCCTTGGCTTCCTCTGGATCCAAAGAAGAGTTTTGGAAAGGGGAGGTGTGTGAAGAGCCCCATCGGGAGCATGCCAGTGAGAAGATTCGGCCTTCATGTTGCTGTGGTCAGGCAGCGTGACAGCTTGCTGCTACACAAAGCAGGATGCTGAGCACGTTTCCCTTCAGATGAGGGTGTCTCAGGGCATCTCTCTGTGTTAGATTTCTTTCTCTTTGAGTGTTTTTCCTAACTCTGAAATAGGTTTTTTTTTAAACTGTTCTTTTCTTTCAAATGATGAATAATTTAGGTACACAAAATGTAAGAAATGCTCTTCTCTCTCCCAGACTGGCTTCAAATGTGCTGTGAAACCCCAAACCCAAAGGCTTCCTCAGGTGCAGAGTTACAGCAGTGTGACACTGCAGGCTGTTTCTGCAAATCTATCCAGATAACGTGGCTGCCCCAGAGTGGGCAGTTACTTCATCCCCTCTCGCAGCTCCCCTTGGCCTTGGGATATTGATTTGTGACCTTGGGGCCTGGAGAGCATCATGTGCAAGCAGGAGGCATGAAAAATAGAACACTGCAGCTTGAGCTGGAGGCACTGCAGATTTCTGGTGAACTTATAGTGCCAGTGGGGTGAGTTTGTGCTTGGTGGTGAGGTGCCCAGGTATATAGGGTGCCCGGAGGGTTCATAGGTTCAAGTACCAGCGCTGCGTTAGTAACACAAGAGGGAGCTATGAACACTCATGAGATGCAGAAGGGTTGGTTCACCCAGGCTTGTGAATGGGCAGCAGAAAAAAGCTGTGAGTACAGGAGCCTCTGGAATGACAGACCAAGCATCTGTGGTGCTTGTGCCTCTAGAGTGGGCTTGCTACTAGTGAACCCTAAAGGATCTGGAGAGGAAGGGAGGACTTCTTCCCTGGGGAGTATGGATAGAAAACAAGAGGTGATTGATTGTTCCTGAATCTGGTACCACTGAGGATGTGTGAGTTGAGTGAGAACTACAGTCACTATCTGAAGCGTCACTGCTTATTCATACGTGTTCATCTGAGACTACACCTGGTGGTGATTCCATGTGGTGTGTGGTATATGGTCAGTCCTTCCCGTATCTGAAGAGGGGCTACAAGAAACTTGGGATAGGGCTTTTTACACGGGTGTGTAGTGAGAGGACAAGGGGAAAGTTTTACAGACTTGAAGAGGGGAGGACATTGAGGTTGGACATGAGGAACAAATTCTTTCTTGTGAGGGTGCTGAGATGCTGGAACAGTTTGCCCAGGGGAGTTGTGGCTGTGCCATCCCTGGAAGTGTTGAAGGCCAGGTTGGGTGGAGCCCTGAGGAACCTGATCTTGTTAGGTGTCCCTGCCTGTGCAGGGGGGTTGGAACTAGATCTTTAAGGTCCTTTCCAACCCTGGCCATTCTAGCATTCTATGATTCAAGTCCTGGGGGCAAATGCTGCTCTTGGACTAGCCTGAAGTTTGTGTCTCACTGGTGTGGACTATGCTGTGGGCTGGCTGAGGTGTGTTGCTCAGGCTTTGACCTGTAATGAGATTTAAGGAGAATTTAGGATGTGAGACCTGGACAGCGATTCCTCCAAATCTTTCCTGCTTCTGTAAGCCCCAGTTTCATCAGCAGAGCTTCTTAGAAGCTTCATATCAGCTGCTGGGCAAGTCCAGGGCAATCACCAATGCTTGGTACTCTGCAGTCTATCATGTAAGACCACGCAGCACCTTCAAGAGCGGATAAGGACATGCCTGCTCAGCTCACAGCAGCATGTTTTATACACAGAACAGTGCTTTGTTTCAGAGTAATGCCATGATGGAGAAGCAGCGTACATACATAGCAGTTAGAGCATCTCCCAAGACATGAGAGTGGTTGCCTCAAATGCTCCCTTTAAGTTGACTGCTCAATGTGCAGGATTTTGAGGGTTATGAAGATGTACCCACTCATCTGTATTTAATTCCCTTTTATTTTGAAGGTCTGATTTTGGGGGGCAAAAAAGCTTATTTCTGCTAGAATTTGTAAACTTCTTGGTATCTGGTTATGAATCTCCTTTCCTCGATTAGACCTTAGGAATGTCTAATCACTGTGAGGGTACTGAAGCACTGGAATAGGTTACCCAGGGAGGCTGTGGCTGCTCTATCCGTGGAAGTGTTCAAGGCCAGGTTAGACAGGGCTCTGAGCAACCTGGTCTGGTGAGAGTTATCACTGCCCACAGCAGGAGGTTGGAACTAAATGATCTCTGAGGTCTCTTCCAACCTGATGAGCACAGGAGGACTGCAGGTGACTGAATTTCTCCTTCCCTGGTCCAGCCTTGCTTTCTGGGTGATGGCATTGCTCAAGTTGTCAGGTTGTCTGTAGCTCTGAGCACCGTCAGCATAACTCAGGCACTGGTCCATTCACTGTCCTGTGTGTTGGACTGTGCCTCTTCCCATTACCCAATGTGATCTTGCTCAAAAGAATTTGCTGCCTTCCCTCCCCCATCTCTCCTTTAAAGCATTTTAAGCACCTCTTGCATTTTTGTCCTCATTCTTGCCTTTCACCCCAGTTCCTGGGTAGATACTACGTGCTATACTTGATACAGCCTGAGCTATAAATACGAAGCCGTTTGTTGGAAAGCGGAATTAACAGGCCAGATTTTCCAACATGCTTCTAAATCTGTGCCCAGCCACCTCAGAGCGTACATGGCCTCATTTCCTGAGGTGCTGAATCTTGTTATCCTCGATGTCAATGGGAATTTGTGATGCTCAGGGCTCCTGGAAATCAGGTCACTTTTATATTTGGGTCCTGAGCACAGATGGGAGAGCCTGATCATCACTGTTTTATCAATGGAGAGATTAAATCATGGAAAGGTTGGGATCCTGCCCCTTATCTAGCAGCTGAATGAAGTGGGGATTTGGCAGAAGGCAGCTCCTTCCATGTATGAGGGATAATACAAGATTCTCAGTGAATATCCATAGGCTCACTTACATCCCTGTGGTGGAACGCTGCAAGTCCTTGAATTCACATTCCTTATTTTGCTTTGGCTTTCATGAGATGTGGATGTAGGCATTTATCACACACTGGAACCACTACCATGGCCTGAACACTGCCAAAAGGACCCACTGCAGGAGTGCTGCTGATGAGTTACGGCTGGAGGTTAACCGCAGGACTTTGTCTCTTTGCAATTACCCTAACACTGTGCCAGCTCCCTTCTTGTAGAGTCATTAGGAGTGTTTATGTCCATGGGGCTACAACAGGGATTCAGGCAGGAGACTGAGAAATTTCTTCTGAGGGAAATAAAACCTGGAAAACTACATCAGTGAGTATGTCCTGGCAGCAATTGGGTTAGTCATAGATGAAATGAGGTTAGATCTGAATGTGTAAAACTGAGTTACCACGCTGCAAAGCAGAACTAGAAATGCCTGCAGATAGTTTTTCTGGTCTGTGGTTTTTGACAGGCGAAGAACAGATGAAAATCAGAACAGGATCGTACTTGGGAGGTGCAGAATATCCCATGAATTGATGCTTGAACGTTGATGTAAACCAATCAAAATCCAGCTGTTAGCTGTTGTTTTCCCCAGCAGTGTGTTTATTTCATTACCAGAGTGGAGGCATTCACTAATGCCCTCTAAAGGTGGTGCCTTTTTTTTAGCCTTGCTATGGGCTCAGCACAGGATGCTGAGACCCACAGGATGTATTGATTAGCAGCTCTGCAGCCTGCCTGAGCCTTCACACTTATGAGGCTGCTGACCCTGGTAAGTGTTGGGAAATGGGCAGAGAAACAATTAGTCTTTTCTAATTATTGAGGACCTGCGAACACAGTAGGAATACAACAAAAGAGGGAGGTGGACCCCAGGGCTACTTTATCCATGTCACAGCTCATGTTAAAGAGCATCAGCTCAAAGGAGATGTTGCATTGCGTAGAATCACAGAATGTTAGGGGTTGGAGGGGACCTCTGGAGATCATCTAGTCCAACCTCTCTGCCAAAGCAAGATCACCTCGGTCAGGCCACACAGGGACCCATCCAGAGGTGGGTTTTGAAAATCTCCAGAGGAGACTCCACAACCTCTCTGGGCCCCCTGTTCCAGGCCTCTGTCACCCTCATAGTAAAGAAGATTCTCCTCGTGTGAAGGTGGAACTTTCTATGTTCAAGTTTATCGCCATGATTTCTTATTCTATTACTGGGCGCCACCAGAAAGAGACTGGCCCCTTCCTCTTGACACCCCCCCCTCCCCTCAGATATTTATAGACTTTAATAAGGTCCCTTCTCAGCCGTCTCTTCTCTAGACTAAACACCCCAGTACCTTGGTCTTTCTTCATTTGTTCTCCTGAAGTCTCCTTATGTGATGTCTTGTTGCTCCAGGGTAAGTTGGTAAAACAGAGCTCTGCAAGTGGCAGAAGTGGTGCAGCCATGGCTTTTGGTTGGTAATTTGCTTAGTGCTTTATTGAAAACCCCCAAGTGTTAGTTGCCTGCAAGCAGAGTAAGAGGGAGCTGCAGCAACAAAGGAAGGGGATGGCAGAGGAGGGGCTGGTTCGATAGATGCTTGTTGACATTGCAAAGAGAGATAGTTGCTTCTCTTGCCATCAGGAAAATAGTTTTGGACTTCTGACTGTGTGTTTGGCAGCTGATTAGCACAGCTTTTGTAATTAAATGGAGCCTCTGGTTAGGAAGGCACAGGTAGAAGATGATAATAGTGGCAGAGGCTGCGGTTGCCTAATTTATCATTTCTACAGCTATGTAACCCAGGGCTCTGCTCTATGAAACCAAAACATAGAGAGAGTATCAAGCAGAAAGATGTTTGCATGTAGAACGTCCAAAAGAGAGTTTCTTTGTTTGCTCAAGATCCTCCATCTCCGTCCAAAGCCTCTGCTGTGCTCATACACCAAGACAAGTACCTGGCATCCTGCTCCACTGCCTGGAGCTGTGCTGGAGGAACAGCAGCTGCTTCAGCCCATGTTTCCCATGCCCAACACAGCTATTCTTTCTTTCAGAAGAGTTAACTACTTTAAGCAAGCTGGGATTACACAAAGAGGAGGTTAAAGCTGAGTTTGACTTATGTGACTTTTGAAAGCTTTTTCTTGGAGAACTGGTCTACTGTCACTGCCGCAGCAACAGTGGCTTCATGCTTGCTCACCATCAGGCATCCTCCTCTCCCCTCACTGCCTCCTTGCTTCTCCCTGGCTGCTGCCCTTTGCCTTTATCTCCATGGTGATCTTTTCAGTCCTCCCCATGCCCAGCACCTTCCTGGAGCTGCCTTCTATCCTTCATCTTAGAGCTGACTCCATGCCATGCTGCTTCATCTGTTGCCAGCCACCTCCTGCTGCGTCCTTATGAGGTTCTTCTTGGAGGAGGTACCTGGTCTAGTGTGGAGCCTGGAGCTCAGTAGCTTGTTCTCCACCAGCAACATTTGGCTGTCATCTACAGCAGAAGCCAAGCCCCAGGGCTAACTGGCACTGCTGGGTTTGAACCCCATTCCTAGTCTTTGCTCTATGACAGGCAGAGCCTCTGTGTGAGCCAGCACCTCCTTCCATCCTGGTTGCTGGTGGGAGAGATGCTGTGTCTCTCCAGCAATGGCAGGGAACACTGGGCTGGGCTGCTGGCTGGTGTCCTTGCACGCCAGCCACTTTCAGAGCGCCGCAGTGACAGAGCATAGACCTTACACGTGTGTATGTGTGTGTATGTGTATCTGTGGCTGTACACATGTATTCTATATGTAGATGCACAATGGCATGGGCAAGCTCATAGGCTAAAGAAAATTAGTCCAGAACTGTGTGAAAGGAGGTTGTAGAGAGGTGGGCGTCGGTCTTTTCTCCCATGTCACTAGTGATAGAACAAGAGGAAACAGCCTTGAGCTGTATCAGTGTACATTTAGATTGAACATGAGGAAAATATTCTTTCCTGACAGAGTGGCCAGGGATTGGAACAGGCTGCCCAGGGAAGAGATGGAGTTGCTGTCCCTGGAGGGGTTCAAAAAATGTAAATGTGGCCCTGGGGGACAGGGTTTAGTGTGCAGGGTGGGATTGAGTTGATAATCGGACTGCATGACCTTGTAGATCTCTTCCAATCTCAATGATTCTGTGATTAGCTGGAGCGCTACTCCAGATTGTTTTAAAGATCAACCAGCTAATGTGCATAACCTCCCTGTCTCGGGTGGGCTGTCCTGTGCCTCTCTTCTTTTTCATTTTTCTTATTGCTTTTGGCATTCAGGAGATTAATCTTAAAACACCCTGAATCCTACACTGGGAAGAGCAAAAGGACAGGGGAATAGAACTAAAAAAGAAAGGGGAGATTAAAGAACAAGAGGATTGAACCCCTGTGTGACCTCCTTTTGAAGTAATTAGTTGAATTAATGCTGAATTTTTCTTCGGTTACAAACCTCAGGAGATAGATGGAGAAATTCTCTGGAAATAAGTTCCTCAAAGCAGAGAAGGCCACCCTGGAGTAGCCTGACGCAGAATAAAGCTGGTTCAAAGTTCTGTTTGTGGGGCAATCTGTGAAGGAAATGCCGCTGTTCAGGTGAGGGTATGGGGTAAAAGAGGTCAGGCCAGCTCCGTGTCTAACATGGTTCGAGCGATATGAGGGATGTTCAGTTCCCCATGGTAAGTTCATTACACACTTGACATCATTAGAACAGTTTGTGTGCCCATAAATGCAGATCTGAAGTGCTGGGTAAGCCACAGTGGCACAGGAGCCTGCAAGCTGCAGACATGTAGAGTGTGACGTGGAAATCTTCTTTTCCTTTCTTTTTTAATTCTTCACCCTCTTGAAGTTTTGGTGGAGAGAGGAAAGAAATGCTCTTAGTCCGCCTGAGCTCTCCCCAGACACTACGTTTGTACTAAGCTCTTGCAGAGTGACGCCTACAGGCACTTTGTGTGTACGAAGAATTAATGTGAAGTTTTCTTGCTGTCAGGAAGCATCTGTAAGAAGCAGAAGACTGCTCTGCCAGGATCTCTGCATCATTACACTGCATTGCCATTATCCCTGGAACACTGCTCCTGAAAGACGCTTTCTGATAGATCCCAACATCCAGCTGCAAAAACCCCCATGGAGAAGTCAGTGCTATCAGTACTGCTGCAGCTACAGGGTGACTCCTTCGCCATCACCCAGCACACCCAAGGGAAGCACACCACACCTAGCAGGAGGGTTTTTCGTTCTGTCCTTGCCCTTACTGGACCTATTCATGCTTAGCCTTATGTTTGGGAAGCTCCCCACAAAGCACCTTAATGGTCTACCTCTGCTGAGGAGGCTGGATTCTTCTTAAGTTCACATGTCCTCACTGATGCCCTGCTGCCTGGTTTTGGACTTTTGCACTTTTAATCTCCCAAAGTCATCTGTTTAGGCACAGCCTTGTTTTCTAGTGCCAGTTTGCAGAGGTCCAAGCTGCTGTCCAGGCTGGAGGTGGAGGCCAGGAGAGCTAGTGGCATGTGCCAGGGAGTTAAGCCTCGAGCACCAGCAAGTGCCAGCAAATGCATCCAGTTTCTGAGAGACTAAGGCCAGTGAGAGGCTGGTGTGTGCTCTATGTGGTCCATATAGCACCAGGAACCTTCTGGTGCAAGTTTAGGAACCAGGATTAATCATGGTTCCAATATTCCCTGGACAGCACGTATTGGGAGAAGACCTTTTCTATACTGGTGCAGGGGGCAGGATATGGTGCCTGGTCATAAATGCTGGAAATCTGCTGTTTAGCTCTGATTTGTTGCATGGTTGAGCAGAATGTTGCAAGAAGATCATTGGCGGTGGGGGGGAAAAGAGGTCTAAAACAACCTCATCTTTGCATAAGGTGGATTCCAGGAGCTGAAAGATCTGGAAAAGCTGGGCAGTGCCTTCTCAGGTATTTAAAGATTGGAAAAGACCTTCAAGATCATCAATACAAGACCGCCCTACAACCTTTAACCACTAAACCATCTCCTGAAACACCATTTCTACCTGTTTGTTGAATCCCACCAGGGACAGTGCCTCCCCCAGCTCCCTGGGCAGCCTGTTTCAAGGCCTCTCCAATCCTTCTGGGAAGAATATTTTCCTAAGATCCAATCTGAACCTCCCCTGGCACAACCTGAGCATATTTCCTCTTGTTCTATCACTAGTCCCTAGGGAGAAGAGACCAACACCTGCCTCACTCCAACATTCCTTGAAGTAGTTGTAGAGAGCAATGAGGTCTCCCCTCATGTTCCTCTTCTGTTAAGGTGTTAGAAATAAGCCTCTGAGTGGGTTGCTGTGTCCCACAGGCTGTTTTCTCTACTGCGAGTCCCTCGGACTGTGTGCTGGACCTGCTGTGACTGGACCCACCAGTTCCTACCAATTAAAGAGCCATACTGGCATGCAGTTATTGTAAGCAGAGGGTTATCTTGGGCTTGAAGGTGCCACTAGCCAGCATGGGAGGTAAAAGAACGTATGGGTGCCAGATTAATTGTTTTTGGGACTGAGTGCTGATAGCACAGTGCCTTCCCTAATGACAAGATGGGCTCTCCAATAACTTAATAGAATCCTGCAGCAAGCTCTGATTTACCTCTGACAAGTAAAACCAGCACCAGATCAATACTGTGCTCTGTTGCAGTAAATGGGTTTGATTTTAAGTATTGAGCAAGAATGTATTTCAGATTAAGGGCTGTTTTTTAAAGAATAGAGCACGCTGGTCTTCCAAGCAAAGAGCTCCTGCAAAGCCTTGCTTGTGGAGTCCGTGAACTGGAAGGCAGGAGAGATCTCAGTGGTACCCTTGATTTGGGGCAATTTGACTTTTGAACCACTTTTTCCTGAAATACCAGTCAGTTCTGTAAGGGGAATGAGGACCCCAGGAGATCGCTCATAAAACAGCTCCCATTTCCACCATATAGAGCAGGTTGCCATGGGACTGGGCTCTAGGATGTGGTGATGTATTTGTTTGTCTGCTTCTGTGGCCCATAGTGGGGATGTGTGGGGAGGATGAACTGTCAAAGCGTGCCTGAAAGAGGTGTGTTGTTTGTGGGCCTGCCAGTTCCTCACTGAGAAAGGGACCTTTAAGGTAACTGTAAAACTATGTTAATGAAAGGGTGTCGTGATCCTACAGAAGTGCAAAGGTGTTCTCTGTAGGAAGAGCCTTTTTCACTTTTACTAACCCTTTTCTGATGCTTACACACTCAGCTTTTTCTACATGCCAAGACCAGTGCCCGTGTCCTTCTTTGTGTGTGGGAAGCCCATCCCCAGTTGTGAGACGATGGCTGGGTCCTGCCACCACACGTCACACTGAGCACGGTCCCATGGGACAGTCCTGGGACTGGAGTAACTGATCTAGTGAGTATTAGAAACCAGACTGCTATGGTGACAACACAGTTTCTACTTTTTCATTGTGTCAAGTCTATTTAATCCTTCCTTAATCCTCTAATGCTGCCAGCAGACTCTTCGGTGTGTTATCTCCATTGTCTTGCTAATAGGACGTTGCACGTAACAGAGATTTACACCAAAAGGTATTAGGGGGGATTATATGAAGATTAGACAAGAAGTACCCACAAAAGGTTGGAGATTTCTTAGTACCAACTTTATTTCTATAGTGCAAGAATTTTATGTATTTAATTATTTTTACGAAGAACTTGTTGAAAATTTCAACTGAAATGTCCAAAAGTTGTTGCAGTTCAGAAGAGTTCTCTTGAATTTCAGCACTGGCTGTTTTTCAGACTAGATAGTACTAGTGAGATTTGTGATCTGGCAAGAGGGGGTTGTTGATTTTTAAATGTGGACCCAAATTCTGGGTGGGAAAAAAGGAAGGGGGGATTGCATAATGGAATCTGTCTTCTGCTGGACCAGATACACATGAGCATCCTCTGTGGTTCAGCTGCTAATGGGTGCAAATGAGCTTGGACATAGCAGAGGGTGCTCTGTGGATGCTAGAAGGTGTTTTATGCTAAGTCTTTACAACTAAGTTACCTGACTGCTAACTCCAAGGGCTGGCTGTGGTGGAGAAGGGCTCAGTGTCTTGTAGCTGAGGTCTTGGGCTGTTATTTTGTAATAATAAATAAACATAGCTGGAGTTTTGCAAGCGTGAAGCCACCTTGATGCTGCGCTTCAATGGGAAATAAAAATGCTTTTAGATAAAAGAGCAGAAACAAAGGGGTCGGAGCTGTTTGGACTGTCACAACTACTGGCAGTTAATCTTATCCTAGGGACTTAAACCAGAGTCACCTGTTGAATCAGGACTTGGTTACTTTGTGCTCCGTCTAAAGCTACAACACTGTTCAATACCAGTTTTAAGGCCAAGCTGGGACATGGAGTGGCTCATGCATCTTCCTTCCCTGTGAAGCCCTGATGCTCTACTATAGGAGTCTTTCACATCTGCCTCAGGAATCTTCTAAAATCCAGTGTGTGATACTAGTGAGTGTCAAACTTCTTTGATGTAGAGATCTAAATCCCTTCCAAAGCAGACAAAGCAGCCTGAACAATAAGCTGCTTGCTGGCAGCAGATTTACTTTTTCTTCTAACGTTTTGTGCCTGTCCTTAGCAGTGATCCTGAGCTGCCTGTGGTGGTGTTCAGGTTGGAAAACACCTCTTACAGTGATCTGGATGCTTATTTGGGAATTCTGCAGAGCATCCTGCTTCTGACACCCATTCTGAGCTCACCCTAGTTTTTATTGTTAGCTCAGCTAATAATAGCTACTGGGTTATTATTAACTCCTTTTTATTATTAGCACCTTTTTATTATTAGCTCAGCATTGCTTGATGAATGTAGGTTGAGTGAGTGAATGGGACAAGCTAAATGAAGTGCCAAGTCTTTACTCTCAGGAGGGCCTAAGTACCGAGATGAAATCACGTTGAAGCACTGGTGTTTGTGACTATGTTTTATCACAATCATTTTATGCGAGAAAGTGGATTTAGTGTGTCTTTGTGCATTGGGGTAGTCAGTTCTGCTTCCCCCATGCAGGACTGAAAGCCCTCCTGCAATGGGAATTCTCTACCTGGCATCACCTCATTTAGTGGTTCAGTGTTCTCCTTGTTTAGCAGTTGGCCTGATGAACTTTGTTGGTAATGCAATTTAAGTCTCTTGCTCCTGGCTGTGCATAATTAAACTTGTCTTTTGTGCAGGAACCTTCTGTGCACGTGAGGACTTCTTCTTTTGCTGTAATTTGTTCTAAAAATTGGTTAAGTTTCTTCTCTAGGGGTTGAAGCTCCTATCCCTGTTGCAGAACCTGCCTGGATAGGAAGAGGCTGGTGGCTACAGTTTGAGACTGGCTGGCCCTGGATTTCTACCCTGTTATGCTGTTCTAATGAGAGTATGAATAAAAAGCCCTAAACCATCTAATTAACTGCTGGCTACCCCAAAAAGTAGCAATAGGACAAGAGGAAATGTGGTCAAGTTGTGCCAGGGGAGGTTCAGATTGGGTCTTAAGAAAAACTTCTTCCCAGAAAGAATGGGGAGGCCCTGGAACAGCTGCCCAGGGAGAGGCTGGAGGGACCATCCCTGGAGGGAAACATGTTGTTTCAGGAGATGGGTTAGTGGTTGGGTGCCGCGTTTGAGACGGGAACACCACTTGATGCAGGCAAAATTTTGTTCATTTATTAAGCGTACAAGCGTTCTTTATATACTATTTGATACATGGTTTACAATAGCTGTGATTGGCTTACGATACCTTTAAGCATCAACTGTTTCTTACTGATTGGCTATTACTCTAATTAAACAAGTTACCCGATTTAGCACCTAAAACCCACAACAGTTCCGGAGCACCACTTGTTAACGATCAGCTTGGTCCTTTGATCTGCACCTGCAGTCCCATATATTTTGTTTCTGGCTTCACAGTTATCAGGGAGTAGTAGACAGGGCATATCTTGGCCTTCAGTAGGGTACATCTTGGTATCTAGCCGTGCGGTGCTGGACAGCTTTAATCTTAGTTGGTGTTCATCCAAGGTTTTTGGCCAAGGAGCTCCAGCGCGTTGTTGTCTGCTAATTTAGCAGTGCTGTCCGATCGCACATTCTTGCATAACCCAACAGTTGGGGGTTGAAGGGCAGTCAGTTGGAGTTGATGATCTTGAAGGTCTTTTCCACCCTTGATGATTTCATGATTCTGTGAAATATGAGAAGTGATTTGCTGCCTCACTGACCATACTCTGCAGTCATGATGACAAACACAAAATAGAAGTTCTCTCAACTCTAATGCTCTTCTGTGGTAGAGAAGAGGCACTTCATAACTTAAGAACCAGAAAGTGGAAGCAGCTTATTTCACTCATGGCAGCTTTGTTAATAAAACGTTGGGAAGGCAAATAATTATCTGACATGCAATTACTTCTGAGCTGTTTTCCTTGGGAAGGAGAAGCCAATATAAGTGTTGGGTGCCTGATTTTATTATTCTGTTTGCGAAGTCTGTATTGGATGTTCGAAATTGATACTTGATTTATTCTTTGTTGTTGAGCAGGCTGTGCATCGCTTGTCTGATTGTGCTGTGCTTTATTGCTGGGGGTTTTGGAGAGGCTAAACTGCAGGAGGAACCTACAGGTTTGATATTATCCTTGGAAGGAGTTTGAGACTCTGTTGACTTTTGATGGGGGATGCCCAAACTCGGAAGTTTTTCAGAAGATCATGGTGTGATCCTGCCTCTAGCAGCAGGAGTGGACTAGATGATCTCCAGAGGTCCCATCCAACCTCTACTGTTCTTTGATCCTGTTCCTTTACTTCTTTGCCAGTACTGCTTCTCAAATCATAGAACCATAGAATCATCTAGGTTGGAAAAGACCTTAACGATCATCAAGTCCAACCCTTCTCAAGCATGTAGATTGTACTGTGGGGCATCTGGTGAGCTCTGATTTCTCAAACAAGGTCTGTGCATGCTACAGATGAGAGGTCTGTGTGTTCCACTTAAGGTTCTTCTTCACTATGCCTGACTGTTGACCCTAACCTGAAGTTTATGATGGAACACTCAACACATTTGTGTTGTTGATTGAGGATTAGGATCCCTTCAACCTGGCAGAGGGGCTGAAATAAAGTTTGTTTTGAATCCTTTTTCCTTCTAATTCTTCTTTAAATATGAGTGAATTTCTAATATCAAAGGTAACTTTTAGTATTTTTGCCAACCTGAAATCTATCTCTTGCTTCACGTAACGTCAAAATATTGAAGAGGCATCTAAGATGGTAAATGTGATGGTTCCGTGGAATTATGAATAGCTTTCATTAGAACTGAAGAACAGCTCTCCATGCTCACAATTCATTTCTTCCTCACATCTTTAATTGCATTAGAAGTTTAATCTTTCTTTCTATGTGATATTTTCATGTTAACAACAGAATAAAAAAACCTGAGAAGCTGTACTGCCAGCTCTGGAGAAGTTAAAGCGAATCTCCTCATCATGGCGGGTGGGGAGTTTGTTTTTCAAATGTTGCATGATTAAGGAAAATCTGAGGCTTATTTTAATTGAAATTTTAATCCCTGTGCTTCTCGGGGAGGCATTAGTTGTCACGTCTATAAAATCTCATTGCTAATAAAAAGCTTTCCAAATGTGCTGCTGCAGATGTTGGTGCTTTCAAGGCAAGGACTTCTGCAAGTAGGGGTGATGCTGAGATGGAGGAATCATCAGGTACTACCATTGTGATTGTGTGGAACATCTTACCCACTTGGTAGCTGTAAAATTTTTAGGAGCTTTTCAAGTACATGTAGGATCTAGCCTCTGGCAGCCAGGACACCACGGGATGTCAGTGATCTGAGTGTTTTTGAACTGGTTTTGCAGTGATGTGGGGGCTGGCAGCGGGGTTGAGCTGGCAGCTGGTGAAGAGCAGCTCCTTGAGGTCTGGTGGGACAGGGTGCACAGAAAAAGCCTTGTGGCAGCAGGGAGAAGCTTTCCTGTCCTGGATAACAACTGAGTACGGCTGCACATCTTCATAGTATCTTTGAGTGGATGTTTAGCTGGTACCATTCATCTTATTTCTGGTAAATGCCAGCTTGGGAAACCTAAAAGTAGACCACACTGCATTTTCTGTTAGAAAAACAGGGTGGGTATTAAAGAGTGAATTCCTGGGCTGGATTACCAAAAATAGCAGCCCATGCTAACTGAACTGGAGACCAGCATGTAAACATCCAGCACCCTGGAGAATTAAAATCTCTTCAGATAGAGTTGGTATTTCTTGCTGTTATCAAGTGAGATTTTAGCAGGCAGTGAGTGCTCTGCTTCTTGCTATTTGTAGAATACCAGAAAATCTGTATCAAGTTCAGTTTCTGATTCGGTGAGCAAAAAGTGTGAGACTTGAGTGCGATTTGAGCATTCTCAAATCAGGCATAATTGTCTGTCTTGTCACAAGCCAAGCGATGACTGAGAGCGTCGGCTCCTGGGCAGGATGACTCACCTAACTCCAGCTCTTTGGAGAGAACATCTGGAAAAGACACGCCGAAACTAAGAAACAAGTGATAGGACAAGAGGAGATGGCCTCAAGTTGCACCTGAGGTAGTTTAGATTGGCCATGAGGAAAAAAATTCTTCCTGGAAAGGGTTATCAGGCTGTGGAACAGGCTGCCAAGGGAGAGGCTTGAATTGCCATCCCTTGATGTCTTTAAAAGTTGTGTAGATCTGGAGATCAGGGACAGGGTTTAGTGGTGGCCTTGAGACAGTTGAATTAATGGTTGGAATTGATGCTCTTGAAGGTCTTTACCAATCTAAATGATTTTATGACTCTATGAACTCTCCCATTTCTGTTGTGGTGATTTGTATGCCATCCATCAGTAAGGTGATGGAGAACACCATTGCTTTGAAGAAGCGAGTTTAAAGCATTTACATACTCCCAAGTTGGAGCAGCTCTGCTTCCCCTATAGACGTATGAATCCTGCACTCCCTGAATACGGGCTTGTGGATGTTGGTTGATTTACACTTGAAATGATTAATTGCTGTTTTTCACTGAAAGAGTAGTTAGGGATTGGAACAGGCTGCCCAGGGAGGGGGTTGAGTCAAACACATCCCTGGATGTGTTTAACAATCATTTAGATGTTAAGGTGTTTAGAAATCTGATGTAGAGGTGAACTTGGTAGAGTAGGGTTATTGGTTGGACTTGATGATCTCAAGGGTCTTTTCCAATGTGAATGATCCTATGATTTAGTCTTGTAACCACTGTTGCTCCTGCAGACAGCACAGAGGGCACTGTGCACATTTGTGTCTGCACCATGAGATGCATATACTGGTGAGGCTGAAGGACCATGACCTGCCTGGCAGATGTTAATGGGTTGCTTAGCAGAAGAGTTGCTATTCTGGATCGCTGAACAGGGGCATCCAACAGTATTTAAATCCAGTGAGAGGTAAGGAATTCAAGATTTGATTCTTTAAAATCCATATAGTGTGACTGGGCACAGCTTTTTTTTTTAGTTCTTTTACAGCTCTTTCTTTTGAGAGCCTTTGGAGTTGTTCTGGATTGAGTTCGCTATTTGAATCCAGTGACATTTGCTTTATGCTTCCGATTTTGCCAGAAGCTAGGTAGAAGTTCAAATGAAAGCCTTGGCTTCACTGTACATAAAAATCTCTGTTGCAGGGTATGTCGGTTTCAATCTTAGCTTGACTGTCTCATCTGCATCTTGCATCTAGTTTATATTCCAGCAGGATAAAATGAATTTGATAATGGCCTTTTAGCTTGTCATCTTAAAACACATGCTCAGCCTGGAAGATGCCAATAAAAGGCATCTTTATGAGAGTCCTATAGTCTAGTGATTGGGAATGGACTGACCTGTCAGCTCCAGGGACAGAGGCAAAATGAGTTTCATACAGATCTTGTAACTAGTGGTGTCCAAAACAAGCAAAGGCTGCAATTTGGACCTGAACACTGTCCCAAAATCGATTAGAGTCAAAGAAAGTCCTTTTGTGTAACTTCTGCAGTTAACTTCTTTACAGTGCAAATCACAAAGCACTGGAAGAGGCTCACCAGAGAGGTGGTAGAGTCTCATTCTCTGGAGATATTACCGTCCTGGATGCAGTCCTGTACAATGTGCTTTAGGCAGTCCTGTTTTGCTCAAGGGGTTGGACTTGATCATCTCTTGAGGTCTCTTCATATGGTTCTGAGCTTCTATGTCTCTAGCAGCCCTAATGAAGGTGTCTAAAGGGCAGGTGACCAAGCATGAGCAAGTCACCTCACTGCCTTCACAGTCAGTGTGAAGAAGTGAGTATCTTCAGACAGTGCTCATCTCAGTTCAAAGCAGACATCTGAGAGAGACCAGGCAAGTTGTCTTCTAGCGTTACGAGTTGCCCAGTACTCACCTGTAAAAGATTTTTATGTGACTGGCTCAGACTTTGGTATCCAGAGTCAAGTGAGGTGATTCCCATAGTTAGTGTGAAAATTCAATACAGTTCTTTTCCTTTAGCTGAGGTGAATCTGTCTCATGGGGGCCACAATTTTCTCTGGATCATGTATTCTGTCACTTGTTATTTGGATTATATTAATATTGTGGGTTTTGTTACTAATTGTTCCCCAACGACATTAAAAACTACCCCAAACAGAACCTGACATTAGATCGTTGATTAGGACTATAGACACCATAACCAACTAGTGACAGGAGATAATGTCCTACCTTTGCAGGGGCCTTACCTATATCTCACCACAAGGTAAAACTCTGGATGATTTTTCTCTCTCTTGCCAGTTTTATCAGTAGAATCTGAGAACATCTGTAGCGTTTGTTGCATCCAAGCAGGTTTGGTTGGATGTCACCCATCTGTGTGGGGATGACACTGGAGATAAGCCTGTGGTTGCCTGGAGCTCATCTACATCTTTTGATGCTGGTTGCAACTGCAGTGAAGAAGAGTGAGCAGCCTTTACTTTTGCAGTAGGTCTCTTGAATATGTGCAACCACCCACTGCAACCAGTGATGCTGTAAGCCAGGAGAACGGTGTATGTTTTGACGGCAGAGTGTGGAGCGCTCGTTAGGCAATGTGATTCAGCGCTTGCTAATTCTGACTCTGCTTCTAGCGTTGGTTTGCTGGTTAGTGAGTCAGCAAACTCGCAGCATCCCCGTGTTTTCATCTGGATTAATATTTCCTGAGCCAAGGGACAGAGACTGCTGCAGGCAGCGTGCCCTGTGTCTGCACAAGGAGAGCAGTCGGAAGCAAATCTGGATGTGTTTCAGAGGTCTCTGACCTCGGTAGCTCCTGGCTGGGGATAAGGAATCTGTCCTGAGACTTGCCTTTTGCAACGATGATTTTTTACAATAAAACCAGAACAAGGAAACGGGTATTTTGACTGGCTCAAGAGCTTTGGTTGGTATCTTAGCAGTGTTTGCTGTAACGAGAACAGAAGTGGAGGTTGTGAGCCCACAGCTGGGGTTGTCCTTTACACTGTGTAGTTGCACACTGGATGATTTGCACTGCTGTAACTCATACTGTATGTTTCTGTGCCAAATAGGGACTCCCTGAGTGAAAACACTTAGATGTAGAGACCAGTTATGTGGAACATTGGGTTTTGTTAATTCCAGGCTGCCGACCTTCCATATTCTACAAATAAAAAAGTTTAATGTGTTGCAGAACTCAGGCTACTCCAGGGGAAGTTTAGGTTGGACATGAGGAAAACCACCTTCCTGGAAAAGGGTCCTCAGGCCTTGGAACAAGCTGCCCAGGGAGGGGGTTGAGTTGCTGTCCCTGGATGTGCTTCACAGTTGTGGAGATCAGGGACAGGGTTTAGCAGTGGCCTTGGGACAGTTGCGTCGATTGGACTTGATCATGAAGGTCATTTCCAACCTAAATGATTCTGTGATTCTAACTCAAGGCAAGCAACAACATATGAAGATATGTTCTGAAGGTACCTGGAAACTAGCTTACTGTTGAATTTTGGGAGAAGAATCCTGTGTTCCCATGTCGGTGCCTCCCATCAACGTGACTTGTCAGTTTTTCATTAATGCTTGCACTTGATGATATAAAATGTCTTTTCCAGCCTAGACAATTCTGTGATTTGGACATCACATTCTACTTGTGTCTGGATTTGTGTCTAATGTACCTCAGGAGAGAGAGCTTGCTTCTGTTACTTCCCCTCCGTATTATTTTATTCTTCAGCGCACCTAGAGTGGAGATAGAGAGTACATAAAGAGGGTCAGGGAACCTACACGAATAGCATCATACAGAAATACAGTCAGCTGTTCCTAGTAGGAGCACAGACAGATGGCCAAAGCTCTTGCTTGTGTAGCCAGAGAAGCTGATGCTTTAGAGCTGCAGTCCTTGGTAAGAGGTATATGTACCAAAATAATACAGTTTTTAAACAATTTTATTATCTGCTTTGCTTCTCTTGTAACTATTGGATGGTGTGGAGATTGCTGGGGTAAGTATTTCAGAGATCAGTTTGTGGATTTGAATGTGGCTTCTGAGTTGCAGTGTTAAAACAATGGCTGATCTTTCCTTTGGGGGGAAAAAAAACCCCACAACAACTTTTAAATGTAATCACGTTCTGCCAATAACACTGAAATTTTCTGAAAGAAACATCTCGAATTGCTTGACATTGTCACACGCGTTTTATCCTCCTCACTGTTCAGGTTTGCTAATGATTCCATTATAGACCCCTATTTGCAGAAATGGTTTTCTAAAACCAATCTCTGTGTTATATTATCATGTTGTTTATGTTATATAAATGGTGAAGGAGTAGACATGTAGTAATAGATAGCCTTGTGATTGTGAAGCCAGCAATTACTTGACTGGTGATTACTCTCTCACAAAGTCTGCTGACTCTCAGCACTTTGGAGAGGAGAATAAAATTCTTTCTGCAAACAGGGAAAGATAATTTTCTTTAGAATGTTGGTTGTTACAAAGTGCTGGAAATCCTCTGCGTGCAGATAAGTGGGAAAAGCCAGCTAGCCTTATGTGATGTGGTGTGATGCTTTGGGAAGAAGTGTCATGGTGGAGAACCTTCTCAGTCATGGGGTTGTAATGAATATCCTTCCTACCTGTCTCGAAACAGTGGAGTAACAGGCTACCTCCACCATTAAGATGCTGTAGGTCAGTTCTCCCCATGGATGTGTTCCTGTGTGGCCTGACCTGGGTGATCCTGCTGTGGCAGGGAGGTTGGACTAGATGATCTCTAGAGGTCCCTTCCTACTCCTAACATTCACAGAATCACACTGGTTGGAAAAGACCCCTGGGATCATCGAGTCCAACCATGTACCCTACCTTAGAAGTTCACCCCTAAACCATATCCCTCAACACCTCATCCAAACGACCTTTAAACACATGCAGGGATGGCGACTCAACCACCTCCCTGGGAAGCCCTTTCCAGTGCCTGACCACCCTCTCTGTGAAAATATTTTCCTAACGTGCTATGGTTCTATGTGCCAGGTTCTTCTGTGGCTGCATCTGATGAAGCTGGGACTCTGCTTCCTCTCCTTTTATCCTCCATATGCCCTGGCTCCTTATGGACATGTGTAGGGAGCACTCCTTGTGCACGTACCCCAAGCACAGGACTTGTTAGTGTGTAAAATGTGTGAGTTCCCAGCAGGCTGCTTTGGAAAACCGGTACACAACATTGTAGGTCTGTGATTCCTGATCCATTCCAAATCACTTCATGGTCTTTGTTGCATCTGGTAGCTTCTACCTATTTGGTGGGAGGGGGTACAGGGACAAGGTGCAGGCCAGAAATCCCCACTCCCAGTGTCTGTCAAAGGCACAAAGACTTCGGGTTAAAGGTGTGTTGGGGCCCTTAAAACTTCAGCAGCTTTGCTAGCTGCTGGTAGAGCTAAGCTGCCTTTCTGTCCTTTTCCTTTTTATTTCCCATGGGTCCTGTAACTAACGGTTCAAGTATCAGTGGTCAAACTTTTAACCTACAAAGTCTCAGCCAAAACTTGATAGTAATTCTCTTAGTGAGGAGCTGTCAGGTCAGGGCTCCTAGGAGGTGCTGGTCACCACCTCCTGGCAAAGGCAGTGCCTGGTTACACCATGGAAGGACTTCCAGACATTTCACAGGCTGGCACAGGTTTGCTCAGTGAACCTTCTCATAGCTCCAAGTGAACAACTTCCAGTAGCATGAACAGTAATAATAGTAATAAAAAAGGACTAGAAGAGAGATGTTGAGGAAACAAGGACAAAAATGTCCTGTCTACCTCAAGGGAAGTGCAGAAGAAACAGACCAACCACAGCCTGTATATGTCTCCTGTTTGGACAATTTTTGTAGGGTATTAGAAGAGAGGAGATTCCACCAACACCATTGCTTTGTTATCAGATACAGAGCTGGATGCTACCGGCTCTTTTGCCCAAGGCATTCCTGATTTAACACCTCTACAGAAGCTGCATTATTCAAAGTTTATTTAAAACAATTACTGTAATCGTCCCTATATTGTCATGGTGTAAGGAGCCAGAAAATTGTGTTGCATAATTCCCTTCCAGTTGTCTGAGAAATCTCCCGTCTGTTTCGCAAGCACAGCACAGAGATTTGATTGAATCCTCCCTGTCATGCAAAGGGGCTGCCACTTACAACTTCCCGAGATGTGGTAGCTAAAATATATTTATTTTTCATCAGCCACGCTTAACAATGGGACGAGAAGAAAGTGTTAGCAGGGGTCAAGCATTGTTTGAACGTGTTGCAAATGGTTTCCCAGGGAAACAGCAAATCAGTACTCATAGCCTGCTGCAGCATCTCCAGAACAACATCCAGCCACCAGCCATAGCCGAGTGGTTACTAGAGTTGTCGGGACCAGAAGCAATGCAGCTTGGAAACAAGGGGACGAGTGAGTAGGAGAGCAATTGGCAAAGGATGAGGAAACATTCAGCGAGAGTGGCACCGTTACCGTCTTATAGTGCTTCTGGATTAAACTCGCCGGTGTCAGACGGTAAATGCTTTTTCTCCTGTCTATCTAACCCTAGGCAGGAATTCACTTTGCATGCTCTTCCTCCTCTATTCCATGCAAAGTACCCTGAGTGTGTGTCTGTGTACTTTAAAATCAACTACTGCCTGAATTGCATTTTTAGCACTTAAATGTCATCTGGCATAAGTGCAGTTAGATGTCTGTTGCTTGTGTTCGACTGCTCTGCAAATGATTTCTGATGAAGAAACTAATGCTGAGACGAGAGCAGCTGATAAAGTTGTTCTGGCTGTTAAAATGATATGAAATTAAATCTGTGTAATGTTACCACATTTTCTGTAGCATTTAAATTATATACTGTTCTGTAGTATTTAAATTTAGATGAATCTAAATTGATTTTTTTTGCTTTAAAGACAAAGGCACCAACTTTTTTTGTGCTTGTCCCTCAGCAGTTCTTCCCTTAAGTTGCTTTCCACCCCCTGCCCTTTAATTTTCAGTATGAGTCCTGAAGCAATTCGTTAATGCAAAACCCCCCCAAGACAGAAGCTGTGAAACCCCTGGTGTGCTCTCGATTGGATGTGGCAGTCTCATTCCTTGCAGAGCACATACCAACTTTAGGGTCAGCTGGGAACGTGGGGATATTGTCCAGCATGAGCGTGAGTGCCCCGATAGCTGTGGTATCAATGTGGAGCTCAGCACGCTGACATACACAGCAGGTGGGTGGTGGTGTAAATCAAAGGCTGAAAGGAAAAGCTGTACTAAAACTGACTTGAACATCAGTTCAAGTTTCAGTAGAAATCTCAGGGTTTAACTGTGCTGCTGCATGTTCACTGTATTCACTGTCGGATGTTTTGAAGAGCTGAGCGGCACTTTCCGAAGTTGCTTCTTTGGCCAGAAATGAACCCTTTTCCCAGCAGATAGCACTGCAGGGTGTGTGCTGTCCTTGGTTTGAGCTTTGTTACACCCACCTGCAATGGAAATGTAATTCCCTTTGGCGAGTTAAATTCTGCGCTACATCCAGGCTAAAAACAAAGCGAGAGATATGGTCCAGTGCTTGTCAGCAGAGCGTGACTTCCAGTTCTTCAACCTACTTGGCTTGGACAGGCTTAAATTACAAATGGAGCTCGGTTTTGACAGAGCAGGCAGTAGTTTGTGTCATTTTTATTGGGAGTATTTGTGTGATACTGAGAATTCGACAGGCTTGGTAGTCTGATGTTGAGGAAAAAATGCCTTAAAGAAAGTGAAAGGAGCTGGTGGATCTGCTGCTTGTGCCAGTCCATCGCTGGTGCACAGGACCAGATTTTAGGGTGTGTGATGCCTAGTTTTAAAGGATCAGCATTAAGGCTGAGTGAGCTGGATTGCTGTGCTGATTAAATGAGGTGATTTGCTGCTCTTTATTTCTTGAGAGCTCCCAGCACAGACCAGCCTTGTGTCATGCAATTGCAGAGCATACAAGACCATACCTACCCCACGGGGTCTAAGACAACTCACAAGCTATGCTTGCGCCCAACTTAACCAAGTGGCAGCTACCTCTGTTCAGCCCTGTCTTAACCTTCCCCCCACACCAGGCTACACAGCAGTGTCAGATACTGCACTGCCTGCTCCCACAGGGAGGGAAAATTCACTGATCGTGGAAGAAAGGGCAACAGACTAGAAGTGACTAGATGACTGCATTTGTCATAACCAACAGGCTGAAAATGGAAAGGCTCTTGCTAGGGCTGAAGCTGGCCAAGCTGAACTAATACCAGTCCTATATATTAAACATGTGTGCAGCTGATTTTACAGAGCAGCAAAGGTTTTAGTGGGGATTCCCAGAGAATCCTAATGGAGTAGGGTAACCAGTTTCCCAAGAGCTCAGTGCCTGCCCAGCCTGTCCTTCCCAGTCATGGGGAGGGCACAAGGAAGTGATGCTGCATCAGCCTTGGCTCCATGTCTGTGTACTGGAAGGAGACCAGGGTAGCAGTGCATTCTAGAGTAGGGTTAATGGTTGGACTCGTATGATCTCAAGGGTCTTTTCCAACCTGAGTGATTCTGTGATTCTAGATTGGCAGTTTTCAAGCAGTTGAGGTTGGTGGCTTCCCATATACTTGCTAATAGAACCACAGAAACTGCTGACTTCTGGTTAGTGGAGTGAAATCCTGGCATGAAGACTCTTTCTGTAGTAAAGCAGCACCCAGGTCACTAGTCAGATAATGCTGCTCACATGGAAAGAAATGGAGCAGAGGCAGCTGCTGGGATGGGTTGATGTGTGGGCTGAGTGGTTCTGGAGGATGTGACGTGTGTCTCAAGCTGAGATCTACAACCAACAAATCCTTCTGAGAACATGTTGTCTTCTCAGTCTGGCCAGCCCTCACTCCCTAGCATGGCATCATCTACAGCAAGAGGACTGTATGTACACAAATGCCTGAGCCAGGTGGGTCTTATGGACACTGCATGGAGAGGACTTTCCCCAAATGTGCCATCAGTGGTGCCATGGACTGAGCCTGAGGTGGGCAGATGCATCTAAATGTAAGGCTGGTAAGTGCTCTGAGCTTTCTGGAGTCAGGAGAGCTGGACATCTCTGAATGGTGATCATCTCCTAAGATTGGTGTCTCAGGGAACTGGAGTGAATCACTTTCTAGAGGTACCCATCAATCAGGAGGGGCAGTAGTTCATGTAGGCGATAAATACAAGCCATGAGGTACTGAGTTGTGTGTTGGCGTGCTTTTACACTCAGATCTTAGGAGACCCATGAGCCAGCCTGGATTTTTTTGGGTTTCTTGAAAATAGAAGCTATATCACAATTATTTAGTAATGGATTGCTTAGGAGGGGTTTCTGGAGTGTCCTGGGTCTAAACTCTTTTCACAACAACTTAGTGACAAAGTGGCCTCATCATTTTCATTAAAGCTACTCTTGATTTACTGCACTTTACTTTTGACTTTACTGAAAGTAGAAATGAGAGAGTTTAACACAGAACTTATTTTTCTTTTTGGAAATGTCACTGAATTTTAGCAATGACAAAACTCATTTTTAAAAGATTTTAAAATAGAGATTCATAACCTTCCGTTTTGGAGTAAAGCAAATGAATTGTAAAACTATGGGAGGCTCATCTGGTATAATTTATTACAAAATTTTGACAGAGGTTTTTCTTTAATGGGATTATGTGCAGCTTTTAATCACATAGTTTGTATTTTACAGTTGCTCAGTCAGTGCTAAAGTGGTGAAAAGCTGGTCTACCCAGGCTACTGAATCCTGTGACTGGCTTGAGTTGGTATCAGGTCAAGCTCATCTGGGGGTAAAAAGTCACTTAGGTCTCTTGCAGTGGACAGATATCCCTGTGTTCAAGGGACTCATTCAGAAGGTGTTAATGAGGTGGTCTCTTAGGGACTGTTTATTGAGAAGAGCTTAAAATAACATCCTTGCTCTGGAGCTGCAATAAGGGCTCTAAGGCTTGAAAGTCCCTGGGGACACACCTCAGACAGGTATGTGTTGCCTTCACCTGAGTAAAAACATCTTGTGGTCCAGCTTCCTCCTCATCTGGTTTGGAAGTATCTGCACTGCCTTTTTCAGAAACGGAGACAAAGCTCATGAAAATCATAGAATGGGATCACAGAATGGCTTAGGTTGGAAGGGACTTGAGAGATCATCTAGTGCAACTTCCCTGTCATGGTTGCCTGTCATGGCAACCATGGTTGGTTTTTCCAGGAATTGTAGTGGGGATTACATCAGTCCCTGTGATCCAGAGTTGTCCACTGGCATGGGCTTGGCTTGGCTGGACAGATTCCGGGTGCCCCTGTGCTGCCCTGTTCTTCCTCAGCATCACCAGAGCAGTTCAGAGTGGTCTTCCCCAGGAGCATTTAACCAGAGAGTTGCCTTCTGAGATGCTTGTGATGTGGACAGATCTTAGAATCTTTCACCTGACTTCTTTGCGAGTTGTGTAGGTAGTGGCTGGAGGGCACAGAAAATAATAATAATGTGCCTGGTCCTGTTTCCCCAAGGCTTCATTCTGGATACAGTGTCCAGATGGGTGAGGAAGGAGCAGTAGGCAGTCCTGTACTGAAGATGTTCATACCCTTGCTGGAGGTCAGTGCTTTCTAACTCTACAGTTGTCACAGCTACGTGCGTGATTTTGCCACAGCAGTTGTTTTTGAGGGTGAACAGCAATGCCAGCAACACTCTCCAACAGCAGAATTCAGTCAAAAGCATTCCACTCCATGTGGATGTTATAAATCTTTTCTTTGTAGGTAGGTGTAGAACATAGAAGTTCTAGAAGTTCTGATTTCAACACTATAAAAATCATTCTTCATCTGCAGCACTTTCTCCTACCTTCCTTCTAACTCTAATAAATAGGTGTAGGCAGTGTGTTTCAAAATACAGATCTAGCTGCCAGCTCCACTACAGATGTTCTCAAATTAACTTGTTTTCTAGCTGTTCTGACACCTCTGTGCAGGTCCTGGTGTCTTATTTTTGGTGTCAAATCAATGGCGTTCCTTGTTGATGCTTAAACAGGCAGTCATAAATTTGTTTGGGTTATGCTGAAATGAAAGTGGGGAAAAAAGTCATCTTGGCTTCAAGCGAGTAAAGAGGAAGAAAAAAAAATCCATGGAGAAAAATATTTCCATGCTTTTAACTGTACTTTCAGTAAAATGGAGATGGCTGAGGAAGTGGAACAAAGATCTGAATAGAGATTTGGGGGTTTTTATAACTATCTTTGTGTGTTGAGAAGTCCTCTAGAGAAGCGGGTTAAAACTAAGAAACTGCTTTGCTCCCGGGTTTTCGGCACCAATTTTGTGGTGGGTTCAAGACCACAATTAAAGATAAAGGAAAAGAAAACAAAGCAGTTAGGTC
>JAOXOE010000441.1:42238433-42273495 GCA_028565055.1 Phoeniculus purpureus
ACAAAGAACCCAGACTCTGTCTTTTATGCCCAAGGTTTAAGGATTCTTGAGTCCTTCTGCTTTCTTCAGCTGAGTCTAAGGGAATTATCCCCAATACTTGAGCATCCCCAAGTTTCCTCAGCGGCAGAAATGACAAACAGTCTCTATTCCTGCTGATCAGTGCTCTCTAAAATGGTAGCAGTGGACCCTGGCCCCGGCCACGTGCAGGACCCAGAATGGAGACTGACTGCATGGCCGCGTCAGCAGGGGTCCTCCTGCAACACTCTGCATGTGGCTGAGAGGATTCCATGACTCTCTCCTCTCTCTCCTCCTGTCTCAGCTCCAGGAGGAAAAAGAGGAATCCCTTCAGCTCACCATGAATTGATGAATGGCTGCTCTGTGGTGGGGGCAGGGGAAGTTATGGTAGATCTGCTCTGAGGTCTTGCTTCTCTGAGTCGCGCTGGGGTTGCCGCTGCCACGCCAGGGTCACTGCTGCCACGCTGGGGTTGCTGCTACTGCGCTGGGGTTGGCGCCGGGCCAGGCCACGCCACAGCATGCCTGTCTTTCCCCCACCACCACCCTGGAAGTGTGTGTGTGTTGGGGGGGGTTAGCATGGGGCAGCCACCCCGTGCTGGGCTGAAGCCCTCAACAAAAAGAGGCAGGACCAAGATCACTGGCCCCTTTTATATTCTCACCTAGCAACACCCCTTAAGTGCAGGTCTTGGGACAGTACCTCCCCCCAGGACACGGCACTGGGTGACATCCTCTTAAAGCAACATAACCTTTTCTTCATGAAAGCAGAAATCTGTAAATGTGAAAATTCTGGTAATTTTCAAACTGCAACATCTAGTGATAGCTAGCCATTCTGCTCACACATCAGGGCTCCTCAAAACGCTGTCTGCAGGTTGCCTGCAGCCAGCAAAGCCTTTCCATGCTTCCTGCAAATCTGTTTTGATGGTTGCAGCTGTTGAACAAATGCTGCAGCCTGTATTCATTTTGTGAATGGATCTCCCTGGTCAGAGGTTTTAGGGCTCAGCATTGGATGCAGACCTCAAATCATCCATCTCAGAGCAGGTTCTTCATAAGAAGGGGGCATCCAGCATATGGCAGTTAAAATGGGAACCCCAGTGTCAGGGAGCAGCAGCAGCCTGTGGGGATCTGCAGAGATGAACATCAACCAGCGCACGAGTAGATGCCTTTATGCAACTTATTTAGCAACTGCTTCCCACTTTCTTTGTCTGCAGAAGGTGAATAATCAGCCGTGTCTACCTGTATGACCTGGCTGCATTGAGCAGATGTGGCAGCTCCTTAACTCTTCAATAAACATGTATTAAATCTCACTATTATTAATACTACTGCTGCTTCTAATGATACCACAGTGTATTTGCCTGTACTGAGTGTAGAGATCTCTCCATCTTCTATTCCAAGCACAGGCAGTGTGTACAAATGCTGCACCTTGTCTTGATGGGGCGTTTCCCAGACCTTGAATTTTGTATGACCAGATGTCACTAATGCTTTGACTGCAGATTTCATCCAGCAGACCATATCAGGCACTGGGACAGTAACATGATGAAACCTCCATATTGGCAGTGCAGTCCAAAACCATCTTCTGTGTGGCAATCAAAGAAGCTGAGAGAGAATACACACTGTAGGTGCCAGCACCAAGTGGAATTCCAGGTTCTTTTCACAACTGGCATGAGCTGTGCACAGATGGTCCTGCCTGAGTCTGGTAGTTTTAATTTCATTCTAAATTCCTACAGTTGCCAGATCTCATGGTGTTAGATGCAGATGCACTCAACTCCTTCTCTTTAGGTCTTTATATTTCTTTTGTTCAAAGCTCACTTACGGTATTGTGGTTGGTAGAGCTGGACACAGCTTTTCTCTTTATTTTATTGATGCGTTCTCAGCCTATCCAGTTACTGTCGGATTTTCTTGCTCTTTATATATTGGCTTAGATTGGCTTTTTTTTCCAGATCTCGGTTGTAAGAAGAATCAAGGTCCATGACCTTATTGTCTGGGTCTTAAATCAGAAGTTAGCACCTTGAGACTAGGTGCCAACACCATTACCATCATATAGCCAGGTTGATGCCAGGTTCAAAGATAACTTCCAGAGGTTATCTTCGTCATCTCTCCTCTAAGATAGAGTCAGATACACTTGACCTTCCCTGAAAGGTATCTCTGTCATGGTGTCATCTTCTATGAGACCAGGTTTTAGGCTCTTAGTGATTATTGTAGCCAGTTTTCCTTTTCCCATGTGCAATGTGTGCTGCAGGGGTGGTCCTTCCCCAGGCATTGGATGATGTAATAGGGACAGACCATGGGAGCGCTGTTGCAGTGTTTGTTCTGATTTGGAGCCCAATGCCATGGCAGTAGTCAGGTTGTGGGAGGTGGGTGAGATCTGGTACTAAGCACAACACTGGTGGGTACAGAGGGAACTTTTTTGATCAACTAACCTGGATTTCCTTCCCTGGCAGTTAGGTTGAAACTGTTTGTCAGGGAGGCTAATGAGGTTCAAGGGTGTAGAGTGACACATCTCTTGATCAAGCACTTAACAGATGTGAGATTTAAGTTTCTTACTCCCTGTGTTGCCTCTTTGTTCACTTCATAGCAAGGACTGGGGGGGTACATGTTGGTTGCTGAGATTTCTAATTGTGAGGGAAGATGCTGTCTGCTGATGTGAAGTGAATGGCTGTGTACAGACACTGAAGGGATAATTGGCAGGAATTGCTGATAGATGTCACTGTTCAACTACAACCAAAATACCTCTTTTTGGGCTTTCTGCTCTTGACAGTAGTTAGTCACAGTACAGACGAAGTGCTGCACACCATCAGTGAGTCATTTGTTTTTCATTAAATTCTGAAAATCTTGTTTTCCTCTAGGCAAAAAAAAATAAAAATGTTATAACCTTCTCATCCCCTTCAAACAGAAAAACTTCCAGAACGAGCAAATAGTAAATGAGCAAGCTTTACTCTGAGCAAGCACACATACACGACTCTAATACACAGAGACTGTGGCAGTGTCTTGGAAGGTTGTGTTTAAATGGAGAACATCATCTCCAAGCAGCTGAGCCACGGTGAAAAGATTTTTCTTCACTAAACAAGAGATGTTCATTCTTCAGACTTGTGTTTGCTTCGTGCCCTGAATCAAACTGCTGCTTCTGAACTCTAGAAAAGTTGGGGGGAGTTTGTCCTTGAATTTTAACTTCCTGGGCCAGCTATTATCTTCAGGTGCTTTAGAGTGTGTCCAGAACAGCTTTGTTGGTTGTACTGAGTTGCTACGGGTTTACACCAGCATAGGGGAGAGCAGGATTTGATCTTACAGGCAGTCACTTTGGCTGAAATAAAATAAGCTATAGACCTACCTCTCCATTGGATTGATGGTGTTGAGTAGCCCTGCCCCAGTTGCATGATCACAGTAGTGAACAATCCCATTGAAGCCATGGCTAATCCAACCTAATGAGGGCTTATTGTTGTAAAATGGACTGAACAAGCTCTTTTCATCTCTGGCAATAGCAGTGTAACTCAGCCCCCTTTCCTCCAGGACCATATGCATGCTGTAGTTCCATGGCCACAAAATTCACATGATCTTCTCCTTGATGTGTGGCTTTAAGACTAGGATTTCATAGCAAAAGTCTCCAGCCCTCATGATTGTGAGTTGGCTGTTACTAGCATGAGCATGTGTATGGGCTGCTGGAAACAGTAGCCTTGTGAGGTGCTGGTGAGTGTCCCATCGCTGTGGATGCTGCTGCTAAGAGGTGGCATTGCGGTGCGAAGGCAATGTTGTCAATTCTTTCACCAGGGGCCCAGTTTAGCAAGGGCATTGTACTGATGTCCATTCAATTGAACACCAGACTGGCTTCTACCTCCTCCTCATTAGGTAAAGCCTAACAATTCTTTCACAGAATCACAGAAATATTGAGACTGGAAAAGACCTCTAAGGTCATCAGGCTCAGCCTATGACCTAACATCACCACGGTTGCCTAGACCGTGGCACTAAGTACCACATCTGATCTGTCTTCGAACACCTCCAGGGTTGGCGACCCCACCACCTCCCTGTGCAGTCCATTCCAGTGTCTGATCATGTTTTCACTGAGAAGGTGCTTCCTAACATCCCAGCTAACCCTCCCCTGGTGCGGCTTCAGGCCCTGCCCTCTCATCCTGGTGCTAGTTGCCTGGAAGAACAGCCTGACTCCTACCTGACTACAACCTCCCTTCAGGCAGTTGTAAAGAGGGAGAAAGTCTCCCCTGAGTCTCCTTCAGGCTAAACATCCCCAGGTCCCTCAGCCTCTCTTCATCAGACTTTACTTCCAGCCCTTTCCGTTGTTGCTCCTCTGGACCTGCTGCAGCACCTCAATGTCTTTCTTGAAGTGAGGGGCCCAGTGAAGTGAAGTTTCTGCAGCGCTGGTATGAAGATTTGCTTTGGCAATGCACAGTAGCGTGTTAGGAGCTGAAATATTTTAGGACACGCTAAAATAAGGATATTTTAATACTGAAAAAGTAAAAACTAGATTGTAGATGCCTTGAGTGACTTTTTGGAGTGTTTCCAAAAGCTCTTGATCCTGACTACTGCAGTGACCACTGCTCTGCATGGCTTTGGGAACATAATACAGAGAAACTGTCCAGCTCATCTATGTCAGTTGTGTAATCCAAAGGAGAGTTTGTATTTTGGTGTGTACCAGCAAGCCAGATGTTGCTGTCTCTAAACAAGCCAACATTTCACGTTGGTGATCCAGCATCATGAATGCACAGATGGCTTGTAGAAGGGAATTCAGTTACCTGTTTGAGAGATTAATGAGACTGGGCTCATTAAGATGTACATGTGTGTTCCTTTCTGGTTCTACCTTCCCTCTTTAGTCAGTCTCATGGGCTGAGTGTTGCTTTGACACTTGATTATAATCTCCAGGCAGTGAAGGAACACTTCTGGCAGTCTGGAAAGGTTTTTTCTATTTGTTAGGGTTTTTTCCCTTTCTTTTCCAGTAGCATTCCTTTAAAATATCAAGTGATGCCCAAAATGTAGATTCATTCTAAGCCTGTGAATCATCTCTGCTAAAGCCACAGACTGCGTTCATGCCTGGCATTGACAGTGTCAGTTGACAGAAACTGGAAGAGGCTTCTGCACACCCTGAGCTACAGATGTCTCTGCAACCTCCTGCCTTGTGTAGTCAAGATTAAAAGGTCAGGTAAGGTAGTCAAGTTAAACACCCACTGAATGTAAGCTCAGGATGGTTGTTGAAGGTCAGGTTGGACAGAGCTCTTAAGTAACATGGTCTAGTTGAATATGTCCCTGCTTATGACAGGAGAGCTGGACTAGGTGACCCTCAGAGGTCCCTTCCAACCCATCCTGTGATTCCATTGTCTCCTGTATAGTCGTAGGGAGATGCACATAGTCCTAGGACACTATTTTTCTCATAGAAAGGTTAATGTCTAAAGTAAGCCAAATTAATCTGACCCAGGAAGTGTGAGTCCTCCTTTGCCATGGAGTATTATGGGGGTGGTATTATGGTACCTTTTTAGTGCACAGTTCCTTTTCCATTTGCACATGACAGGTTGTGGCAGCACCCTCCTCTCTGGGGAGGACATGGTCTCACTGCCTAGGACCATGAGGTCTCTGTAAGTGATCTATGAAGATATACAGACGTGCAGTGGTTCAATGGAAAATGCTGTTCTCTATCCCTCTAAATTTGCAGGGGTTTAGTGGATTCTTACTTTATAGCTGGTAACTGCTGTGTGAGACTAACTGGAGTTAATGGGTCCTGCCTTCCCTCTCTCATGGGGTAATATTGCAAGGTTTCATTGCTGTGCTGTGGAAGTGTTGATTTGTTGCCCCTGTTGCTGGTGCTAGGTTTGGGTAGGTTAGCCCAGTGTAAATCCATTTGCCTTCCCTGTCAGTCTGTTTCCTTAAAAATATGTTCAGATTCAGCAGCATTAGTTCTTGCTGTAGCAATGAAATTCTGATCAATTGCTGGGCTATCCAGTTGCTTTTAAGTGTAAGGGAAGAAGAACTCAGTAAATCAAGCAGTGACTTTTGATTAAATGCAATCTCTTGAATTGCACTTTTGGTCTCAACTGCTGGGTTTTTCTAACGCACAGGAAAAGATTGACGCTGCTTTGTTGTACTGGATATAAATAACTCAGAGCTTTCTCTGTACGTGAGTTAAAAACGGGGTTCCTTGATATTTCAGTTGCAGATCATCTGCTGGACTTCTGCCAAGTGTAACGTGAGTCTTGGTCCTGTTCTAAATGGTATCTGAACTGAGGTGTAGCATGTGTTTTTCAACTTAATGAAACCCCTTTAGATGATGAATATCAAAGTAAATAGTGATTTAGCTCAAGGCACCTTGATGGCTGTTTCTCAGAAGACAGGCAGTCAACAACCTCTTCCTAAAAAAAAAAATAAAAGTCTTTACATTTGGAACTGAAGAATCCTGAGTGCCTTTTGAATATTTAACCCCAGAAGTACTCATTGTCTTAACCTCATGGAGGCTAAAACGGGCTTTCAGCTGTCAAGTAAAGGTGTGATGATGCTCCTGATGGGGTCAGTGGTGAAGAGCTACCATTTCTAATGTACTTTACAACGAAAGTTTGTTTACAAAGTCTTACGAGGCAGGTAATGTTATGCTTGTTTGACGAGTGGGAGGAGTAGCCCTTGGAGTTACGAAATGAGTGGAAAAATTCATGGGAGGGAGTTGTGTGACTGTTAGACCGTTTTTTTTTGCCATTAAAAAGCAAGTAGGTAAAGATATAAAGGTAAATAGCTTTTTAAGGATCTGAAAATATCCAGTAGGCTCTAAAAAGCTCATAAAAATAAATAGACACAGTTCAGGGCTTAGACATCATCTAGGTCTTAACTTTTCTGACTTGACTTGTGGGTCCACTGCCACAGACTGTGGGTTGAATACTGCATTGATTGAATTTGTAGGACCACATGTCAAGGTGGAACTTAGACTTGGGTATCCCCCATGTGTCAGAGTTCCCTCATACTGAACAGAGAAGGAGAAGAGCATCTTTGAGGAAGATCATCTCTTATGGGTTTAGCTGCTAGTTCAGTCACTTGTGTGCTCGAGAGGTAAAAACTACCCTTGGAGGCTCTAAGTGGGCCAAGAAAGGATTTTTCTGTACAACACAGCCCTTCTTTTGTGAACTTTGCAGTTAAACCTGGTGAAAATCAAACGTAGCTTTAAGTTCATTTAAGATTATATGAACCCTCTGAACTTCCTCTGACTAAAGACTGTTGACTTGATTTATGCAGTCTCTGGAATCTTGAATACAATCCTTGCTTTAGAGTAGGCTTTGAAGATGTTTGACAAAGGGTTATTTGCACAAAGCCACTGGAGTGACTGGTGTTGCAACATAAGAGTTGCCCTCTGAGATGTCTGTCATATTCATTGCACATTTGGCACCTCACAGGTGGGTTTGTATCTATTTGTGTAGCCTTTCCAATGTGAAATAGCTGTGATTATCCTATTGAGTCCTTCCAAGCCATGGCAAGATCAGTGGCTGCTCTGGGGCTATGTGTACTCTGTAAATTTAGCTAAGATGGTCACCAGCTGAACAAGCGGTGGGTGATCTCGACTGACCATGAACACAGTGTTATACTTACCCAGCTGACCTGTCATCTCATCTTGCTGACTGAGGACTTTCTGGTGCTGCTCATGCGTTGACCTCTTGCACAGACACCTTCCATAAATTTGTGAGTACATGCCAGGTCACCAGGTTCTCACTGAGAGATTCCAGCTCTGCACTTCTGTTGTTTGCTAGTTCTTTATCCAGTCCTTCAAGCTCTCACTCATAAAGTCTGATGTCCTGCTCGTTGGAAAATTTATCATCTGGTACCAGTGGCATTTCAGATCCCAAGTCTTCTCTGCTGCCCCTGCGTATGGGCCACCATGTGAAATGCAGCATCTTGTCTGCACCTAGCAAGAGAAGAAAAGGCAACTTCTCTGAAGCTATGGAGATTCTGATTTGGTCCGCGTAACGGCTTAAAACGGAAGTCTTCAGTGGTTTAGCAGAAGCCTCCATCCAAAAGACCTGTCAGTGATCATCACTTCATTCCCTACAAGAGTCTCAAGAATCCTTCTGGAGGATGGAAAGGGGAAACTCTCCTATGGAGACAGTGTCACCACTGACCGAGGAGGCAGTGGTTCCTCAGCCATAAAGGAGAATGGTGACCTCTCCTCTTGCTTGATTCGGTGTCAGTGCTCAGGAAGGGGGCCACGTGAGTACAAATTCGTTTGCCTGTTCAGACACCGGGGCTGACAGTCTGCTGCGGCAGAGCGCTCTCATTTCTTCAGGGGAAAAACTGGTTCTCGTGCGGCACCTTTTTGTGATACGGGGGGAGAGAGTTAAGTATTTATTTCCTTATTTACTTTAAGAGCTGACACCTTGATTTTTGCAATGTGCTTCTTTCTCCCGCTGGAGCGTTCATGTGCGTTTCACTGACAGCGTGTTTGAAAGCCCCGCTTTCCTCCAGGGACTTTACAGCCAAACTGATGCAAACTCTTTCTTCTCAGGTGCCTCCCGATCATCTGTCATCCAATGCAAGCCAGGAGGCAACTGCCCCAGCAGACACAGAGGCATGACTAGGCAGCTCTCCCCTCTATCTGTTGCTGAAGATTCTGCTGCTCCCATTCTTGAGCTGCAGAATCGAAGTCCCTCGGGAATCTGTCGGCACAGCAGAGTCGAGAGGCAGAGCAGATCAGGTAGGCAAACCTGCCTCGTTCCCGGCACCACCGCATGCCTGCCAAGGCTGTCTTTTGGAAGATGGTGCAGGGTCCCAGCATGTTGACATTCATTTACAGTGCTGTTAGCAGCAAAGCCGCGTGTAAGTCCTTCCTGTACCTGTGTGCAAGCGGGTTAGCATGGGAGAAAAAGGCCTGGGCCTCAGTAGGTGCGTGTGGAATGTTAGGTATCAGAGTAATCGTAAGGCAGATAGTCATGGAAGATCGTAAAAGGATGATTAACTGTAGCTCTTAAGTTAGTGTCTACAGAGTGGTGGTGTTTCCTCAGCTTGAGCCTGGCCAGGGACCAGGACCTTTAAGAGCCAAGACATGTTCCTTCTTAGAGACAGTGGCTATCTCAGCTCATGGCCTGGATGGTCTGATGAAGAAGAAGAGAAGGAGCAACAACAGGTGGAAGAATGTCTAGGGAAGACTGCCACAGTTCAGACCATCGGTCAGCTGCCTATCAGGGCTTCCAACAAGACATGTCACCCACTGCAGAAGTTTAACTCAAATGAACCTGTAGGTGTGGTGAACACTGACTTCTTCACAATTATGCCCATCCATCACCAGCAGGGTGATGGAACAATTGCAAGTTGCAGCTTACAGGCCTTTGAATCTGTTGAATTGTACTCTTGAGGAGGAAAGAGACGTTAAATGACTGAAATAATTTAACTGCCCAAGCTCTTTGGAAGGCTGTCTGTGTAGATACTGTGAGCAAAAAGAGGAAGACAAACAGACTGGATCTCCTTTGCACACTGGAATTGTGGTAGATGAACCTTCCTCTTGTCACTTCACCACCAAGGCAACAAGTCAGTCGTCTTCTTTTGTTGGGAAATCTCATACTCCAGAAGTAATCTCTTGATGGAAACCCTCAGAAAAATACTGGAGGTGATTATTGCTGCAAGAAGTGGATGATACAGCATCTTGCAGAAAAGATCATATCTAAACACAACCTATTCTCGTTTTTGCAGGTATCAGGCTGAAATAACTCAGTGCATGCTGGCACTGAGGTACATCCAAAATCAGAATTGATCTTCTCTAGAACAGGACTTTAGGCCAACTTGAGAAAACAAATACCTTGACCTCATAGTCTTCTAAACATTTATTAATTTCTTTTTTTTGTCCTGATTTTCTCTTCCTCAGTGAGGAAGTGAGGACTGAGTAGGAATGACCTTACAGGTAGGTAAACAAATCTAAAGAGCATTATCTTTTAGGATGTAGTAGCCAAATACTCAAGAGAGTTCAGAAGGAAAGCTATAGGTTCTGGTTTTTCTCATTTCACTCTTCTGAAAAAAGAAAAGATTTTTTTTGTTGCCATCTTGTCACTGAGACATCACAAGCAAGAATGATAGACAGAAAGGCTATGCAGGAGTATCTCTGCTAGTTGCCTTTCAGCACAGCTTGCTGTTGACCAGCCCCATCTCTGTGTCACCTGCAATGTCAACTGGATTCTTTGCCTGTGATTGCATCCTTGTTGAGTTCTCAGGTGTTTCCTGTGCTCTTGACAGGGTAAGTCTGTTGCTTTATATCAGATCAAACTAAATGCAGACACCAAGGATTTCTGCCACTTTGCTAATTGTAGAATGCTACCTACCAACCACTTTGGCTGATGGATTTGTTTTCTCCTCATTAACATCTCATTTGATATCTGAACACAAGTGCTACTTCCTAACTTACTCCCGTTCCAGCTTCATGACTTGAAGCTGTTTAGGATTAATTGTGTGCCTGCTTATCATGTGTCTTTGACTGCAAGCCCTTTAATTAATGTTCAGGATACTTCTTGTCTTGTCCTTTTGATTCTTTGGCCACAATTTAGGTGTGTGTGTCCCAGGTGTTAAGCTACTCTGCCACTTTGTCCAGAGATCCGGTCTCAGTTTCACTTACATTAATTACAGATACCTAGTCCAGGGAGAGATAAGTGCCTCCATTGGCCTTTGATCTCTGTGAGGGTGAAATCAGCTCCCTTGTCACCAAGCCTGTCCATTATCATTAAATACAGAGGAGCCCTAGGCAACACATGTAGTCTGACTACACAATTATTTGCTAACTGCATTACAGGGCATGAATCCTACCCATTAAGCACTTAAGAATTAGCTCCCCACTGTACATTTCATCAGGCTAAAATTTACTCTGGGCTTTAAATCCAAGGTAGGATCTTCAACCAGTGTGCATCCTTAATGTTCAGATCTGGGAGTGTAAAATCCCAGTCACATGCTGATAGTGTCATGTGCAGTCACAGCAATTACGTAGGTATTTGGTAATTGAAAGGTGGAAGGTGTGGACACAGGTGCTTTAGGCTTCTATCATTCTATGATTGTTTAACTGTTAGCTGAAGGAGTAATTGCACGATAGGTTTGCTTAGCGGGGAAACCTACGAATGGGTATTACACTAGATATTCTTTTTAAGCCATTCTACCTTGCAAATAAACAGTAATTTACCTTTTAATAGAAGATGCCAGTCATTATTAGTACCACAAAAACACCCATTTTCTCCCAGCAGCCAAAGAGAATGCTAAAACCACGCTTGCCTTTCCAGACCTGTGTCTGATTATCCTCTGCGTGTTTTTACTAAACCTGTAATTTTATTTAAATTCTTGATTCACCACTAAACAATGGAGCTGCTGAATAGTGATTATTTTTAGGGAAGAAAAAAATACCTCATTCAATTACAATTACAAAAAGCTCCGTGTCCCTGTTAGGAAAATTCTTGATGCAAATGGGCTCCCTGCTATGATGAATCGTTTTCTAAATGCAATGTTGGTCTAATGTAATAACTTGGAACGTTGGGTTGACATTTCTTGATGGCTGTAGCCAAAACAAGGATATAAAAGGAAAGCTAACAGAATCTGAAGCTGTAGCTTATTCACATGTCAGTTGAATATAGGGCAGCATGTGTCCTCTCTGCAGTGGGACCTATAGCTCCTCTCATATATATTACATCAAAAAGATGTGGTTTATAGTTGATAGTGAGTAATGAGTTTTTTCATTACTCCTGTTTATTCTATCAAACTGATGTGATATGGTCTATTGGGATAAATGGTTGGAGCTCACTGCTGCCACATGAGCTTATGGGGCAAGAATGTTAGTGCTCTTCAGCATCCAACACAGTTCAATCCATTGATCTATGGAATCAAAACAAGGTTCATGGGTTGCACCTCTGTGAGATGGCTCTGGACAGCAAGTCCCCAGATTACATTCCCCACACTTCTGTTAGGGTTTGTAGATTAGATCTGAAAAGCACTGTAATAAAATGGGAAACAGCAAGTTTCCAATTCCTCCATGTTTACTTGTAGGAGTTTATTTCTAGGCTTGGCAAGCTGCAGTTTGGTCCTTTACAAACTTTAATTTCAAAAATGTAAAAACAATAACTTGGCTCTGAAAAAAAGCCTTTTCCCACCAAACTGTTTCTTTTTCCCCTTCCAGCTTGCAAATAAGAAAGTGTTGAATCTTCAACAGCAAGACCGTGTTCCTGGCTTCAGATGCACAGGTTCAGGCTGCTTTTATGTTACACTCATGCACAATCATTGACTTTATAATGCTGTTGGTTCTGAGGGATGTAGCTCTATTCTAGAGGATGGGCTATCAGAAGGAATGAAGGGCTGATCAAGCAAACCCTGTTACCTCAGGCCTCGGGATTGTGTTTGCGCTTTGTTCCCATTCTCTTGAAATGGCAGATATGCTATTCCTAAAGTGTTCCTGTGCAGGGTTTCAGTGTTTGAGGGACATAGAGGAATTATAGGAAGAAGGGAAGGAATGGTTTGGAGGATCAGGAGGGGAGATTTAGCCAAAACTTGTGTGGTTGCACTTGTCTGTGCAACTCTTTTCTATTTTATCTCATTTTTTTTCAGGAGAAGAAGGAGCACAAACACACACAGAGAGCAGCAGCCAAGAAGCTGAAGGACAGACCCGATGCCAGTCTTGCACATCCACGTTTCTCAAGCTTGTCTGGAGATTTCTGATCATTTTGTCCGTCTCTTCCTCCTGGGTCGGGACCACGCAGTTTGTCAAAATCACGTATGAGACCTTTGACTGTCCTTTTTTCATGACTTGGTTCTCAACAAACTGGAACATTATGGTTTTTCCCATTTATTATTCTGGGCACCTTGCAACTGCACAGGAAAAACAGTCTCCAATCAAAAAATTCAGGTAGGCTTTATCGCGGCAATATCCCTTTAAGGAACCTGATTTCCCTGGACTGAGATCATTGCTCTTCTCAGGTTGACCCGTGGTGTCAAGAAGGCAGAATAAAGGTCATGCTGCAGAAAATCTCATTCATAAATAGCTTGCAGGAGGCTAATAGATGAGTGCTTTGTGCTTGAATAAATGCATAATTGATTGTTAGAGGGGGTTTTTACAGAGCTGAAAGGTCAGCAGTCTGCTTATAATCCTGCTGTTATTGTATCTGATGCCTCTATATTAGATCTAGATCTCTATATTAGGCCATTAATTAATCTGGTCTGGTCTATTCATGAGGGAACAGTAGCATAAAGAGCAACTAACTACTAGTTGAGAAGTGCTCTGCACTGAGAAGGTGGTTTCCATGTGGAAGACCATGAGTTCTCCATGCTCAGCAGATATAACTCGATGAAAACTGCCCTTTCCTCTTCCTGCTGGATCATATCATGGAAGAAGAGCATCCTGGCAGCCTTCTCTTCTCTCTTTTCAGTAGTGTAGGAAATAAAGCAGATTGCAGGCTCTTGTGTTTCCTCCCACTGTAGCTCAGAGGAGCAAATTGGCACAACTGAGAGACTCTCATCCTAAGGAAGTGATGGGAAGGATTTCCCCATCTTCTGTCACACTGGAGCCTGGAAATCCCTCTTTCTCTGTCTTGTGAGATCTGAGACATCCCTTGGATTCTAGTCTTACCTTATGCTACATGGCTACGTGTTGTAATTGAACTCTCAACCTAAAGTGCAAAGAAGCCCATGGCAGTAGCTGTAACTTTAGTTCATAGGAGTGAAAATTCGTAAATGCCTCTTCAGTAGCCACTGTGAAATCATAGAAGTACAGGGTTAGTGGGGAACCCAAGGGATCATCCGGTTCAACCACCAGCCAAGCTGACTTAGCTTCACCCTAGCCAGTTCCTAAAAAAGCTCTGTCTACCCTGTCCTCAGGGCTTGGAAGTAACACCACGTTCTGGACAATGGTTTCGTAGTTCTTCCTCTACTACTCTACTGATCTGACAGTGATGTTGAAGCTGCTCTAAAGGAGGGAACTAAATTCAACTTGCATTTGGGCAGTTCTAAGACCCAGATTGACAGGCTGCTGAGGTATCTAATTTAAACTCTATTTTTAGCTTAATAGGTTGGACTAGATGATCATTGAGGTCACTTCCAACTTGGTGTTCTCTGAATCTATGAATCAACTTGCCAAGAGATACCACACCTCACCCATGGAGGGAAGAAATTTACGGGGTAATTTTGAGCTGGGTGCCTGTTTTGTCACTCCAGAGCAGTGTTGATTGCTTTGCAAACAACTTTCCTGACCTGTTCTACAGGGTATTAACCAGTATGTGGCCTGTCTCTTGATCCTGCTGATGGAGGGTTTATCACAGCTGTCATGGATCACACAGGGAATTCCATTTATGACTGTCAGGCTGGAGTGTAGCAGGGCCAATTGCTTCCCTTGGTTGCTTTTGCCAGGGTTGTGGGATGTAATCTGGCCCTAAATTATAATTTCTGTCAAATCAGTGTGACTGGAATTGAATGGTTTCACTTAATTAACTACATCTCTGGAACCCCTAGTGCTTTGTACATTAATGATGCCTTCACTCAGACTCTTGCTGGAGTATTTCTGAGAACATTACCAGTGTCAGCTTGGCTGCTGGGCATGGGGTAAAGTAATAACAAACACACAGCAGCAGCTGAGGGAGAAGGTGAGAATAAATATCCCCACAGATAGATCCACTGCGCTTAGTTGGCTCTATATCCATCAGAGGAAAATGTTGTGCTAAACATCTGTGTCAGCGCCTAAGTGTGCTGAAGTAATTAATACAGTTCCCAGGCTGGTAGGAATTCAGCTTCTCAAGTTGAGGACATGTGTTTACTCCCAGAGGAGTTACTGCACACACGGAGATGTGAAGTGGGTTAGTGAATGTGTGGAAACAGGAGAACAGCGTTGGAGCTGATGGGCATCTTTGCAGGGTATTGTTTCCGGTTGCAGACATGTTGGGAAGTCCCATCCCAGGGAGGAGGTAACTGCTGGCAAGTACTTCACTTCATCATAGGAACCAACTGCTTGGTTTGTGCCATGTTATGACTTGACAGGCCACCTCCTTCATTGGGGGTATGAGAATGGGCATCTCTTCAGCATGAGCACTTGATTCTCTGATGACTTGAAGAATTGCAAAGCATCATTTGTAGTTTTTACGTTCAGAGAGCTGTAGCTAGATCTAGTGCAGAAAGGAACTCTGGGGACCATTTATCTCAGTCTCGTGCTCAGAATGGGGATGTTTTGGAAACTGGATCAATTGTTCGTGTAATTGTTTGCTTTGTGGTTTTGATATCGCTCCTGTTACAGGGCTTTTTTACTACATTTTGTAAGATTTCTTACTGCTTCATTTGCTGGTTTTATTTCTGTGGAGGAACTAATCCTTGTCAATAAAAGCCATCCTGTAGTGATTCCAGGTCTACTGCAGAGTCCAGAGGTGACTTGTCTTTGTGTTTCTGGAGGATGTAGTTACTGTCTAGATGCTTTAAAGGCATATGACATTCTGTCCAGCAGATGTTCCCAGTGGATCAGAACAAACAGTGTCTGTGATGTCTTGGCAGAGCTCAGTGATCGTGCAGAGCGCTGCCCCAGGCTGGCAAAGCTCAGCAGAGCCACTGCTGCTGTAATAAATCCTATTTGAGGAATAGAAGTCTCAATCTTCTGAAACTTTATAAAACTTTCAGAAAGCCAGTCTAGTCTTTGAGATTGTAAATTGTGTTATTTCTTTCACACTTCAGCTTAGAGATTAAATTTTGTGGTCTTTGAAATAATTTGTGGTTATTGCCTCCCTGCTGCATTTCAATCCAGTGTCTTGGTTGTCCTGAGGCAAAAGACACAGCTCTTGGTGTCCCCTCTCACTGTTGTGGGTAAAAGGTCCCACATAAAGAGCTTAAAACTTCTTGCATTGGCAGTGAATATAATGATCTGATGCTCAGTCAGCTCAGCAGTAGGATATTGAACCCTGCTGTAGTATTCACCACAGCAGAAAATCCCACTTGATGTGGGATCCTAATAGAGTTATAATTTGAAATAGGTGGATGATATTTTCAATATCAATAAATTTTGCCTTGCTGTCCACTGCCCTGGGTTCTTCAAGAAAAACACTGCAGCATTCAGCAGCTTTCTAACAGAATATCTCTACAAAGTAATAGCTGAGGTTAGTCCTACAGGCTCTGTGCAGCCTTGAGGCACTGGCTAGAAAGAGGGTTAGTAGGGGCAAGTTTAATAAATAGGAACATACTGGGAAGAGCGAGAAGGATAACAAGGTGTGAGCATCTCTTACAGACAGAGCCAGAAGTAGCTGATAGTTACTGGCATCTGTCAGCTGCTAGTTTGTCACCTATAAACCTCTCTATCCAAGCTGCAGCAGTAGCTCTGTCCAGCTTCCTCAAACACTTATGGAACAGCACCGCACATCTAGATCTTCATTGCAAAAGGCAGCGGAGGATCTTGCTGCCTGAAGCTGCTCCAATTCCGAATGGCTCAAAATTAGGGAGGAAGACCAGCAGTGCAAAGCCAAGGCTTCCCTTGGAGTATTCATGCTGGAGGACTTCCCGTGGTGCTGCTCCACTGCTTATGCTCACAGACAATTCCCTTTCCTTTTGCTACAGCTCCTGAGCAAACAAATAGAGCTGGCCAGGTTTTTTCTTAAGTTCAGACTCCGCCAGTCCTGGAGAACTGTTGCTTAACCACCATTACTCTATGGATCTCTTGACACTATAGAGACACTATAGCAGATACCACAATTGAGATTGAAGCACCAAATGCCATACTAACAACTTGCTCTCAAAAGGTTCCACAGTGCTACTGCGACATCACTGGTGGCCCTGCCAAGTCCAGTCTGGTTAATGCTACTACATTCCCCCTATTCACATTACCAGAAGTAGTGGCTGTTATCTCTGTTTTTTCCATAAGTTGCTTTAAAACCAACTGCTGCATCACGCTCCACATTACAGGTGAACAAACCCACTCTTCTGCAGCGGCTGGCATCGGAATGACTATGAGGTGACACAAGCTATTTAGTGGGTGCCTGAGGCAGAGCCACACAAGTGCCTGAGGTGCTGTAATTCCTCAGAGTGTGGCATGCTGCCCGGAGCTGATGGCTGAGGGCTACTTGCAAATAAAAAGAGCTATTTGTGTTAGAGGGCAGGTTTTAAATAGACTGCTTGTGCATTCGGAAATAGTTTGTGTCATAGTTTGAGGGTCAGCTGCCCTCAGATATGTCTCTGCCTTCAAGTCAACAGCCCGCAGATACGATCTGTATGGGGAGGGGTCCATGGAGCCCTCTCTCCTGAGCCCAGGGTTTTAATCACTGCCATGTCTGATGGCTCCTGCAAGTTAAATTTTAGTTGCATGCCAAAAAGACTGAGTTAACCACTGAGCAGCCAGCCCTCACATAGCCTGAGGCGATGTACTGCAGCCACGGCTGGGAAAATAAAGTATTCTTTCTCTCTGCTCATTTGCTGAGCATTATTCATGGAGTTCTACCAGGCACAGAGGTGAATTCATCAGTTCCCTGTCTCACTCAGCACAGCCCTGTCACAAGTCTTTGCTGTTTATTTTTAACTGAGAGGTGAGGAACTGCTGGCCCCTGTTTTGTCTGGTTATTGTATGCTGCTGTGTGTGGTGGAGGCTCTTCCATCTGCTTGAACAGCCCATTGCCTGGGGCCTGTGAAGTACTTCTAGATTTCTTCTTCTCACTGTGAATCTGTGCTCATCCCTCCCACTGCCTCTGAGAACTCAGAGATAAGTGACATTTGCAGTGTTGTGGCAACTGACTCCCCAAATAGCTGACCAGTCCTCAGAGTCCACACCGGAATAATAATACAATAATAATCACTGACTCTTCTTCCTTCTGAGGATTCACAGCCCGTATTCTCTTCCAACTCCATTGTCCTTATTCTATCTGTGTGCAGACATCCTACAGATCTGCAGGACAACAAAACCTGACCCATTTGGGCACTCTCCACAACCACTTCTTGGCTTTGGAATCCCCTGCCCTCTCCATGGATGAAGGAGCAGAAGCACCAGGCTTATTCCCAGCATATTGGTTGGAATCTCAAGGGTCGTCTTCAATCTGAATGATTCTGTGATTCTATCATCTATGACTCAATGATCCTTGGGGTCCCTTCCAACCCAGTTGGCTGTGATACTGTGATCTTCCTGGCATTGGAAGGCCACAGTGGGTGACAGGAGAGTAGTTTTCCATTGCACATTTGTAGAATAGCTTTTCCTTTCTGCCTTGCAGACTCCACCAGTGATGTGCTTGAATGGTTCTTCTGCTGCCTTTATGCTCTGTGAGCACAGCAATGGGTAGTTAACTGTGCCCTGCATTGCTGTGAGCAGCCCAAACACCTTTTTCCCTTGTTTTAGCACAGCACAAGCTTGTTTCAACTAAGACAGATTCTGACAGCTTCTGAAACAGGTTGGACTTAGAATCTTTTAATGATCCAATTGTGCATCACATCTGATATCAGAATTCCCACTGGGTTGGAGAGAGCAGACTCTGTGCAGGTTTGTTGTTCACAGATCTGTTCTTGCTAGCAGATCATAGAATCATTGGGTTGGAGGAGACCTATGAAGATCATCTCATCCAACCCCCCTATAATAAGCAGGGACAGCTCTAACTAGAACAGATTGCCCAAAGCCCCATCCAGCCTGACCTTGAATATGTCCAGGGATGGGGCTTCCACCACCTCTCTAGGCAGCCTGTTCCAGGGATCCACCAGTCTCAATTAAAGAACTTGTTCCTGTTGTCATCCTGGGACATCCTGTCTCTGCAGTCATGTAATGGTGACACAGCCACTGGCCATCTAGGTCAGAGGCCACCTGTCTTGATGGTCGGAGCTCAGAATCACCCTCTGCATCCTCCTAAGTCTCATGGAGGGAAAGACATCTTCTAAAGGTCTGTGCTACCTGCCAGTGGGTCCATTCTCGCACAAGGAAACCCATCACCACAAACTTCTGTTGAAATCAGTGATACAAAAGCCTTCAGTCAAACTAAAGGATGAATTTATTTGCTCCACTGAGTATTTGCTCTGCATCTCAGAGAAAATACACCGCTGGGAATCTCTTGCTGTGTGTAACCTTTCTGTGCTGATGTTAGGAGAATGGGCTGATGTCTGATAACTCGAGGTGAAGCACAGAGAAGGAGATAATTAGCAGATCCACCTGCCTGAGCGTTAACTTCTTTGTCACATGGATTAAGAAAGAAATCGGTTCTTGCCAGAAGGGACTGCTGTGTACCTCAGGTCATTGTAGCAGCCTCAGGGAATGAAAATGGTTAAGTACGACAGAGCTCATCTCTTGTATCACGCAGATGTTGTTGTTCTCTTTTCCTTGAAACAAGAGCGCTAGTTTCTGTTATTAATTGTAAAAAAGCCTGTAAAATTTCTAACAGCAGAATTTCCCAGAATTACTAGAAGTGCTTTAGAAGACCTGAGAACGATTCTGTCTCTATTGTGGTTTGGCTTTGCCTGTAATAGTTACACCCTCTCCCCAGATTAGAAGTGATTTTAACTTCGCTTTGACGTGCATTCTTTGAAGTTACTAATTAATGAAGTCACTAATGTCCTACACAGTGAGTGTTTTATCAGTCTTCCAAACACAATTGTATTTGCTGTGAATGTTCTGGGGCCCTGAGGCCTCTTGGCATTTCAGTTAATCCCTTAATGTTGCCTCCTCGCAAGGAAGTGCCGCAGTTTGATGGTACCTTGGTTCGCTCCATTGACATTCTGGTTGGATGAAGCATTTGTGTGTGGGACCTATCATGTCTTAAACAGGTGGCAGAGAGCTGCCATGTCAGGAAATAAGGCATACTGACAATATCTCATGGAATCCCTTTAACCATGAAGCATCTTCTGAGGGTCTTCCCTTCAATGAAATCCTAAGAAACAAACCACTCGGGCTGCGTGTGTGACATAGTGTTTGTGTGACACAACTCGAGATTCTGTTGCAAATTTAGTCCACGAGGAAGTATGTCAGAGCAAACACAACTTATCACTGGATAATAAAATAAAGCTCTTCAATACTCTTCCCTCCCTTCCCCTGCTTTTTTTAAGGGCTCTTGTCTTTTTGACAAGAGTCAAACTCATGTCTGACTGGCTCAGCTCCCCTGGCTGGTGGCTTCCTTTCCCACCATGTTGATTGTCTGGCAGTGTTTTGTAGAGTCCCCAGCCAACCCTTAAAGCTTACTTGGCCACGTGTGCAGAATGTATTTCAGTAAGAATAAAAACCAGATTGTGGAGCAAAGCAAGGAAAAAACCATCATCAAGCTGCAGAGAAAAAGAAGCTGTTGTAATCCCTCTGTTCCTGGCCTCACGGGCAGGGGCTGAGAACTGTCACTGCATTCTAGATAACCTTCATTTCTGTGTGTGAGTCCCTGGGAATGTTGTCACGTAGAGGGTGATTATTCCAGGTAAGTTCCTTAATTTCTATTTGTGGAGTTGCTCTTCGGGTTATTTTCTCTCTATGAGTTAAGCAACAGATTCCTGTTGGGCGTGCGGAGTTGTTAGGGGAAGCATTAATCGAACGCGATCAAAATCTTAATGAATGTTTGCTAAGGAAAAACTCTTTTCTCTCCGTAGGGAATGCAGTCGGATTTTTGGTGAAGATGGTCTGACGCTGAAACTCTTTCTTAAAAGGACTGCTCCCTTTTCTATTCTGTGGACTTTGACTAACTACCTGTACTTACTGGCTTTAAAGAAGCTGACAGCCACAGACGTCTCAGCCCTTTTCTGTTGTAACAAAGCTTTTGTCTTCTTGCTTTCGTGGATTGTGCTGAAGGACAGGTTCATGGGAGCAAGGGTATGGACATGCCTGATTCTCAGCTCTGTCGCTTGTGTTCATAACCGCCCTTAAATCCATAAATTATCCTGCTGCCCCATTACAGTGTCTATATATGTACCATGAAACCATTTCTCATGTCATTATATGATGGAAACCAAAGTCTGAGCATCATTTAGAGATCCCAGACTCCCAAAGTAATTCAATGTGGGAATTTCGAGAAGTTACTCCAACTACACTTAGCTGAAATAATTAGAATGGGAGGATTTCTAGTTTGCTATAAACCTTTCTGTCTTGGGTTACAGTGCTGAAGTACAGTCAGTTAATTTTATATCAAGCCTCGTGATGAATGCTTAGATTCTAACCAACGCAATTTTGTCCCTCCTTTGGCTGGGTAGCTGTTCTCGATGTGTATTTTTCTCATGCCACCCTATTTTTGCTCACACACACATGTATGTGTGCATGTGATTATCTTAAAGGTCTTAAGTGTCTTTTCCAACCTAAATGATTCTACGATTCTGTATGCCAAATTTGTTTGAAAAGGAACAGCAGCTGTTTAGCATGAAGGTGTCTTTTGCACTAAAGTGTTACAGGACTGGCAGTTAATATGGACTCTGCAAGAAGAAGGAAAAGAACCCCAGCACCGTCATGTGGTCCCAGATCTGGGGAAAAGCAAGTGTGCTTCCTGGAATTTTACACGCACGGATGTCCTAACCTGCCACAAGTTGAACTGTTGTCTTTATACCTTTGGCTTCGGAGTAGCCTGACTGTCTGCCAGATCTGCTCGTGCAGATTCCCCCACTGAAACGACTCAAGGCCTAGTGGTGGTGTTGGATACAATCCTGCTTGAACTACCAAACGCCTTGAACTTCCATTATGGCCTGGCTGGGACCAGATGTGATGTCTGTGACCAGAAGGGGCCACTAGTACTTGAATTTAACTCCTATGGTATGGTGGATCAGGGCACCCATCCAAATGAGTTCAATAGTTAAAACATGAGCACAGTGGCTTTTTCCAATGAATAGTGTGATAGAAGGGTCCTGAAGTGAAAGGAAAGTGCCCCTCTATACAAACAAGGTGCTGAAAGGCTGGAGAGGATCTGGAGAAGGGCCATGAGGATGATCAAAGAAGACCTGCCATATGAAGGGTGGCAACCAAGAAGATGGAGAGTCTCTTTTCACAAGGACTCCTGTAGAAAAGACAGAGGGTGACGGATACAAGTTGCTCCTCGGGTGGTTCCCATTGGACTCCAGAGGAAAGTTGTTCATTGTGAGAGCAATTAGGCACTGGAATGGTTTTCTGAGAAGAGTAGTGGATCCCTCAACTTCAGACAGTTTTAAGGCTCAGCTTGAAGGGTGCTGAGCCATCCCATTTAAACTGTGTTTAAGTGAAAACAACTTAAGGGGTTGGATTGGATGATCCTTGAGGTCCCTTCCAACCAGGTCCACTGTGATATTGTGATCCTGTCTCACAAGCACCTGATCTGGATTTTGGAGCAGCCACCAGCACATTTTGCACCTCTAGACGCGAGTGCCACTACATCAGTGAACTCTTGGGTTGGCATCTGCCAGGAGAATTTTGTCACACTGGCTCAGTGGAGGATCTTTCCAGGCCAGGCAAAGGAGAAGGTGAACCTGCCTTTCACAGACCTCAGCCACGGTGCCCTTGAAGGAGAAGAAATGCCATTTCATCTTGCAGTGCTGAAGATCTGGTCTAGTGGTGAACTTGGTAGAGTAGGATTATTGGTTGGACTTGACGATCATCTTAAAGGTCTTTTCCAGCCTGAGTGATCGTGTGATTCACTATCTATTTCACATGGTATTTAAAGTACAGAAGCACCAGGTAAATGTGAGCTCCCCTCAGCCTGCTGATGACTAACTCAAAGAAGAAGCAGGATTTGAAAACGTGTCAATTTCTCCACAGAAATGAACAGAAACAGTATCTTCTCTCCTTGATCGCCTCAGGTTCCAGCTGAAAAAAAACCAGGAACCTGTAAACTAATGGGAACAGTAACTTCCCTCCTCTGTCCCTTGATCACCTCAGCTTCCACCTGAAAAAACCTAGGAAATTTTGTACCCTGGAAGTTGGTTTTTATCCCAGAGCAACCTCTTCCTGGAAGAGCAAGGACAGCTCTTGCATTTTTCTTGCCTGCTCTTTTAAAAAAACCTATATGAAAAATGCAGTTTTCAGTTCCTGGTTATTTTTCACAGACTGAAACACTAAATATGTGGCAGTATTAATGCTGTGAATGCTGCAAGCTTTGCATGAGACAAACCTGGCAGAAGAAGTGAGCAGCAAATCCTGCGCATAAAAGAGCTGCTTTTTTGCTGCTAACTGGCAGATTGTGGATGCAGAGTGCTGACAAGATAACGAGCAGTGTTTTCCAGCAGCCCTCGTGCTAGAAGAACACTTAATAATGTTAATAACGGTGCAGGAGAGTGTTTGAGAACTAAACTACAACAAAGCAGCACGCACCTGGCCTTTAGCTCTCTGAATGTGGCTGCTGCTTTCACCTGCTGGCCTCTCCAAGGGAGATTGTAATTAGGTTATTTGGACAGTAAGGAGATGAAAAGAAATAAGGGCTTAATCAGATACTCTGAGCCGGTGTTTTGTGAGAGTGCTTGGTGCCCAGGAGCTCAAAGGAGCTTGGCTCCTTGCAGCTCTTCCAGAGCTTCAGAGCTGTTGGTGTAGGGCTGCAGCCAGCACCTCTGTACTTGAGACAACTTTCATCTGCCTGGGCTTGAGAACCAGCAGCCATCAAGGCTCTGCGGCTCTACAGCAGATTTGCAGCATCACCAGCTCCCTGCTCACCTGATGTTGTTGTAAGCAGTCTCCAAACTGCCTGCAGATGCCCACAGGCACATGAGAACTCATGGCCAGGTGCCCGATGGCAATCTGATCCCCCTGCTGTGTGTCAGCACACTGCTTCCTCACACTCTGGAAAGCAGCTGGAGGGCTGGATTTCCAGATGGGCTGTCTAAAGACAAACCTGGCTGGATGGCCACCTTATGGTGTGATATAATCTTGCTGATGGAAGTGCAGGTCAGCACTTCTGCAGAGGTGGGCTGCATGCATACAAAGGTTCGGATGCCCTGGCTGTGCCTGAGCTGCCCCCAGACCATGGTCTGCAGTGGGAACCACTTGGAGATGTGTGGGATGAAGCGCACAACCAACCCAAGAGAGAAAAACTCCAGCCAGAGGAAGAGTATTCGTATGAGAAGGATATTCACAGCAATGACTGAATAGCTAGAAGCAGTGCAGGTAGACCACAGGTACCTTGAGTGCCTCCTGTCCTGCACAAGGAAGCAGCACAGTCTCAGCCTGCAACATAATCTTCTTTGCTTGGACTCTTGTGAACATCTCACAGATGAATAACATGTCCACGTTTCATGTCCAGACAGCCTTGGCTCTGAGTGAGCACAAATATTTAAAAGACTTCACATATTCAAGTAGTTCTTAGATTTAGCGACATGCTTACGTGTTTGCATGGTCGAGCTCCTAGCTGAGTTTCATCTGTGAAGTGAAATTAATGCTTGTTAGGTAGGTGTCGAGTGGTTTGAGGGCATTTTTTCCCAGAAAAAGCTTGAGTGTACCCTGGAGACAAGTTTCTTTACTACAGCAGTTCATTTTCTGCTGCGCTTCTCTTGGGGAAAATTAGTACCTGAGTGATGCATTGGTTGGCCTTGCTCTCTTCTGGGGGGAAAAAAACCAAACCAGAGCCAAAAGCAGCAGGCTAATTCTGTACCTAGGAGGCTCCAAAAGAAAGTTGCTACCCTCTTCCATTAATTAAAAGCCTTGTTTAACGAGCTGTCAGCTACAACAAGCAGTGTAGCTTCGCTGTGACCTTGCTGCTTCTTGTCAGCCTGTGGGATGCACTCTCAGGTTTCTCCAGCAGACCCATGACAATTGCTAGGCAGAGGTCAACTGTGCTGGAGAAGTGCTGTAAAATTCGCAGGAAGAGCTTTGCACATGGAGCTTAAACGATGCTCTGGCTGTTTTCCAGTGTCAGGTCTTATTTATCTAAAGCCTCATGAGGTGATGCTCCATACATGCCCATCATTCCAGTTGTTTCAGGGAGGAAAGACAGTGCTTGGCTTTCTAAATATTTGATTAAATTAGGAAACTCTCCAATTTTGGTGTAGTCACACTGGGAAGATGTTCTTTTCCCAGTAGAAAAGAATCTCCTGTTTGGGGGTGATGGATCTCATAATTTCCACTAATACATGGAAAGGACTCGCTGGGCCTGAGTGATGCATCTGTGAGTGTTCAATCTCAGCCCTTTCCCACAGAAGGGGTGGAGTGGATGAGAAAGGGGCTGGTTAGTAGATCAAGAGAGGTTCTTCTCCCTCTCTGCTCTACCCTGGTGAGACCACAGCTGGAATATTGTGTCCAGTTCTGGGCCACTCAGTTCAAGGACACAGAACTGCTTGAGAGAGTCCAGTGCAGAGCCACAAAGTTGATGAAGGGAGTGGAGCATCTCCCTGACGAGGAAAGGCTGAGGGAGATGGGTCTCTTTAGCTTGGAAGGAAAGAGACTGAGAGGTGACCTCATTAATGTGGATAAATATGGAAAGGGTGGGTGTCAGGAGGATGGAGCCAGGCTCTGTTCAGTGGCATAGGACAAGAGGCAACAGGTGTAAGCTGAAGCATAGGAGGTTCCACATAAATATGAGAAGGAACTTCTTCCTGGTGAGTGTGACAGAGCGCTGGAATGGACTGCCCAGGGTGGGTTGTGGAGTCTCCTCTGGAGACGTTTAAAACCTGCCTGGACATGTTCCTGTGCAACTGGATCTAGGGGATCCTGCTGTGGCAGGGGGATTCGACTGGATGATCTTTCGAGGTCTCTTCCAATCTCTAATGTCCTATGATTCTGTGATACCCAACCACACTGCACTTTTTTGCTTCACCATGTTGGAGGCAGTGCTTGAAATATTGCAGCTGGAATGTTCCTGCTGGCAGCTGAAAAGCTACAACTGGATTTATGTGCAAGGCAAGATGTGTGCTGCAGCCTCAGAGGAAACCAGTCAGGCAGGGTAGCAGGGTAAGGAGTGATGTTGGGTCCACCAGGAGAGGCCATGCTGATGTTTGAGAGGTCCTGGACGTCCTGTTGTCTGAATTCTGTGGGGCTTCAAGGCTGGGACTTGTGTGGTATTTGTGCCTTAGGATGAGCTGTAAGGAGACCATCAGTGTTACACAGTTCTTTCACTAATGAACTACTCACTAAACCAAAGGTAGGAGGGAGATGCTTTGTGGGGACCATTCACACCGAACAGGGCTGAAACTCATTCTTCTGGGTGATTTTAGGGAGATCTTAGGAAGAAGTCCTTCAGTACAAGGATGGAGAAACTCTGGAATTGATTTCCCAGAGAGGTTGTGGCTGAAGTGTTGAAGGTCAGGTTGGATGAGACCTGGAGCAACCAAGTCTAGTTGAGAGACATTGCTGCCCATGGCAGGGGGTGAAGCAGATGAACTCCATGGTCCCTTCCAACCTGAGCCAGTATGTGATTCTATGACTTTGTTTTGATCCTTGGGTAAATGTAAGTTCAAGGATCAAAGTACGCGTTACTGAGTTTGGGTGATGGGTTCGGTTTCCTGTGTCAGATGTGGCCTGACTTCTCAGCAGGATGAACACCGGAGGGTGATGTCTACCAGTACCCCAGCTCACTTAACAAGTGAAGGCCAGATTCCCAGTTAGGCACTAGAAAATGCCAACATGCTCCTCATTTCTCCTCAGCAGCTAACCAGTTTAGCCCTAAGTCCAGAGACAGTGATTGTGTCCCTCCTCTAGATGAAGAAGCTCAAACCCCCTCCCAAGATGTGTTATTTGGGGAAGGAATTCTGTTTCATGGGGAACTTGGAGGTACCAACGGTATCTTCAAGTTTAGGTGGCAGTTTGCACTGGAGTTTGGAGCTCGGATGCTTTACATCGCAGTAAGGTGGGATACAGACATGCACAGGGGTTTTGTGACTGTTTGGCACTGTGGCTGCAGTGCAGGAAAGGTACCTGGGTGCCTCAGATGCTAATCAAATGGGGCTAACAGTGGGAGAGGAGGACTTGAATTATCTGGTGAAGATGTTGGCTCAGTTATCTGTGGGATCCAGGAGCACTAACAGTTTTAGTCTCAGAGACTGGCTGTACCCTGGGAGTTGATTAGTGGTTGCCCTTTGTCCCCAGCATGTGGACACCTTTACCTGAGTCCAGCCTGTGTCCCTGGCCCGTGCGTCCCTTGAAACGTGAATTTACTCTATTGACTGACTCTGCTAAAATTACTTTGTGAGAGTTTTGTGTTTAGTGCCTCAGCCTGGCTCACATCTGTGCAGTCTGAGTATGGGGGCGGGGGGTTTGGGCCTCTCGGTGAAATGACCTGAGATCTGAAAGTCTGGGTTCTCTTTAAAAGGACAGACACATGGTTTGATGAAGATGATGGTGTGAAGCACGTGAAGGTTAGGTTTGTTTAGTAGTAAATACGTTTTAAATGAAGTTTAATGAGATGCTCCAGGACAAAAAAGTCCATCTCATGTTTGCTCAGGATTTGTACCAGAGCTGCAGGAGCAAAAAGAAGACAAAGAGCCCTGCTTGGCACAGCAGTTGAGTCTGGGAGCCAGTTGGAGTGGCAGGGTTTGTAGAAGTTTGTGCTGTTGAGGTCAACCCCATTAATTTCTCCCTTTGTAACAATGGGAAGAGCCTGTCTTGCTTGTCTGCTGGTTGTTGTGGGAGTTACTGGATATCTGGGAATTGAAAACAGGGTCTGAATCTTCAATATTGTCTGTAACATCATGGTTACCACTATCATTTCTCACAGCTATTTAATGCCCCCCTTCCCATATTTCAGAAGAGGGGCTGTGATTTTCCCCAGGTCTGAGGAAACAACGTTCTCTTCTGCAGTCAATGGAAACCACGTATTCAGTGTCTTTGAAACTCAGGCTCCTTATTTACCTGCTGAGGGTAATTAGTAAGAGAGGGAAGAATAAAACACCTTGGGATCCCTACCATTTCCTTAAGGTCCTTGAATTTCAGATCCAGTGCAGTTAATTATTTCTTTTTCCTTGAAAGTCTGTAGAAGCTCTGTCTGGGTTTCTCAACAAACACTAAGCACAAAGGTAAAGGCTTGGTAAAGAAATGTGGTCATGTCTGTCCGGGCAGGGCAGCTAGGTAGCACTGGCCACAACCAGAGCAGCCTGGAGGATCTCCCATTGGTACTCTGGTAACCCACAGTACTGGGGTCATTCTCCTGGCATGATGTCCAGGCAGATTTGCTGTCCAAATACCCACATCCCAAGTGAGATTGTGGCATTCCTGATCATTTTTCTAGTTGTGTAGTAGAGCATAATGTCTTAAAAATCTCTTGATCTTGGAGTCATATCTCCGAAGTGGATGCTCAGCTCATTAAATACTTAACGATGGCTTCTCTGTCAGTAGGTCCCGGGGGGATTTGCAGTGTTGTGGATCCATCAGTGCAGATGCTTGCATTATGTTTTACATCTCTCCCTACCGTACTTAGTTTTCTCTATTGAAGGGAAAGCAAGAAGTCAGGGAGAGCAGCTAGTGACACTCATTAAAACCCCACACAGTGATAATCTCTTGCCATGGAATGAAACTGCACTGAGCTTCACGTTGTTTCGCTTTGTCTGTGCAGATAGTGGCAGCAATCATGGCCATCACAGGAATCGTAATGATGGCTTATGCAGACGGCTTCCAGGGCGATTCCATTATTGGGGTGGCGTATGCTGTTGGATCAGCCTCTACGTCTGCGTTGTACAAGGTAGGTGATAACTGCTCATTATTCTTACATCCTTTAACATTGGGTGTCAAAAAAGCAGAGAGTGAATCACCGTAAAATAAATGTTTGGTTTTATTCCACCGTCCTGCATCTTTCACATTGTGCCTAGTTGATGTCAGGAAATCTACGGTGAGGGTAATTAGTTCTTAGCTGCTAACGACTAATGCTGAGCTATTGTCAAACTTCAGTCCCTGAAGGGGCCCTGTCAGAAGGCTGGGGAAGAACTGTTCAATGCAGCAGGGAACAATAGGAACAAAAGGTCATGGTTGGAAGCTGGAAAAAGGTAGATTTAGGTTAGACATCAGGAAAAAGTTCTTGCTTCTGAGGGTGGTGGATCCCTGGAACAAGGCTGCCTAGAGAGGTGGTGGATGCTCCATCCCTGGAGCCATTCAAGGTCGAGTTGGATGGGGCTCTGGGCAACCTGGTCTGGTGAGTGATGGCCCTGCTTGTTGTAGGGGAGGTTGAACTGGATGACCTTTGGAGATCCTGTCCAACCCTATGATTCTAAACATTCAGAATTATTTAGCTTTGTGAGCCTTTAATGAGATCTCCATTACCACACTGCAAGGAGGTTAGGATTGTGTTTTAATTCTTTCTGCTGCCACAGTTTATCAACACTAGTTTGAAGGAACTCGTCCTACGCAGCAGGGAAGAGAGCCAGGGTGCCACAGTCCCTTGATGGGGATGAACAAGCAAGCAGCTCATCCCTGCCCTGCACTGCAGCGCTGTGCTGTGTTCTATGTGTAGCTGGTGCAGGCGATGTATCGATGATTTGCCCCCTCCTTGAAAACACTGGCTGCTCTTGAAGGTGAGGGATGAAGAAGGCAGGGATGTAACTTAGGCTGGACTAAAATTGTCTGTTTATTTTCAGCACAGGAAGGGTGAGGTCTGTGTAGAGAGGACCAGAAGTTTGGAGTTAGCTCTAGTGGGATAAGAAGTTGCCTCCCAACCTGCTGTAGTTGCAGATGTCCCTGCTCACTGCAGGGGGTTGGGCTAGATGAGTTTTGAAGGTCCCTTCCAACCCAAAGCATCCTGTGACTCACAGGTCACTCAAAGTGCATGAATTTAGGGTATAGTAGGACAAATCCTCTGTGAGGCTTGTGCTGCATGTGAATCAGGAGTCCCTCCAGGCTTGTCCCTGTACCACTCCCTCAACCCAAAGGAGTGGAGACTCTGCAGGAGGACTTTGCACCCCAAGACAAGCGTAAAATGTGAAACCCTGAAGTCTAAAACCCTTGTCTCCCCTTCCTTTGCAGGTTTTGTTCAAGATGTTCCTTGGAAGTGCAAACTTTGGGGAAGCGGCTCATTTTGTTTCTACCCTGGGATTCTTCAATTTCATTTTCATCTCCATTACCCCAATCATCCTATATTTTACAAAAGTAGAGTACTGGTCCCCCTTCTCTGCCGTGCCGTGGGGTTACCTGTGTGGCGTAGCTGGTCTCTGGTTAGGTATGTGATTTAAAAACTTACTTAAAATTTTTCTAGCTCTTCTCCCTTTCCCCAATACAAAATGCACCTCGGACACAAACAGTTTCTTCCCTTAAGCAGCAGAGCAATCCTACAGATTAAATCTGGTCTCCTGTCAGCAGGTACCCATTGAGAAAGGATTCATGCTTTCCTAAGAAGCCTTAACACCAATATTAATAGCAGAGAATGAACAGACTAATTGTCCCTTTTCCGCCTTTGCACTCCTAAAGCAGTTTCCTTGGAATTTCCCTGTCTCTGGCCCAGCTCGACTGCTGTAAATCCAATTGCAAAGGGCTCTGTGTATACCCAGTTGGCTCCTGTCATGCTCTGTGTGGGATGGAGGAGCGGGGAGGGTGGCAGGGCTGCTTCACTTTGCAGCTGTAACCAAGTCCTTTACTTCAGAAAAGTCTCTGTTACTTCATAGCTGAGGATGTTCTAGTCTCCACTGCAGGTATATTACATGGAAACAAATTGTTGCCCAGTACTGGAATGGGTTGCCCAGAGAGTTGTGGCTGCTCCATCTCTGGAAGTGTTCAAGGCCAGGTTGGATGGGGCTCTGGGCAACCTGCCCATAGCAGGGAATTAGAACTAGATGATCTCTGAGGTCCCTTACACCCCCAACCACTCTGTGAGTCTATGTGTCCCACCCACACAGCCACCCTGAATTGTTGGGCCAACAGCTGAGGTGCTGTGACCACCCTGAAACTGCTCTGACCACAGCTGTGAGCACCTCAGGGACAAAATCAGGATTATTTATCAGCCAGTGATCTACCCCAGTGTGCAGTCCCAACCAGGAGGGAATAACCTTGCAGAGTAGATAAACATGCTCCTTTTACGTAAGGAACTCACTAGCGTGACAGAGCGGTGGCCGATTGGAGGGGCCCGGGTCCTGCCGCAGCACCAGCCTCTGGCTGCCAGAGCTGGAAGAATCTCTCAGGAATGGTATGAAAGGGAAGTTTTCTGCAGTTTGCTTTTGATCTCTGAAGGAAATTGTTGCTGGCTGACAATGCTCATAAAAACACCAACCCATAAAGTAAGGGTGTTGAGTGTTTGTGCTTCTGTCACCTTTGCGGTCTGCTTAGCTCACCGGTAACTTCAGCACTCGGTGTCCTCCAGCGTAAAGTTCCCTGCTGCTGTCGTCTTTGCTTTGTGGTCCCACCTAGAGGGTGACCTGCTCGGTGAAAGAGACAGGGACAAGACAAGGACAACACAACCTCAGCCAAGAGGAGGAGCTGGGATCACTATCCATCTGCTAGGAGGAGAAACTGGGATCACTGTCCCTCTGCTAGGAGGCGAAATGATGGCTTATGGTAGCAAAACCAGGGTGTTGGTATCTGAAGCTTGGGCAAAGCTGTGAGAAATGAGAGTGATAACCATGATGTTACAGTTTGTGAGAGGACATACAGCTCTTCCCCCATGCAGAACTTCTCATTTTTCCTCATATATGGAAAAAAAAGCCATAAAAATCCATCACTTTGTGACAACTGCATCATTGTGGTGTGCGTGCTGAGCATATATCCTACCTGTAGATTCCAGCTGGAGGAGAAAAGCCTCTCTCCAGTGTTGTTTCCCCATAATCATGTTATTTTCTCTGTTTTTCCCTAGCTTTTAATATTCTGGTTAACGTCGGTGTTGTGCTTACGTACCCCATTCTGATCTCCATCGGCACAGTGCTCAGCGTCCCTGGAAATGCAGGTACAAGCACCATGGCTGGTGGTGGAAAAACAAGCACGTGGGCCTGCCGACAGCAGTTTTATTGTCTATGTAGCCAAAACAGGCAGACAGGGTGTTTCAAGAGAGGGGTTAGTGTAGGGAGGACAGTTGAACTTTATGATCTTGAAGGTCTTTTCCAGCTGTGATGAATTTCTATAATCTATGAAATCTCTTGTCACGTATTTCAAAAGCAGTTCAGTCTCCCTCAGCTACCATGCATGCTCCCTGTGAGGTACCACACGGAGTGGAGAGCAGGCTGATCTCCAGCCAGCAGCCTAAAGTCGCTGGTTGCTGCTGAGGCTCAGCACTGTGCTGGTGACCTACTGTGTAGCAGCAGAGCAGGGTGCGTCCATTGAAGTTCACTCCAGAGCCCTGTTTTCTTAATTAATTCTTCCCAGGGCGCTGGACCATCTCGTTTAGACTGTATTTCTTTAGCTTAAAGGGTTGGACTTGATCCCTTGGGGTCTTCTCTTCCAACCTAGTTTAAATAGCCCCATTTCTGCTCATCCAGTCTCCTCTCCACCCTGATAGCCTCAGCACTCCATGTATCTGAGCATGGTTTCCCAAGAACATCTCTTTAGGAGAATGCAGGTCAGAGGTGTGACACAATGAGTACCTGTAAGAAGCTGCTGAAGGGCCCAGATGTGCTGGTGTTGCTGGTTGTGGAGTTGGGACGTCATGCCTGGAGGCATCAGCACTAGCTTTCTGACCTGCCTGCTGCTCTCTCCACAGCACTGGCCCTTTCAGTCCAAGAAACTATCTGTAGGCAGGCTTCTTCAGCAGAATAAAGAGTTTCCATGAAGTACCTTCTCTCTCAGAGCATAAGTGGAAACCTTGAAGCTTCAACTGCTCCTACAAGGCTTCTTCAGAGCCTGCATGAGGGTGCTGAGGAGATGTGGCACTTCCAGCACCAGGCTCTCAGGTCAAATCTGTTCTCTCAACTCCAGGAGCTGCTCACTCTAGAGGATTGTTCAATCTGGAGAAGAAAAGGCTCTGGGGAGACCTTCAAAGGGTCTTTGAGAAAGATGGGGACAACTTTTTAGCAGATTCCACTGTCACGGGAAAAGGGGTGATGGTTTTAAACTGGAATAAGGAAATTCAGACTAGACAGAAGGAAGAGATTTTTTTATGCTGAGAGTGGTGAAACCCTGGCACAAGTTACCCAGAGAGATGGTAGAAGCCTCATAACTGGCAAAACTCAAGGTCAGGTTGGACCTTGGAGCTCTGAGTAACCTCCTCTGGTTTGAAGATGTCCCTGCTCCCTGCAACGGAGTTGGACTAGGTGAGCTTTGAAAGTCCTTTTCAACTCAAACCATTCCACGACTGCGACCGATGTGTCCAGCCTCACAACCAGGGTGCCACATGCAGGTTATGGAGATGTGCCAGGCTGGTCTGATGCTGTAGATGATCCCGCTGCAGTTGTGACAACCTTGTTGCTTCTTCTTCACAGCTGTGGATTTGTTGAAGCACAAAATGATCTTCAGCGTTGTGAGGTTGGGAGCCACCATCATCATCTGTATTGGGTTTCTGCTGATGCTGCTCCCTGAGGAATGGGATGAGATAACCCTGAGGTTCATCAACAGCTTGAAAGAGAAGAAAAGCGAGGATCATGCTGATGACATCACAGACTCCAGTGTACACACGAGAAGCAGGAGTAGAGCTAATGGGACAGTGTCTATACCACTAGCTTAGAGCTGGTGAACCTTCCCTGCACGCAGATGTATATTCTGTGAATATAGCTTAACATGCCCTCACTCCTTGTATGCTTAAACCCAACATTTACTCTGGACTGGGGGTGACCTGTAAGATAAGAGAACTCTGTCTATATTAAATGTTTACATTTATACGCTGACAAAGGAACGGGTGTAAATAACGACAATAAAATGTTTTGTAACAAAACCGCCTTTCGTCTCGTGTCTTCCTGAACTGGTGGCTTTAAAATATGGATTAAGTCTATGTTGTTTGTCTCCTTTTGCTGGCCAAAGCAGAGCCATTCTCAAGGATGCAAATCCTGGTTATTCCCAGCTAAATCCCAGATCGGAATGTGTTGAGTGGCCAATGATAAAATGACCTCTCAGTGGGGTGGTTGTTTCAGAAAGCCAGAGCCTCTCCTGGCACGTTGGACAAGTCATTGCTGCAAGAGGCTGATGTTCAATCTGGAGAAGAAATTAGCAGCAGAATAAACACACGGTGACGTTTTTCATTGCTGTTATGAAATATGTGATGAAACCCACTTCACGCAGGACCTGGACCTACTACAGCACTCTTAGCCTGAAAATTGACCCCTCTCTGTTGAGTCTTGTGCCTGCAGCCAGTGGAATCCCCTGGCTCAGTGCTGATGTCCCAATGCGCACGTGGGGCACCTTGTCTCTCCCTTGGCTTGGAAGAGAGAAGTCCACTGCTGACCATGAGAGAACAGTCCATTTGCATGAGCTACTCCCAATTCAAACTAGTTAATCACAGAGTCACAGAACATCAGGGATTGGAAGGGACCTGGAAAGATCATCCAGTCCAATGTCCCTGCCATAGCAGGATCCCCTAGATCCAGTTGCACAGGAACATGGCCAGGCAGGTTTTAAACGTCTCCAGAGAAGGAGACTACATAATCTCCCTGGGAAGCCCCTTCAAGTGCTCCACCACCCTCACTGGATAGAAGTTCCTTCTCACACTGATGTGGAACCTTCTATGTTCCAGCTCACACCCATTGGCCCTTGTCCTATCATCGGATGCTACTGAGCAGAGCCTGGCTCCATCCTCCTGACACTGACCCTTTCCATATTTATAAACATTAATGTGGTCACCCTTCGGTCTCCTTTTTTCTAAGCTAAAGAGACCCAGCATGTTTGAGTGAGGGGTTAGCACAGGATTAGTTGTGCTGTAGCAGAGGCTGGCACCGCTCACTCTCGAGCTGGGCAGGTCAAACGATGCTGATAACATGATCTCCATCACTGCCCATGCACAGCTCTCCCAGCAAAGCTTCCAGCATCCATGCAACACCCTGCATAGTCACAACCCAGAGAGGTTGGGTGAACGTGTGAAAGGCTAATTGTCACAAAGCAGTTGCAAGAGATAACATTTTGGGAGCCTCTTCCAATACCATTGGATCTTTTGGTGACCCAGTTCAACCCCAAAATTGCCCCAGCAACATCAATCTTGGGTACATCCATCCCTTTGCAGTCCCCTTCCCTAAATCACTATATGGCATAGAATCACAGAATCACCAAGGTTGGAAAAGACCTTCAAGATCATCAAGTCCAACCATCCACCCTACAACCCCCAACCACTAAACCACCTCCTGAAACACCATGTCTGCCCCTTTGTTATCATAGTATCATAGTATAGTATTACCAGGGTTGGAAGGGACCTAATAGATCATCAAGTCCAACCCCTACCACAGAGCTCAAGGCTAG
>JAOXOE010000441.1:42273595-42306200 GCA_028565055.1 Phoeniculus purpureus
TCACGCCGTTCACCACCACCCTCTGGGCTCGGCCATCCAGCCAGTTTCTAACCCAGCGAAGAGTCCTCCTGTCTATGGCATGAGCCACCAGCTTCTCCAGCAGAATGCTGTGGGAAACGGTGCCGAATGCCTTATGTGCAGAGCAATCAGCTGACCCAGGCTGGAGCACCACCCTGATGCTTAAATTCTGCCTGTTAAATCCAACCCTGTTCCCCCTGCACCTGCTTCAACAACTTTAGAAGTGCTACAGTCATTGTCCATCCCAGAGAGACTCTTGATGCAGCTGTTATTTCAGGTGACCCCTAAAGGATGTGCTGTTTACCACTGTTTTTTCAGCTATAAATCACTGCAGTTCACAAAAATCCCTCAAAATCCTAATTTTAAGAAAAACTTGGGTTCTGTTCGGTGAAGTGAGGTGGTCTAACCCTTGAGCCTCATCTGAATCACAGGAATCAGAGGCTCCATCCTGTGTCAGGACCAGCTTTGAGGATTAATCCCCGTGGCTAAAGCCTCCAGAAAAATCTGCTTTGGCGCAAGTCCATGAGATCAGGCTCCTGTAAGCACTGGTGAAGGGTAACTCACAAACCAAGGGCTTGCCTTCTGTTCTCCTGCATTTCCTCCACAGCTCCAAGCAGGGAAAAGCTGGCTGAAGTCATTCTTTCTTGTACAAATCTGAGAAAAGTAAGGGGGATGCAGCTTCTTAAGGATGCACACACCCATGGCTTACCCCTCGTACTCCAAGGAATGAAGCAGCAGCAGTATTTTCCAGGTTGTTTGTATCCAAAGGACAAGAGCACACTCAGACGCTCCTGCCTCAGTTTCTCCTTCTTCTCCCTGCCTGTGCACTGCAGGTCACAGAATCACTGAGTCTGGAAAAGCCCTCTGAGCTCATCCAGCCCAGCCCAGCCCATGACCTAACATCACCACAATCAAATAGACCAGGGCACTAAGTGCCACATCCAGTCTGTCCTTAAACACCTCCAGGGATGGGGACTCCGCCAACTCCCTGGGCAGTCCATTCCAGTGTCTGATGATGACCCCTTCTGTGAGGAAGGGCTTCCTAACATCCAAGCTAACCCTCCCCTGGTGCAGCTTCATGCCCTGCCCTCTCGTCCTGCTGCTAGTTGCCTGGGAGAAGAGCCCAACCCCCACCTGACTACCCCCTCCCTTCAGGTACTTAGAGAGGGATAACTCTTCCCTGCCCCAAACCATTCATCCAACGCTGGCTGCATCCAAGTGAACACACACTCGCTCTTTGCCTGTGGGTGAGGTGACTGCCTTACCTGAGCAGCATCAGTGAGAGCTTCCAAAAGCACTGAGAGACAACAGGGAGGGCTTCAGAGGCAATAGAATCCCCAGCAGTGCTGCTGGATTTCTGATGCACACTACCAGAAGGTACTTTTGGGGTTGGGTATAACTGAAAGAAACCTCAAAGGATCCTCCCTGAATTCCGAGGCTCAGAAGCTTGCTGTTTAAAGACATTTAAATATTTCCCTGGAAATTATTGACCAAGGAAACCTTACTCGCAGTAGTATGGTTTCACAACGCGTTGAAAACAAAAAGGTTCGCAACGCTCATGACGGAGAGGGAGAGGGTTGAGGCCAGCAAAGACCTTAAAACAGATAGAAAAAGTTTCTCCAAATCTTTGATTTTCACTTGTGTGCTTGGAGTTATTTGGAGTTAGTTACTCAGCCCTTCAACTGACGAGTAAAAAACCCGAGAAGGCACTCGCAGAACTTAGGAAAAAAGGGCTCTTCCTGTGCATTTCTCAATGTTCCCGGGACTTCGATGCCAGAAAAGTTTTCTGAGAGCACTTCTTCCACAGGACTTTCCAAGAACACTTGGTTTACTGCACAACCACAGAGAACTCTGGAATCTGCACAGAGAGATAGGAAAGCTGTTTGTGCACAGACAGAGCTCACACAGTGGAAGTTTCACAGTTCAGCAAATGCATTTCTGGCTTATTTCATAGACCTGTAGAATTATTTTGATTGGAAAAGACCTTGAAGATCTTCAAGTTATGATCTTAATATCAACAAGGTGCAGAGGACCCAGTACAATGCGACTATACAGGAGTCACTGAACTTTGCCCAGGCCAAGTGGCACCTGTGTAGATGACTTCTACACTTTCCATCTGTCAGCTTATACATGAAACTGAGTGATCCTTGGTGCTCTGACAGCTCAGACAGCCCTTCAATTTTCACTTCATTAAAACAACCAACCAAACAAAAGCACGAGGAGAACACTTCTTTGTAATCACCCCCAGCTCTGTTTTCTACAGTGAAGAATCAGATTTGAGTTTTCTCTCTCCGGTTGTTCTTGGGCAATAGCAGGAGTGGTCTTTGCTCAGCAGAAGGCAAACATGTTCATGAGTCAGGACACCCTACTTCATAGAGAAGCCTTGTTTGTCATTGCCACCACTGATCCGCACAACATAACCCTTCCACTCCTCGCCAAAGGAATCGGCTGCAACCTCTGTGGCTATCCATTTCTCACAGAAACTTCGCAGCTTGCACTCATCATCCACATCAATGAGTTTCTGGCAGCCAGCAGCTGGGGAAGAGATGTTCAGCTTCATCCTGACCGTGCTGCCCTGCTTCTCCATCCCCAAGAGAGCAATTTTTGGATGGTCACTTTCTGATAGCAAGATAAAAATCTTGTCAATTTGCAGAAAAGGACTCTGGCTACTGTTTGCAGCTTGAACCACTTCCCATTTTATTCAGAATCATAGAATAATTATGGTTGGATGGTATGGACTTACAAGATCCTACACCAACCCAACCCACCATGCCCACTACATCACAGTTCCAAGTTCCACATCCACATGTTTTTTTAATATCACCAGGGATGGTGACTCCACCCCCTCTCCCTGGGCAGCCTGTTCCAACTCCTGACAGCTCTGTCAGGTAAGAAATGATGTCCAATCTAAACCTCCCCTGGCACAGCTTGAGGCTGTTTCCTCTTGTTCTATTGCTAGTTACTTGGGAGAAGAGACTGACCCTCACACCTCTCTACAACCTCCCTTCAGGCACTTGTAAAGAGCAATACAGTCTCCCCTCAACCTCCTTTTCACTTTTACTCGTATTTGAGGCTGTTAACAACTTCAGAAGACCCAGCTCCAATGAGCTTCTTCCAGAGCTGCAAAAACACACTCTGTGCCAGCCACGAGAGACTTCAGACCCAAAGTAACCAGAAGGCTTCTGCATCAAGTAGTTTGTGTGAAAATGGAAAAAAAAAGAGGAAAATAAATATTGTTTTCTAATTACTTTTATCGCTGAACAGCAGCATCAGCCGTAGATGGTGCAAGTCCTTAACTAGGCAATGGCAGCTTTGCCCACATAAAACTGCCTGCCATTCAGTCCCTGGAAACTGGAGCACCTTGAGATCAGCATGTCACAGCATGGAGAAGCGAGATGAGAGGGAAGGACATCCTTAATTTGGCTGGAGAGCAGCTGGTTCACTTCTTAATGTAATTAGCTCCTCCAGCAAGCCCTTCTGCTTCGAGTCAACGAGGCTAAAGCACACTTACTGCAATACAGAAGTGACATATCAACCACTTCCATCAAACATCTCAAACTCTGAGGGCTCATTTGTTTGCTCTTTCCAATATTAAAGACTAATTTTGATTTTGACTAAGAGCCTTTTCCAGTGGAACCATCCCTGGGAGGGAGCCGTGGCAACACCAGAGTATTCAATTAGTTGTCTGCTCTAAATTACTTGTGGAACTAGGAGCGTGTTCACATGGGCAGAATGCATCTTTGCAAAGAGTTTGCTGCAAGGGGGCTGCCATTGCTAACTGCTTTTGTCCCCCTCCTTTATAACAATATAGTATGTATTATCCATATATAGATAAAATCAATTATTTATACATAAAAATCTATCGTGTTCATTCAAATATTTATGTATTTTAAAGATAAAATATATTTTATATAAATATATTATTTATACATAGAACCATACATGTTATACATGAATATATTATTTATGTATAAATATATAAAGCTTTCTTACCTTGGAAAAGCTGCACCTACTTCTTCAACATTCAGCTTTATCACCATTTTATGACCCACTGCTTCACTGTTTTGTGTCTTACGACAAGACAAACAAGAAAGTAGAGACCAGTCAGTGTTAAGTTGCCCTAATACCTTCTCTTCATCAGCTTCTCCCACTCTCCAGTACTGAGAGAGAAGCACTGACTTCAGCAAAATTATTTTTTTCAGCTTTCGCAATTTAATTTTAGAAGAAATCCCCCCAAAAAATCCAGGCATTAGCCAGTGCAGAAAAACTAGCTGAAAAAAACACCCATCAGAAAAGTAAAACCCCCCCCCCCATTTTGGACAATTATTTTGTATTGGTTTTTGGGTTCAGTTTTGATCATTAGATATCTGATTAGATTCTTAGGTCCAGGACGAAAATTCTTGTTGATGCAGTAGAATTTAAATCTGTCTCTCACCTGGAGATTGCATGTTCCAGCCATCTCCAGTGGCTAACATTTCAGGGAGCCATCCATCATCCCAGCTTAAAAGGGAATCAAATGCTGAGATTTCCCCAAACCTGCATCTAAAATCTAGGCACAGTCCTGCCTTCCCCACAGCAAGTCCACAAGGAGGGATGCCTCAGCCTCTTTAGTAAAACCCTTTGTCCAGTTGTACAGAATCCTGTCTCTTCCCTGTACAAGGGGATCCTCCTGCACTGCACGTGTAAATAAATCAGGATTTTTAAGTGTGCATTGGTGGGCAACTTGATCTAGGCTATTCTCCAGCAGGGGGATTGGACTAGATGATCTTCTGAGGTCCCTTCCAATCCCTAACATTCTCTGATTCTTCAAAATATTCCCTACCTAGTCTCAAATCTGGACTAGCTGAGAGAAGATGATTTCTTGTGATTTCACACAAAAGCAATGCTAATAATTTAACCCTTTTCTTGCACAGAACTCAATACCGGGAGGAGAAAAAAAAAAAACCCCAAAACTCAGCAGGGCTGTTTGCCACTGGTTTATGACAAAGTTCCACATAACACCCAGCTCCTGAAGCTGGAAAGAAATTTCCATTTACCTACAGCAGTTCCTACTAAAAGAACAAATTAAGAAGAAGCACAAAAGCAGCAGAACATCTGAGAAGCCTTAATTCATAATCAGCTGGTAACTGGATAGTGAGCTGTAAGGAACCAGAAAAGGTGGAACAGAAGACCTGGAGCTGCTGGCAGGTGACCAGCAACTTCTAGCAGGAGTTGGTCACAGGTGACCTGCACACCTCTTAGAAACATTCAGCCAAAGAGGGACAACACTTGCTGCCAAATTCTCAGGAGGTTTTAGAAGCCAAAACGTAACTGTAGAGGGAAATAAAGCACAAGAGAATCCAGAGGCTCCCTCATACACTTTTAAGAGGGAGATCTCAGCTTTGCAAGGGTTGCAAGGGCTTATTACAACTGAAGTCATAAGCCCCCTGGATCCTTATCTCCCAGGAAAGTCCAGAACGACTGGACTTAATAGCAGAGATTTAAAAAGATCCATTTTAATTCAGCAATGACACTGATGCTCCTGTAAATCCTCTCCAAGATGCTTCCAACACAGGCATGGAAATGAGAACTAAGTTGTGACAACCAACTCCCTTGTAGACACTTTTCTCCTCTGTTTCTCTCTCATTCTGTGATTCTGTGTTCTTTGGCCTTTGTAGACAAAGCAAAAACAATCATTAGAACATTTTCATTCAAAAAGAAATAGATAAAACAACTTAACCATTTATTTGACTGCATTGTATTTAGACAGCTTGTACATTTTCATTACCCCACTGGTTTTTGTTCTCATCAAAAGGGATAAAGGACAGAAGAATATAATCCACTCAGAACAGCAGTCCAGCAGTTTGAGATACACTCGGTATTTCTGTAGATGCCCACCTGATACCTGAACTCCAGTATAGGTTGGGATGTTCATACAAGACCTGACAGAAGTTTAACATAGCGCTCAGTTTCAGCAATGTCTTGCAGCGCCCTGAAAAAGACTTTGCGATGTACTAGGTGGCTCCAGTTAGATTCTCTACTTCTCTTGAAGGTGATGAACCTGATCGTTTCTTAAAAACAACATAATGCAAACATCCAGCCAGACATGATGCCAACAGCAGCATCTGGGCAAATTTCAACATAAAAGTGACAGACTCCTTAGTTAAGATTTGTCAATGCAAAAGGCGAGAGGGGAGAGGACTGTGTTTTAGCAACAGACACAACAAAGAACCAACTTCTCACTGCTAGATTTCTTTAGAAAAACCTGTTTTCATCTCTCTGCAAATTCAAAGCTTCGCACTCAATATCCAAATCCCAAGCAACACAGAGAACAAATCGGTCTCGTTTAACACAAACACATACAGCATCAGCATCTGCCATAGTGAACTGTGTGTTAACACAGCAGCAACGTCAGAACCTGTCAGGCAATGTGCTCTCATTCAAGAGGAACGTGCTCCTATTTTGCGCAGCCTTTTCAAAGGGCTCATGGCTACAACTGCTTCTTACAATGAACAAACCAGAATTGTATTTGAAGTTTGCTCAGGAGTGATGGCTTTGGCAGTGCCTTCGTGAAAAGCCATTTCGGCTCAACTTCTACGCCGGCTTTTGAATCCAGACACCCACAGCTTAAATATTAACCAATACAGAACTTGCCTGTCTGGCTTTACGGTTTTTAATCATCAGCAGACACACAAGACAGCCTAGTTTGCAATTTGAGATACAAGTCCAACGGCTGTTAATAAGGTGCAAAACCTCCCCAATCTGTCTGCTCGGCTCAAGCAAGCCAGAGCAGTCACTACATCCTGGACCACTGCAATGTGGTTCAGAGAACTTTTTTGACTGACCTTAATGTTACCAACATGTAACTACGAACAAAACTTCCTGAAAACGTGCCCCAGAACAACTGGCAAACGTGAGGGATTGGGATAACATGGAGGGAAGATTTTAGTCGTGTCACAAGGCAGCAGTGGCGACACACAGGCTTTACACTGAACTCCAACGTGCTCTGTGAGTAACAGACTTGGGCAGCACCATTTTAAATGCGAGTTTTCTTTCCTGAGGGGGAACAAACCTCCTCAAAAAGCACAAACGGCATCTACAAGCAGAAAACTCAGAAGGGCCATTTTCCATGAAAAAGACCTTTTATTTTTCAAATACAATTCGGAATTTGTACATGGTAAGAAATGCCCGTCACCATGTGCGATTGCTCTGTGCAAAGTAAGGCTTGCCTTGAAAAAAAAAAAAAACCAGTTTTCCTGCACAGGGCTCTTTTCCAAATGGTACTGGAGGTAGGGGGTTTGTTGGTTTTGTTATTTTTTAAATGTACAGTAATTAGCAAAAAAAAAAAAACCAACCCCAAAACCAAACCCATGATTCAAACCAAACCCTAAAAGAAAAGAGTGTAGTAAGGCAAATCTGGAGAGTTCACTCAGCTACACAACAGCCGAGTCACTGAGAGTTCATCTTGGATTTTTTTCCCCCCCCACAGATTACATAGGTTCTTCCACAAGTCAACTAATAGTTTTTTTTTTATCCCAAAGTGGAAAAATCCACCACCCCAACTGATTCATAGAACTGGGTGATATAATCACACTGAACAAGAAATCCCAGACACTGGCATTACTGAAAGAAATGGGATGGGTATTGGTGAAGCCTATGGAAACCCAATTAAAGAAAGGGAAAATAAAACCAAAGCAAGAGCAAAGGCAAGAGAGAGGGAGAAAGACAAGTCCTTCCCTGCTGCTTTGATTTCGGAGGGGAAAAATCCCCCAATAATTTAGCTCACATAAGTTCAGAGAAAATGAGAGCAGCTAAAAATGGATACAATACACCTCGAAATTTATTTCCAAGATCAAGAAGAACCAAAGATTGAAGCATTTTAGAACACTGAAGCAAAGCAATTTGAGAAGTAAAATAATTGTTCCAACTATCTTAGAATAGCTGGGTTTTTTCAGAGCTTTTAGCAATAATTTTGATTAAGTTAAATCATCCCAATTCACATTAATTTTCTATCTCTTCTTCAAAAAGAAGTCCCTCAACTCTTTCAATTAAAAAAAGTGCATCCAAAACCAGTAGAGATTTACTGGCAACATCAGGTTCTCTTTTAGCAGCTACTCAAAAGGTTTTCAAAATAGCTACCACTCCTCGCTGTAAGAAAAGGAGGGCTTTCCAAACCCTTGTTTGGGAGAAGTTATCCAAATTATAAAAATCTGAAATAATTTATTATCAAATCCAGAATTTAAATAAAAGCAGAAATTTTCTCGCAAAGACAACTGAAGAAAGTAAAAGAACAAAAGCATGCACTCCAAACTTAGAGGTGAAGACAAATATACTTATCTATACAGGCACTGGCAGACGCAACGTAATGGTACTGTTACTTGTTGTAACGCACACCCCACCCTACAATACATTTGTTTTCATCCACTAATCACTGAGGTACCAATATTTAAAAATGGAAAAATTCAATATTGAAAAATAAAACCTAAAATTGAAGCCTTGTTTGTCTTTCTCTCCAGAAAACTATGGCATGTTTTTTTATGAAATGTTAGTGTACTCATAGAATTTTATTTTACAATCTACATTGGCTTTTTTTTTCCCCTCTCTTTTCCTGGAACAGAAAGTCACGTTCCACGTTACAGGTTCTTTGATCAAATGGTCACTGTGTTATGTCATACAGTCAGTAGACTTGCAAAATGAATGACCGTATCTTGGCTATCAAGTGGCACATCTTGCTGGTACCAAAAAGAACTCGTAAGATTGAAACAATCGGTTTTTAATTCTGAACGAATGCGCCATGCCAAAGTGCAACAAATATGTGCGACACTCAATGAGACACTGACAGAAAGAGCTGCATGGAATTTACTAAGTCCACCTGCAAAGCAATTTTTTTACAAATTGCAATGCATGCAAAGGACAACTCTGCGCTGTTGGGACGTCAGTCGCTTGATGTGATGGTTTCTTTTTTAACGCAGCCATAGTTTAAGACGCAGTGCATCAACTCCATTTAAATAGTATCTGAACAGCCTCTTGTCTCGCACAAAACCAAGGTTCTCATAAAGTTTCAGAGCAGACTTATTTGTGATTTCTGTTTCCAACACGACCTTTAAGAGAAAAAAAGAACAACGCATTGTATTAAAAAGTGGTTGCAACTACACAACTACTGAAGCAATTTCAAGGTCAAGACACGCTTATTAGCAATGGAGTTATCTTCTCCTCCTGACTTATTCAAGCAACCCCCATCCATTCCATGTGTAAAAAACAGCAGTTAAACAACAGTTGTAATTGTGAACAAGTTTCATTCATATCAAGATTTAATTCTTTATTGTAATTAATACTCATTACCCAACAGGTTTAAAAAAACCCCAAACCCAACACCACCCAGCTCCCCCCACCCCCCAAAACCACCAAAACGCCCCACAACACAATGCAGCAAATACATCAGGGTCCAAAAAACACTTAGAATTTTGAGTAAGCAACTCAGCTTTTTTGCATGTCCTTAGAACTTGCCATGAGATTCTCTTTAATCATTTAGTGTCTTTGACCGCTAATTTGACAGATTTTGCACCTAAATGCACGCTCCAGCACTCTACAAGTGATTGCTGGACTCACCAAGTACCTGTGCTCAGCACAATCATCCCAAATTCAAATCACAGTGCCTGTCAGGAAAAAAAGCAGCTTTTTCCATCTATTCTAATCACCACGTTTCCAAGATGCCAGTCATCAACAGCTCAGACCAAACTCAAGCGTAAAAGTAGTTCAAAATACGTTAACAATAAAAATTGCCTCAGAAGTCTCAAGTAGAGGCAAAAAACTACATTGCTGTTAATGAGAAGTTAAATACAAATCTGAAGCCACATGCAAGTGATAAAAACTTGTTCTGCCTCTTTATTGTGGTCCAACTAAATTATTTAAAGATGTTGATATTAAGGACAGGGTTGTGGTTGAGCAAGAACAGGATTCAAAGCTGAACTAACAAGCTGACTGTCTAGTCTACGCAGAATCCCATGACAAAGTACATTCACCTACTAAACAAGAGCTGATGGACACTGTAGAAAGATCATACAATGAAAACAACAGTCTAAGCAATGTCTGCAGCAAACCAGTGATCGCTGCTGGTGCTAGGTCCCCTAAAGGCTGTTTCTAAACTTGGTGCAGTCAGAACTGTATACATAATTCTCCCTCAAACACAAGTAACCTACCCCATCTCAAAACCTAGGACTCCCTTCTCTTCCAATAAGGAGCAAGAAAACTACTTAACAGCCCTCCCAAACACAGAAACCAAATACCAGCCTGTCTGCGTAGAACACTAAGTCAATCTACTTTATGGACTCTGTGGCCCTACTGCCTTCAGGCAGAGACTTTATTACCCACATCTCTTTCACTAGGCTTGTTGCTGAGTTACTCCAAAAGGCAACCTGGTAGAAAACCTGTCCTTTCTCTCTCCCTCAAGTGTGTTTTCTCCGGTCTGAGGAGTGGTTAAAGCCAATGTAAAAGACTGAGGGAGGCAGCCAGCAGTTAGACCAGTCACCTTTAAATGCATTTTTAACTTTTGTTAGTGTATACATTGAACCATTACTCAAGTTTCAAGCTACTCTAACCACATTCCAGGGGATGCTTCTCCCTGTGCTTGAATGTAAGAATGAAGAAAGGATAGCCTGGGTCTAACAACCCAATGATAGTTCCATTTATGAAAAATAACTAAGTCACCCATTAAAATATTAATTGCAGTTGCTAAACTGCAGCAGGACAGCCCACTGCACCCACACACTTAATACAACTTAATTCTTACCATAAGTCTAAAAATTGAATTGGAGATTGGATTCCTTTAGCTGGCACCTCACAGAATACTACCATCAAGTCTCATGACTTGACTGAGTACTCTTAACATCCTTAATCCACTAAAATAGGTAACTGCTACTTAATACCAAGTAATGGAAGTGCAATAGTTGTCCTAAGAGTGCTCTTTTCTACATAATCACCTGCACTGCACAACTTTTTAATGCAAATTAAAGCAAAAGCATTAAGACAAAGAGCAACTCTGATCTCTGTAAATCCACCGTGCAAGAGGACTATTATTTGAACTGTCAGCCACAAAAAGCATTTGCTCTCTTAAACATTTAGTAACTGGCAGGGTGATGTAATGAGTCTGTATTCAACTGCAGGCTCAAACACCTTGCAGTGCTAAAAAGACTTCTGACATGGCAGATCACTGAATTTAAGGGAGTGGTTAAATGCAGAAATTCAGGTTTGTTGGAATCCCACCACCTGAGTGAATGCTCATCTTGAAAGCAAATAAAGAGATTTGCTCTGGTATTTCTAAGGAAGACTTGGCACAATGAAAACTAATTCCCTGAGCTCAACAATACTGTGTTGACCTCAAAGGGCTGCAAACAAGTTTATTACCTAAAAAGGAAGCAGTCATATTTTATGCAAATTTCATTAGCTTCATTTTGCAAAGGAATCATCTCTTCCTCTGTGAGACTTTTCAAATAAAGCTCTAAGCCCTCAATCACTACATTTATTTCAAGTCTCACAGGGTCTATTTCACTGTAATAATAAGCACAACCACATCTTCCCCTAGAGACCAGCAAAGGTCTGACTGGGTTTAACTGCATATCTGCAGAAGTCATAACATTCTGAAGGCTGCTACCTGTATTTTAAATTTCACAAGCCTAATGTTTTATCTCAACTGGTTAATTTTAGCTGTGTTTATAAGCAAGAAATCTCCCATAGGGGAGTGCAATGTTTCTTGTTATGTTTTCATATACTAAAGAAAAATAGAGGTCAAGATTTCTTGCTTCTTTAGTTTGAACTTTGAACTGAGGCTCAGAATCCAAGTCACAGAATGACTACAGCCAAACTAAATAAGCAAATTAAGAAAGTGTTCTCTGCGCTTACAAAAGAGGTTGTAAGTCTGGCACGTTATTACGATTCGAGCTATGGGCGATTCTCCTGTGTCCTTAATCAGCAGAGTCATAGAATCACAAATTTTTTTAGGTTGGAAAAGACCTGTAAGATCACAGAGTCCAACCATTAACCCAACTGTCCCAATGCCACCACTAAACCCTGTCCCTAAGCTCCAGATCTGTAAGAATTTTAAACACTAGCTGACCTAGCTCTTAAAGACAGGTAGCACACAAAACAGACCACTAATACTTCAGATGAAGAGCAAATTAAGAAGCAGCTAAAATGTCAACAGTTTGATAACTTCAGTTACCATCTATAAAACCCTAATTTTTCTAAGCGTGGTACACCCCAAAGCATCACAAATTCTCATGAGGCTCCAACTCCTTTTCACATTCTACATTTTGACAGGACAAGAGGAAACAACTTCAAGCTGCACCAGAGGAAATTTAGGTCAGGCCTTGGAACAGGGAGGGGGCTGAATCGCCAACCCTGCATGTGTTTCACAGTCATGAAGGGCTGGAGCTTAGGAACACGATTTAGCAGTGGCCTTGGGACACTTAGGTTAATGGTTGACCCTGATGACTTTAAAGATCTTCTCCAACGTAAAGAGTTACGTGATTCTTTGATTTTGATTAATAAAAACCTCTTTAAAGTCCCACTTACTATAGAGTTTTACTTTGATTAATCACCAGTGACACAGTGCATTATTTCAGGAATACAAAGTGAGTTAACTGTATGCAGAATACCTACAGCCATTCATTACAGATGGGAAACCGACTGAATGAACAGCTCCTTTCTAATTGTGATTAAGGGGTGTAACAGGCTCACGTGATGGTGTGAGGCAGTACAATTTGAGAATTCCTTATTAGTGAAAACCAAGCAAGCACACACAATTCAGACACCTACTTATTGGAGTCAGCATGTACTTTCCTTTTTTACAGAATAAGAAACATGTCTCCAAAACTTTGGAGATAGGAGCAAAACTATTCACCTTCACTTAATTTATTTCCATAGGTCACATTTTCTATGCAGCCAGCTCATATATTCTAAATCATTGCAATCTACTGGAAACTCAGGCTGTTATAATAATATTGAAAACCTTTGATTTTCTGTCCCAAAATTAGAATAAACATGAAATGCCTGAGAAAGTCACCACAGAAAAAAATATTAAAAAATTAAAATATCCCTCAAGTTTTGTAATATTATATCCAGACACCCCAGCTCAAAGCCTGCTGTCAAGTATTTTCTTCAGGCTTGAAGGTTATTTCTAGTTCAACCACCCACCCCCAGCATCAGATCACTTCGCTTGTTTCTATTCTAATGTAGGCCATGGCCAGCTCCTCCCCTCCACACAGATTCCATCCCAGCCAATTCACTTCTTCACTTACCCCAGCTTCCTCAAGCCAGGACTCAACTTCGGCTGGAAGGACACTGCTTCTCAGCTTTGAAGCATAAACTACCTCCTAGGCAGCTGGCTGAGCACAGAAGTTGCACTGTAATTCACTTGTTCCACAGGCCTGGCTTAGTTTATTCCCACTAAAACAGCTTACAGGAAAAAATATGCCCTTAATTACTAAAATATCACAGCACATGTGAACTGCCAGCGCATCAGTAGTGATTTTTCAAGATTTTCATCTATGAGTGTTGTATAAATCCTTCCTTTTAGAGGACTCCATGTTTATACCTCAAAAGCCCAACCTATGCTACTTTGAAAAGCAACACACTGAACAAAGCATTTATCACAGTCTGCACCACAAGTATATTTACAGCATCTATTCCATAAACAGATTGAAGGAAAGTTTCTAAGCAACCTTTGGAAATTTTTCATAACATCCACAGCTGCATATTCATGGGTTTAGTCCTATCCCATGTAACTTTCAGAAAACAGCTCCTATTTTTAAGTTACAGTTCATCTTACATCAAGTAGCAGCATCCTATTTTCAGGATGCTTTCTTAGGGGATGCAGAAAAACATCCTAGGAGCAGCAGAGATGATTAAAGTATTTACACACCTCACAAAGACAAATTATCATGATGCACTCCTTCATGTTTGATCAGCTCTAGGCATCAGTTAGACAGGCAGACACTTGTTTTCCTAAGAACTGTTGCAAAAAAACCCAGAGCTTTTAATGGCTGGTCAATGACCAAACACATGGCAATCCATCGTGTGGTACAATAACCAACATCACTATTTGGTACCACTTTGAAGAAGCCCACACTCAACAGCAAAGAAAAGACAAAAATGAGGAAACACTGGCTATTTGGCTGTAGATGACCTGTACATGAAAGAGAACCAAGCACACATGGATGTCTCTGCTTGCTGGAGTAGAGTCAGAAATAGACTCTGCTAGTGCTCCAAAAGGTGCTTGTTTCAATGAGCTCCTGTTTCAAAGTTCTGTGCCAGCACAGGACTCAGCTGATGCAAAGCTCTGAAGAAGCAGGACCCAATTCTCCCCCTGTACAGGGCACTGGTGAGGCCTCCACTGGAGTACTGGGGGAAATTCTGGGCCCCTTGCTTCAAGGACATTGAGGGGCTGGAGTGGGTACAGAAGAGCAGTGAGGCTGGGGAAGGGACTGGAGGGAGTGTCTGATGAGGAGAGGCTGGAGGAGACTCATGGGGAACTTATCCCTCTCTACAATTACCTGAAGGGAAGTTGTAGACAGGTGGGTGTTGGGCTCTTCTCCCAGGCAACTAGCACCAGGATGAGAGGGCAGGGCCTGAAGCTGCACCAGGGGAAGGTTAGCTTGGATGTCAGGAAGCACTTTCTCAGTGGAAGTGTGATCAGACACTGGAATGGACTGCCCAGGGAGGTGGTGGAGTCCCCATCTCTGGAGGTGTTTAAGGACAGACTAGATGTGCCCTTAGTGTCCTGGTCTGGCTGATGCGGTGGTGTTTGGTCATAGGCTGGGCTGGATGATCTTAGAGGTCTTTTCCAGCCTCAATAATTCTGTAATTTGTTGAGAATCATCCCACAAACACCATTACACAGTTCCCAAACTAGAACTGAAACTCAGCCACATCCATCCAGCACACACTCGAAGGAGCTTGAATTCTAATGCCTTTGATTAAAGAGGACAGTGATACTCTGAAAAATACCCTCTGAGCTAACACAAAGAATTTATACAGCACCTTAAATGAAAATATGTGACTGAGACTTAACAAGGTCTCACTGCAGACCAGCCTGTAATCCTGACCACATTTATTTCACTTTTACAAAGATAAACAGTAAGATGGCTCTTGCACTAAGTTTTACAGTGGTAAAAAAAGAGAAGCCAGAGAGAAGAGATCATTAACCCTGTTAAATAGTCCAATTTAGAAATGAAGCTACACAAGAAGTAGTTGCCATTCAATCAGAAATTGTAGGCAATTACTGCAACTCTGGTACCTTCAGTAGAAACAGCCACTTCTGCTACTGACTCTGGAACAGTGGGGAAATCACTTCCCTGCATCTCAAACCTCCAATTGTGATGTGAACAGTGTGACACAATTCATCTATACTGACAGTTGGTCAAGGGAGGTGATTCTCCTCCTCTACTCTGTGCTTGTGAGATCCCACCTGGGGGTCCAGTTCTGGAGTCCCCAACATAAGGACACAGAGCTCCTGGAAGGTGTCCAGAGGAGAGCAACTCAAATGATCAGTTGGAGCACCTCCCTATGAGGACAGGCTGAGCAAGCTGGGGTTGTTCAGCCTGGAGAAGAGGAGGCTCCCAGGTGACCTTCTAGCAGCTTTCCAATCTCTGAAATGGGCTGCAGGAAAACTAGGGTAGGACTTTTGACACAGGTGCATAGCAAGAGGATAAAGGGTTACAGATTTGAAGAGGGTAGGTTTAGGTTGGACATAAGGAACAAATTTGTTGCTGTGAGGGTGGTGAGATGCTGAAACAGGTTGCCCAAGGCAGTTGTGGCTGTCCCATCCCTGGCAGTGTTGAATGCCAGGTTGGATGGTGCCCTGACTTACCTGATCTGGTGAAGGCGCCCCTGCTTATGCAGAGGGGTTGGAACTAGATTACCTTTAAGGTCCCTTCCAACCCTGACCATTCTATGATTCTAATATTTCATTTTTTTTATGTCATGAACATTCTAGTAATGGCAAGTGAATTTGAGACCATAGTGGAAAGCAACAGCAAAAACTCTATCAAAAAAAACATCTTTTTTGGTAAGTTCAATGCAGCAAGTAGTAAAACAGATTAGAGCAAAGCATGTTACCTATGAAGATAGAAGCAACAAGCCAAAACAAAGGCCTTAAAGAATGACAGAACTATCAGATTGCACTGAACTGCCTGAGAAGAACATAAATCAGAGAGCGGAGGGTGAAGACACCGATAAGCAGAGGCATGAAGGAATCTGAAGTAAAGCACAAACACCTCAGACCATGAATGAAGCCAGGACATATGCAGAGATGCTGCAAGAGGTGTAACACAACAAGTGGAAAAATAAACAGAGTGTGTGCCAGAAGTCCTGTAGCTTTGCATAAGAAACTTCATCACAGCACAGCAAGGCAATTGAGGGAGCAGTTGAAACAAGGTAAGAGAGATCAAAGGATCATTAACTATGACACACTGTAATGACACAGCCCTCCCATGTCAGGAACAAGCTAACAACTCTATTGTATCAAGGAGATGAAAATTAAAGGGACGGATAACCAGATTAAGGAGGCTGGATGTAGGGAGATTCCTCACAAGTCAAACTTGGCACACAGAGATAATTAGTAGCTTTATATATATAAAAAACTTAAGGACTGTAATCTGATCAAAGGAAAGACTAATATCATATAAGCCAGAGAAAGTCTGACAGTGATTCAGCCGCTTTCCTTCCAAGACTTCACTGACTTGCTAAATCATTTGAGTTCTGCTAGTGCTAGGGGCTGTCAGAACAGCCTGATGACTGGCTGTGATAAAACCACATCCTGCAATATTATAGCACATTCTGTTCCAGTACCAATGTGTATGCTGAAAGCATGGCAGCATTACACACAATGTGCATGTTACGCTGGTCTGCTGTACCTTTGAAAGCTTTGAAGGAACACGTGCCTGAGATGGAAGGCTGAGATGGCTTCACATATGAAACAAAACCTGGAATGCTGAATTTTAGCACTTATACATCTAGAAAATCCTGTTCCTACTTGTGCCATACATTTTTGAGGTCATTTTTCCTTTTATAGTAAAAAGGAATAGCTTCTTACCAATCCATTTCCCACCAAAAAAAAAAAAAATCCTGTAGAAGAAAAAAAAACCTGTGAAATGAATCCACATAGAGGAGAAATCAAACCATTCACATTATTAAAATATTTGATTATAAAATCTTACCTCATCACAATCTCCTTCAACCATAGCATAAATAGCTTTCTTAACCAAGTTTGTACCTGAAATACAGATTTCAGTAAATGTCAGAGTTGCAGTGCAAATAAAAAATGCTGGTTTATATAGGACTAACACATGAGCTACCTACATGACAACTGACAAAAGCAGGAAGGAAGGAAAGAAGCACCATGTTGCAGTCGAGTTGCAGTCTCCAGTTCGAATATTTAAAACAAATTGTAAGAGTTATTTAAGAGACACTCAGCTCGAGTACAATATTCTTCTAACACAAGGATATTAGAAACAGGCTTCTATGTTTAACATAGCGTTATATATAGCCTTCCAAGATGTGATTCATTGCTTTTTGTTGCATTTCAACTCAAAATCTGCAGGAACGTTACTTGAAGGACATTCATCTTCCAAGGGAATTTCCTCTTACTAAAACAAATGCTTCTATTAGTAACAGAACTTACGAAACCACTTTTCTCATGGCTCACTCCCATTTGGATTTGCTAGTATCTAAAAATAAACTCGCACCCATCCCTTCCCCTCAGCCAAGCATTAAATTTAATTCTTTATCATTATTTTTCATCTACTTCACGACAGTTCTACAAATGTAATATCCCTACCTGTCTGCAGAATTGGGGGTGAAATTGAAAGTTGATTTCAAAGTTATTAGTGGAAAAAACTGCTGTTCAATGAAATTGCATAAATCTCACTTCCATAAGAAGGCTAAGGAAAAGGAAAAAAAACCCCAAGGAATCTAGAGAATGTTTTAAGGTATTCTCAAAGCTTTCATCAATTAAGAGTTTCACTGAATGCACGTCAAAGCTTTACTACATTTAAAACAGATCTTCAGGCTAACAACAACGTGGCAAACAGACAATAGTCAACATATATAATGCTAAATTAAGGAAGTCTTTAAATACCATTTCTGTTAATATCATCCTAAAATAATCAACTGACTACAGCGAGGGAAAAAAAAAATCTTGCTGAGATTTTCATAACAGTATTAGTTGTGATCTACTTATGAATCCAAGCACCTGCAATTAAATTATGGCAGACTCCCTCATGACTCAGCTAAAAGTAAAGGAGAGACAGTGATTTCTCAGTGTCTTCTTCCCTCTGCTTCAATACAGAAACCAACAATGGCTTTGGAATTCCACTGGAGGGAAAAAATTCACACATGCTTGAATAGTCATGATAATACTCAGTGCTTTGAGTTTTTTGGTAGTTTTTGGGGTTGGGTTTTTTTTAATAAGAGGAAAGCAAACAATGGTACCATTCTGCAATATATCACCCTATTTTTCCATTGCAAGTAACGTTATGTCTTTAATCACAAAAGTATGAGCTGCTCAGTGCTAAGAGCGGTAAAGCTCGTATCCAGGCGTTAAAGCAAACATCTACATTTTAAGTTAAACATTTTACGTAATTTCACAATCAACAACACCAAAAATAGTTCCATAAAAACAAATCTTTAATTAAGGTAACTGGGATACTGATGTTAGAATGAAAAGCCTTTCATCAGAGCAAAACTGATTAATGAGAGAGGGAAAACTCCCAGCCAAGAGTGATTTCTTTTATCATTCACCTTCTGATCTGCATTTCAGTTAAACAGCATCACTCAACTATTTTTCTTCACTTATTTACTCAACAACGAGCTACATACGTTCTCCCCAACAGGAAATATATGCATAATTGATAGGGAAAAGCCAAGGAGTAAGTTCAGTGAAAATAAAAGACACACAGCAATGACAGCACATAAACCTCAAAGCGCTCCCCACTGTTATCTGACAGTGGCAACAGGCAGAGGGAAAGGGCTGCTCACTGTCTCTCTTTTTAGCTTTATCATATATAAATCTCATAAGACACTGCAGGTTATTTTATCCAAATAAAGCTACTGGGGAGTTTGTGTGGTTGGCTCAGGCGAGGATGACAGACAAACCACCAAGTCCTGAAGTTTGGTTCTGCTTAAATCTATACGACAGCTACAGTTTTTCCAACCTACAGGATTTAAATAAGAAATAACAACAAAAAAGACTATCCTTACCAATTCCTTTTCTTCTGTATTTGGAATCCACTGCTAACATGGCTATATAACCTCTGCGGAACATCTTTTTGTGCATATCCAGCTTGCAGACGATGGCACCTACACACTCCTCACCTACCATGGCCTTGAAAGAAAAACATACACGTATGCATGCTCAGTTTGGTATCCAGAGAGCTACCAAAAAGTAGTAAACCAGTTCATTTTAAGTAAAACAGGCACATAACATCTGTTGGCATAAAGCTATAGATAAACCAAACTAAATATATTTTTACAACTACTCCAAGTAAGATTAAAGGATTCAGATTTCTTTATTCATTCCAAGTTACAAGTCAAACAACAACCCATGAACTGTCCTAGAAAGAACCACATTATTATTCCACAAAGTCTACATGCAAGAACATGTGTGACAGAAAAGACGGGGGAAAAAAATCCTAGACCAGGTTAAGACATAAATCACCCTTTCACAGGGGCTGCTGCAGAGATAAATCCATTCCTGCTCCACAGTGATGTGAATTTTCACGTACAAGGGCTGTGATAGGTAACACACTTAAGTATTCATTTGCTTTTTAATGTCAAGGCCACAAAGGATCAGAGAAAAGATCTTTCTGCGTTTTATCTTGAGAAACTGTAATTTTTAGTCATAGGATACCTGAAGAACAAACAAAAACCAAATCATAACTAATTTCACACATTTTAGCTGTTGAGAGATTTCACTTGTTAAGAGCTGTGCACTACCAGTTAATCCCATGGGTTTTGTCACAAAAACCATGGTCAACAAGACTTAAAGAACCCAACTTATCTCCAAACACTTAACCCACCTGCACAACCACTGTATTCACCAAGACTTTACCACCAAAGAGTGTAAGAAAAAAACTAAGTCTCATGTCATGTTAAGGATTAGGCAGCAGGAAAGATTAATGACATCATAACCTGCAGCAGTAAAACAGAATAGCACTGCAGAGTAGGGTAGCATCCAACAGGCGAATGAATTACTACACGGTTAAGATTGACATGAATAAAAAAAGAAACTCTTCATTGTCCGAATGGGTGTCTGAGTGGATGCACAGGCTTGGACAGACCTGTATCTACAGTGGAGGGACTAGGCTTCAGCTCAAGTGTAGCAAGCAAACCAGGGCTGCAGAGCATGATCGGCACAAACGTGTACCAGAGGCACAAGTGCTTCTGGATAATCCAAATTTACAACAGCGAGACATGTCAGATGAAAGGACTTGCCAGAGCCAGTATCGTCCACCTGCAAACCCAGCACTTGCTTCTTCAAAGTCTGTGGTGCACACTCTAGACTGAGACTTTTTTGAATACAGCTTGTGGGCTAAAGCTCCTCAAACAACAGATTCTTTCTGGCAAATCACTTTGCAGGTACAAACACGTAGTTTCTTCACCCCAAGAATAATATATTCTAGCACCTCTACCTGGACAGTGGGTTATCAATTGAGTTACCTATCAATCAGGAACAGTACCCAAGGTGAAAGAGAGCCAAAGGGTCGTTTATGTTGGAAAAGAACCCCCAAGACCAACTAGTCCAAACCACTAACCTCACTGTCTCAAGGCCACCACTAAACTCGGTCCCCAAGCTCCAGATTTCCACGACTTTGAAACACATCCAGAGACGTTAATTCAAGCCCCTCTCTGGGCAGCCCGTTCCAAGGCCTGAGGACCCTTTCAGTGAAGAAGTTTTTCCTGATATCTAATCTAAACCTTCCCTGGGAGAACCTGAGGCGGCTTCCTCTAGTGCTATCATCTGTTACTTGTGAAAAGAAACCAACCCCCACCTCCCAACAACCTCCTTTCAGGCAGGAGTAGAAGCAGCAGCTCCAAACAATGAGCTGCAGTTCCAAAGCTCTATGATGCAGTGATCCTAACACTGTTTCCAATAGTTTAAGCTCACCCGGCAAATATAATTATTGCTAAGTTTTTATTTGGCAGGAAACCATAGTTTTTGAGAAGTATCCAAGAACAACCCTGAACAATTTAAACAACTGGCTTTTAAATCAACTAACAAAACTGCAGCATGATCTAAACGGATGGAAAGAGAAAGCCTCTAAGCAGTCTTTCATTTGTTCTAAGGCACAGTTTATTCTGTAAGGAAGAGCTGTACTTAAAACTAAAACTCTGTATGCAAAGTGTCAGCTCAAGGCAAGTTCAGTATCTCAGCTCAGACCTGAGAAAACCAGTGAGTTAAATAAAGAGTTATCATCATACAGACTGCTCATAACATTGCTATAATTATGCAGAGTACCTAGATGTAATCTTATACCTCACTAAAAAAAAAGAGCACACCACAAACCAGCGTGTTACAGTTATGCTTTGCCCTGAAATGAACACGTGCAAACTGCTGATCGTAAAGAGTCAGGTAGAGATTTCCTGAGATATATAGGATTTATTTATTTTCTAAAACACACTTAAAGCACAGTGTCATTCTAGACACTCTGTGTGTGTGTGTTCTTTCTTGTTCAGGGCACTTCTCAGAAAAGCTGTGTTCGTGAATCATATACTTAAGATGCTAAACGAACAGCAAAGAACTTTGTTTCAGTGATCAAAGAAGCAAATACCCACTGGTTTTACCACTGCTGCCAGAGTGCTGAATAAAGCGTGACTTTGTTAGCAGTTCCCCAAACTCTTAACTCTGTTCCTCTGTTTTCAGGCAGGTAAGTCTGCCAGTAGTCTATGGTTATTCCACTTACAAGAGAGAGAGCTGCATTTCCTCCTCAATTTGAGGGGTTTTCCCTGTTGTTTTTCTTCTCCTCTCCTTTCTCCTTCTAAGCTTATCTAAAGCTGAAAATTATCTAAAGCTAAAAATGAACTTACAAATGTAGCAAAATATTTGCTACATTTAATTCCCTGGAGAAGGTTAAATTATGTAAATAAAAGTCACCAAATAAACAAAACAAACCAGAAGACTGAAATAGGGTGAGTGGGGAAGAAAAAAAGCAATTCCTACACAACACCATTTATGAAAAGACAGGTATGGGCCCAATTTTATATTCAGGTGTATGAGAGCACTTGTAAATTTACACAATTTTACAAACAACCCAAGTTACTGTTAGAGATTATAAACTTCACAGAGTACTACAAGGTAGACTTCAATCGTAAGTCATTAGCTGGATTAACATAAAGGAATTCAAAGCCACTATTTGCATCAACTTTGTTCCTCTGAATAAGTTTAAATGTCTAAAACAAACTAGATTTTAGCATCTTCATACTGCAACCATGTAACACTAGAGGAGTCTACATACAACCACCTGTCAGTCAGCAAGAACATTACTTTGCAAAAAAGTGAACAATTGGCATTCATTTCATTAGCAAAGATGGCATTAAGGCTGTCAGACACACTCTGAGTACGCGGTTAATACCCAGATCCTGTGACATTTGTTCCTATCTAAAAAAAGATTAAAACAAAAATCTTGCCCCTCCAAGGGAAATGTTTTGCAATTCAAATGCAGCAGAACCTGCACTCCTACAGTACAATTTCCTTCCTTTTCCTCTTTTCCCTATGGTGACTCCATCCCAAAGTCTCACAGAAACAGCTCTGGTGAATCCTTTGGCTCACACAGAGTGATCATGTTACCAAATGCCATTAGAGGACACGTTTAGGCTAATGGTTTTAACCTAAAGTCTGGCAGTTCAGTCAGAGCTCTGTACAATACTGGGGAAATCACTAAGTCCCTCTGTTTCCACTCTACAAAACTGGACATGAGTTAACTCCCTCCTGTGCAAGGGCACTGCCAGATTAACCATACTTAACTGAGATGCTGCAGTGACTGGAGTTTTCACAAAGCTGCCAACAGTGAAAAGTAGCTGATATCCTGATGGCGCCTAAGAGGAAACTGGAATATGCAGTTTGCAAATTGGGAAAGGTCTTTAAAGAATTTCTTCCTATGTCTGCTAGAAAGAGACCTTTCAGACAGCTTTCTAAATTTTTTGGTTCTTCTTTTATGCCCCAAGTTATAAACAGCTGAAAAAAAAAGCCAGGAATGATGTCTTACAAGTTTTAATTTCTATAGGAAGTACACTTGGCCCCTTGAATAAAATCCAATTTAAAAAAAGGCAAAGCCTTAGTATAAAATAAGATCTTAACTGCAGTCATCTAGGATTTACAACACATCTAAAACCACTTACATGGAATTAATAGGTTATTTTTAAATCTGTGAAAGTTCAAATTGTAAATGCTGCTATAGCTAGTGGCAAAGTTAAGAACCCAAGAACAGCATGGATTTTCCAGATTTTTCTTAAAAGGCAGCTGGGCGGTGCAGCATCACAAATTACAGGAGAGGTTAACAGCACTCAGCCAAAACTCTGCTTTTATTACGTCCTGCCTTAGCCAAACTCTGGCACCCAGCAAGGTTTCCCAAGCTCATCTCTCCCACGCTGAAGTATTTTGAAAACTATTTTCTGAAATACTTAAGGTAAAAGTTCTAAGACTTCCATTTAGAACTGATAATGCTGCCAAGACTAGACGCTGCAGAGCAGTGGTTACTGTAGGATGTTTCAAGAGAAACTGGGCTGACAGAGCTCCTATGAACATGTAAAAAACCAGGCATTTACACGACATCCCCACTTAGCACATGGTGCTAACCTGCTCTTCCACAGACAGGCAAAACCTGAGTTTGAGCTGACAGCTGCAATTTGTGGAGAAGAAATCACCTCACAACAGCTCAGTCACACAATGCTGCAGTGAAACACGTCAGAAGTGACCATTGAGTATTCCCAACCTGCTACCACTGAGCAAGTTGTGAAGCCAGTTGCAGATATTAATTTTACTTTAAAATGAAAAGGCTTTGAAGGTTCCTATTATCTGCAGGGATATATGAAGTGGGATATAAACTTCTTTTTGGAGTGTACAGTTAGGAAGTGGTTTGATACAGCTAGAGACTAGTTAGGATTGGTCACAGGCCTTCCCTGCAGCTGTGCATTCTCTCTTTTTCTCTTGCACCACCATCAGTGACATCCTACTTACGACACATTTGGAGCCTTATACTAACAGAAACCTGACCCTAAAATACACACAGATGCTCATAAACGGTGGTGGTGGTGGTGGGAGGGTTATCTTGGCTTTCCAACTGAGAGAAACACAAGGTTGGCACAAGCCAGGATGAGGGAAGTTAAATGGAAAGAAAGGGAAGCAGCCCTTTTAGGTTGTAGTGCAAGGTGCACCTTGGGAAGGACAAGCTAAAACTCAGCCAGCTGCAAACCCATGAGATAACCATCAGGATTAACGTAGTATAATGCTTCAAAAAATGCTAGATAATAAAATTAAGGTGTTTAAGATGGTTCCCTGAAGAAACAGAGATAATTGATCTTTAATGAAAAAAATCACATCTCATCTACAATTTAAATAGTGCTGGTACTTCCCTTCACATGCTGAGAAAGGGAAAGGAGCCCGGGACAATGCAATGAGACAGGGCAGCATGTACTGCAAGACTTTGAAAAATGTGATGGTGACACACAGTAAAGGACCTGACTGAATCACTACAGATATTTTTTTTCAAATAAAATCAAACTCCCCCCAACTAATAAAAAGCAAACAAAATCTAAAACCAGAAGTGTGTGAGACCACAAGGCATTAAAGACAAAAGATTCTGTGGTATCAGGCATTATGCTTTCCTCACCATCCTGACACTGCTTTTGCTAACTGGAATATGCAGTCCCTGACTGAAGATAAATATTTTAAAGATACTTATAAAATAGAAGTTGTTCAGGAATCCATTAACTGCAGGAACAAATTAAATTATATAGAACAGAAAGTCTTCAGGACAGCCTCCAAAAAACAAACCAAAATATTAAAGCTGGTCACAAAAAATACACCCCAGAAGCCATCAGATGTGCCTCAACATACTGCAGGAATTTCAAATTAAGTAGACAACAACTGGCTAACTTCAGACATTCATAGCAACATACTCTACAAACTCAAAGTTTAATGTACTTTACATTGTTCCAGCTTTAAAAAAAAAAAAATCAAATACAGAGGTCAAGCAAAGTTTTGTTGATTCTTCAACACTATTAAAAATAATAAGAAGCTGTCACTGCAAAATAAGCTTAAGACACTTTCTTTTCTTGAAGTGATAGCTTATTCTTTGAATGCACTTACTGAAAATCATCTGGTTTTGTGCTGTCAGACAGCTTGCTAGTAATGTTTATAAAATTCTCAAGTTAGTCCCTGACAAAGAAAAAAAAAAAATCAGACAATTTCACTCTAAAGAAGTGTTTTATGATCTAATAGTACCCAATATTATCTTGGCATTACCAGTGATATGCTTGATGCTGAAAGCATGGACATCTGTAGTTGACAAGCACTTATTTTCAGCACAAGGTAAATCAGTCACACACAGAGCTCAGTGCTTAAAAGATGCCATTCTGCTCTGGTTAGCAGCCTTATAATGGCAAATGTGGCTTTGCATCAAACAGTGTTTTCAAGCATTTTCGTATTTCTTTTGTTCCACAAGGTAAAGCTTCGCTCAGCTTCCTGTAATCCTACTGTATTCCCTCTCTGGGGCTTTAAGAGGCTCGGTTCTGAAAAGCCTCCTATAAATCATATAAATCATGCTATAAATTATAGCAGGACCTAAACCAAGAACATTCAGGAAGTTTAAGGCCAGATGGATTCCATTAGCCTCGCTTCCTGTACTCATATCCTATTAAAATTTTACAGAGATACTACTGAATTGAAGGGTGTCTTGGCTGTGGCTAAATCACCCCTTTCAGAGAGGCAGCCAGCCTTGATTAAAACATCAAGAGAAGAATTAATCATTTACCTCAGCAAAGAAGTGCCTTACACTCCCATAAGCATTCTGCAGGCAGTTGTTCTATGAGTAAATCATACACACTAAGCTTCTACTGTGCACATACACTCCTCTGGCCAAACCGTACCTGGTTTCCTATACTTGTGAACAGATTATCATCCTAAAAGCACATTTTTTCAGCTGAGACACAAAATCTTCAATCAGAAGTGCTAAGCATTTAGCAAGACAGAGTGATAGCTAGATCAGTCTTCTCATTAGTGGGGTAGGAAAAAAACTAAAACTAAATACATCATTAGTACAGCAAGACAATCTAAGCAGCATAAGAATTGCTGCACTATCACACCTGTAAGAAGCAACACAGTTGTACCTTTCTTTTCCAAAGCTCATAGAACAAAAAGCCTACAAAACCATTCAGTCTCTTCTCCACATCTCACTTAACATCTACTCACGCTGAAATCTCTTTTAACACCATTGTGCAAGAACTACTAAGCACTCCTAAGACACTGGTGGACTAAGTACTTTCTTTTTAAAATACAGACCTAGGAACTGAAACGGAATGATAAAATGAGCTACCAAAGGTCACAAAAGTCAATGTCAAAACCAAGATTAGAAGCCTTGAATTCCTGGATCCCGGCCCTGTGCTCAAACCCTTTCCCCACCACTTAAAACATACATGAACAAACACAGGAACTTCAGGCATGTTTTACTTATACATGCACAAGTCATAGGGGGAGTTCATTAGGTGCTTCCACAGGTGCCTTCACACAGGCTTGGCCTTATCCACAAAAAGATTATTAGAAGTATTTCCACAAACGCCAACCCTTCTTTAATCTATTCCTCCCCAGCCCCAAACCACTCCCAACTCCTGCCCTCCCTGCCCCCCTGGCACTTACCAAAAAGCAAAGTTGTGGCCAGTTGTGGATAAAATACCTATATGTGTAAATGGAGTAGGGTTCAGACAGATCTTTGGTGATCAGTCTCATGATATCGGGCATCTGCAGCTCTGACTCATATCGGACGTATCGTATCGTTATGTCCTCCTCGGGCTGAGAGTCCGTTCCCGAGCCTTTCAAACTGCAGGCTGCTAAGGAACTGGAAAGTAGCCGCAGGGACTCCTCCTCCTCCCCTCCTTCATCCCCCTCCTCCTGCCCTTCCTCCTCCAAGCCAGTCCCTCCTGCCAGTCCGTTGCGGGCTGCAGTCTTAGCAGCAGTAGTAGCTGTGGCAGCAGGCTGGCTCCTGTCCCCTCTCGCCGCTGCTGCTGCTGGGGGAGAAGGAGGAGGAGAGGGTGCAGTCCTTCCCTGGGGAGGGAGGTGGTTGGTAAGGGAGGATGAGCACGGTGCTGTGGTCGGGGGCGATGACTGCTGCTGCTGTCCGGAGCCCATTGTTTTGCTGGCTCGCTTGTTCTCCAGCCCCTCGGGGGCTGCCCCTGCCTCCGAGCTGAGGATTTTGCTCTTGAGGGAGGCCCGCAGATGCCGCAGCTCGGGGCTGATGAGGCCGTTGAGCTGGTGGTTGTGGTGCGGGGGATGGTGGTGGTGGTGGAGGTGGTGCTGCTGCTGCGGCCCCCCCTTGCCGCCGTCGTTGCTGCCTCCTCCTCCTCGCTGCCGCTTCTGCCGTCCGCCCGCGAGTCCCTCCTCTTCCTCCTCCTCCTCTTCAGCCTCCTCGTCCTGGACTCCGGTGCAGGCGGCGGCGGCAGCAGAGTAGGTGGAAGAGGAGGAAGCAGCTCCCCCTCCTCCTCCTCCGGGGAATGGGGAGAGCGTGTCCCCCTGCGGGGAGAGGACGCTGCTAGGCCCCGGCGGTACCTCAGCCATGTCCTACGGGAGAGACCGACACAAACTCACCGGGGAGGAGGGCAGCAGACGAAACGGGGGCGAGGGAGAGAGAACGGGGGCGGCGGCCTCTTGAACCGCGCTCTCGGCGGGGGCGCAAACAAAGGCAGACACGGAGTCCGGGCCCCGCCTCGCCGCCCCGCCGCTGCCTCTTCCTGCCACCCCGCCGCCGCTGGGCCCCTTCCCCGCTGCCTCACGGGCCCCGGGTGGCCCCTTGCCGCCGCCGAGGCCTCCCCGCCCGCCGCCGCTCACTCACCGCCGCGTCTTCTCCGCGCCGCCGCTCCCGCTCCCCGCTCCGCCAGCGGCCGCCAAGCGCGGCCGCCGCTGCCGTAAACCCGCAGTCAAGTTTCCTGTCAGCTTTTACGACACTTCCTCCCTTGGCGGCGCGGCCTAGCGACGCCGGGGCGGGCAGCCTCGGTCTGGGCCCACCCTTATGGGGCCTAGCACGGCCCAGGCACTGGTACCAGTCCCAACAGGCCTCAGGAGGTTCGGGGAACCTGTCTTCGGGGTGCTAGGGTACGGAGGGCATTGGCCGCGGCCTACATGGATAAGGCCCGCATTGGGGACAGGCCCGGGCCGTGGGGCCCACTTGGCCCAGTCTGGTGTCCGGGTGCTGGAGTGTCTGGACACAGGTTTCACCTTCCTGTAAATAGTGCGGCAGTGGCACCAGTGCCCTTACAGAATCATAGAATGATTTCAGTTGAAAAGACTTCCCAGATCACTGAGTCCAAACATTAACCCAGTTGTCTCAAGGCCACTGTTAAACCCTGTCCCTGAGCTCCAGATCTCCACGACTGTGGAGATGGTGCTTCAACCCCAATTCAACCTTCTCCCTAGGCAGTCTGTTCCAAGGCCTGAGGACCCTTTCCAGAAAGTAATTTTTCCTCATGGCCAACCTAAACTTCCTCAGTGCAACTTGAGGCTATTTCCTCTTGTCCTGTCATTTGTTCTTTGTGAGAACAAACCCCCGCCTGTCTGTCATAGAGTAATAGAAGGTTGGAAGGGACCTCAGATCATCTAGTTCCAACTCCCTGCCAAGGACAGTGACACCTCTCAGCAGACCAGGTTGCCCAGAGCCCCATCTGACCTGGTCTTGGACACTTCCAGGGATGGAGCAGCCACGACCTCCCTGGGCAACTTGTCTTAGTGCCATCAGAATCTTTATAGGGATGAATTTCTGCCTCAGATCTCATCTAAATCTGTCATCCTTTAGTTTAAATGTCAGTCTCCCTATGTGCCCTCCCTGGGCAACTTTTCTTAGTGCCATCAGCATCTTTATAGTGATGAATTTCTGCCTCAGATCTCATCTAAATCTGTCATCCTTTAGTTTGAATGTCAGTCTCCCTATGTGCACTTCCTGCCCTCCCTCAGCCCAGTCACCTCAGTGTTTGATCAGCCCAAACCTAACTGGGCACAGGTACTGTCCTGACCCTGTCCCAGCCCACAGGGATGTTGCCAGCAGGGTTCATTCTGTTGACAGCTTCCAGCAGCATTTTCATGATACTGTTGTGGGTCAGATAAGAGCACAGGAGTTGCTTTTTGAGGGACGTCATTCCTCAGTGCAGCCGGGCCTTGGACTGCATTGTGCAACAGCTAACAGTAGCAAGGCTGAAAGAAGCAGGCTACAACGATCTCACCTTCAGCTCTACATTCAGTAATCTCTGTTTCAAAACCATGCTGCTACACAGCACAGCAACAAGTCCTTCAGATATGGAGATTCTATGAACATGCACGCACAGCCCCTCAAAATGCAGAGAAATGGTTAGGCTTTTCCTTTCCTCACAGGAAAACTCTGCAGGGCTGTTGAAAGCTTTGCTCATTTTCATTTGCTACCGTTATTTTTCAAGAAAGTAACAGGTCTGGACTTAAAAGGAAAATCCAGCAACTACTCTATGTGTACTAACAGGATTCTTTAATAAGGAAGAAAATAGAGTGGGGTTACAGGCTTCTGTTTATTAATTGCTGAGTTCTAAAGTAGAATAGGAAAAGGGTAGAATGCTTATCTGAAAATGAGTGAATTATAACGCTTTTATTCAAAGTAATTAATTGTAGAAATACTTAAACTTTTGAGAATGAAATGGATGTCTGTATAATCTTATTTATTGCAAGACTCAATTTGGAAAGAGTAATGTGTATTATCTCTGATTACGTTGTCTCTGTGTGTCCAGCAGTTGCTCTGCAGGTCTGGTTTTGGACACCTCTAGCTGCTTCACATGTTTGTTCCAGGGTTTAATGGGATTTTGGCAGGATTTTCAGACACCAAAGGGTTTTGTGGGCCTGACTGGAGCTACTTTAGCACACCAGCACTGTTGTGGAGTTCACAGTCCTTGTGTAGTTTAAACAGAAAGTGCAAACAAATGTCAGGGATGGCCCAGGTTATGCTCATGAGAGCCTGAGCCACATGTTAGGGTGACACCTGTGTTAAGAAGATGATCCAATGCCAGAAGACATCATCAGGGGAGTGGAGATCCCTTACTGTCAAAACACTGTTACCTACACTGAGGTTACAGGCATCGTGGAAAAAAAAGCCACTCTTTTGCACTAAGACACTGGTAATAGTTTGTGTTCCACGTCCAGTACCTGTTGAACTGCTGCCAAACTCAGAAGGTCCTAGTTCTGATGTTGATCTTAACAGTCTGTTGTCCATAGCTAGAACATATCTGGCCAAAGGTAGATGTGGGTAGGGCAGACACATCTGAACTGGTGTCTTTCATACCCCCTAATGTCAACATAGAGGAAAGGCACTCCTGTGGTGAGACTCACCTCATCCTAAGGTAGATTTCTAAAGCAGATCAAGTGAGTTGTGCTTTGGAGGTGCCACCATCCCATTAAATAAAGGGAATTTGGCGCATCTGGCTCATCTCAGACAGACACTCTCATGTCATTCACTGAATTTAGGTAGTAGGTGACCATTGCTGAGAAGTTACAAGTCTGGGTGCCTTCTGTGAGTCATAGTTGTCTTATTTCTCGTCTTTATTATGACAACAGATGCTGTTTAAGTGGGTGTTCAGAGCCAGAATTGGCGCCTTTTTTCATGGCTTCAGGTGCATTTTAGTCCTTAGGTTCCCTCTCAGTTTTTGAATCTCCAACAGCCCTGAGCACCCTCATGCCACACCTTCCCGAGCAGGGATGGGGCTTGAACACAAGCGTCATTGTTTCTACTCTTTGTTCAGTAACTCTGTGACTCTAGGGGTTTTCTATGACTAATTTATTTGTTAAGAAAACAGCACACTCTGAGGAAACTTAGTTCCGTTATCTGTGAAAAGAAGGGAACTGTTGTTGGCCGCCTTCTTTTCCTCTTAATTAAGGCAAGTATGGACACATTTAGTTTCACAGTTGCTCTACTTTATCTCTGAACTCAAAGAAACCTTGGTGGAAAATGAACACCTAAACATGCCCTGTTCCCAGTCATCCTCAAGGTGACATCCTTGCCAGCAGGACTAGAGAACATAATTCTCCCCGTGTACTGGGCCTCCCCTGGAGTACTGGGGGCAGTTCTGGACCCCTCACTTCAAGAAAGAGATCAAGAGGCTGGAGTGGGTTCAGAGGAGTAATGAGGCTGGGGAAGAGACTGGAGGAAAAATCTGATGAGAGGCTGAGGGAACTGGGTGTTTTTAGCCTGGAGAAGACTCGAGGGGGGACCTTTTCACTCTTTACAACTACCTGGTGAGAAGTTGTAGTCAGGTGGGGGTCAGGCTCTTCTCCCAGGCAATAGCACCAGGACAAGAGGGCAGGGCCTGAAGCTGCACCAGGGGAGAGTTAGGTTGGATGTTAGGAAGCGCTTCCTCACAGAGAGGACGATCAGACACTGGAATGGACTGCCCAGGGAGGTGGTGGAGTTGCCAACTTGGACAGACCGAATGTGGCCCCTAGTGCCCTGGTCTGGCTGATGTGGTGATGTCAGTTCCTGGGCTGGATGATCTTAGAGGTCTTTTCCAGCCTCAATAATTCTCTGATTCTGTGATCCCAGCTGCACCAGAAACAAGGATGCTGGAGACAGAATGTTGAAATTAACTTAACCTGGGGTGTAAAGGTAGAAGCAGGTCAATGCTTAACAAAGCAGCTCTTTTTTTATTCCTCAAACATGGGGAAGTAGTTTGACATGGAAATCAAATTCCTTCCAACTAAAATGTTCTCCATTGTTCTCCAACAATTCTTTAAATATGTTACCCAGCATGTAAGAGTGACCATGTCACTTGAACTCTGAGTTCAGCAGTAAATCAATAACACAATTAAGTCTCTTTTTTCCTTTCCACTTACCCAAATAAAGTATAAATTCTGAATATTTTTTGTAATCTGAATTTTTAGGTAGACAAGTAAAAGCTTTTTGTGGGCATGATCAGCATTATGGCCCTTTGGGCATCCCTCTTCCCCAAGGCTTTGCCCATTTAGATTCAGTGTACACAGCTTCTTTGGGTGCTGTGTTCATACAGCTGTACTGGGCCAGGAGCTGAACTAACACCTCCCCACGGCTGCAGTGGCTGCTCTAGCTGAGCTGTGATCTCTTCAGAACCTCTGTGGCTCAAATAAATGCAAGATGATAGCAAAGAGGTACATGCAAGCCGGCAATTTCTGCACTGAACTCTGCATTTAGGGAGAAGCTGGCAGCTCATGGCATAGACAGGAGGACTCTTGGCTGGGTTAGAATCTGGCTGGATGGCCGAGCCCAGAGGGTGGTGGTGAACGGCGTGATATCCAGTTGGCGACCAGTCACAAGCGGTGTCCCTCAGGGCTCAGTTTTGGGACCTGCCTTGTTTAATATCTTTATCA
>JAOXOE010000441.1:42311198-42323142 GCA_028565055.1 Phoeniculus purpureus
GTTAGCAGATTGAGAGAGGTTCTTCTCCCCCTCTACTCTGCCCTGGTGAGACCACATCTGGAGTATTGTGTCCAGTTTTGGGCCCCTCAGTTCAAGAAGGACACAGAACTGCTGGAGGGAGTCCAGCATAGAGCAATGAGGATGATGAAGGGAGTGGAGCGCCTCCCTTATGAGGAGAGGCTGAGGGAGCTGATTGTCTTTATCTTGGAGAAGAGGAGACTGAGGGGTGACCTCATTAATGTCTATAACTATTTGAAGGGTGGGTGTCAGGAGGATGAAGCCAGGCTTTTCTGAATGTCATCTAGTGATAGGATGAGGCGCAATGGGTGTAAGCTGGAACACAGGAAGTTCCATATAAATATCAGAAGGAACTTCTTCATAGTCAGGGTGACAGAGCACTGGAACAGGCTGCCCAGGGGAGTTGTGGAGTCTCCTTCTCTGGAGACGTTTCAAACCCACCTGGATGTGTTTCTGTGTGACTTGATCTAGGTGATCCTGCTGTATGGACTGGATGATCTTTCGAGGTCCCTTCTGATCCCTAATGATTCTGTGATTCTATAATGTCCTGAGGGTGGCAGCGAGAGCCGTTCCGAGCTCTGCTCCACCACTCTGCAGGGACAAGGATTGTGGATGGGTATTTAGAGAAGCCCTTTCCATCCAAAGCTGGAAATCGAGCCTTCCTGCAAACAGATTCTCATTGTGGTTTATCTTGTGGGATGTGCCAAAAGCGGGGTTTGCAGGGCACGTGTCTGTATCAGAACTGACCATGTGCTTTGGTGCTAAGAAAGAGCATCAGATGCTGGAGGCACCATCCCCAGCTGTCCAGAAACTCTCACATCTTGTGTCTGCAGGTTCACAGGCCCTCTGTGCTCACCACAATCGCATACTGAAGGATCCTTGATTATTGCCTAATTTGAGCCTGGGGAATCAGCCCTAACGAGGAGGTGATTGACTGAATCATGCTTCCCTTTCTCTTCCCCAACACAGCCATTCCCCCACATTTGTTCATTACTCAGACTTGTTTGCTAAATAATTTATGCACATAATTTCAGGTTGGGAATTCATTCACATGCAGCCCGGGTGAGTAGTTAGCAATTGAAATGGGAAAGTCAAGATGTTTTGTTTGGGCTCACGAGTTTTTGTTTCTTGATTAAAATCTCAAAATCACATTGTCGAGGGTGAAGGCTTTGGTGTCAGTGAATTCAAAATTTGATTTCTCTAGTTACTCTCTGATACAGACACAGATTATTCATGATGCCTTAGGCTGATAGTAAACATATTGATTGCAAAGTTGGTGAAAAGAGAACACAAAGGAAGCCAAAATGAAACTGATTAGTTTTAAACAATAAAACATATGAAAAATGAACCCGTTGTATGATTTTTTATATAATGAAATATAAGAAGGGCAAGTGTATGCTGTGGCATCTGGGCAAGAACAACGCCAGGTACCAGTATAGGTTGAGGACTAGCCTGTTGGAGAGCAGTGTAGAAGAAAGGGACCTGGGGGTCCTGGTGGCCAGCAAGATGACCAGGAGCCAGCAATGTGCCCTTGTGACCAAGAAGGCCAGTGGCATCCTGGGGTAGACTAGAAGGATGGTGGTTAGTAGATTGGGAGAGATTCTCCTCCCCCTCTACTCTGTCCTGGTGAGACCACATCTGGAACAGTGTGTCCAGTTCTGGGCTCCTCAGTTCCAGAAGGACACAGAACTGCTGGAGAGAGTCCAGTGCAGAGCCACAGAGATGATCAAGGGAGTCAAACATCTCCTTTGTGAGGAAAGGCTGAGGGAGCTGGGTATTTTTAGCTTGGAAAAAAGGAGACTGAGAGATGACCCCATTAACGTTGATACATATGGAAAGGACAGGTGTCAGGAAGATGGAGCCAGGCTCTGCTCAGTGTCATCTAATGATAGGACAAGGGGCAATGGGAGATTCCACATTAATATGAGAAGGAACTTCATCACAGTGAGGGTGACAGAGCACTGGAAGGGGCTGCCCAGGGGGATTGTCAAGTCTCCTTCTGTGGAGACATCTAAAACCTGCCTGGACATGTACCTGTGCAAATTGATCTAGGGGAGACTGCTGTGGTGGGGGGATTGGACTGGATGATCTTTCAAGGTCCCTTGCGATCCCTAATGTTCTGTGATTCTGTGATCTGTTCATTCTGCATTGAACAAAAAACCTCAACAAAAAAGCCCCGAGCTACACTGAAACCTGGCCAAAAAGTAAAGTGGTAAAATGAGTACTGGATGTTTTCCAGCATCCTCTGAAACATTCTGGATAGGAAATGTCAAACCTCCTTAATTTGAATATTATAAAGAGGAAAGATAAGCATCAGCATTGTAAGCAAAAGATCTCATGAACACAGTGGTGCTTAACAGGAGAGTGGAAAGCAGTAAACATGACACCAGGTTTTAACACTGTTGTGTCATGATGTCAATCCATGACTCACCCCATCTTTGAGTACTTCAGGACCTCTGGATATAGAGTGAGGTGTGTATGTATGTGTACAGGGGGATGGCAAAAAGCTGTAGACACAGTGAATCTGTGAGGGACAAGAGCTTATGTGGGTTTGGGAGACCAGACAGAAGCATTGACTGGGGTTTTCTCTCTATCTGCACATATCTTTGGCTGAGTGAGATCCCAAGAAGCAGAGAAGACTGAGATAATATCAGTGGAAAGATCACTCTGTACTCATCCTGTTCCTGTGCTTTTCCTCAGTGTTCACTTTGGCTAGTGCTGGAGATAAGACAAAAAGGAAGTGCGTGTCAAGGCAGATTAATTCAGTGTGGTCCTAATGGAAGACTATTTCTTTCTCACCAGGTTTTGTTTATTGGCTACAATATTTGACTTTTGGAGAAGTGGGAGAGGGAAAGAAAAATTGTTCAAATCCAGCCTTTGTTGGGAGAAGCAGATGAGCACTGGAAAGCCTGGTCAGAATGTGCTCTGCAAATTGGCTGCACCACAGACTAGGGGGGAAAAACCTCCTAAGTGCATGCATATAGAGTATCAACCACCTTCCTGCATGAATCATCATCATCATAGAACGGTTTAGGTTGGAACTTCAAGGATCATTTAGTTCCCACCCCTTGTCGTGGGCAAGGACACCTCTCACCAGACTAGGTTGCCCAGAGCCCCATCCAACCTGGTCTTGAAAACTTCCAGGGATGGAGCGGCCACAACCTCCCTGGGCAACCTGTTCTGTCTCAGCACCCTTACAGAGAGAAACGTCCTCCTAATACCTAATTTAATCTCCCCTCTTCTAACTTAAAGCCATTTCTTCTTGTCCTGTCACTACAATGTTGTAAAAAGCCTTTCCCCAGCTTTTGTATAGGCTGTGCAGGTACTACAAGGCTACTGTAAGCCCCACAGCACCAACTCTGCCGAGTCCATGCACCAAAAGTCATTCAAAAGGAGCTGATATGAGAAGCCTGATAGGTGGAGAGCCCAGAAACTTCTGGTGAAATAGCCAGGTAGCTTCCAAAACACTCTCTGCTCTCTTGTTTTATAGACGTGTACATGAGGTTCAATCCTCCCACTTATGAGACAAGGTGGCCTCAAGGCCACTGAACAGATAGAGCAGGCCATTTTGGAGAGGCTAGACAGTAGACCAGGAGGTACCCTGGACATCAGAGGAGCAATGTGTCATTTTGCTTCAGATAGGCTGTGAGCACTTTTTGAACCAAATGTTTATCTTGGCTGCCTTGTTTTGCCTGGATCCCACGCAGAGAAATGGCTGTGGCCAAATGGGCTGATACAGATGGCAACTGCCAGCAGAGTTTGGTCTTCATTTGCAAATGGAAAATGACAGTGAGCTACTGCCAACCTAAATCTGTCTTCCCCATCACCTATGCTTTGAGGGAGCTCAGCTTTGCACCAAGATCAAGACTTGACAGCTTGGCTTGATTCCTGCGGTGGCTCCCAAACAGCTCCGTCCAAATGCCCATGGATGTGGGAGTGTTCAGTGCCAAAGCAGACCTCCAATCCTCCATGTGAGCCCACCATATGGAGCTGGGTGCTGTGAGAACTCTCAACCCTACAGAGGTCAGCAACCAGTTTTGTCAGTCTGATCCATACATCACCATGAATTTAAAGGCACAGAGCTTTACTCTGAAGCCCGTCTCCCTGCAGACAAACCTCTCTTGCCTGTGTGTTGGGCCTTGCAGAAGGCTGTCACATCTGTGCAGAAGATGAAGCCATGCAGCACTGACTCACTGCTCCACCACCTCCTACCAGCATGAGCTCATTCAGAAGACACTGGCAAAACAGCACTTGCAGTAAGGGGTTGGAGTTGATGCTTAATCATCTGCAGTCCAGCCATACTCTGAGCAGTCATTTCCAGATAAGTGAGTGATACACAGATATGAACATTCCTGCATAGAGAACAGGTCTTAAATAGTAGGAGTGAATTTCCTGATCAGTTTGACTTCCCCTAAAATAATCCCCAGGTGATACCTTACTCTAAAGGGTCATATAACGTGTATCACATCCTGACAGTGGAGATCAGATTTGATTTACTGACCAAAACCAACATCTACAAACACTGACATCCTGAGCTGGACCAGACACCCTTGATTCCCTTCATGTGGGCTGAAACATGCTTTTTAATCCTGCAGATGATGCTCATCATACAGCTACCAGCTGAAGCAGTTCCAATGGATCTTGCCCCAAAAAATGCCTATTTATAATAAAGAACCTGAGTAACCAGATCACATTAAATTAGCAGGTAGGACAGCCCTTAAAGACTGGTGAGAAGAATCCCACTCTGCAGATGCAGGGACTCATCTCCAGAGCTTACTGCTTTTGGGAACATTACTGATGCGCATTGCTGTAAGCCTGGAAATAAAATTGTCCTCGAGGCTGAAACCCTCGACCCAGCCACGATTACAGTGCCTGCTCCAAAATCCTAGTTCTCCAAGCCTGCAGAGGATCATGGTTTGTCTGTAATGAGAGGAGGACCAAGACTCTCCCAGCTATGCAAACCTTAGTGGTTTGAGCAAACCCCATTTTTTCTGGAGGCAAGGTAGTTGCGAGATGTTGGGAAGAAGTAATGGTTGAGGGCTGGAAGGAGTGCGGAGACTTCCAGAGAGACAGCAATGTTGTGGGAGATACAGTGTGAGTAGGAGGATAGAGCCAGGACTCTTCTGCTGCAGATGAGGAGGAGAGATTTTAACACCATCATAACAAGATGAAGAAACCTCCTCCAGCTGAAGATTTCACTGTGCAGTGCAGGGGGTGTTGGACTAGCTGAGCTTTAAAGGTTGAACTAGATGTGGAGTTGGACTAGGTGAGAGGTTGGACTAGAAGAGGGATTGGACTAGATGAACTTTAAAAGTCCCTTCCAACCCAACCCATTCTATGATTCCCAGTCTGAAATGCTGACGTTTCTGAAAGCTGTGGTCCAGGCACACTCTTGTGGTTAGACAGAGCTAGTGCACATTGAACAAGGCCACTGCTGCACCAGAGTCAGGTGTGGCCTTGAGGGCTTCTCCTGCCTGATCTCATCCCATGGAGAACGCACCAGCTAATACATTTCAGCTACAGTGTCACAGTAATCAGGAGATTGTGGTAGTCCCCAAAAAGTTTTAAAAGCCTCTGTGATGCTTTTATCCATCTTTGGCTCACAGTGCGATTTGTGCCCTGAGGTGCTTAATAATTGGACACTGCGAACATTAACCCTTCTGCAGAAATGAGCCTACTTCTGGGAAATGGGACACCCCAGCTGCTGGACCAAGGGATGGGGTGTTAGGGTGGCTTCTTGAATAAGAGGGTCAAGATCTGGGTCACTCTGCATAGGGCACTTTATCTTGGGAATAGGCAGCTCTGCCTACATGTCCTTCCCAGATGAGCAGCTCTGGATGTTCTCTACTCCATGCCCCATGGCCTTGGCAGCTAGTCTGGCTATGCTGAATGTCCTTCACCTCTGCTTTTGAAAAAAGGCTGCTTCTTCACTGCCAGAATGGGTGAGGCCCATCGGTTCTGCTAGTACCTGAGTGATGAAAAAGGTGTTGGTGCTTGGTTGTGCCTCCTGGGCTCCTGGGATCCATCAGAGGAAAAGTATCAGTGCCCACACCAAGATGTCTGTAGGACGAGGAGAACTTCCTTTTCACCTACTTTTTGGAAGTGCCCAAGGTCAAGAGGACTCCCCTTGGTTTGTTCCCTGCTTCTGACCAGCTTGCCACATCATCAAGTCATGGAGGTTGTGCCCTGCTATACCAGTTATATGGGCTGTGCTGCTCATCCAGCCTCTCTCCTCCTCCCAGACTATTCTGGTGTAGCTCTGGTCTGTGGCTTTTCGGAGTAGCCTGCTTAAGGACAGGGATTCCCATGAGATCAGGGGGAAAAGCTGTCTCATGTAGTCTGAGCTACATAAACATGAAAAGATATACAGGAATGGCTTCACAACTGGGAAATTGAGTCCTCGATATTCCTACCCAGATGTATTTTTTGTTGCTTCCTATCTGCATTTTATGGTAAACCCATACAACCCCTGAAGGTCTGGATTGGAGCTCAGTTGATTCTTCTCAGCGAATGGCAACTGCCACCAGCTACTTAGTGCAGGGCATGACTCTGCTATGCCTCTAGCAGGGAGTTTACATCCTTCCCCAGCCCTTCTCTCAGGTTTCTTACTCCATCCTGGTCTGGGATGAGGAGCTGTGCAGGTAATGGGATGACTGTCCACATCAAAAAGAGTCACCAAGCCTAGTGCTCCCAGAAGATGTCTTTGGAGCTGAGCTGAGATGCATCAGAGCCCACAGCAGAGGGCAAATATGGGGTCCCTTAGCTCTGCCCCTTTTCAGACCCAGTCATGCAGACTGCAGCCTGGAGTCTTGGGTTGGAATTACCCCAACAACTCTAGTGCCCTGGGAATGGATCTGAATTATGTCACTTACCTGCTTTGAATATATTCAAATATAGATTTCAACAGCAAGTTGTTTTCTGAGAGACCCCTGGGGTGCTTTCCTTGTATCCCCTTGCTCCTGTTCTTCCTTGAAACTGGAAGCATCGTTTAGAAAGTCACAATTAAAAATCACCCCCAATAAATAAACTACCCAACCTCAAAACAGCCCTGGATTGTTTGATGGGGTCTCAGTGAAAAAAACCTGAACCAGTACCTTGCAGTGATACCATCAGGAAATCCCAAAGCCTCTGGATCTCCTATGAGGTTTCTAAATATTAATTTTTTTATTTTCTTGCTGATGGGAACCACAGTGTATTTGCATTTTTGAGCCTGAATAGTTTTAATTCATTTTTTCCCCCCTTGTACAAGCTCAAGAGGAACATTTACTTTGTTTTCACTGATTAGTTATACAATTATTCCTTTCAGATACCCCATGAACCATGAACCATAATATTGTATTCTTTGCTAATACATTTTGGCAGAGGTATTTACATGAAAACACAATACATAAATGTAATGAATTTTTCAGATGAACACATTGGTAATATAAAGTAATCTTGCTGCTTTGCTTTTTTTTCTTTCCCATACACCAAAAATTCATTAAACTTTTCTCAATTAGCAAGCTGAGTTTTCTAAATAAGCTGCTGATTGAGCAGGAGCCAGTCACACAAATCAGCTGGATTTGATAACATTGGGGAGCTCACAGGATAGAGATTATCTCCACTGGCTGGAGGCAAACATCTTCTGCTGGATCTGACACCAGTTAAAGCAGGTGCCACTTCCAGCTGCCCACCAGCGAAAGGTCAGGGTTAGTTACAGAATCACAGAATTACTGAGGCTGGAAAAGCTCTTTGAGCATATCCAGCCCAGCCCATGACCTAACATCACTACATTGGCCAGACCATGGTACTAAGGGCCACATCCAGTCTGTCCTTCAACACCTCCAGGGATGGGACCTCCACCAGTGCCCTGGGCAGTCCATTCCAGTGTCTGATCACCCTTTCCATGAGGAATTGGTTCCTGATATTCAACCTAACCCTCCCCTGGCAGCTTCAGGCCCTGCCCTCTCATATGTAGGAGATGCAAGGAAGTCCCAGGCTGTACCAGCAGCCTTGCTGTGACTAGCCAGTTCGGGGAGAGGATGTACTTGAGAACGCAGGAGAAAACCTAGTTGGTCTTCAGCTGGGTGAAGATGGCAGATGTGGCTGCTCATGGCCTTGCATCTGCGCTGGGAAGAATGAAGCACAATGCAGATGAGTCTCCTGTACTGCAAAATCATTTCTCCTTGGATTCTGGAGCCTGTGGAAGTGTTAGATTTGTTTTCCCCAGGGATGCATGCAAACCCCAGGATTATCTGGTTTATCTGAGGTTTGTGAAGTTGGCCCTAGCAGACCAGCAGTGATTCTGCTCATCAATGACACAAACTCTGACAGCTTGGGGAAATAAACTTATCCTCCTGCTGGTGCCATCACTGCACTCTCAATTTTATTCAATTTCTTTTTTTCCATACTTGCAAGACAGAGTAATTCCTTTTGTGGACTCATTAAAATATTCTCAAGCCAGTGAATGATGCTCAAACTTCGGTCTCGCTGAAGTTAGCAGGGAGCCTGCAGCTGGCTTTGTTGGGAAAATTGAACTCTCTGGTCGAGGCTCTTAGTATGAAGAGGAATAAATCTGTGAGGAGTGGAGTGTCTGGGCACAATGAGCACCTCCCAGCGCCTTTGACATAGATCACACTGTTATATCATATGCCTGACCTACTTTGCTTTAATAAGCTCATCTGTGTGCAGGGAAAGATAAGCAAAACCACTCTTCTGACACTCCAAATCCATGCTGTCTATCGATACGTGGGGGCTGCCCTTGGTAGGGGCTGATACTCTGCTGATAAAGGCTGGATTTCCCTCTCGTGCAAGTAAACTTCCACTGGCACTCAGTGAGGCTCTGTCTGGGAGGACTGGACCCTGTTGCAGTGGTGGGAAGGACAAACAGCTTTTGGGGCTGGGTGTGAACAAAGAGTGAGCAGTGGGATCAGTGGTTGGATTGAAGACCATGGCAGGGTGGTCCTGGTGGTGGGGTATGCAAGGCTCAAGATGGAGTTTGCAAAGACCACAGGCTCTGTGTCCATCTCCTCCTGTTTCTCTTTGAAAACTTTATTTTCAGGGTGTGACTCCCCAGGGTCACCATGGCTCCTGTTTTGATGTCATGACCAAGGCTTTTGGTCCTACAGAGTACCTTAATGCTTTGGTTTCCCACCATGTTAGCATCAGGTTCCAGTTGAGCATAGGCAACCCTGTCTCCAGCATGTCTGCTGCCGAATAGACAAGATCTCATGTCTTGTGCAAAGCTATGAGGTTACCTTTGGAGATCTCAGCCTTTCTTGGCACAACTTCCACCATGAACTGTGCTGGATATGTCAGGGTGGGTGTTACGGCTCTCATCATTCGAGGCGTCCCTGAGACAACCCCTCCGAATTCAAAGCATTTCAGCAGCAGACAAAAGCTGTTTGGCGCCTAAAATAGCTCCAGCATGTGACGTGGCAAACGGCAAAGCTCATTACCAGGGTCATGTTCCCAGGCGTAGCTGGCAAATGCCTCCATGAGAGAAAATCCTACCTGTTAAGAAAATGCCTTTGACCAGCTTTAAACCTGCTTTTCTTGGGCTGGAAGCATAGACAGACCTGGCTGAGCAGTGCAAAGGAGAGCAGAACCCTTGCTGTAAGCATGAACATAGAAACAGGATGCAAACAATTTGTGTTTCCCCCTTCTATCTTCTCTTTTTGCTTAGCCAGTGCATCTGGGTCAGGTTATTTTTTTCCTTCCCTATTTTTTTTTTATTATTCTCTTCTTTCACTTTTTTTAAAGAGCAGAAAGAAGATGGGAAAATAAAGAAATAAAGCTACTAGCTTGGAGTTGAGGGATTTGCTTTTGTCCTGCTTTGGAGACGCAGGGATTTTCCAGATGATGCTTCCATTGCTTCAGTATTGAGGATGAAAGGTTGGGGGGGAAAAAACACCCAAATGGCTTCGCCTGCTGAAAAGCAGGTACTGAAAGGGGTCTGCAGGCTTCACCCAGGCTCTGGAGCAGCAGCATGGCACAGTGGCTGCTCTAACAGAATGTAGTATGGCTCAGGGTCTGATTCTGGCTCAGTTTGGCACCTTGGGTAAGAGCCTGTCCACAGGCGGCTGTGGGAGGCTATTCCTCCAGTGTGGGGAGCTTCCAGGCTTGCACCGATCCCAGCTTTCCTGAAGGTCTGAGGCTGCTGGCCCACAAGGAAACACAAAGAGCCTTTCTCTGGAGCTGGGGACAAGAGCAGCATCAACATCTAGATAGGAAGGAGACAACTGAGATCACTGACAGCCTCAGATGGAAAAGGCTGCTTGCAGGGTGTCATCCCCAGGAAAGCAGGCAACCTGGCAACTGTTGCTGTGACCTACAAGCTGCTTCTGGATCCTAACAGTGTCTGGGAGGAAGGATGAGGTCCCTCTTTAGCAAAATCCCAAAGCAGAAACTGAAAATGGAGCTTTGCTGAGTGGGGCTGAAATATTCTCATTTACTCATAGGCTCTGTGGAATTAAGAGCTCATTTTCTCACCAGCCTGTGGTGTGAAGTAATGTGACATCAGCATGAAGACAGCATGGTCCATCTTTGGTGCTAATTTGCTGAAGCAGCTCTGGAGATGAATTTAACCCTTTGTGTTTTGAGATGGTCAGAAACCAAGCGAATCTGCAGAGGTTGGTCTCCTCATGGGAACAAGATGTTTGGGGTCAGCAGTGCTTTTGTTTGCCTTTACTGGTGTTAATATTTGGTCCTGTGGGACATCTTGGGTTCATGTACTTTCTAGTTAATAACAGTCTTTGTGTAGTCTTCCCTTTGCTAGGGGGAAAGGCTAATGCAATACTCGCTGCGCTCCAACTGCTGGCTGGGAATTGTCAGTAGGTCATAAATAAATCTACCACCGTCCAGGAAAGACAATGAGATTATGCATCCCCCTACTACTGCCAATTACAGTAAGAGCAACAATTATAAGGTAGCACTCCTACAGCTACCCTAGGGAGAAAATGAGACGAAAATGTTCCATTAGCCTAATGAAGAGAGTGTGGTAGAGCTCCAGTCAAATTTTCTCACTATTAGCCCTGACTGCGTGCCACTAACACACGATAGAAGCAGGAGTCATAGGGTAACAATTAAAGTTCCTGACAATTAACCCCTACGCCTTGCATGCCTCTAACCTGGGGAGAGAATTAAAAAGAGGTCCTGTTACATTTCCTCGCCATTGGTCCCCAGAACATATAATGGTGGCACTTGCTGGTGACAATGAAGGTTTCTCACCACTGGGACTAGGAAGTGCCATGTGTGCTGAGGATTTGGTGTTAAATGCTCTAGAGAGTGCTGGGGTGATGAGAAGGCATGTGGAGATGGCTTAAACCCTCTCTCCTTTAACACTGAAGGAAGAGTTACTGGTACCCTTCCACATTTGCCTTCGTTTAGATGTGGTGCTTAGAGATGTGTTTTGGTGATGAGCTTGGTAGAGTTGGGTTATTTGTTGGATTTGAAGATCTCAAGGGTCTTTTCCAACCTGAATGATTCTATAATTCTGTCATTCTATGATTTACAGAATCACAGAATTATTGACAGTGGAAAAGCCCTCTGAGCTCATCCAGACACTGTTCCCCACAGAATTCTCCTTGATAAGCTGGCTGCTCATGGCTTGGACGAGCATAAAACATGCTGGATAAACCACTGGTTGAACGGCTGGGCTCCAAGAGTGGTGGTTAATGGAGTTAAATCCAGCTGGTGGCCTGTCACAACTGGTGTGCCTCAGGGCTCTGTGTTGGGACCATCTCTGTTTAATATCTTTATTGATCATCTCGATAAGGACACAGAGTGGATCATTAGTAAGTTTGCAGACGACACCAAGTTTAGGTGGGAGTGTTCATCTGTCAGAGAGATAGATTGGATAGATTGGATCGATGGGCCAATGCTAATGGCAAGAGCTTCAATAAGGCCAAGTGCCAGGTCCTGCACTTGGGCCACAACAACCCCCTGC
>JAOXOE010000441.1:42323242-42342030 GCA_028565055.1 Phoeniculus purpureus
ACTGGTGAGGCCACATCTTGAGTATTGTGTCCAGTTTTGGGCACCTCAATACAAGAGAGATGTGGAGGTGCTGGAGCGTGTGCAGAGGAGGGCAACTAAGCTGGTGAAGGGCCTGGAGAATAAATCTGATGAGGAAAGACTGCAAGAGCTGGGGCTGTTTTAGTTTGAAGAAGACGAGGCTGAGACCTCATCACTCTCTACAGCTGCCTGAAAGGATGTTGTGGAGAGGTTGGTGCTGGTCTCTTCTCACAAGCGATTAGTGATGGAACAAGAGGGAATGAGTTCAAGTTACAACAAGGGAGGTTTAGACTGGATATTAGGAAGAATTTTTTCACAGAAAGGGTGGTCAAGCACTGGAATGGGCTTCCCAGGTTAGTGGTTGAGTCGCTATCCCTGGATGTGTTTAAAGATCATTTGGATGAGGTGTTGAGGGATCTGGTTTAGGGGTGGACTTGTAAGGTAGGGTAGATGGTTGGACTCAGTGATCCCAAGGGTCTTTTCCAGCCAGAGTGATCTTGTGATTCTGTGATTCTGTGATGCTGTGGTGGCAAGCGTTAGGTGTGCTGACTTTTAATGGGGACTCTTAAGGTACGTTGCAAAGACATAGACCAATTTTCATATCAAAAAGAGTGGAAGAAGTTTCAGACCCTCTCTTCACATTTTTCCTTTCTGCTGTCACCTCTGTGACAAGTTAATGTTAGCTTGAGGATCACAGTCAGAAGCCAGCTTGGCATCTGGCTAGGGGATTTGGCCAGGGTTGTGGACTGGCTGTATTTCCAAACCCCATAAAATGTGAGAAGGAAAAAAAATCTGTGTCCAGCCCTCACGCAGGCTCCTGGTACTGGGTATCTCACTGCTGCTCAGCCTGTAACAGTTACCTTCATGAAGCCTCTGTGGAAGCTGTCGAGACCTTCCCAGGATCACCTACAGATCTGTACCCTCAGGAGAACAGCAGCCACCACTGTACCACAGGGCTTCTGACTGGCAGATCTCGAAGTGTCTTGGGTCTGGAAGTCACATCCTGGAGTAGGGATATTAATCCAGACTTAGCATCATGTTGACAGATATATGGGGTCTTGTACCTGCAGCTACTCCTGTCCAGCCTGCGCAGGTCTGTTTGCACTAAAAGTGTTGTCCCTCAACTCAAGAGGTTTTGTGGGCTGAGAGCTGAACTAGTGCTCATCTGGACCATCTCATCTCTGCTGTGGAAGCGGGTTGTAAAGTCAGGAAAATGAGCCCATATTGCTTAAGCTGGACATGGTTCCCAAGCATAGCCTAATCCCTGGACTGCTTGAGTTTGCTTGTAGGTCTCCCCATATCATGTGTGGGGCCCTGGGTCCCTTTGTTACCTGTCCAAGACTCTTCTTCACTTGGACTGAGATAACCACCCTGAGATGGCTCCTGCATTGCCATTTTGTGAAGCAGCCATGCTTAAGACATGCTAATTCTCTTGTTCAGCTTTAGATCATCCTCCCTCAAGCTACACTGAACCACAGTTTTTCTAACCTACTTCTCAGCAAAGGGGCAGGCACAGTTTTTGCAGCATTGTCATATCTCTCTGCTGTTCCAACCAACAAAGAAAAGTCTCTCCATCTCGCTCTTTTTCTTTCCCACTGTAAGCTCTCTGCCTTCCTAAATGTCCATCAATGCTACAGATTCACTCTATTTTCAGTAACTCATTTCTGGGTCTAAAAAAGAACCTGGCAACCTTTCATTTTGGTGACATTGGGAATGAGAATCATGATGGGGCTTTCAAAGAGAAATTTCAAAGACAGGTTTAGAAGCACAAAAGAGTGATAGATAAATCCCATGGCTGGTTCAAACTGCCTGGCCAGGCAATGTGTCCCAGCATGCCCCCTGGATAGCCTGCTACCGGAGTGAGAGCTGCCTGAACCTTGGTTTTGATGGAAGATGAAAGCCTGTAAAAAAGATGGGAGCAATGTGCTCCCCAGATTTGGCCCAGACCAGCATGGCCCTGCACAGCTGGGCTTGGCCAAAGCAAGGGCTCCCTTTGCTCTGTGGGTGAGCATGTTACCCTTCACCTGCTCTTCAGGGTTAGCAGCTTCGATTTGGTTGCTGTAGAAGAGGCTTTTTTAGAATCATAGAATCATCAAAGTTGGAAAAGACCTTCAAGATCATCAAGTCCAACCACCTGCCCTACAACTCCTAACCATTTGCTTGATGCCCTAGTACTATGAAGCAGTTGTGGTACTAAGATGGAAAAATATCAAATATCCACCCAAATATCCCATCCATTGACAAGGAAAACCATAGCAGGACGGGAAGCTGGAGCAGCAGGGAGCTGGAGGAGGAAGATGATGGCTATGAGACCACATCAGTCCCCTCTAGAGAATCCTTTTTGCACTTTTCATGAGTTAAAGGTGGTGGGGCTAAACCTTCCCTGCTCCTACTGATCTGTGTAGTAATTTCTGAGCTGACAAGCACTACATGGCAAATCTGAATTCCCCTTTTAGCCCCGTTAAGAGATAAGGAACAGTGATTATTATAATTACGATGTGGTTACTTTATTGGTTAAATTAACATTTCATTGTTGGGGTTGCTGTGCAATATACAATATTATTTTACCTACTGTGCCTTCAAAGTCATCTTGTCACAGCAACAGCATGGCAGCATGGAAAAAGCCTTTTAACAAGTAGGTAAATACATGCCTTTGGGGAAGTCAGAGGGATAATTATGTCAGCCTCAGTACATTTGACAGTGGGGAAAAAAAAGACTAAAAATAAATTGAAATGAAAATTATAAAAATATTGAATGTTTTCAATAAAGTCAATGGAATCAAAATGGTGCAAAAAATGTAACTGAGTGAACGACTTGTTTGGATCAAGTGTCTGTAGTCCATCTCTTCACACTGCTAGTGTTAGTTTAGGCTTCTGAAGGTGTGTAAGGGGATCTTACACCCATTCTCTGGGAACAAAGATTTATTGTTAATCCCATCTAAAATATGTGGAACAGCTCCTTCTGTTAATGACTGTGCTTTTGCAAAAGAAAACCAGTGGACAGCTTCCCTCTCCATCCTTCCTTAGTGCATGACAATGCAACAGGTTTCGCTGCAGAATAGATTTCAGAGGTACACTGACAGGAGCACCTGTGGATTGTTGCTGGAGGTTCAGGTTCTGCTTTTGTGAAACTTGTTGGCATAATTGTGAAAGGACGCTGAGGGGAGACCTCGCTGTCTACAGCTACTTGAAAGGAGGGTGTAGAGTGTAGAGAGGTGAGGATTGGTCTTTTAATAAAAGTATGTACCAAGTGATAGGACAAGAGGAAATGGCCTCAAATTGCATCAGGGGAAGTTTAGGTTGGCCATGAGGAAAGACTTCTTCCTGCAAAGGGTTCCCAGGCCTTGGAACAGGCTGCTCAGGGAGGGGGTTAAGTCGCTATCCCTGGATGTGTTTAAAAGGATGTTGGCCATCATCCCAGATCCTAGGTCAGGCTGAGTGCAGCATGATATCTCCAGCATAGGTTGGAGTTGTTATGGCTTGTTTTAGCCTTTGCTGCTCAAGAAGAGCCAGAGTGAACGTGTATGTGTTTTCTGCAAGAGGCACCTTGCTGGGTTGCTTTGGTACTTATTCTCCTGCTGTTTCTGCATTGTGTGGCAGGAGAGATGTTGTGGCATGTAGAACACACCTCCGGCATCTACAGGCAAAAGATCACCTCCAAAATACTCTTGTCCTTCAAAATGGTGTTGCCAAAGCCCCTGCCTTGTTTTGTAGCATGGAAGGCTGGACGCGTGTGGCTTTTGGAAAGGAAAAGCACTGGAGGTCCACAGCTTTCTGGAGAAAGGCAAGTCACCAGCAGCCTTAATGGCCAAGAGCCCTCAACACCCAAAACCCTGGGGTGTGAGCTGAGCCTGGAGCTTGGACCAACACCTCCCTGACGCAAGGATCAAGGAGCAGCTTCTGCTCTCACTCATCTTTTGTTCTACTCTGCCTTCTTATGTCAAGGAGAGGGGTGACCTTATTAATGTTTATAAATATGGAAAAATTATGTGTCAGGAGAATGGAGCCAGGCTCTGCTCAGTGGCATCTAATGATAGGACAAGGGGCAATGAGTGTAAGCTGGAACATAGGAGGCTCCATATAAATACCAGAAGGAACTTCTTCACAGTGAGGGTGACAGAGCACTGGAACAGGCTGCCCAGGAGGGTTGTGAAGTCTCCTTTTCTGGAGATGTTTAAAACCCACCTGGATATGTTCCTGTGTGACTTGGTCTAGGTGATCCTGCTGTGGCAGGGGGTTTGGACTGGATGATCTTTCGAGGTCCCTTCCAATCCCTAAGGATTCTGTGATTTTTATGAAAAGGTTCATTTTGCCAGGGTGTGCGGAAGAGGGAGGGTGACTCTTCGCTATGGTGTGGTTGCGTAGTGCTGGCTGGGTTTTCATTCCTCTGACTATGTGTTGATTGAGAACAGGTTCCTATCCCAAGGACTTAGTGGGTAAAAGCAGTAAGGACAGAACGAACTGGCAAATGTATACCTGGAGCAAGTTGTTAGTGATCAGAGGGTGAGGCAGAGGGAGCTTTTCTGCCCTTTTCTCTTAATGAATAGGAGTCATTAAAATGATGTGTGATCCAGGTAGAGAGCTCAGAAGGATCTAGGCAACAGCAGCATGAAACCAGAATGAATGCTGAATTGCTCTGCCTGGTTCTGGTGCTTTGTCATTGAGAAATTAACTTCATATTGTAGACACAGCACTTTGTATCCACAGACACCCTGACTGTGCTCAGTAGAAAACCAAAACACTACGTGAAGGGAATGCTAAGGGCCTGACTCACAGCAGCTGAAGCAAGGAGATTTGTCTGTCTTGCTGGGGCTCTTGCCCTTGTCTCTCTTGGTATGTGTGTGTGTGAGGGCCTGCTGGAATGTAATTTGGTTCCTTGATGCTATTAGTTATAGCTGAGGTGTTTCTCTGGGGAGCCACAGAATTCCATTTGGCGGCTGGCTTTCAGAATTAGGTGTTGTTTTCTTCATCAGTTTCTAACGTGTTGAAACAATCAGATTTCCAGATTAACTGCTTCTACCAGGTAGTTAGTTTTAATGAGATAACATAGAAAGAAAGAATATAATGGTGGGCAACACTGACCTGCCTTTACCTGTCTTTATTTAAGCTTGCAAGAGGATTTACCTCTCGGGGATTTGCAGCAGCATTGCAAATCGAGCCACGTCTTTAGTGTCTCTTGCCTCCTAATGGTTCTATTCCAAAGCACTGCATTTAGTAGTAGACTGCTCACGTAAGTCACAGGTAGGCTCGTTCTCCAGCTGTAAGCCAGCACTGCACTGCTGAAGTTGGCTACTTTTTGCTAGCTTTGGAAGATTCCATCTTACAAAGGGGTTGGAAGAGACCTCCAAAGGTCATCTAGTCCAATCCCCTTACAACAGGCAGGGATTGCTCAGAGCCCATGAAGCCTGATCTTGAATGTCTCCAGGGATGGGGTCTCCACCACTTCTCTGGGCAACCTGTTCCAGTGATCCGCCACCCTCAGATTAAAGAACTTCTTACTTTTTCCTTTTTTTTTAACCTCAGTCTACCCTTTTCTAGCTTAAAACCGTTCCACCTCATCCTATCATTTCATGCCCTTGTGAACATCTTTTCCCCAGCCTTCTTACAGGGCTCTTTCAGGTACTGGAAGGTTGCTATAAGGTCACCCTGCAGACTCTTCACCTCTTCAGGCTGAACAACCCCAACTCTCTCAGCTGCTCTTCATAAGAGAGGTGCTTCAACCCTCTGATTATTTTCATGGCCTCCTCTGGACCTGCTCCAACAGGTCCATGTCCTTGTGTTGGAGGCTCCTGACCTAGATGCAGTACTCCAGGTGAGGTCTCAGCAGGGCAAAGTAGAGAGGCAGAATCACCTCTCTCCATCTACTGGCCACAATTATTTCAAGGCAGCCCAGGATGCGGTTGACCTTCTGGGTAGCACTTCTGCATTGCTGACTCATGTCCAGCTTCCCTTGTAAGAATCCATTTTTCTTGTAAGCTAGAAAATGCAGGAATGTGGTGTTTAAAACCCTTCCAGAATATCATGCCGAGGTAATTATAGTGAGGATGCTAATTGTGCTTTGCTTCAGCACCACCAGTGTCTGTGGTGAGTCCCTGTGTTCAGCCTTATGCTGTAATGCCCAGCATCTATCATAATGTTTGCATTGAAAAGCAGATGAAGTTTTAGCCTAGTAAACCCATTTTAGAGCAGCTGGGTGCTCAGAGCTCTGCATTTTCGGTGTGCTTTGGCTGTAGATTCACTGTAAGTGAGTCTGACAATACAAGTAAGGCCTGACTTTGCAATTATTTGATATAATTCAGATGCAAATGAGGACTTCACATTCTAGCAGTGGTGCCTTTGTTCTCCTTCTCACTTCGCTGGATTTCATCACCATGCACCGCAGCCCTTTTCAAGGTACTTTTGGGAGGGGAGGATTGAGTTCCGTTGTCCAGCCCATTTTTACTGTAGACCTGCAAAGCAATTCTGTCTGAGAAAGGTTGTTGTCGTCTGTTGAAGTTGCAAGTGTTCTTCTCCCTCCTTCTGCTAGCAGCAAATTCGGTCCTTTGAGTTTTATTAAATACCGAATGCTAATGTCTTCATTGCACAGGTAGCTGGAGGCACCGGTAATGAGGCGTGGAATCTCTAACATGCAGGTAGTCAGCTAAATCCATTCCGTGATGAGAGTAATTTAAAGACACTTCAGTTGGCTTCCAGAGGGAAACGATGGGGATTTATGTTTACTTCCAAGTAAGCAGGAGTTGCTTCTTTCTATTCATAAATAATATTATTCACTCAGTGCTCCAGTTAATGTGGAGCTGAGGCCAGGGAATAAATGGGAGTAGAGCAACGCTGGGACTGATCTTTTGCTGACTGTTTAGAGCTAGTTGGCACAAGAGTTTTGTACATCACAGAATCACAGAACATGAGGGACTGGAAGGGACCTCGAAAGTTCATCTAGTCCAATCTCACCCTGAAAGCTACAATGATTTGAACTGATGAAGTTAAAAGTTATGGTGGATTAGAAGGCAGGTGGTTAGCAGATTGAGTGGTTCTCCTTCCCCCTACTCTGTCCTGGTGAGACCACATCTGGAATATTGTGCCCAGTTCTGGACCCCTCAGTTCAAGAAGGGCACAGAACTGCTGGAGAGAGTCCAGTGCAGAGCCACAAAGAAGATGAAGGGAGTAGAGCATCTTCCTGATGAGGAAAGGCCTGAGGGAGCTGGGTGTCTTGACCTTGGTGAAACGCAGACGGAGGGGTGACCTGATTAATGTTGATAAATATGTGAAGGGTGGGTGTCAGGAGGATGGAGCCAGGCTCTGCTCAGTGTCATCTAATGATAGGACAAGAGGCAATGAGCGTCAGCTGTAACATAGAAGGTTCTGCATCAATATGAGAAGGAACTTCTTCACAGTGAAGGTGACAGAGCCCTGAAAGGGAGTGCCCATGGCAGTTGTGGAGTCTCCTTCTCTGGAGACATTTAAAACCCACCTCAATATGTTGCTGTGTGACTTGATCTAGGTGGTCCTGCTGTGGCGGGGGGATTGGACTGTGGTGGTTCTGCAGATCTTCAGTACTGCCCTATGTTGCCTATCGTAATTTCAGTTTTCACAGAATCACAGAACTTCTTAGTGAATGAGATCTAGCGATGTAGTCTATCTGGACTTCAGTAAGGTCTTAGACGCCATCCCCCACAACATCCTCATGGATAAAGTGGCTGCCCATAGCTTGAACAGGCACGTTCTTTGCTGGGTGGAGCACTGGCTGGGTGGCCAGGCCCAGAGAGTTGTGGTCAATGAAGCTAAATCTGATTGGAGCCCAGTCATGAGTGGTGTCCCCCAGGCCTCAGTGCTGAGGCCACTCCTATTCAACATCTTTATCAATGATCGTGCTGAGGGGATTGTCTGCACCCTCAGTAAGTTTATTGACAACACCAAGTTGGTAGGGATTGTTGATCTGGTGGAGTGTAGTAAGGCTCTACAGAGGTACCTTGACAGACTGTATTGACGGGCTGAGGATAATTGGGTTTCAGTAGAGCCAAGTGTTGGGTCCTGTGTTTTGGTCACGACATTCCCCTGCAACACTGCAGGTTGGGGGCAGTGTGGCTAGAAAGCAATCTGGCAGAGAAGGACCTGGGGGTTCTAATTGACAGGAGGCTGAGTATGAGCCAGCAGTGTGTCCAGGTGGCCAAGAAGGCCAAGGGCATCCTGGTCTGTATTAGAAACTGTGTGTCCAGCAGGAGTAGGGAGGTGATTGTCCCCCTGTACTCAGCACTGATGAGGCTGCACCTTGAGTACTGGGTCCAGCACCTCAGTACAAGGGAGACATCGAGGTGCTGGAGCAAGTGCAGAGGAGGACAACGAAGCTGGTGAAGGGCCTGAAGAATAAATCTGATGAGGACAGATTGAGACAGTTGGGGCTGTTTAGTTTGGGAAAGAGAAGGCTAAGGGGAGACCTCATCGCTCTCTACAACTATCTGAAAGGACTAGGTAGAGATGTTGGTGCTGGTCTCTTCTCACTGGTATTTAGTGACAGAACCAGAGGGAAGCTTCAACAGAGTAGGTTTAGATTGGACATCGGGAAGAAATTATTCACAGAGAGAGTGGTCAGGCACTGGACTGGGCTGTCCAGGGTGGTGGTTGAGTCACCATCTCTGGAACACAGAATCACTCTGGTTGGAAAAGACCCCTGGGATCATCGAGTCCAACCATGACAGAATCGCAGAATCACTCTGGTTGGAAAAGATGTTGGATGTGTTTAAAAGCCTCTTAGACATAGTGTTGGGGGACCTGGTTTAGGGGTGAATTTGTAGAGTAAGGTTGATGTTTGGACTCGATGATCCCAAGGGTCTATTCCAACCTGAATGAGTCTATGACTCTATGCTCTATACTGGTTCAGGTCTCTGGAAATAGTAAACCAGTGGGTGTTCAGCTGGTGGGTTTTTGTGCAGTGCTGTGCTGGCATCTCCTCACCATCTTTCCTGTTCTTACTAGTATATGAATTTTCATAGGGTTTGTCTTCATAAAGCAGAAGGACTCCTTAGTTAATATAGTGAAGCCTCTTAGTTTGAGAATAAAAATATAAAGGCTTCCAATAACCAAAAAAACCCAGGAAACTGGTTAAAATGGATATTCAAATTACTCCAGCCAAACTCAGAAATAAAAGCAATGTCAAGCACAGCGTTTGCCCCTCTAGCTTAGACAATATAGATTTGGAGACGTGTTGAGTATAATAATGGGAAAATAGAATCCAGCATCTGCAGTTTACCCATCTGTTGCCCTGTCCCCATCTGCAGCCACCTCTGATAACTCTGAATGAGGTGAAAAATAACGAAAGATACATTAAGACACCAGCCTTGAGAATACATCTCCCTGGTGCACAGCAGATATCCTTTCTCTTCATCGGTCTCTTGAAGTCTTGGTGAGCTTTGGTTGCCATGGTTGTGTTAACACAGAGCTCCAGGTGTTGTGGCACTCTACGGGCTGTGCATAACTCATTATCTTTTCCCTGCACTGTGAGAGGATAGCATGAATAAGGGATTCAGATCAGAACGGACTACCACAACCACTATCCCTGAGCTCCTAGACCTACCGTACGCAGAATTTCTCCCGGAGAGTGGATTGAATTCTATCTCCTAGAAAGATTTTGAATTCTGTTTCAAAGATCTCGACCACGTTGAGCTGTGTCTGTCCTGCTCCACCCCTGCCCCTTTTTGGAGCCTATTACTTAGTTCAGTTATCCTCTCTGCTAGGAAGCTATTCCTTACTTCAAGGCTGAAGTTGTCGAACTACCTGCTACAGATCTTATCAAGTTGTTGTCAACCAGCATGGAAAAGCCCTACCATTGGATCACTTTTCCATGTGTAAGCAGCTGGGCACAACGACCAAGCCACTTCTCAGTCTTCTCTGCGATAAGCCGAAGAGATTGGGTTCTGTAAGCCGCGTACAGCACAACTTGCTTTCCAGCTGCCGAGTCAAACTTCCCAAACCTTTCATCTCTAGCACTGCTATTAGGCTGCACTGTTACCCTGGAATGTGGAAGGGCTCTTCAAAGGATTTGAGACTGACCATCTGATATCCACACTGGAGAACTGTCTGAGGGGATTTTGATGTTTCTTTTGATTCAGACCTCGGTTTAAGAACCTGATAGCTACAGCTCGTTTCGGGCACAGTAATGGCTTTGCCACAAGCGAGCAGGAGAGCAGCTCATTATAGAAGGCAGATGTGCCTCCAGGTTTCTCTCTGCTATGCTGAAAATATTCCCAGTATCATTCGTTTTCCTTCCCTCTGCTCTAGCAAATGAAGCTGCGGACACACGCGTGAGAGGAACGACATCAAAACTCTGCTTACGCCTCACATAACCCATCGCACGTATGAGGAAGGGAACGGAGCAACCCCCGAGAAGTTGCTGTCTTCTACAGATTACAAGCTCAAAGTCTGCAAGTGCACCAGTCTTTACCTCAGCTTCAGTGAGTTCTAATCAGTTCCTTGTATTATGAGGGTTTACTCTTCTCGTTATGTTACTTCTCCTTAGCAACTAATGACAAAACCAGGGGAAATGGTCTGAGCTGAGGCCGGGGAGTTTTGCGTTGGATATTGGGAAGAAATCCTTTACAGAAAGACTGGTGAGGCGCTGGTTGAGTCACCATCCCTGGAGGCATCTAAGAAAGGTGTAGCCCTGGTGCTTCATGCCCTGCTCTAGCAGCAGGGATGTAGGGGGTTAGTTTGCGTTTGTCGATCAATCAGGTATTTAGGGATTCAGTTTTAGGTTTGTTGTTGTTGTGGGTCTGGTTGGTCTCAGTAGTCTGAGAGGTCCTTTCCGACCAGGATTATTCTGTGATTCTGTGGTTTAACCTTTTACACTTACAACTCAATTCATTAGTGCCACCCTCTGACACCACTTCTACATTTACAATAATTTTATCACAGAATCACAGAACATCAAGAATTGGAAGGGACCTCGAAAGATCATCCAGTCCAATCCCCCTGCCACAGCAGGATCACCTAGAACAAGTCACACAGGAACGCATCCAGGTGGGTTTTAAATGTGTCCAGAGAAGGAGACTCCACAACTCCCCTGGGCAGCCCCTTTGAGTGCTCTGTCACCCTCACCATGAAGAGGTTCCTTCTCATATTGATGTGGAACCTCCTATGTTCCAGCTCACACCCACTGCCACTTGTCCTGTTACTAGATGACATTGAGAAGAGCCTGGCTCCATCCTCCTGACATCCACCCTTTGAATACTTATAGACATTAATGAGGTCACCCCTCAGTCTCCTCTTCTCCAAGCTAAAAATACCAGCCCCCTCAGCCTCTCCTCATGAGGGAGGTGCTCCACTATAATTTTGATCAAATCCAGGTTCTCCTGAAAAGCTCAAATCTTTCTGGCACATCAAAAATTAAGGTGAGGACTGCAGAAGCCAGTGATCTTCATACCCTCGGTGCTCTACCCATACAGGACTCCTTAGCTGGAGGCACTGTCTCACCACTTCAGCACTCAGCCTGCCTCATTCTTACTGTCCACCCACACAACCTTCATCCTTCAAGACACTATGAATTCCATGCAAGCAGGAGACCTATTTCCTCAATATATTCAGATCCCACAACAAGCATTCATTCTGCCCTGCTGCCCTTCCTGAGACTTGATGCTTAACCGTTGTGACACTGCAGGAATTGAAAAGCAAACAAAAAAGAAAATTCCAAGAGGCGTGTGTTGTTGAACCCAAGACTGAAGGAGAAGGGAAAATAAGGATTGTAAAGCTATTTTAAAATCAGAGGTTCTGTTCTGTTAATGTCCTCAGTTCAAGCAAACTACTTCAAAAATGTCTATTATTGTGCATGCTGTGAGATATCTTTCATACACATCAAGGTAATGATTCTTCTCTATAACACAACGAATCATAGAATCACAGAATCATTCAGGTTGGAAAACACCCTTGGGATCATCGAGTCCAACCATCAAACCTACTCTACAAGTTCACCCCTAAACCAGATCCCCCAACACCGCATCTAAGTGTCTTTTAAACTCATCCAGGGATGGGGACTCAACCACCACCCTGGGCAAAGAGAGACCCTGCACGTTTTCATAGTTTTTTCACTTCTGTGGAAAACATTATTCTCCTCTCTCAGACAGAGTAAGCCCCTTCACAAAATTCATAGTCTACCAATGTTAACTTTTACGCTGCTCTTGCTTCCACCAGCCTCCAGTGGAGGTAAGCTACAGAGCAAGTTATGCAGAGAGTATCACACCAACCGTAACTGAGACGAGTGCTAACAGAAAGAAATGGCATTCCCAGGTTAAGAAGGAAAAGGAACATTTCATCATTCTTGAAAGCACAATGAGCACCATGACTACACTTGTTCCATTTTGTGTTGTAATGGAACAAAGAAAAGCCAAGGATCTCGCTGAGGGAAGCCAATTCAAGGATTACTCCTGGGACTGCACTTGAAGGGGAAAAAGAAATAATTAAAGAAAATAAATGAATAAACTCAAAGAACAGACAGTCCCACTTATGCTAAGCACAGGACAAGAACAAGCAAACCTTGCAAAGAGTGCCGTGACTACCTTTGTTATCCCTAATCAGATGAGACCTTGTCTCCACTCAGGTTGAGAGAGTATCAAAGGAGGTCCTCTCAGGCTCTCTCCCATCTGGTAGTTTCTTCTGTTTCTCCCAAGAATCAGGCAAGGTAATGGTTTTTAAGCAATACATTTATGAACTCATTGGTGAGAATGACTGACTATAGACCATTTGAGAAATACTTCACTATACTATCTTTTTAACCTATCTAATGTCCTATTAAGCACAGCATGTAATTAATAAGAATTATGATCAGAATAATTTCATTGTATCACAACATGACAGTACGTTTCATTAATTTTATACCCAACAGCATAAGGGTTGAGGCACGTGCTCTCCGAGCTCCTTCCAAACGCTCCAGAATAAGCAGATGACCTGCATTATCTCACATGAGGGTAAAACAGAGTTATCAAATACAGCTTGGCTGCTCTGAAACTTCTTGCCTGTTTTTGTGGTATCTCCATTTCTATGGGACACGACAACATGTACGGTACCTCTATAGTCACAGATCCAACGTACAACCTTTCAAACAGCAATTTAATTCTCTTGGTAGGAAAGGAGGCAACAGTATTGTCCATGTGTGCAATGACTGTGGAGAAGCAGCTCCTTTTTTTCCTCCTCTACCCTGGGCAGCCCCTTCTAGTGCTCTGTCACCCTCACCGTGAAGAAGTTCCTTCTCATATTTATGTGGAACCTCCTCTGTTCCAGCTCCCACCCATTGCCCCATCATTAGAGTCCACTAAGCAGAGCCTGGCTCCAGTCTCCTCACACCCACCCTTCATGTATTTGTCTTCAAGCGCTTCACGATTGTTTTTCTTAACAAGTTGTTCACCTCTTCATGAACTGCAACTATAACAGACAATAATTAATGACTGCAAGACTGGACGCTGATTTTAGATGTTGCCCCATGAATAACAAGACAGAGAGGAAGAAGAAAAAAAAAGGCTCTTAGATGACAATACCTGTGCCACGAGGTTATGGCAGTAAGTTTCACATGCAACTCAACAGTTTGTGTTTTGCATAATGAGGCACATTATTTCTAGCTGAACTTTTCAATGCAGGCAAAAGAGAGCAAAATACTCTGCAGTTTCCTTTATTAAAAGTTTTTAAAGATGGAAAGTTGGTGTTTGGCATATTGAGACAATAAACTTCATCTGCATGTTCATTTACTACCTCTTTTGAATGCTATTTCCCTTTAACTATCTTCTTCTCTCAATGCATTGATTGTCTCTGGAGGGAAAAGCTAAATATTCATTCCATCTGTTTTAAATTCCACATTTGAGAATTTGCAGTGAGCTGAAAACATCTTTGTTGCCTTATAAATATTTAAGGAGAAAATATCGCTATATTTAAACTCCCAGAATCGTTGCTATTTTACAGTAGTTAAGTTTTAGTGTTTGTGTGCTAATCTGTTTTGGTCATCAACACAAGATTCTTGGGCATTACCATCAGATCACTAATAGCTCAAGTATGACTTTAAGCAGCACCACGAAGCTGCTACTCAGTTTCCATCATTTGTATGTGGAACAGAAATTGCATTTATTATAATCACCTTCTAAACGATCTGGCTTGACAAAGCAAATTTACTGTTAAAGACACTTTAATAGCTGATGCTCAAACCATCCAAGGAGAGAAAGTACAGCAGATGCATACAATCAATCACTCCAACTAGCAGTGAAGTCACGAGGCTACAAACCTGCCACATAGCCAGTGAAAAAAGTGCTTCTGATAGCATGTGAGATGTTTAATGTGCTTTAAAATTATTTAAACCATGCACTGTAATGACACCTGCCCACAGAAAGCAGATCTGTCCTCGGAGGAATATTGCAAACACCTTTCAAGCATTGTGAACCGCTGAGGTGAAACGGCTGTGAACACCTTGATGTCATTTCTATGTCACATCTTCAACGCGCACAAGAGAAAGCCTGAAGAAAAGGGGTTACTGAAAACACCCGTGTTCCATACGGACGTGCGTGTATCCATATGAAGTGAGTCTGTTTTCTCCTGATTTTTTATGTTACGGCATGTCTCAAAAGGCTGCGAGATTTCATTGTCCTCTTAGAGAGCTGAATGGAGTTCAGCTCTCTGAGGTTAAATATTTCATGTATTTGACCCAAATAAGGTGAAAACTTATCCTTCCATGCTAATATCGTAGTCAGTAGTACTCTGTAAACTCAGATAACAACAGAAAACCCATGTGATGTTAACCTTGTAAAATGTCTACATTTTCACTACAGGCTTTTCAAACATAAATTTAATAAATTATTATACCACCGTGTTTACACTTACAGTGTCTTTTAAAACAAGAGACCACACTACAAAATATACTTTTAGCTGTTAGAATCTACAAATAATACGGATCCAACTGAAAATAACATTCAAAAAAGGCAACACAATATATTTTACAAGACCAACAAGGACATCTGGATGAGGCTCTGGCCAGCCTTGTCTAGGGTGGGATGTCTCTGCCCATGGGAGGGGGATTGGACTAGATGATCTTTCGAGGTCCCTTCCAATCCTTAATGATTCTATGATTCTAAATTGAGACATGAAAAAAAACTCAGCAGTTGATAAGAATTCTAAGAAAGAAAAAGGAGATTCAGAAGGAACTTCTTCCCAGTGAGGGTGACAGAGCACTGAAATGAGCTGCCCAGGGAGGTTGTGGAGTCTCCTCTGGAGACGTTTAAAACTCACCTGGATGGGTTCCTGTGTGACTTAATCTAGATGATCCCGCTTTGGCGGGTGGATTGGACTAGACGATCTTTTGAGGTCCCTTCCAACCCCTTATGTTCTGTGATTGTGCCAGTAATACTCAGTGGTCATAAGAAACTGAAGGGCAGAGGTTGGTATCAAGACTAAAAAAGAAAACCAGCTGAATTGTTACAGGACATGGTGACTGTTATGACCATTAATACACACGCACTGGTTATGGGCGTTAAGTCGAAGGAAATCAGATGTTAGACTTGAAAGGGTCTGCAGAGTGAGCACAGGACTTCTTTCTTACTCACAGCATACAAACAGGCAAAGGAGTCCTGTGTTGGCTGAAACATTAGATACTCACCAGAAGAAACATCTGTGTATGAAAGGAGCTCTGAGCAAATTCAGAGAGGTTAAGCTTTACAGTGTAGTTAAAGTGGTGGCAAATATTATATGAAAGTTATATATTTTTAAATATAAACTATCCTTCCATCTCTATTTATTTGTTCCCTTCCCCCTTGGTAGTCTGATTACAATAATATAATAACCGGTGCAGACCTTCCTCATGTGCCAAACCTCTATTCCAAATGTCAGACACTATCCCAAGTACTACAAGTACTGAATAAAGATGTAAACACTGGCGTGTTGTTAATTAGACTTCATGGGGAAATTAGGATTCAAAGAAGGGTGTCAGGGGAATTGCCCAGACAGGAGTTTAACGATGCTGTTAGTGCTCTCCCACAGTAACTTTTAACGAAATTGACTTCGTTCCTCTCACAGGACGCCTTGCCAAGAAACAGATTTGAATAAAGGGCCTTCATTAGCAATAAAAGTTTGGAGGGTGGAAGTGCTGCTTGAACTTTGCATTGCTGAAGTACATGCGAGGAAAAGCACTTTGCTGAATTACTAACATTGTCAGGGCAAACCAGTCCCAGCTGGCTGCGTCAGCTGCTGCTCTCGGGTTCTTCAACAGCAGCAGAGGAATAAGCACTGATATGCATCCCAGCATCCCAGCTTTCTCCACCAGTTGTGGAGCTCACAGTGGCTGTTCAGACCTTATCAGCTCCTATCTAGGCTCTGGAATGTGTTCTGGGAGATGCCAAGGGAGGGCTGGCAGAATTATGGAATGAGCATTAATGCACCAGTCTTTTCCATCTGCTCTCTGCTCGCTTCTCAGTAAAAATTAAGGGGTTGGGGATTCCTGAGTGTGGTGGTTATGGGCAAAGAATGATTTAGGTCTGATTCAGGGTTGCTCAGAAATCTCCCTGCTGGTATTCAGAGAATACCTTGGTGACAGCATGAAACATTTATGTTTTACTATTGACAGCATCACTGAACCAATACGAAAATGAAGCTTTTTGTATTTCCTTCAAGCAACTTATTAAACCATCAATAACTCAGGTTCTCAGGCCACAGCTGCACATCTAGCAAATGGCACCTAGGTGCATTTTAGGAGATTTTCATTACAACACAGCTCTAAGAGTTTTAAACAACAGAATAAGCTACAAACCTGTCTCTGCGAGTCAGTAACCTTTAACAGCAGGAGGGTTCATACAGCATGGACTGCCCTCAAATTGATATAGCTACTGTTGTGTGCTAAAGGCAGAAACTCAAGATTCCTCCTATTAAAAAACAACACTAAACCTAGGATGCATCAATTCCTTTTGAAAGCTGCAAATGTGCCTGGGGTGAACCTACACATGGAGCGTTTCCATGATCAGTCTTTCAGCTCAGCTAAAAAGTTACCACCAGGAACCTGAAGAGCTGAATTCAGCTCTGGAGCCTACAGTAGAAAGACATGCACCTACTTGAGGGGGGCCATGAAGATGATAAGAAGGCTGGAGTACCTATCCTCTGAGTACTTACAGGGGGACTGCAGGAAGGACAGGGAGGGAGTCTTTTGTCAGGGAGTGTGGTGGTAGGATGAGGGGTTAAAACATCTTCAAACTGAAAATGAGTAGATGTAAGTTAGACAGGAGGAATAAGTTCCACACAATGAGGCTGTGTGTCTCGCAAGTATTCAAGGCCATACTGGAGCAACTGCTTGGAGCAACCTGATCCAGTGAAAAAGGTTTCTGCTCAGGGCTGTGGAGCTATAGCTAGATGATCTGTAAGGTAAAATACATTTACAGTTGGATGCTAAAGCGTGCCAATCAGCTAGACAACACTCACATTAGCAGGTTTAAGAAAACTCCTGTTCTAGGTTCTGATGAAGCATTGAAAGGTGTAGAACACCTCCCTTACGAGGAAAGGCTGAGGGAGCTGGGTCTCTTTAGCTTGGAAAAAAGGAGCCTGAGGGTGAGGTGACCTCATTAATATTTATGAAGATGTGAAAAGTGGGTGTCAGGAGGATGGAGCCAGGCTTTTCTCAGTGTCATATAATGACAGGACAAGGGGCAATAGGTGTGAGCTGGAACACAGGAGGTTCCACATCCATATGAGAAGGAACTTCTTCCCAGTGAGGGTGACAGAGCACTGGAAGGGGCTGTCCAGGGAGGTTGTGGAATCTTATCTGGAGATGTTTAAAACCTGCCTGAATATGTTCCGGTGTGACTTGGTCTAGGTGATCCTGCTGTGGTGGAGGATTGGACTTGATGATCTTTTGAGGACCCTTCCAATCCCTAATGTGCTGTGATTCTGTGATTCTTCAGTCTACTCAGAAACCAGAAACCAAAATGCATGAACTGGCTCTTCCTCCATTACATGTTCAGTCTGAGCTTTATAACAGACTGAGTTATTATAAAGCATTGATAATAATTACCGAACACGTTCTAGTGCACAGGCAGTGAAGGACTCTGTAGTGCCAAGCACGTGTAACACCCAGAAACTTCACCAAAAGAGCTGGAGCAGGGAGTGGACACTGCAAAGGATCTTGCTGCTTCTCAATACTGGAAGCTACATGCATTTATCATCGTAAATTCCAAATGCAGAAAGCACTATACAAATGAAGAAAGTACTTGCACGTTAAGGCTCTCACCCAATATTTTTCATTTCTGTGACAAACCTTCACACTTTAACTCTACAGGAGTTTTAAGTAGACTAACAGAAGGTAATGGCCAATAAAGTGAAAACCCCAAAAGACTTATGCCTTGTAATTGCTTGAAAAGCCCACTAGAGAATAATATACTGGGACAGGTTTACTGCACACATCTGGGGCTCCTTTTTAGTATCTCACGTGCTTACACTGAGCTGTTCTCAGGATAGTGTAGTGAGGTATGTTCCCCTAAAAATCCTCTCACGTAACAAAGACGACGCGTACCATTTACTCCTTCAATGCACAAGGACACACTCCCAAGACCTTCCGATTACTCTGTGTCCTGTGTTCCTGTTTTCCTTTCAGTTGGAAAGAGCTGTTTTTCTTGTTGCTACTGTCACTTACAACATGAGCTAGAAAGTCTATGGATCTCCCTTCCACAGAATCACAGAATCATCATGGCTGGAGAGGACCTCCAGGGTCATCGAGTCCAACCTTTATCCTATTATCTAACTGCTAGACCAGATCCCTAAGCGTCACGTCCA
>JAOXOE010000441.1:42342130-42407542 GCA_028565055.1 Phoeniculus purpureus
TCTCTGGAGATGTTTAAAACCTGCCTGGACATGTTCCTGTGTGACTTGATCTAGGTGATCCTGCTGTGGCAGGGGGACAGGACTGGATGATCTTTTGAGGTCCCTTCCAATCCCTAATGTTCTGTGATTCTGTAACCTATGGGGAGCCCTGGTCTCTAATGAGTTATTGCTCGTGCATTTGGGACTGCCCTTCTATAATCCTTCCACGGAATCTCAGTGGTCAGTCTAAAACTATCACCACTGCAGAGCTATTCATCTTCTCACAGATGCCTCTCCCATTTTCCCTGTCACAGCAAGCAGGTGGGGTTCCTCACCTCTCAGTATCCTGGCTGCCATCCTTGACTCTGCTTCCTTCCCACGATTCATCCCAGACACGTCTAAATCTTGCCACACGTTTATGTAACTCTTAAAAACCCTGAGCTTTCTTCTCCAAGTAACGGAACTTTCCACCAAGCTCTTAATTCTCGAGCGCGCAGATATTAATTGGTGTTTTGTTCTGGCGGCAGCGGGTCTGTCACAGCTGAGCACCTCTCCGGATAGAGTGACCAGAGGTAACACCGGTAACTCTGGGAACAATTTTTCTCAGCTAGGTGTGGGAGTGAAAGAACAGTTTTAATAACAACTAGAAACAAAATTCATGTTAGGCCAGAGGAATTCTCCTTTTCGAATACGATGCAGCTCACCTAGCAGTTATAGATTATGTGAAATTCATTAATATTCAAAGAAAATAACACACACACACACACACACAGAGATCATTAAGGGTTGGAGGGGACCTCCAGGGCTCATCGAGTCCAACCCCCCCTGCTCAAGCAGGATCATAAAAACCTAAGACAGGTTACACAGACTTCAAACACAGAACATAATTAAACTGCTTTGCAGATCTGATGTTCACAACCACAAGGCTAATAATCACCACCCTGAGCTTACCAAGCGAGGGATGCTTCGTAAAGAAACACACACTTAGGCACAGCACTTTCATACTTCACAAGATAAATGAGTATTTTATTGCAAACCAGAGCGGCGCAGGTCTCCTGATGCTCTGTTCTGGCACTCTGGTGCAGGTGTGATGAGCACTGACTCTCCCCTTGGCTGCCCGTGCGGTCTGTGCTGCATTATGACACACTGCAGATGTGGCCACGTGGGCTTGCTGAAGCGGCTCTGCTGCCTCCGAGTGACTCAGATGGCAGGCGATGCTACACGCACCTCACCGAGGTTTGCTTCGCTAGCATCACCAGGGACACCTCACCCCACCTCACGGGCTGTCGTTAGATGCACGGCAACAAGGGGTGCAGGTGGGATGAGAAGCAACCCCTCACCTCCTGTGCTTTGTGCGTGTCATTGCACCGTAACTCATTCTGTTCTTACTAGTTGCCACATGTCCTGCAGCATCTACAGCACTGCACTGTGGGTCTGCTTTATGCCCCACATTATTGGTCTTTTAATCTCGTTTAAAATCCTTTGAAACAAAACCAAATCAGTTACCAGAACCAGACCATTCACTGAACTGCGGTCACGGGTCTCGAGAAAGATCCTTAACAATGGGGGGATAAATTACCTTCAGCCTAGGGAAGAAAACAGAGCCTCCAGCACCAGGTACCGACTCCTCAGCTAGGCCCTGCACGCCCGTAACCGTGGGGACAACTCAAATCCCAGTGCATGGAAAACATGGTGCTTTCACCCCGTTTTTGTTCTGCCTGACCTCAAAACAAACCTCATCAACAGGACACAGAACAGCAAGCTGAATCCTTCTTCCACTTGTGCTGGCCAAGAGCTCCCGTTCGTTCCTCGTATTGCCAGGCCACAGCTCTGTTGTCCAGTCTGCAGGTAAAGCTGGAGTGTCAGCGCGCTGAATCCTGCTTTTTCCAGTCAGTGAAGTAGCAGAGCCCGATTTTCTGAGTTGCCTTTGTTTTGGATGAAAATTATTAATGGTTTTTCCAAGTCACTCTGATTTAAGCCTCTACATTTATTCAGCTGCTCGTGATTAGTTAAGGTAGAAATACCACCACCCCCCCCAACTGTGCCAAACCTGCGAGTTATTTATTACAGAAGTAGTTCCTACAGACCCTCCACATTCCAATTCCATTCCCTGTGAACTCAACCATGAAGAGAGAGAACATGGTGAAGTGAAAAACTGCCTAAAACAGTATTTCACAGGAACAGAGATTAATCATCCATTGCTTTTACTTCACCATTAATCCTCCTCATGCAGAGTACAGTCCTACAATAGAACATGTTCTCTGTGCAGAACAGATGGATTAGCAGATTATTTGCATCAATCTAAACCAAAGCCGTCCCACCCAACACATGCTGAATTCCCATGGCTGTGGGGTTTTCTTCCCCCCTCATTGTACTGAGTTTGTCAGGACATGGGAAAGACCCTTCAGGTGCAACTCCCTGACACCTTCTCTCACCTCCAAACACAACATGAAGCTCCCACCGAGATGAAAAAAGGAAGGCAGGCTGACCTGAACAGGAGTTGTCTCTTCATAACAAAGTAGCTGAGAAGCCCTTGGCTGCAATTAATTTTCTTGGAAAACTCGAAGGTTCAACTTCTACTAAAACTTTTGCAGTGACAAGCTGCTCTGATTTCAGCCCCGATTCCATCACCTCACCCTCTTCCTCCTCTGCTCCGACTGCAGCCCTGATTCCATCACCCCCTTCCTCCTCATCCCTGATTTCAGCCCTGATTCCATCACCCCCTTCCTCCTCATCCCTGATTTCAGCCCTGATTACATCACCCCCTTCCTCCTCTGCTCCGATTTCAGCCCCTATTCCATGATCTCCTTCCTCCTCTGCTGTCTTCTAGCAGTCCCTTCACAGAATCCCAGAGAGACTCCCCCATTCTTTCTCCCTTGTGGAACCTGCACCCCACTGAGAGGGGCACGCACTGACCTGACTGTCCTGACCTGGCCTTGTCCAAGACGGCTCTCTCTGACCCATCAATCCTCTCTGCATGGAAACTGCACCCCTCTGCTCCAAAGGGGACACAGGCCAGGGCTACTGGCACTCGTTCTTGTTCCTCAGCAACTTGAAATCAGTTCCTAAGCAGAGAAGAGTTTTATTCAAGCAGTTTTTAGGAAAAACTTGCAGTGAAAAGCAAGACAAGCGACAAAACCAACCCCAAACAACTTTGAAAACAACTCAAAACACTACAGGATTACATACAAGAGGTAGTCAAGATACATCCGTTAACTTACTCATGGCAGTAACTTAATTCAAGTGATAAACACCATAAGGTATCGAAGTTTGGGTGACCTTTAATCAGCTACAACGAATGTTTCACGGTCTATTCTAATGCTAAACCTCTGATTTTCACGCTGTGTTAGACTGTGCAGGACCAGCGGCATCGCCCTACGTTTTCACAGAATCACAGATCACTAGGGATTGGAAAGGACCTCGAAAGATCATCCAGTCCAATCCCCCTGGGTGCAACATGAGTTTAATACTACAGGAACACAAACTTAGGCACGTGAACAGTCCATTGTTTAATAACTAAAAGCTTCAGCCAACACAAAACACGCTGCAGACTAGCACCTGGATATCCACTCCGAGCAGAGAAGGTGCTGGACTGCTCTTAACTTCCATTCACTCGGCTGCATTTATTTCTGACAGAAGATACCCACAGGGCAGTATTTTACAAAACACTGATTTAATTCCTTTCCTCTTTATTCTCCAGCACTTGAGGAGCAAAACAGGAGACTGAGGGGTGTCCCCATGAATGTGGATAAATATGGAAAGGGTGGGTGTCACCAGGATGGAGCCAGGCTCTGCTCAAGGGCACCTAGTGACAGGACAAGGGGCAGTGGATGTGAGCTGGAAAAGAGGAGGTTCCACATCGATATGAGAAGGACCTTCTTCATGGTGAGTGTGACAGAGCCCTGGAAGAGGCTGCCCAGGGGGACTGTGGAGTCTCCTTCTCTGGAGATGTTTCAAACCCTCCTGGCCATGTTCGTGTGTGGCTGGATCTAGGGGATCCTGCTGTGGCAGGGGGATTGGACTGGGTGATCTTTGGAGGTCCCTTCCAATCCCTAACGTTATGTGACTCTGTGAAAACGAAGGCAGCCAGGAAGCAAAGGGAAACAGGGAGGAAAAAAGTGGGAAGAGAGAAGACGACGATTTCAGCATGAACTTGCGCAGGCAGAGATGGCATCGCGGTAGAAGACACGAGTTCCAGTGCACAGGAGAGATGACGTTTTAAAATAACTTTATTTTTGATCCTCTTTCAAAATTATGGTTTAACATTGTCAGAAACGAAATAAGAAACTTAAACCAGCATATTTAGTTTTAAAAGCATTTAATGACATAGCATATATTTAACAGATAGGGTAAAAGTCTAGAGGTACAGTTCGATACAACTGAAAGCCAGTTCCAGTACTACTCTTGACTACAGGCCCAGTCATTGAAAGTTCATTCCTATTAAATGTAATTCGTTTTGATTGTGCAGTAAGATGAGAATTCCTCATTACAATAGTTACAGTGACAGAGAAATGCACACTATGTATCAAAGAGCAAGGTAATGGAGCGAAATCATAACACACAGTGCTGCAGCTGACAAGCAAGTAACCATTGGAGTAACATTACTTTTTCCAGTAAATGCTTCAGTTCCACTTTTACACTTATCGATGATTTTAAAGGGTTTATTATACATCTAGTCTTAGTATACTTTGTACTAGAATTATCTGAACCATACGATAGAGAATGTATTTCGGCAGGAAAAAAAAAACAAACCCAAAACAAAACCCCAAAACAAAAAAGAAAAGGAATCGATTTGAAATTACAGATCATTTAAAACCGTCTCGGTCGGCTAATCCGTCTGACACGCCAACATCCTCACCTGTCGTACTCGATGCAGAAAAGCTTCCGGGTGTGTTAATAACCAACGCCAGGGGATCTCTGGGTTTGTCTGGAAGTTAATGCTTACCCCGCGCGCTGTTACGGCAAAGAGAACACGCTATCCGTTTAATAGAGGTTAGAATCGTCGCGGGAGGCTCTACTAGTCAAGACTCTGCGTTAACAACCTTCAATGAAAGCGGAGGTCCTTGAAAATTTGTACGTTGGTTTTCCATGTGCACAGTAGATTGGAGAGCACCGCTGCCTTGCGTTACCGATAGCACTAGGAGTGGGTTCTTTTCCAAGACAGCCTCACAAAATTGAGGAACAGTTTAAATATTAAGATCTAACCTACATGAACTTCATTAAAAATAAAAACAAACAAACCACAAACAAAAACCCCCCAAACCTGGTCCTCCCCCTCCTACAGAAGCTGCCCGATGCACCTCATACGTTTGTATCTTTAGATGCTTTGTTTTTTTTTTTGTTGGCTTTTTATTTTAAAACGCTCTATAAATAAAAAAATGTCAATCACATTGAGGAACATGAGGCACAGAGAGTAACGTATTGGTTCTGAGCTCGCATGCTGGAATTCCACTGGAACGGTCAGAGAAGTGCAGTGTGTGGAGATGAAGTTCACTTCTTTTTACCAAAAAGGCTGAATCTTTTCTCTTTGTCTTTCTCTTTGTCTTTCTCCCGCTTGCCAGGGCTGGACTCGCTGGTTATTGTGACGCTGGCAGGCAGGGTCTGGGCACGGCTGGAGGCTGGAGTGCTCTGGGTGGTCGGGGACACTTCGATTTTATCAGAAGAGATCGCTGATGTGATGGCCTGAATCCACATGTTCATCTCCTCCTTCAAGAAGCCCCAAAGGCAGAAAAGCCGTTACCATCCACGTGCCACACCCCCTCTCTTACTCACTCACCGTTGTGGAAAGGGAATGGAGAGAAGTGGGAAATGAAAGGACACGCGGTCCTAGCAGGTAGGAGCATCCTCTAGCACCTGCTGACTACGGTTAATGCACCAGCAGAAGCTGCACCTGAAAAGCCCCGCTGCCCCAGCACCTACGCACTACGCACAGAGCTGCACAGCACTGACAACCAGGCAACGCAAAAGCAGCAGCTATTTTTTCCTGTAGTAAAGCAGCACAGAGATCACATCGATAATGGTAAGAAGAGCAAACTTACATCGTCTTTGGCTTGGAAGAGGTATTCGTTGCCATCAGTCAATCTGTAAAGAAAATCACCAGCACAAATTTACGTGCCTCCATGCTGCCTCCCCGCTGTCAGTGACTGCCCTTTCAGGCAGATCTTTCCTCTTTTGCAGATGACAGCACAGAAGTTCGCTCAACACGGTAAGAAGACACAAGTCACAGGCAACGCCCAGAGGTTTCATAGCTTTTGTGGAAACGCAGCAGAATCCCGCAGCTGCTCTGCTGTCACCACTGCTGTGCTGGTGACTCAAGATACTACACTGAGGGTGACAGAGCACTGGAATGGGGCTGCCCAGGGGGGTTGTGCAGTCTTCTTCTCTGGAGATGTTTAAAACTTGCCTGGATATGTTCCTGTGCAACTTGATCTAGGTGGTCCTGCTCTGGCAGGGGCATTGGACTAGATGATCTTTCAAGGTCTCTTCCAATCGCTAATGTTCTAAGATGCTGTCAAATCCTATTTTATTAATGAGTAGCTGAAGGCCAGACTCTCCCTCCTGTTTAGTTCTTTGTTTCTTGAAAGAATTAAGCACCATTATCCAGTGCACTCCCCAGAGATCACAACTAAACCTTTCTGAAGTGTTCGACAACACATCTGCTCTCAGCCTGGAGAGACAGGGTTGCCATGAGGTGCTGCTGAACTCCCTGGCGACTCTCTCCTCATGAGAACGAGTGTAGAAAAGAAGCCACATCCAATAACTGCAGAGGCCAAGTGCAGCTGACTGGGTACTGTGATAAGAAGGGCAACCGAGCTTTCTGCCTAACTCTGTATTTGCAACAGAGATGCCACTACCTTATCAACTCAGAGATGTTTAAAATAGTGTAAGGGATGAATCATGCAGCTAGCTGCAGGTCTGTCTTCAAGCTACATTTCCCTACGTATTTGCTATCGAGCACATTTCCCTGGATATGTATTCTGTCATCCTTGGAGGGTTCTTCTATCAGTATAAAATACATTGAAAAAGATAAAACATCTGTCTGGGATTATACAAACCGATCGGTTCATAAAACGAGTCTCCTTTGGCTCAGTAAGGGAGCAGCTGTGTAATAATAAAAGAAGCTTTTACTGTTGGCACTGAAAATTGATCAGTAAAGCAGAAATACAGCTTCAGAAAGAAAAGCCTCTTGGTTTTTTTTAACCTTGGGACAAGAACTTCACCTGCTTCAAAATGAAATAATAGCACGTTCCAGACCTGAAACCATGGTAGGTGTCTTCAGTAGTCTCCTGTCCCCGTACTGAAAAAAGGGCAGAACCTCCTGGAGCATTCAGCTCCTCTCCATGATTTCAGAGGGAGGGATGCAGACTCCTAACTTTAGGCAGACACATGGAGTCTTGCCCCAGACGTAACTGAAGTGCACAGGCTCGTTTGATATTGATTTTGCTGCCTTTGATAAAGGCACCACACTGCAGCGCTGGGAAGAACTTGTTCAGAAAACGCGATGCTGCAGTTAACACTCATTATGAGCTCCTGGGCTGGATCCTCCCCTGAATTCACAGTGAGCACACCCACACGCTTAAACGAACGGCAAGATGCTTTGGCAGGTTTACCTTAGCTTGAAGACGTGCTTCTTCTTTTTATAATCGACCGCTACTTCACAGACTGCTTCCTTCAAGCTGACAGGAATCTCGTTGTGGTAAGGGATGCCAGAAGCTGCAGCTTTCGAGTCCTTGTAGAAGCCCATCTCTTGGTTGTTTATGACACAGTACACGTTGTGCCATGACCTTCAAGACACGGAAAACAAGCCGAGTGTTTACGGATCTAACACTCTTACTTGCAGAACTGGAGAAACCCAACACAGTTATTTCTGTAAGACACTGGAGCCTAGTTCAGTGTGAGGATGCGAATACAGCCTACGCTGTCCTGTAAACTGCAGACGGTGAGTTCTCTCCTAACAGCTCGGACTCAAGACAGAGCCAAACGGAACGGAGATTTCCAGAGCTCTGTGACAGCACACATCCTACCTGTGGGTGGACTGCTTGGCAGCCTCAGCAGTTGGCTTACGTGGAGAGAAGCTGACTGACCTTTCAATGGATATGGCCTTGTCTTAGAAGGAATTGGCATTGTGCTGCCCGCTAACGAATGGGTTTCATGTGAAATCCTTGATTGTTACAGATAACCATCTGCCGCGTTCTCTAATACAGCTACAAAACTCAGCGGTTACGAGAAATGAGTCCTGAGCTATTAGTATCGGTGTCTGCCACTGCCTCAGAGCAGTTCTCGGCTGGAACAATTCCACCTGAACAAAACTCATGGCAGTACCAACAGAAACCTTGGACTTTTTGCTCGTTTGAGTGCTGTGGCCTCGGGTCCTTAGGAACCGGATCAGCTAAGGCACACAAATCATCTTCACCCGCTGTACTCTTATGAACAGATTACAGAGCAGGTGGGAAGTGCTAATGTGCAAACAGAAAATGTTAGAAGAATATGGACACTTCTATGCTCACACCTACGTGCTTTTGCTTTTCTTGTAGTATCATACAACTCGAGGCATACAGAATCAAATCCCACCAGTGCCAGCGATTCATCATGGGACGTGGGAAAGTTGTGGTATCTTTATGCCTCAGTTTTCCACCTTCCAAATATGGCTAACACTTGCATTTCCCACCACGTATCTTTAGCCTGCAAATTCATCAAACACAGCGCTCAACCACGCACACGCCGCTCCTGCAACAACAGGAGCACAGGCATGGAAGGGCTGTAGGAGCTGCAAGAAGACAGCAGCAGCAGCAGGGATAATGTTTTACATCTTGGTGAGTTCAGATGAACTTCCTGCTCTAAAAGCAAGGAGCATGTCACCTGCTCTAAAAGCAGGGAGGCAAGTTACCTGCTCTAAAAGCAGGGAGCATGTTACCTGCTCGAAGCCTTCTTGCTGTGTGTCTCCCACTCGTGTTTGCGATGCAGGAAGCCCTCCATCTGAGCGGAAGGAATCTCCTGTGTTTTGGCTGGCAGGGTAGCAGCAGTCTGGGCCTGAACGGCGGTCTTGGCTTTGCGGTCTGACGTTGGAGAAGGAACAGGACTAGATTCTTTCGAACTTGTCCTCTGTTCTGTGGCTCCGTTGACCATTTCGTTTGTTTCTGCCGTTTCTGCCACCTAGGGACAGTGGAGAAAACGTTCAGCTCACAGCCCCGCGATGGCACAGAGCTACCTTGCAGTTAACCTGTTTCCCTGCACAATGTGGCTGTGTATAAACTTTGCCTGGAGAATGACACAGGCCAGCAATTTCTTTCTCACACTCCATGGAGACACAGAAGGCCAAGGAAATTAGAAGGTATGAATGGATTAGTACCCATTTTATAGGTGGAGAGATGGGAAAATAAGAGCAGCTAAACATCAGTGTGAATTTTACTGTGCTTTGCTCTGCCAGTCAATTCCTGGTCTTTAATGTATTGTCATTCCTAAAACGAGAGCGTTCAGTCAATTCTGTTGCCAAGTACTCAAATGTTTGGAACAGTAACAATCACACTTTCTGCAAACCTAGAGGAACAGTACAAGTTCTACACAACAGCCACCTTAAACACATTTACGGCACTGCTGGGGTGTTAAAAGTCCATAAAAGGTGTTAACTCTGAGTCAGCAGAAAACTCTGTCCAAATCACCCAGGAGCATTTACAAAAATCTCTGCAATTTATCTTGTTTCTGTAAAAGCTCCTTTCCCACTATCCCCATTCCCCTAGGGACACAACAAAATCAAAACATGCAGAAATTAGAAAGATTACACCATGCATTTCATCTCCACCATCCCAGTTAGGATATTGGATCTTAAAGACAAGGGAAATGAGGTCACGTTGTCAATTTATCGAGGTCTTTTTCAGACTTTTGTTATTGGGCGGGTTGGATTTGCGGTTAAAGGATCTGAAAACCAGCACAGTCACACAACATCACACAGCTATTTACCCCCAAACAAAGACAGAACCAAGGCCTTGCCCATCACTTGCTTTGTTGGTCGCGTTGCCTGTCGCACTGTGATCGAGATAGCCTAGAGAGCAGCCGTGTTTCCAGCAGCTCTGACTGATCAAGCTGTCGTCGTCTTCAGGAGCCATTCATCCAAAAATCATTTAAATTGGAATCCTAATGGCTATGAACTTTTGAAATGCAGCTTGGTCCCAGTTTTACTTTTCTTGCAGCATTACTCTGCCACGTAGAGCCATTGGTAGCAGCTCAGGAGCTACACAACCAGTGTGTATTGTTACGATTAGCAAGTTACCAAAGCGTAGTGCTGCTGGTGCTGTAGTAGATTACAAACGGTCTGGACTGGTTTTATGCAGACAAGTAGGTATTTGCAAGTGGCACAATAATTAAGACAATCCCACTTCTGCACACAGCCTGGACAATTCAAAAGCAGCCGAATTATTATGCAACAAGCTAAATTTTGCCACCATTTGCTAGAACTTCTTATACCTGCTAAGTACACACCTTGTTGTGCCTCACACCTCGGTACCCCATACGTTGACCTCAGAAGAGCTAGGCGCCCGCTTGCTAGGACCATGGGAAGGATTGGTTAACTGCCTTTAAGCAATCTAAGTCTCCAGAGTACAGACACTACACCGCTGAAACAGGGAAAGAGTCACAGTTCCACTTCAGTCATTACCTGTTTTACCCTGTCCCTACAGACACGGAGCCTTACAGCCTAGTGTATAAGAGAAGAAACCATCTACCCTGTGCTGTTACCCAGTGGAAGTGAAAGTCAGTGACATCACTGTGACAACTAGGAGAAATCTAAGACATCAGTCACTATCTGTGTCCAAACCTTAAAACACAACGATCATGTTGCATTAAAAGGGAACAAGGGTGAACAAACAGATGAGGCTGAAGGTTGACCAAATGCTGCCAGTACAGCTACTGCTACACAGGTAGTGAAATAAACAGCCACTGATCCACCAGTGGAAGCTCAGCTAATGCCACATCACCAGTGCTGGCTGCTGGTAGCCAGCAGATCACATTCAAGAAAAGGGATGGTCCTCAGCAAACCATTTTAACCAGTGACAGCTACCCACTCAAAACTACCAGCTCTTCACTGGGCTGGACCTCTGAGATCCACAAAGCCTTTGACCAGCAGTAAGGAGTTACACAGGCCCCAAAAACTTACCCAGCAACTTCCAAAAACTACCCAAAACTAGCCATTACCTAAACTGACGCAGCACAGAGCAGGTCTTCTGTAGGGATACCAGCAAGACGTGAAACCATCACTGATCTGGGGGCACCTGTAACCACTAACCTGAAGCAAACCAGACTAATTGAAACCATCAGACCCTGCACAGCTACGTAACCTGTTTTTATGGGAAACAAAGCGATACTCGGTGCTGCTATCTGCAACCCTGTGGCTTACAAAGTTAACTGCCAGCGTCCCTCATGCCATCAGGCCTGTAACTTCTACTTCAAATTCTCGTGATTGTAAAAGGGCTATGGAAAAGCTTTTCTGATCCTCTTTCAGGTTTTATTTCCTTTTCATGTGTTATCTACAATTAACAGAAAACAAGCAAAATAAATCTGGGTCATGAACAGCTACGTGAAGAATATGTCACAAAAATAGAGAAAAAACAGGAGCTAAACAAACTTTAATGGAAACGTGCATCGGGCATGCGGAGACAACGCAGCGGAGGACAAACATTAATAGCAAACGGTACTGTTACAACAAAGCAGTTATCACGCACGTGGATACGGCTTTCTTAACCGGGACTCAGAGGTTAGTTGCCAGTGCTTTAGTGGCTAAAGACTACTCTTGAGATACTTCAATTAGGACTGTAACATGCAGCGAGACAGCTGGTGACAGTGACCGGAGACGTCCCTTTGATTTTCATACTGCTTGAAGCCACATCGCCTTCAGCTCATCAACTTAAGGGCTCTGCGCTGTAGTTTAAACCATAGAGGTGTGTTTGCCTTTCTCAGATGCCAACAGATGACAGCTTACACCTTGTTGCGGTGCAGGCACCATCAACATATGGAGCCACCACCACAGGGAAATCCTACACTTCGAGTGCCTTCATTAGGACTTAAATCAATTTTTCTTCACTCTGATTTTTATCTTTAACTATCCTCACACAAATGTAGAAGTATAAATAGATCACTTTTAGAACCTTTCTAGCCAGACTACATCTGAAGGCATCCCAGATGGTGGAGTCTGAAGCTGCAGCTATTCTGCTCTGAGAATATTCTGCTGTGTTCTTACAGGCACAGAGAGCTAACGCTGGTGGAGGCAGTCACCAGATCCTCTGAGAAGGAACTTCTTCCCAGTGAGGGTCCCAGAACACTGGAAGGGGCTGCCCAGGGGGGTTGTGGAGTCTCCTTCTCTGGAGACGTTTAAAACCCGCCTGGACATGTTCCTGTGAGACTTGGTCTAGGTGGTCCTGCTCTGGCAGGGGGATTGGACTGGATGATCTTTCGAGGTCCTTTCCAATCCCTAATGTTCTGTGATACTGTGATCCTCTGCACGCACGTCTATGGAGTTTTTAAAAGCACTAAGAAGCTATTTGCTGTTATCCTGACAAAAGAAAAAAGACATGCATCATGAAGTGGAAAGACGAGTTACAGCAGAAGTACAATTACTGAAGCACATCCTTTCTCCATCACCTTTCTCACTGTACAAGCTCAGCCAGCACACAGCGGTCTAGTGGTGCGGCTCAGCCAGCTTCCAGAAGCCGAAACTCAGATCAAGGGCAGCCCGGCCTGTGCCTCAGGTCAGAACTAAATACAGCTGTGCACATCTGGAGTACCGCAGCACGAGATGCAATGCACTGAGCTAAAAAGCTCCTGTGAAAGGCTGAAGTGCAGATGGTGAAGATGAACACGGAAATGCGTTACGGTAAAAAAACAAACAATAAAAGAAGCAAATGGGTGATGAATGAGGCTGCAGACACCAGCAAGATGAAGATGATGATCTGGGATGTGCTTGCAGGCCACCTCACGTTCCTTGCCACAGCTATATATAATAAACAGGAGAATGTACAACAGACAGCTCACTTCAAAAATCAGTATTAAAGATGAACCAAAAGGCCTTCTTTAAAGAAAGAAATGGTGTGCACACCCAAAAGTAGCTGGGATGAGCTATTTGAAAGATAAACTGAGGCGGAAAGGCATTTCCTCACAGAGCCCTAAGCTGGGACCTGCACTTCCTTTGCAGGACTGGTAAGAGCTCTCATGTCCACCAATCTGAGCCCACCAGGAGCCTTTCCTGCCCTCAGTATGACCTCAGAGAAAGAGAGGTTCAAAATCTGAAGCAAGGGCAGCATTGTTTTCCTCGCCACTCCAAGAGCTACTTGACACAAGGCAGCCTTGTCGGAAGGCAGTGGCGAGGTAATAAGCCAGCTTTCAACACCTGGATGTATGGCTGCACATGGAGATGACTGGCTGGCACTGTGACTCCGCTGGGACAGCCCCTGTTGAGAAGGAATGAGCAAGGCACGGACCAGCCAGCCTGCATCTCTATAAAAGGAAGAGCTGGGATCTCAGGCCAGTGCATTTTATTTAGTTTCTGAAGAAGAGCATCACAAACACCAGGGTCTGCACCCTACTCTCACCAACACTGCTGTCTCTCCAGTGTCGGTAAATCAAATCGCTGCTGGATAAGCTGGAAAGGACCAAGGTAAAAGGGGGCCACAGCTATTCAGCAAGATCACACCTCTTCATGGGGACTAAACACCAAGATAAATCTAGATGCTAGTTTTGCGTGTTTTATTTCACGTTTATTTCGATCTGCAGTCAGCGAGTCCATTCTGCATGGAATGTTAGACAACTAACCTTAAGGCTTTTATTGGTTGATAGTTACAAGTCTCCCCTCCCTCCCAGTCTCCACTGCCGAGCTCACTTGCGTGTAGTAGCTTTGGCCTTGTCAATAACTTACTTGCTAATGCAGTTGATTTAATAATGTTGCCGTGCTGAAACCTGTTAGTATAACTCGATGCGTCATACCTGTCAGATTCTAGTTCTCTTCTTCATTAGGATGTAATCTCATTAAATCTCAATTACTCATATAAAGGACGGTTTAGCTGGAAAATCTTAATACTATTAACAACATGAAAAACTCACATGAAATAACATGAAATAAATAAATGTGTCACCTTAAAGCAACTGAGTGTCAGTGGGGAGATTCAAATAAACAGGGATTAAAGTGAAGAAATGTCCAAGGGGCTGCTAATTAAATAAAAATCAACTGATGAGAAGGAAGAGAAAAGCAGCAGGGAAATCTGAAGCCGAAAGATTGAATCAGTACCAGCAAACCGTACTGACAAAAGGTGTCTTTTGCTGCAAAGGAGTCTGTGTGTCACAGTCCAGACCGTGACCGGTCATTGGCTGTCCGTCTGCTAATAAAGTTTTTGTAGTTTTGGTAGGTTTGGGAGCGGTAACTAACCCGTGGAGATTCCTGGTCTGACGGCAAACCATTCTGGGAAACCTGTTCTCCTTTTGTCCCATCCCTGTGGGCAGAGAGGAAGAAGGAAGTAAATTATTAAGTGTTTCAAAGGCACCCATCTTCTCTTACCAAAACCAGACTGTCCTACAGAACACTGCGTAACTCAGACATTCAAATTCTTTAAATTCTCAGGCCCAACTGAGTAAATCCAGTGTTAAGTGACATTAAACCAGGCTTTGCTGACAGCTAACTCACAAACAAGTCTACTCCTATCATGCAAGCAACACTGTAGTTGTTAATGTTCCAGGGGCATGGCTGGAAATCAGTCTGCAGCCAAAGCTCAACAAAGAAGCCAAGACTGTTCTGAAACTGGAATTCATATTATATGAATTCATTCACTTATTCTTGTATGAATAAGAATTCAAGGGTCCAGCACACCTCAGCTGCTCTAACACTGGATCATGATGAAAACCTGGGACATTCAACTTGGCAGTGAGTTCAGGTGTCCGGGAAAGGTCCTGTCCTCAGAAACCACCAAGTGTCCTCTACAGGGTCACACTACAAAACCACGTGGCCTCCAGCCTCTCCTCTTAACACTGCACCTGAAAACTCTGTCTGGGGGCTTACCATTGCTGCTGGGAGTCTGTATCCTCTGCCACCTTCGGGCTGGGCTCTGGGGTGGGCGGCTGTCTCTTCCTCTCCTCTTCCTCCTGTTGCCGACGTACTTCCAGCAGTTCCAACTGCGAAACGAAACGGTTTTAGGCGCTGCAAAGCACTGCGTGTTTTTCTCAGGGGCCTTTCTAGAAACCAAAAATAACTGCACACTTTGCTACAACATTACTGAAATTGACGTTTGTTGGAATAAACCGTGAAGGCGTCAGTCTGTAAGTGTTAACTACACAAAGGCAGTTGCACTGGATTTGTCGGGAAAGGTCTACTTTAACTTCCAGAGGGGTGCCCGGGCAGCAGCTCACCACTGTCCTTGTCTCTCTTCTCACTTGTTCTGTCCTAACAAAATCTAGACAAATACAAAAGCAGCCCCAGCTCTTAAAATACCGAAGAGCAGACATCCTCTTGTCTGGTTGCCATACACAGAAATTAATGAAGTGTTCCCCACCCAGTCCCCTGAAATTAGCCATGTGAATAAAAACCAATGGATTTCCGAGGATGCTGAGAACCTCCAATTCATTCTGTCTGCAGCTGTGACGCACAGCACATGTGAGAATCCAAACCACTTCAATTCGAGTGTCTGAAGTAAAATTATCCTCCAAAGACAGGAACAAGCTCTCCAAGCATTAATTACCCCATGGCAGCTGTGCTCTAAATGGCCGGGGGGGGGTGGGTTTTTGGCTTATTATGTCTTTCTAGGGGACAATACAGCCTCGTAGTGGAGCAGTCACAACACAATAAACACATCTCGGTGGAACCCTGCTGTCTCCTCACATTGTCACCTTTAACCAAAAATCATCTCAAGTGTCTGGATCAGGGTCATTTATCACTTGAGCTTTCTCCTTGCACGTTGCTGCGCTCAGATGAACATGTGTGGGGTTTAGTATTGCTGGGAACATAAAGCTTCAAGCTGTGGTTGACTGGCTGAGGTTGATTAACCAATGGATTAGATGATGTGATGGGGCAAGTCACCCTCAACCATCAGCTGGCCCCAAAATGAAGCAAATGGCCAAGAGAGGTCACTGTTGCCTGTAGAACTCACCGTGGTCAGCCTTTCCAGCGCTGCAAACCTCTCATCCCAAGTAGCTGCGGATTTTTCAAATGCTTCATGCCGCTTAATTAGTTTTTCCACTTCATCCACACTCTGACCTATTTCACGACTGGATAAGTAGGGCTCTTGTCCCAGCAGCCAGGCCTCAGCCACACTTGCGTCTCTTGAAAACTGGTGTACCTCCAAAACTGAGCAAAGAACGGACACATATCAGCACCGTTAGTGTCAAAAAGGGCATCGTGAAGTCACCAGCTGTCATCTGAATTTACTTATTTGGTTAAGTATTTGGGCCTGATGAGGAAAGGCTGAGGGAGATGGGGCTCTGCAGCTTGGAAAACAGGAGACTGAGGGGTGACCCCATTCATGTTCATAAATATGGACAGGGTGGGTGTCAGGAGGATGGAGCCAGGCTCTGCTCAGGGGCACCCAATGATAGGACAAGGGGCAACGGGTGTGAGTTGGTACAGAGGAGGTTCTACACCAATATCAGAAGGACCTTCTTTCCCAGTGAGGGTGCTAGAGCCCTAGCAGGGGCTGCCCAGGACGGTTGTGGAGTCTCTTTCTCTGGAAACATTTCAAACCCACCTGGACATGTTGCAACTTGATGTAGGTGATCCTACTGTAGCAGGGGGATTGGACTGGAACATCTTTTGAGGTCCCTTCCAGTTCCTGATGTTCTGTGATGCTGTGGAAGATACAGAAATTTGTCATGAATTGCTCCATTTGCATGCTGCCAACTGATGATCCACCTTGAGCAACTGAGAAGCTCTGCCTGCATAAACTGCAATAAGCCTTAAGGCAATTACTGCTTTCCTCAGTGACCCATGGAAGATCATATTGTGGCTCATTTAAGAAAATGTGAAGCTTTTCCTTCTTTTAGGGCTTATGTCTTGCTTTGCTGATGGTGTTAACATCTCTGGCTCTCTACTGGTCATAAGCCCTCTAAGGCTTTGATGCAATCAACTAGAAATACATAAATAATCCACTGATTTGAGTTTAACTGAAGTCACTCTATCTGCTTGTGCTCCCTCAGTGCTGGCTCATAGGTTCCCAGGCACTGTGTCTAAGTGTGATTGGTACTTACCCTGGCCAGCCAGTCCATGGCTGAAGTGGTCTTTGCAGAGTCAAAGAGCATGTGGATGGGGTAGTCTATATCATCTTTTCTGGCCAGGCTGAGGCTATGCTGAGAAATCATTTCACAGTTGACTTTTATTTTTTCATGTCAGTAGTGCTGGAAATTTCATCAATTTCATTTTCTATTGAAGTTTGTGATCCGTTGTTCTTAAAAGGGATTTTTGTCTATGATCAAAAATAGTTGACATGATATTGAGCAATGTAATATCTCAGGGATATACTTGAGTCTCCTCTGAAGTCCCTCTTTTTATATGTGATAACACTGCCCCATGAATAGCTTTTTCAGAAGACTTACCTCACCATGTCCTTTATTGTTTATAAAGGTCTTTTTAGTCCTTTAAAAATCTACTGATATTTTTAGTCGTATCAGGTATCAGTAAACTTGTGCTGCCTACACCATAATGAATAACCTTAGATCACATACATGCGTCAAGAGGTGAGCACAAAAGGAGTCAAAATCACCCCCTTCCTAGCAGGGAGAGATTGCTACTTCAACGTCGACTGCCAGTTTAGTGTCGGATGCAATCTAGTGCGGTATTCCTCTGAGCTTGCCAGAGCCTCAGCCATTTCTGTCTCTGGATGCCACCAAAGCTTTGTTGAAGAGGAAATTCCACAGGTTCAAAAATTCCTCAGAGCTGGTGAAGTGGTTTCCTGTTTAAGAACACTTCTGAGTGTAATAAAAAATTACATTAAAAAATACGGGCTGCCAAGGAGGTTTGTGGAATCTCCTCCTCTGGAGACATTTAAAACCCACCTGGACATGTTCCCATGTGACTTGATCTAGAGAATCCTGCTGTGGTGGGGGGATTGGACTAGATGATCTTGTGAGGTCCCTTCCAATCCCTAATGTTCTGTGATTCTTTGAAAAAATCCTGGATTGCAGTGAGAGAATCAGAGAATCATTCAGGCTGGAAAATACCCTTGGGATCATCGAGTCCGACCATCAACACCACTCTACAAGGTCACTCCTAAACCAGATCCCCCAACTCTACATCTAAGTGACTTTTAAACACATCCAGAGATGGGCACTCAACCACCACTCTGGGCAGCCCATTTCAGTGCCTGACCACTCTCTCCAGGAAGAATTTCTTCCTGGTGTCCAATCTAAACTTCCCCTGTTGAAGCTTGAAGCTGTTCCCTCTGAATTAGAACCCCCAGGTCCCTGTCTGCCAGACTGCTTTCCAGCCACACTACCACAAGCCTGTAGTGTTGCATGGGATTGTTGTAATCAAAATCTTCAGAAAATTGGAGGTGGGCTGCAAGTTGATCAACAGCACATAAGCTGTAGTACATCTTCTTTCAGAAATAAAATGTGTACTTGAAAGGACAAAGCCCTGATGAGGTGTTGGGTAAGTGCAATACTTTCGGTGAAGATGGACAAGTGGAAAATAACTTGGCTAAGGTTTGTGGAAGGGTTGTTCCAAATGCTCCTATCAATACCACAGGTCTCCATTCCAGTAGTTACTATCAAGAACCAAATCAGAAGTGCGGCATACTGTTAATATCATTAGCACATCCACTGCAATAGAAAGTGTAGCACTAATCTGAAATGCATGTTTGCTAAGGGCTTCCTAGCTCCAGGTTTCACAGAAGGATGAGTTGAAACTTCAGAGGCAAGAGGTGACATCGAAGTACAAAAGGCTGTCTCCTTGCTTTGAAACACATTGCAGTCAATCGCATCTTTTCTTCTTGCAAAATTACCGAGAGAGACAAACAAAAGTAGTTCATCAGACAAAACAGATGTACTAATAAGTTATTTTGGCCATCCCTTATGTAAGTGCAGGTAGAAAAAAAATCTACTGAAAACACTTTTTGCTTCTGTTTTGCTCTGGATTTTCTAAAAACATCAGTGACTCCGTGACATTGTAAATTACCTGTGCTGTAATGCAGTGGACCAGCCCTCTGCAGTTAGGATTTGCTTGAGATCAAGTTGTGTTGACAAGAAACAATCTTGTGTGTTTCCTACTCCATCTCTGAGCAATGTAAGTGGACTGGAGGGTGAGTGTAGGTGTCTGCTTTACATTGAGCCTAACCCTAAGTTGGTTGACTTCCACCTGGCTGTTAATACTGAGAAGAGTCAACAGGAGGACATCTGTATCGCAACACTGCATCTGCAGAACAGCATTGGAGAAATGATTTTGGATTTCTGCCTTACAGATACCAGAAGAGACTGCAAAAGCTGAGAGGGAGCAAAGAAGAAATCTGCATGTTCACATATATCTCTAAATAATCCTTCTTGCTGCTTACGGGTCTCTCTACTGATAGACTGAGTGTGGTTGGAACAATGAGTGGTGTTAACAAGACATTAGCTGAATGGGATGTTTCTCATCATTAGAGCTCTGTGAAGAAGCAGAGTGTCATAGAATTAATGTAGTGTTCAGCTTTTACAAGGAGACATGAATTAAAGGTGCTGAGAAATGAAACAGGGGCTTAAACACAAACATTTATTTTGAGAACACAGGTGCAGGTTGCAAAATCCAATCTACAGGTTCATCAGCAAGCCAAGCCCTGCCACACTCAGCTAGAGAAATGGGGGTAAAATAGGTTAGATAGATGTTGTGTAGAAGTTGTCTACAGTATTTGTGAGCCACTCTGATTCCACTTAACTTAAAGCACTGAAAGGACAGAGAACTTCTGTGCTTGTCATGCTCCAGTAGTTTTCTGCATGCGGTGTTCACATCTGGTAATGGATACAGAACAGTCAGTCAGGCTCAGGTAGTCCTGTGCTCTCTGCCTTGTGTTCTGCAGTGGCAGTTGCTGCCTGGTGTGTTAGAGCTTGGAAAATTTTGGATGTGGTTTATTGACTTCAATAAATTAGCATTCACTTCTGAAAGTATTGCATCAAAGACACTGCTTGACCTTTCTAATTCCTGCTTGACTTTTGAGGGGACCTCAATAAGTGCGACCTTGTTACAGGTTTTGTTGGTGAGAGAAAGCTGCTAAACAGGAAACTTTTGGAAGTCAGTGTCAGTGAATACCTTTACCAACCCTTTAAAGGAATGAACATGACTAATGAACCCCTTCCTGCATGTCTGCTGTGCAGACCACTAACAAGCAGTCGGGACTGCCTCACTGCAGTCATGCCTCATGCAACATGGTGCTGGGCATGACAATGACGCTCTTGATGCCAGTGGAGTTTGTTCAGTTTTAAGAGCTGGATGCAAAGCTGCCTACGAGATCCTGAAATGCAGCTGTCTGCATTGCTGACACAGCAGTGCATGCAGGTGCATTAGTGACGCAGTGATGCACAAGTATTACCAACCAAAAGGTTGACGCTGGGAAGAGTGTATTAGTCATGTCAGTGAAGATAAGAAGGAGGAAGATAATTACCATAGTGTTTGAAGTCTTTTATCAGAAGAAAATACTGGGTTATTTATGTGACTTTTAAAAAGGAATATGTTATATATTTGTAGTGTATTAAAAACCTCTCCTTGAGTAATAAGTAGTGAGGTTTAAGTGCACACAACAGCAGGAGTCTGTTTTCGAGGTGGAAATGGTAAATTGCAAAACTTGAGTGTGTGTTGGGTGTCCTGTCTTCACCAGATTTGGATAGGAAGAAATTGGAGAGCAGTGGGAGATCTGTTAGCACCATCCACTTTGCTGCAGGGTGCTAGCTGGAGTTACAGGGCTGTGAAGTAAAGATCTCAAGGACAGTAGGTCAGTCACTTTCTGGGAGCTCACAAGCCTCAGAGTATCAGTAAGATTGTAGCCTACAAGAGGACCAGCTCTGCGAAAGGTCCTCTGAAGGCAAAGTATCTTTATTCAGGGATGGCAGGGCCAGATGACTAGAACAGGTCTTGAGTAGGGCTTCTGACATGATGATAATTCAATACAGCAAGTAGTAATGATGGTTTATCCTTTGTGTTTCTCTAAACCTTGCTGGGTTCAGTTCTTAGATATTGTGAATTTTCATGTGTTCCTTTTTCCTTGGGGCTGTGGTTTCTTTAGACTGTGTAATGTTTTTAATTCTAGGCAATGGCAATCTTCCTCGAGGAGATCACAGCAGTATCATTAGCCTAGTAAACATTCAGTGTTACGGGAAAATAATTGTCTGTGTAACCATAGGATAGCACAGGATCAATGTACCTAGGACTCAGTGGAACCAGGGACCCACCACCCACCATAAACCTCTCCTGAGAGTAACTTCTGAGGTCTTTAAAACCATAGACTTACAGATGGTGTTTAGTTGGTTGCGTGTGTTGAGGCAAATGTTTTCTTGAAGTGAGAAAGCTACACTTGCTTGGGTCTGATCCTATTAAAAATCCCCTGAAGCAGTTACCTATTGCCTTCAAACTTCAAAGTCAGGCTGACTTCAAAGATGGAGCGGATCTGAAGAGGTATCTGAGCAGGACCCAGTTGCACAAAGAAAATGAATGTGACTGGATTGTACCATGATCTCCTTTCCCTGAGGTTCCTGCCAGGGGTGACTGCTGTATGAAAATGTGTCAGATACTAACTTTGAATGGAAGATTAGTGATGGAGGTCAGAAGTCACACCATGCAGAGTGCAGTCTGAGAAGTCCTTTTGGCAGCAGCAGGAGTTCCCCTGTTGTGGAAGCAACAGAAGCTGAGGTTAGAGAGCGCTCGTGTTTTAACAACCTGTAAGATACAGGTCAGCAGATGCATTGCCTTAAAATGCTTTCCCTCTACTCCACTGTTTTGAGTACAATGGAGGAGCATATTTAGACAGCAGTCATGATTATGATGGTGGTTTTGATCAACAAATTAAATATAGCAGCGGTTGTGTCTCAAATCTGCTGCAGCTACTGCTGCTAAGTGGGGCACGCCAAACCGTTTCACTTTCTGTATACTCTGCTAGTTTTAGACTTTTGATCCTATTGTTCTCCTTCCCATGTGTCCAAGTTTGTTTTGCCATTTAATGGAATATGAAAGGAAGAAGGTTTTATGTGGGTTTGCTTTAGATGTGGGGTGAGATTTAGCCAGAGCTTTTAAGTTGCTTTTAGGCTGTGCTAGTGCTTCCTTCCATCTTATCCATGAAACCCTGCAATAGCAGCCCATTAAACCTGCAAGTGAAGCTCAGGTACGTTGTTTGAGCCCTGCAGTCCAATCTCTTTTCATCACCACACCCCAAGTCATATAGTTACAGAACATAGTTAATATTATTCCTCTTTCCTTACTTTAGTTTTGATTTACTTACAGTCAGGGAAGGAAGGGAAATTACACATCTTTTGTGAGAAAATGGAAATGTTCCTGCTGAAGCTTTTGATTCCACAGAAACTACTATTATCCGCTGGAACCAACGTTTTGACTGATCATTCCTCTGGCTGGCAATTTATACTGCAGCTCGATGTATTTGCTTTCAGTGCAAGCTTGGTGTATAATGTTGTGGTTGTGTTTCCTCAAGTCGCTATGAGTATGTCAACACTGACTGATCTGCTTTGCTAAATCGATGACCATCTCATTTCCCTTTGTACGCAAGTAGAAGCCGATGTATTCTGAAATAAAGAAATCAATAGATGACTGAATGTCTTGGAGGAAAAGAGAGATGAAACGTGAGTTGTGAAAAAGCTCTACAAGACGTACAGAAATGTGGTGGTGGAAATGACCTGAGGCCAGGTATCTTTGCCATTTCTAGATCATTGTGTGTCTGTCAGATCAAGCAAGATTTTCTGATAGCTGCTTGTACTAATGTGATACTGCTCAGCTCACTGTTTTTTCCAGTCTGGCCTCCTTTTCTCAATTTGATGTGTTTTAGTAGCACTTTATCTTCGGACTGCTATTCAGAGACTGCACGTTGTTTTGAGCCTGCCAACACCTCCTCCTACCTTGCAACATCTCTTTTTATCTTTCTCTTGCTTCTAGCATCCTTCTACCTTTCATGCAATACTCCACACTTTTTGAATCATTATCTTGTGGGCTGACTGTGATCCTTATCCTTCTTTAAATCTCATTTGTTTTCAGAGGCTTAAAAAAAAATCCCCTAGGCTCTAGAAATAATCTTTTGAAACTGTCTGTGCTTCTTGCACTGGCATCAAAAGCCTCTGGGTAAGTCTAAGGTGCTTTTTCTTAATATTTTAATTCATTAAACTGGTCTTGCTGGTGAATAGACTGAATGAGTGAGAAAGACTTAACTTGCCAGTGCTGAGCCTGTGAGCACTGAGAGAGGCTGCAGAAGTGAGATCCAAGCAGGTTTAACACTACAACAGTTTGACCAAGGGAACTGAAATGTTGGTTTCCTGTGGCTTGAAATTGTGCGGTTAGGTTATCCTCCGTCAAATTAAGTGCAGGCTCTGACTGAAACTTCTCCTGGTTTTGTTACAGCACTTGCAGCAGTTTGTACTCAGGGGGATTCCTTGATGTCTAACCCCATAATTAAACTTGTGCTGAACTAATTTAAGTTTCTTTCCTCTTCACTGGAACCTCTTTTCACAAAACTTTTCGGGACTAAAAGCATTTTGTCTCCAACCAACCTTAGTAAAATGGTTGGAGCAGGAATCATGATCCAAACGTTTTGAAAATTGATAGTGGTTTCCTGGTTATGGGAACAGGTAGAGGATTCTGTACCAAATTCTTTGCTTGTCTTTTAGTGTAAAGTGTCAGTAATACTGAACAGATACTTGCTGAAATGTTCTGTCAGTATCCATCATCCGTGGGCATGGATTGAAAACCATCTTGGTGTGTCACAGGCTGCAAAGAACAAGGTTTATTTTTGTTTTAGATATAATTTAAGACATCATTCTAAGGAAACAATAGGAGATTGAAGTTTGTAGCAATATTAAAACCTCTACTTTTATAGAGACTAATTTTTGAAGTGTATTCCTGTAAAATTAGAGAACAGGGACAATTTAAGGTATAAATGACGTAGAAACCGAGAATGTTGCTGCTGGTCTCTTCTCACAGGTGATTAGTGACAGAACCAGAGGGAAGGGCTTCAAGCTTCAACAGGGGAGGCTTAGATTGGACATCTATATATACATTGGTATATGGTACATCTTATGGAGAAGATTTCTGAAGAGTTGTCAAAGCTTGGTGGCCATCAGTACCCTGAAGATAAGCTTCTATAGCACTTGATTCCCACCACTTTCAGCTTGTATCATCACTGTGAATAATGGAGAGAAGCATCCACGGTAAGAGGTGGTGTGAGCTTCATGGCAAAGGGAATGAAAGGATTCAAAATGAAGTCAAATGAGCAAAATGAGATGGTCGTGACTGCAATGTATTTGTTTCTCAGTGTCGCTTGAGTGTAAACACATTTCCGTGGCCTCTGGTCTGCAGCTAGCAGTGACTGCTGCTTCAGCCTGTGCTGGGGGTCCTCTGTCCGGGGTGAAACCAGCTTCTCCAGAGAGAAGTAACCCAGCGTTTACTTCTGAGTTCAGTCCTGTAAGTCTTCCCTTTTTCAAAAGCACCTCTGCACAGTGCTCTCCAAGAAAGAGTTCAAAGAGCTATCAGTTTCTTCCTCTCTCTGGACAGTAAGCTGATGCACTTTCTCATTACAGAGCTTTGTTGTTGGCACTTTAATCTGAAACCAGGAAGAAAAAGACCAACAAGTACTAAGGGTGGTACGGAATTTACGGAGGTTTCATGAAGGCAGCTAGATTGCTGCAATACAGCTGGGAAATAGGAATATTAAATTCTATACTCTCTTTTACCGTAATGATTCATAAAATACTGGTTCTTTGCTTTAAGAGACTGTGGCTGTGTCATGATTATGCATTTCTGGAAGAAGTATCGCTAAGTTTGATATTAAGACTAGGTTATCAAATTGAGAGGAAACGAGTGAAAGTCTTAGGGTTGTGGGGTTGGTTTTTTTTAAGCCCAAATGTGATTTTCTGGCTCCAGTTTTTTGAGTAAAAATTGAAGATCAATCTTAAGGAAAAAAAATAGACTATAAATGTAATAACTTCCTAAAACACTTTATAAACCCTCAGCACAAACAATATTTCTCGTGATAGCTTTGAGGATGGAATTGGGTCATATTTCATAGCTGATGCATACAGCAGTAACTGCAGCGTGTGACAAACGTGATGTTTTTTATGAGAAAGCCTACAGCCCGTCATCACAAAGACCTACCACCTAGAACTTGTATTACACCTCGTTGTCTTGCTCACCATAAACCTGCAAGTGGTTTGTCAAGGGGAGACAAAGAATGGCAAAAAACGGCGTTACAATCTCTTTAATTTTGAGTTCTTTCTTGCACTCATTTGACTTCAAGTTAAAGTGGACTCTGGAAATGCAGTTTGCAGTGAAACCATATCAAAAAGCCAGGTCTTTAGTTCGTGCAAGTAATGATGCTTAGCAGTGCAGATCTGCAGAAGTCAGCAGAATTTCTTCAAATAACCCCAGTGGAGGATCTTTGCCATCTGTTTGGTGTCAGAACAACTTAATGCAGGGTTGATATCATTCTTCTTAGGTTCAGTTTGCTGTACAGTTAATTAAGATTGACCTCTATCAGTTTGGCTCTGGATGTCTATAAGCCAGTCATTTGCAGCTGAACCCAGCCAGCCTGTGCTCCTTTTAGTCAATAGGTCAATGAATTGGACCCTAAAAGTGTCTGTTCCAGTGAGCTAGATGAAAATAGGAAGTAAGAGTCTAACTTTTGTGAAAGGAGGCAGAACACAGATATGTTAGGTCCTTTATTAGGTCTTGATCTGCATCTGAAAGCACTGTACTTCTATTCCTGTGAATTTATCTTGTGTTTGAGCAGAGATATACACCAGGAACCCATAGTTGCTTGGATTTGAGTTTGGAGCATGTGGTGTTGCAGACCCACCCTGGATCATGGTACCTCATCAACCTTGTGTTCTTGTTTTAAGTGCAGTAACAGTGGGCTGGGACAATCTGCTCTACCAGACCATTGAGTCAATCTGGTACCTCCTCATCCTGGGTGAAAGTACAATGAGTTGAGACAATTAGGAACTTCCTAATTGTATCTAAAACTCCTCTTGTGTGGGAAATGTACCCAAATATTCCTCCTGCCCACATCATAGCCCATTCCAAAGGGTCTCAAGGTTGCCTGACAGGAATTATGGCCACAGTGAAACAAATACTGACCAAAGTCAATCATCTTGTGACCCTATAAGTACTGATCCTAAGTGAGGCTGTGACACTGTGTTGCCTCTGGAGCAGGGGTGCCTCTCTGGGCACATTTTCTCAAGAAACTGACAATCATCCAGTGGCAAGTGCCAGAGAAAAGTGAGTAATTCCCTAAGATTCAATGCAAGTGCAGCAGGAGAATATCCAGGTAATGAATTACTGTAAGCACTGTATGTCCTGGCCATAGGTTAACCTCTGCATCTATCTCTGTGTGCAAGATTTTATATTTATAATCACAGAATGTTCTAGGCTCGAAGGGATCTCTAGAGTTCATCGAGTCCAACCTCCCTACACAGGGACAATTCTACTTAGGGTCAGGCTGCTCAGAGCCTCATCAAGCCTGACCTTAAATGACTCCAGGGATGGGGCACCCAGCACCTCCCCAGGCAGCCCATTCCGGCCATCAACCACCCTCACACTCATTTGTTCTAATGTCCACCCTCAATCTCTCCCAGCTTGAACCCACTGCTCCTTGTCCTGTCTGTACAAACCCTTCTGAAAAGATCTTCCCCTGCCTTCATGTCGGCCCCACTCAGGTACTGGAAGGTCAAAAGAAGGTCTTCCCGGAGCCTTATAAATGTGCATATAATACATGTGCATAAATGATTTAATCTGTACCTATAGCTCTCTGTGTGTATTTTCTATGATTCTATTCTATTTTTATATATGATTTGATTTGATTTAGGAAACTGTCATATGTCTTGCACATGTTGCCATTCTTCCATGTTTAACAAAGTTGTTGTTCGTTATGATAACTTCCAACCCCTAACATTCTGTGATTCTGTGAACTTGCCCTTTACTCCCATCACCCCTTTACATTCCCAGTCTCTCTAAAAGTCTTCCTAACTTGAATATAACTCAATTCCCTCTTGTGTATTTTTCCTTGCAGTAATTAATAAGGTGATCCTTGGCATTGATAAATCTGTCAAACTTTGTTAAAATCTGTTAAAGTATAATTCTGTCTCCCTCTGCTTTGCTGTTCTGTGAGCTGCATTCCACTCATCCCATGGTGAGCAGGATCCTGAGTCAGGATTCTGCAGTAAACGATTTGGGTGATTTTAAAACACTCACCTGTGACAGAGCAAGACTAAAGCAAACCTATCTGCCAGCACAGATCTGAGGCTGCATCACCAACTCCATCCCCTGCGAGGACCTGCTAGAATTTACATGTGCTAATACAGCAAGGTGGGTGAGCGGCTGAGCCAGCACCACCCTGTGCCCCCTGAGCTGTGCAAATTCACGGCTAAGTAGTATGGGACATGTAAAAAGCTGCTGCAAAAGTGCCTTTGGGCTAGTTTTGCCCTCCAGATGAATTTTGTATTTCATGGGCAGCATCTAGCACATCTCAGTCTTTGGAAGTGGGTATCCAAAGAGGGAATGATGCTCGATGCAGAGTGCAGAGCCCCCGAAACTACCCTATTGCCAAGGTTAGTACACAGAGAGAGTGTGCAGACAGATACCATGAACCACACTTATTTTCCTAAGTTTTCCTTTCCTAGCTTAACCCAGCTTAAGGAGGCTGCCTGTGTCTTCTGTTGCCATAGAGCTTGCACCAGCCAGGCAGCAAAAGTGGACTAGTGTTGGAATAGCAATTTTTGGCCTCTTGTGATTACTGCAACCTAGTGAAAGCTAAAGAAGCCTGAAATTTGTTGTGAATGTGAGGGGAATGTGAAGGAGGCCTGCCAACTATCTCTTCACATTTTCCTTGCTGTTTGTGCTGTTTTGTTTTGCCTCAGCTCATAATCCAGCTCACAGTAGTTACCTGGAGAACAAGCTGAAATACAGCTTAGCGCTTTCCCATGAGGGAAACATTACCAGGGCTGACCTTGCACTGCAACAAGGATCGTGGTACTGTGCGCCTGGCAATATTGCGGTGATGGGCAACACTGGTGTTCAAGTTTACCCGCAGGAACCCTGGACAACAGTTATGGCAGGAACCTGTAACGGGGATGGCAAAGGCAGCAAATTCTCTGCTAGGCAGTGATTTCTGCTCAGTTCTCCCTTGATACATCCTGTGTCTTCCCCAGCACAGCTCAGGAAAGGTGTAAGAGAGAAGCAGCTGCCTCATGGGAAGCTGTGGGTCCCTGCCAGGGCTATGGGCTCAGACAGTGGTTGCAATGCTGAAGCAACAACATGAGGATGCATTTGAAGGGACAGGAGGCAGCGTTTTGTGGTTGGTCCTACCAGTGCCCTGAGTCACTTTTGAGTCCTGAAGTGCAGTGCAGTGCATTGGGGCAAGTATAGCCTGTCCCCTCCTGCCAGCTTCAACCAATACAGACTGTTTATTCTGGGGCTGGTTTCTTGGAGTAAAAACCAAACAAAAAAATCCTTAAAAAATCCAGAGATAGAGATTCTATTAGTGCACAAGTTAGTCTGCCTCAGGAAGTGGGCAATAATCGCCAACACAGGGCAGCAAAATACACAGTGCAAAAGAAGCAATTTTTTTTGTGGACAATGACTTCAAGATACTGATAACATTTAACTTTCTCTCCTCTCCTGTAAATCTCTGTCCCCTAAGAACCCAGGCAATGGTTTAAACCCAACTGTTCAGTCCAGCAGAGCTCCAGAGGCATCCTGCTGTGCTAAAATGGTGACTGAGAACAGAATGACAATATGTCTTGTTATAAAAATTCCCTGCAATACCTTTTGGGAGTCAATTTAATATGCAAGAAGTGTCTTGGAGCAGCACAGAGACTTTCGTGATTACCATTCTCCTCTGTGATACTGTCTGTGTGGGAGGCAGCTGCTGGAAGGCCTGCAGGAACTTGAGAATTGGATCGAAAGCCGTGAAGTTGCACAAATACATTTGAAAACTGTACAGTTTCCATTGGAATCTGGCCTCTGAGTTTATGATGGAACTAGAAAATCTTGTCAGCCTATAATCTTTTTGATGTGAACATTTTAGAACATCTAATTCAAAATAAAATATAGATCTGGAATAAGGAAGAGCTATAAATACTTTCCTAGGATCAATCCCCATGCAAGCAATTAACTACAGAGAAAAATCCTCTGCGACAGCTATCTGTAGGTTTGTTTGCATCTAGGGCTGCTGTTCGTTGCTGTTCAGAAGTACTCTCAAACCGTTTTGCACTATTGTGTTAGGTAAGATAATGTTTTCATTAGTTTCAGTTCACATATTAATTTAATCTAGAATTTTGAACAAAAGGATTTTGGCAGATAATGGAACGTGGGCAGCACAGTGGAGGCTACAGGGAGCTCATTACCCTTTTCTCAATTCATTGTGGTTTCATCTGTGATTAATTCCGCTTTAAGCTTCCCTGTTGTTGGAGTGTACATTGTGAGTGACTTTATTTTTTCATATTCAACAATGTGCCACTTCCCGCACACAATACAAAGAGAGGATGCAATTATTGGCGGTGTTTGAATGCTTCAAAAGGTTTAAAGATGTGGAAGAAGGCTCCCTGAAGAGGGTGCGTTTGAAAGTGTTTGAGACAGCAACACAAATAACCTTGTAAGGCTGAAGACAGAGACAAACAAGGGATGATGTTGCCTTCTCTCTGTTCCCTCAAAAAGTCATGGAATGAGTTACATTGAAAGAGATTGCTCTGGTCCAATCTCTGCTTAAAAATCCCCTGCTGTGGTGGGGGGATTGGACAAGAAGATCTTTCGAGGTCCCTTCCAGTCCCTAATGTTCTGTGATTCTGTAATTCAAGCAGAGCTTACTTCAGCATCAGGTCACATTGCTCACAGAATCACTCTGGTTGGAAAAGACCCCTGAGATCATAGAGTCAAACCATTCAAGTTCACCCCTAAATCAGGTCCCTCAACACTTCATCCAAACGGTCTTTAAACACATCCAGGGATGGCGACTCAACCACCTCCCTGGGAAGCCCATTGCAGTGCCTGACCACCCTTTCTGTGAAAAAAATTCTTCCTAATATTGAATCTAAACCTACCTTGTTGTAACTTGAACACCTTCCTTCTTGTTCTAGCACTAATTGCTTGTGAGAAGAGACCAGCACCAGCATCTCTACAGTGTCCTTTCAGGTAGTTGTAGAGGGCGATGAGGTCTCCTCTCAGCCTCCTCTTCTTCAAACTAAAGAGCCTCAGCTCTTTCAGTCTTTCCTCATAAAATTGATTCTCCAGACCCTTCACCAGCTTAGCTGCCCTCCTCTGCACCTGCTCCAGCACCTCCACATCTCTCTTGTATTGAGGTGCCCCAAACTGGACATAATACTCAAGATGTGGCCTCACCAGTGCCGAATACGTGGGGATGATAACCTCCCTACTCCTGCTAATGGCCTTTTCCTATTGGGCTGTGACTGTCTCCAAGGACAGAGATTCCTCAGCCTCTGAGGACACAGCTTCCAGCCTTTGACTATCCTCACAATGATAAACTTATATGTCTTGTAGACATTTTTCTTGTTGCAAATAGCATCTATTATTCCCCCCCAGTCCTATTGGTGTTCACCTTTGAAAAAGCCTTTGGTGTGTCTCTCTCAAGATCCCCTATCAGATAAAGACAATAAGAAGTTCTTCCCTTCAATTCTCTCTTTTCCAGGCTGAGCCATTTCAGATTTTTCAGCCTCTTCATGGTACTTTATGTGCTCCAGGCCCTGGAGCATTGTGGTAGCCATCTGGTCTATTCACTCTGGTGTGTCTGTGTTCCTTTTGTACATGGAAGCCCTGAGTGAGATGCAGCACCCCATATACTGCCTTATAACTGCCAAACAGAGAGGGAAAAAGATCACTTTCCTTGACTTGCTGCCTGCTTTTTCCAGTATTTGGGTGCTTTTATTTGCTGCGAGGGTGTGCTGCTCACCAGGATGCTCCAGCTTCTTACCTGTGGAGCTGCTTTCCAGCTGGTTGGCCTCTAGCCCATGGCACCATGCAGGTCATTCCTTCCCTTGTGCAGGGCTTTGCATTTCCTCAACTCTGGGAATTTTCTGCCAGCTCGTTTCTCCAGTCTGTTAAGTTATAGAATCATTAGGGATTGCAAGTCATCCCACATGGCAGCCCTCCAGTGTATTGATGACTTCTGTCCCATCTGGTATCATCTGCTATCATCTGCAAGACTGCTGATTGGAGTCCATGCTTTTGCACAAGTTGCTAATATAAATGTTAAACACACTTGGCCCTAGTATCAACCCCTGAGTTTTACCATGAGCAACAGGCCTCCAGTTGAACCTTTAATGTCTTACTGCTGCTCCCTGTGCCTAACTGCTCGGGCAGTCACCCGCTCACTCACCTTCTGTGGTTTTACACAAGGCATCTGGTCCATATGTCACCAGTGTGGGTGTAAAGATATCATGGGACACCTTGCCAACATCTTTGCTAAATCAACTTCCACTGCTCTTTTCTGGCCCTCTGATTGTAGGATGCCAGCAGGTTTGCTTGGTGTGGTTTGGCAAATGTGTGCGAGCTGATCCAAAACACCCTCCTGTTCTACATAGCGGTAGAATTTGCTTCGAGGAGGATGTGCTCCATAGTCTCCCCAGGACTGGGATGAGGCTGCCTTGTCATTTCCAGAACCCCTCTTTCTTGGTGTCCTTGAAGATACATGTGATGATCACCTTCTTCAACTCATCTGAAGCCTCCCCAGTCATCTCGACCTTTCAAAGAGTTAGCAGATTCTTAACAGCATCAGCCAGCACCCTTGGATGCGTTTTTCCTGGTCACATGTACTTTGACACTTTGACACATGTAGTCCCTTTATAATTTTCTACCACAAATAGTATTTCACTGCCCATGACTCTGCCCTAAGCATAGGGATGTGGAAGGACTGAGAGAAGACTTTTCCAGTAAAGCCCAAGACAATGAAAGCACCAAACACCTCAGACATTTAGAATCATAGAATCATTATGGCGGGAAAGGACCTCCAGGATCATCAAGTCCAGCCCTCAGCCCTGACCCCTAGACCATGGCCTCAAGTACTCGAGCTACTCAGTTTTTAAACATCTCCAGGGATGGGGACTCCACCACCTCCCTGGGCAGCCAGTGCCAGTGCCCAGCCACTCTCTCAGGAAGCAACTTCTTCCTAAGATCCAATCTAAACTTCCCCTGATGCAACTTGAGGCCATTTCCCCTCATCCTATCATTAGGAGAAGAGACCAGCACCATAATCAATACAACCTCCTTTTAAGGAGTTGTAGAGAGCAAGAAGCTCCCCTCTCAACATCCTCTTCTGTGGACTAAATAACCTCAGTTGCTTCAGCCACTCTTCATAGGGTCTGTTCTCCAGACCTCTCCCCAGCCTCACTGTCCTTCTCCGGACCCGCTCCACCCCCTCAATGTCTTTCTTATACTGTGGTGCCCAAAACTAGACACAGTATGTGAATGTCCACACCCACATCAATTCACACATACATGTTCATATCTTCATATCCCCCCTCCTGCAGTTCACACACATGAACCAAAGGATACACGTGTACAAAACCTTGTGCCCTGGCACCCCTGTCTTCTTGTAGCCTTGCAAATGAACTGCATGCATGCTAAGGTCCTCACCTGGGAGCAAAATGGATTAAGCTGGTACCAGATTTATGGCTGGGCTATGTTTTATTAACAGATTTACTACCTTCCTTTTGTTACTTACAAGGTGTCAGAGCTTGTCAGATCCAGAAGTGAAGGGTTCCCCTAGAAAAGTGAAGAGTGAGCTGGTTGTAAGTCAGCTTTCAAGCAGATGTATGCAAAGAATGGTAGGACTTAGAACCACCAACTATCAGAAAAGCTGAAGTCTAATCCTGGCACAGTCCCATAACTCACAGAGTGTACTAGGCGCTGAAATTCTTATTCTTCATTTTCTTGACAAATGATGCAACAAGAGAGAAAATGGCTAATATGAATCTTGTCTCAAGACTGTGATTGCGGCAGTAATAAGGAATGATGTAAACTTGACTCGTTCTGTTACAGAGTGCTGCAGAGAGCAAGCTGCACTAGAGGAACAGCATGCAGCTAGGGCAGAAGATTGCACCGAAACAGCTCCTTAATCACCTCTCTTTGTAATTTTTGAATTCTGTTTCGCAAGTGTGGTTCTCGTGTGATACTCAGAGTGACAGGCTACAAAATGCTTCTTGGCTGTACCTTTTGACTGTCAAAGACAACTAGTTTTATATAAAGGAAGGATATTTGGTGAAGATTATGGAATCTTAGAATTACAGAATGGTTTGGACTGGATTGGACCTTTCAAGTTCATCTAGTCCAACCCTCCTGCACTGAGCAGGGGCATCTCCAACAGATTGCTCAGAGTCTCAGCCAACTTGACCTGGATTGTCTGCAGGGGTGAAGCATCTACTACCACTGTGGGCAACCTGTGCCAGTGTTCTACTAAACATTATTGTCACAAATCCGATCGTAAAAAATCTCTTTCTTATCTATAGTCTGAATCTACCCTTAAAGGCCATTAAATGCTTGTTCACAAGCAACATACGTTTGCTTTACCTGAACATGAAATCTTGCAGAAAACACGCTATCAGATATAGACATCATGGCAAAAGGAAGGTTCTGTTCCTGGAGAACTCTATTTACTGCTGTGACTTTTGATCCCTTTCTATATTTTCTAAGTAAAATATTACTAAACTGGCAAGCTCTAATGAATCCAATAACTGATACAGCCCTTCAGTTTGCTTTCATGCAGCTTTAATGTGTCTCAGTGTCTTAGGAGGGGGCACAGTCTTTCTGTGCCACTGTTTTGCAGTCCTCTGGGACAACACACTGCTGAGCTCTCAATAGAGGGATTATCAGCTGCCTGCCCTTTTCATCTGCTTCTGTCAGATTCTGAAGACTCTCAAAATCCTGATTCCCTTTAAGGTCTTACCATCTCTCTCTTTCTCTCTCTCTTTCATTAGTGACAGTGATTGAACTTAAATCTCATGCTGTAAGTTTCCCATAAGGAAGATCTCTGCTTATTTAGGTAAGTGTGTGCTCAAGCTGCCAAAAACTCATCTAATGACAGGACAAGGGGCAATGAGTGTAAGCTGGAACAGAGGAGGTTCCACATCAATATGAGAAGAAACTTCTTCCCAGTGAGGGTGACGGAGCACTGGCAGGGGCTGCCCAGGGGGGTTGTGGAGTCTCCTCCTCTGGAGGCGTTTAAAACCCACCTGGACATGTTCCTGTTTGACTTGATCTAGGGGATCCTGCTGTGGCAGGGGGATTGGACTAGATGATCTTTCTAGGTCCCTTCCTAATTTTCTGTGATTCTGTGAAATGATATTTTTCCATGTTTTGAATTATTTTTTTCTTCATCATTCTCTGAGTATATTAAGGTTTTTTTAATGCCTGTGGCCCAACGAGAACAATCTTGCTTTATTGGAATTTTCTGATTCTGGTATTCCTTCTCCTTTCTATCACTATGAAAGTCGGTTTGTTCAGCCCTGTTGAGCATCCCAGACAAGTGTTAGTATCTAATAGTAGAAATAGGCACACAGACAGATTTCCTTCTATTTGCAATGTTTCTTCTTGAGTGATTTATTTCTGATTCATCTCGCAGACTTGCAGATTCAGTGCAAAGCTTTTTATCATGTTTGCACACAGGTTTACTGCTTGTCTCAGATCATTAGCTGCTCTTGGAAGTGTTTGTGCCATTACTAATAGCACCCAAGCTGAACCTCAGTTGTGATGAAGTATTTCCGTATTTGCAAAACTCTTTGGTGATTGCTGTTAGAGTTTCTCTTTCGGGTCTTGCAGCCAATGCTTATTGATTACTTTCTGCTTTGAAACTGCAACTCCAGAGAAAACTTGGAAATGTTATTCATAGATCCCTGCTTGGGTCAATACAGTAAATGTACCATCTATTTCAGTTTGGGTGCGCGGCTTCCAGTAGCTCTCAAACCTGTGGGTGTGCATGAGGCTAACAAACAACTTAGGATTCTATGATTCTGCAGCAGCTCTCAGCCCTCCCCACTGCTTCTGTGATGAGAGTTTGATGTCTTTCAACATGTCTAAAGTTGATGTTTGGCTGCTGATGCCGAAAGGTTCTTCATTTTTTGGACTTCTCTAGTTCTGTGCCTGTTCACCAATCTAGCACAAGTTCTAGGAGCTTTGCAGAGTCCTTACATTTCCCTCTCTGATTTCAGAATCATTGTATCTTCCAGTCTTGGGACACACAATATTGCTTGGAGATGAGATTCATTGGATGTGGTTCTTTTTGCTGAGGATAATACAGCTCTTGACTGAAAGTGAGATTTGGTCTTCTCTAGTTTAAGACCTTTTGCTTCAGTCATTTCTAACGTTTGCTGCAGCTCAAATCCCTATGCCGTACTACGTGCTCTTTCATATGTCTCAGATGCACAATGTGTGACTTGATGGCCAGTGACATTTGTTTAGGGGCAAACATATTGCTAGATAATGCTTGAATTCTACTGTATAATGGTGGGGTGGACACAGATGTAAGGGCTTCAGCTCTGCTCATAGATACAACATCTTGCTTTCCCAGTTCCTTCTCTTTCATGGTACAGAAGCTAGAAAAGTGTAATTTTGGATTATTTGCTGCTTCCCCATGGCCTTACCACAAGGGAACAACAGTGCTCAGCTCCTTTTCTGACTAATCTGGATGCTTCTGCCTGATTTTGACCAGTTAGGTGCATGTTAGAACTGAAAATCGTGCAGTGTGAGACAGAGGCCCACTTACATGATGAAGAAAGTGGTGTCTGCTGCAACAGAAGTTACTGTGCAAGGAAAATGTTGTAGAGGGTCAGCTCCCTCTGATGGAGCTGTGTAGGTACACCCAGACTACCCACACATGATATTTCTCCGTCCTGTTTCGTAGAACTCCTATATGAGGAAGTTTTATCAGCTTCTCTAGGTGATATGACATTGTCTTACTCCTTGTTTCACTGGTACCCAAGGAGAATCAGATAGTTGATTTGGCTTTCTCTGAATGGTATCTCCTGCTTTTGTTTAGTAGGTGCCACAGGCTCTACATCTTTTCTGCACTGCTTTGATTTTACTGATGTGCTCTGCTTGGTCATACTTGTATTCTGGGCTCTGTGTAGGGCTCTCGTTTGGAGAAACCTGCTAGTTCCAAATGTATTTGAATTGGTTGCTTACTCGTGCCCATCTTGTGTGTGTTATATGTGTTGTTGGAATACTACTTAATTAACAAGATCTCTTGCTAGCAATGCCTAAAAATCCCTTTCTGTGTTCAAAACTCACTGACTTTTGCGAGTGCTGGACCAGAAGCACTGCACAACAACATGGCCTGTTGTCTGTTGCAGTTGCCAGAACAGGGACATTTCTTGTAGTCGTGCTGGTTGCTGTGCTACTGGCATTGCTTCCTGCTCTCCATCCTTTGCAAAATACATCAAATACATCTCCTTTGCATTTGCTTCTCATTTTTTCTTACAGATGTTTGCTGATATACCTGCTTGGCCTTTCTCTAGGGCTCTGTGTAACTCCCTTTTGCTGCTTGATGTCTGCATTTCTGTATATCTCTTGACTTCAGTAGTGCAAATGCATCCCAGTAGAGCTCATGGGCTTATTTTTTAATAGTTATAACCTGTCTTGTTTTTAATAAGAAAGTCTTTTATGATCCCATCTTCAGAGCAGAGAGTCCTTAAATTTGCCTCTTCATTTCATCTCCTCCTGATTGCAGTTTTTTAATAAGTAATGCACAGTGCTTTAGACTTGCTGTGGCTCTGGAAATGCATTTCTGTTCTTGCGGAGTTTTTAAATTAGTTGTCACAGAATGCATTTCATTCATGGGATGAAACGAAAAGAAATGAGGTTTTCTTCAAACAGCTGGCAGAAGCTTCACGTTCACAAGCTCTGGGTGGACTTAAGCACCACTGCTGTTTGCTGGAGAGGTGTCATTGATTGATCAGTTGATCAGGTCTGAGATGAAATTAACCAGTTAATTTAGTTAATGTGCTAATGGGCTGAAACAAAAACAAAGCAAGGAGAGTTCAAAACCATTTATAAAAGTTGCAGGCAAAACCAAAGACTAGCTCAGTTTGTGGAAACTATACTATATATATACTATACTATATATATACACTATACTATAAAACACAATTACCACTACAGAAAACCCCCCACAAAGACACGCAGAGTTTAACCACATGTTCTTAGATAACTGGGCTGAGCTACAACCTCCACCATCTCTGGATGAGGAAACCTCCAGCAGTTCTTTTCCTTGTGGGAATGTGATGTCTTTTCAGTCCGTGCATGTTTCCAATGGGTCTTTTTAAGGGCCAGTTCCCTGTTCCATGTGTCTCCAAGACAGTCTTCTGTTTCCAACATGCTGATCCCTACAGACCATGAATGAGGGAAAACTCTCCATTTCAGCAAGCAGTGGATTGCAGGTGAAACATTTCCTCCACTGATCTCTGAGGTTCCAATCTTTCCGCTTTCTCCATGTTCTAAGGGCAAGATGGTGGTTGTGTCCAGCCCAGAGATATGTGCTCCTCTCTGAATAAATGAATTGACTGGGAATAAGTCAGTCCCTTAAGCAGCATAAACAGTGGTGACTTAGATGGACATAAAACCAGGCTGGGCTGTTCTTCATAAAGTCATAGGACGGGACAACAATCTCTGTAATGCAAGAAGGACAAAGAGTAAGCAAAAGGAGCTGTAAGTCTTAATGTAGATTGTTAGTTGCCTGCATACCTGATGCAAAGAAAATGTGTTTCTGAGAGTCTGTTAAGCAAGTTCTTTGAACAGACTTGTGATAGACTTTGGTAAAGATGATTAAGAAAACTATTATAGGGTGAACTTTGATTAGACACTGACCAGTAGGAACAGCAAAGGCCGGGTGAAATGAGAATAATCACAAAGTGATAGATTTATGATTCATAGCTCTTGAAGGAAGGTATCTAGCAAAACAGTAGTAATGGATTTCCAGCAGAAAGACTTGAACACTCACAGAATTGGTAGGTGCTGCCCGGGAGGCAAGCCTGGTGGAATAGGGGATTTAAGAAAGATGGCAGTACCTTAAAGAAGAGTATTAATAAGACTCTGTCCTTGTAGGGGAGAGATAAGAAGTCAGTAAGAGATCAACTTGGCTAAATTATGAGCCTTTCATTGACTTCAAATGCAGGAGGAAAGAATACAGAAAGTAGAAACTAGGTCAGACTACCAAGGAGAATAAAGGTATAGCAAGAGCTCTGAGTGGCCGAATCGAAAAGGCCAAGACATGAAGCGAGATGAAATAGCAAGGCACGTTAGTTATTGGAAGTCCAAACGTTGACACTTAATAGAGAGAAGATTCGGAGAAGCCTAGAGTGATGAATGTTTTATTCTGTAGTGATCTTCTCTTGCCATCAGGGTGGTAGCACTATTCATACCAGTGCCTAAAGGATTGAAATACTGGCCTAGGGTAGGAGCAGAACACAGCAGAATTTTTCAAAATGACTGTGCAGGGTTTTCTGTCACAGCAGTTTTAGCTGCCCTTGGTGTGTTTTCATTTCTTGTCCTGAAAGTGCTTGAGGATAAGTAATGTGAGAAATAATACCAAATAATAGCCATAATGTCCAAGGTGTTTCGAACAGTAAGATACCCAGTACGTGTAGGATGCTGATGGATGCCAGAGAAGCATGGTGTGGAATAAATGTAAACTGATTAGTACTGGTTAGAACAACATAGTACACAAGCATCTCAGGTCAAAACGAAGGCTACTATCAGTGAAGTTCCTCAGGGGTCTCCTCTGAGTTTGGCTCTCCCCAGTGTTTTTGTTAGTGACCTGCACAACAGAGAGGATAGACCCGCCTGGATGTGTTCTTGTGTGACTTGGTTGAGGTGATCCTGCTGTGGCAGGGGGTTTGGACTGGATGATCTTTCGAGGTCCCTTCCAATCCCTAATGATTCTATGATTCCTCTTGGTGAGGGTGACAGAGCACTGGAACAGGCTGCCCTGAGAGATTGTGGAGTCTCCTTCTCTGGAGACATTTAAAACTCGCCTGGATATGTTCCTGTGCAACTTAATCTAGGGGATCCTGCTGTGGGAGGGAGATTGGACTGGATAATCTTTCAAGGTCCCTTCCAATTCCTGTAGTTCTGTGATGCTGTGATTTTTTGAAACCGTAGACAAAATGGAAAAAAAAAAATCTTCCTGTGAACAAGCACTGCCTTGGCTCTTGTTTGTGGGCCAGCAGGCACCAGTGGCAGGAGACAGCAAAAGGATCAGGGGCTTTCCTTACCTGAATAACTGACAATGACAGAGCTTGACTGAGGTCATTACTGCAAAAACTTCAGCCCCAGACGTGCTCTGTCATGCAAGAGCTGAGGAGGAGAGTGGCACTAGGTATTGCTCATGTGGAGCAACAGGCTCCAAGATTTTTAGGTCTGACTTCTGCAGATGGTGCCGCTTGCTTAGACATCTGAGGTCAGAGACCTCCCCAGAAACACAAGCTCTGGTGGGACCTGCTGTGTCACAGCCAGCACTGCCGTGAGAGAGATGAACTTGCAGTTTAATCACTGGAATTATTCTTCCAGTTGAAACTACTCACTTGGATTGTATCAGGGCATGTTTCCCTTTTCTTTCCCCCAACATTTTATACTACAAATGTGGTGGTTTAGTGTCTATGAAGTAAAATCTGGGACACAGGTCAGAAGAAAGATGCTTAGTGATGTCTGTATGATTTAACACTTGGCCCTGCTCCCCCAGATCAGCTTCCCCTCCCTCTCCTTCTCCCTGGCTTATTTAAAGTCAAAAGGATCAGTGGAAATTGCAGCTCGGAGCAGGCAATTACTCTTTTTACAAGCTAACGAATATCCTGTGCGTATGTGATCTCTATATTCGATTACACAACCACTTAAACAATACCCACACGTTGGTTTGCATCCATATAAAGCTTTGATTGGACACTTTGAATGGATCGTTTGCTGCATGTCCTGGCCTTCATGAGGCAAAGAAGCAGGAGTTTTGCATGCAGCACATCTCAAGTCATCTGTGTACATGAAATATTCTTCAAGAGAACTTCATTTGGAATCAGGAAAAATCTCCCATATTGTGCTTTTTCCTAACAAGAAGTAGTCCTGGGGGATGTAATCTTCAAAATCTGAGTTTCCTTTCATTAAGCTGGGAGCAGGGAATATGATTTCTTTCTTTTCCCCCACAATAAAATGCTTGTTTCCGCCAGTCTTCCCTCTGCACAGTGCAGTCCACCCAGAGCAGCTGAAGATGAGACTAATCTGCCTCCAACACTTCAATAAATAAAATGTAAATGTTTGTCATAATAATGCCTCCATTGTCAGCACCAACACGGGAGTTTTCAACCTCTGACTCCGGGCAGTCACCGGCTGAGTAGCAACAGCTGAGTGCTGAAAGAATTTTTCAACAGCAATTTGCTTGTTCCAATTTGCTTTTCAGGGCTGCTGCTCAGGATTGCTGGCCAGCCTGTAAAAGGATCTCATCCTATTAATTTGGCCCAGCTTCTCCTCTTGTTCTCGTCATATTTAGTTTCTCTGGTAGTTCCAGTGAGTAAGTTAATTGAATTAGAAGTGCCACCAGGAGCTTGCCTGCAGATCTATGGTTTCGTGTAGGAAAGTGGCTCCCTTCGGCCTCAGAAACAGATACCTGCACCTGTTCAGAAGGTGAAGAAATGTCTAGAGATGACTTATTCCCCCAGTGATAGCCCCGATTCTCATCTTAAATTGGTCAGACAATAAAAGTCTCTTCATCAGGCCCCAGTCATTCTCCATCTCACTCCCTGGACATACACAAGGGAGACTGAGAGACGTAATTGATGCGTTAGAGCAAGGACTGTGAGTGCAGTGGTCTGAAAAGTTATTTTGTAGGAATTGATTGATGTTGTTTCTTGTTGCTTTTTTTCTCTGCAGCTTGAGACCAGTTGGGTCTGTTTTAGCAACAGGAAGCATCGTTTTCCTAATAGCTTAGTCTGTGATCCCAGCTCAGCATTTGGTATCAGTAAATACCATGAGACCAACTGGGGTCTGAACTTGTTTCTACTGGCTTTCACTTAAGCTCAGGGTTAAGTATGGACACACTTTTTCTTCCAGTAAGTAGATAAATGGAAAAAAATTCACAGTTCATGCTTGCTCTTGCATTTGTGATGAGGTTTAGGGCTGAAAGGTGCCTAACATTGCGCTCCTGCAGGTGTGGCACCTCAAAACTGGGAGAAACCTTGAAGAAACTCTGCAAGTGGCTGAGTGATTTCATAGCAATTTGTTAATATGATCCTGAGTCTACGTCAAAGCTTTGCACAGCATGTGGTAGTCATCAGAGGTTTTCTTAGCATGAACCTCTGCTCTCCTGGGCCATCCCATTGATGGTGGCTGTGGTGGCCTGGGCTGAAGATGGGTCTATTCTGAGCTTTGGTGACAAAGTCATTCCCAACCTTCTCCCAGCCCAAATATTAAGCTACTTCTAGCCACACTCTGAGGAAACATCCAGCTGGAGGAGCAATCACTGGAAGAATAAAATAAAAAGGGCAAGACCTGGATGCCCAAATCTGAGGCAGCAGAGCAAAGGAGTTTGTAATGCCCACAATACACGAAGGTGCAGCAAACCAGTTGCACCAGTGACCCAGTGACCTGCCAGCTAACCCACACGATGGATATGAGCAACATAAACAAATGCCTGATAGGAAGCCATCTCTTCCTGTAAGACTTTTTGCAGCTGCAGCGCTGGGCTAGTGTCACCACCGGGTGGCAGAAAAGGCCTTTGAAGAAGTTGAGCTTTGCCCATCCAAACTGCTGCCTCGCTGAAGTCACCAAGTTCTCCCTTTATTGATAGATCCCTGCCCTTTATGAAAATCAGGAGGCTGACCCGTTGTACGTTCTGTTTCGATCAGAGCTCTGTGCAGCAGTTTCAGGTTGTTTGTCCTCTAGAAACACTGAGGGCTGAAAAGGGAAAATACCCGGTCACCAGGGATGCCGGAGATGCCTCCCGTTTCCGAACAAACCCCGGTGCCTACAGAAATCAAGCAACAGATTACCATGATTAATTAGGAAATAGCTTTTAATGTAATCAGAATGGAATATAATCCTGTATTTTGTATCTGATGAAAGCTGTTATTGCTTGATGCGAGAAAAAACAGCCAACAAAAATAATCCATGCCACCCAGGTATTTTACCTTCAGGTATTTCCCAAATGATTTACACTACACTTTTCTGTGTGGATGTATTATATATACACTTGAACATAGACTCACACAACCACTGCACAGTGTTTCCCCTTTGGCTTAAAACTCCAAGTGAAGAACCGGAGGCATTTTTTTCTCTCTCTCCTATAAACACATCCCAATAATTTAATGTGGTCATTAGCCAAATCGAGTCATCAATTATCTATCACCAACGAGGCAATGCAGAGACCAGCATGACGGTGTGTGGGGCTTTGCTTTTATTGCTCGTGGGTTGTGTTTTGTGTGTTGTCTGAATCACAGAACATCAGGGATTGGAAGAGACCTTGAAAGATCATCCAGCCTAATCCCCCTACCAGGGCAGGATCACCTAGACCAAGTCGCACAGGAACATGACCAGGCAGGTTTTAACCGTCTCCAGAGAAGGAGACTCTATAACCCCCTGGGCAGCCCCTTCCAGTGCTCTGTCATACTCACCAGGAAGATGTTCCTTCTCACAATGATGTGGAGCCTCCTCTGTTCCAGCCCACACCTATTGCCCCTTGTTCTATCATTGGATGCCACCGAGCAGCGCCTGGCTCCATTTGCCTGACACCCATCCTTTCCATATTTATGAGGATATATTAATGATGATGTTTATGTTGGTGGGGCTTAGTTTCTCCCCCTCACTGTCTCATTGTGTAGTTCATAGAGTCAATATAGGAAGTATTTTCAAATACCTCCCTTTGTATTTTTACCAAATCCTAAGCACATGTAACAGTGTATTTACCGGGAAGACCCTAAAGCCTCACCAACTATCATGTTACTCCAGATTTTGGCATTTCTGAAAAGGGATTTCTTTCCTAAACCCACCACTCTGTAATGGCTTTTGAAAAGCTGTTACTGTCTCAAGTGCAAATCCTTCTTAGTTTGTGTATTATTGACCTGATCAAGTGTGATGGAGGCCTTCAACGAGTCCTGGGGGGGATTTTGCAGCTGTTGCAGGCATCAAATCCTGCAAGGAAACACTTCAGAATTTTTCACTGGAATTGAGAGAAAATGAGGCATGGATGCTACCTGGGTGGGGGGATCCAACGTAGGCTGCAGCCTCTTCACATGTGAGGGCTGACTCTGCAGAGCAGCTTTCTAAACCCTAAACAATAATACCTTTATAATTTAATAGTAAAAAACCCAGAGAATATATCTGAAGGACTGTTTAAAGGTTGCCTGTGGAACACCGAAATACTGAAATCCAGCCCCAGTTCTGCAAGGACATATGAACAGTTTTGCTTTAGGAGGTTGATGTTAATAGATCCTATGGACAAGGAATTGTCTTTCAGCCCTGCCTAATATCTCAGGATGGGTAAAGTCCTACAAGCTGAAAGCATTTTTCTCCCCTTTCTCCAGCGTGTTTAGCTACAAACACTCCCCTCCCCTAAAACCAGAGATTCAATGTGAAAACCCAGGCAGCCATTTGAACCCAACTAAAATCCCACAAATGATACTGTTCCGCCTTTCCACTTGCAATAAGAAAATGCAGCTTAATCAGCTCCTCACAAGCTGACCCAGCTAAGCCCCAGATCAGGACTTGCTTTGAATGAATAAGCAAATAAAAAAAAAATATATTTTTTTTTATTTCAGATGCCAGGCAGCCAGAGATCAGCTTGATGGCCTCGGAGGTCTCTTCCAACCTGAATGATTCTAACGTTTGTCTGATCAGTTGCCTTAAATCTGTTTTAGTGAATGCCTTCTACAGTGTCTCACGATGTATTTTCCTTCATGAACAGGTTTTGGTGTAAAGATTCTGTGCACATCTGCACTCAGTGGAGAAGCAGAATAGGGGGTTTTGATCCAAAATCAAGGCGAATTCCAAAGAATAACATTGAGCAGATAAAAATGGGGAGAAGTCGTGCCTCAGCTGCAGAGATCTCTCACACGTGCCATGCACTTGTCTGAAACTGGTGGTGAAACAGGGTGTGGGGTAGGGCACAGCAGAAACCAGTTAGTGGGAATCTTTTGGTGTCTTGGCTGATGTCTCAGCCGTTTGTCCCGTTGCGTCAGGACCAAACACCATTTGGTATTCAATTGACTTTCTAACTTAGGAGACAGGACTTTCCATCTTCAAATACTCAGAATAGATTGCATTCTTGGCCCTGCGCTTTGAACGGTTGGGGAGAATAAACGCACACCCTGGTCGTGTTCTAGTGATCCCCCTAATCTCGGTTGCACTTTGTCAGGACGAGGTAACTGGTAGTTAAGTGAAATACCTTAGATCAAAGGGGGATTAATCGCCAACTGAATCCTTGCTGAATAAACCTGTCATTCAAGAAAATTATTTCCACTGAACTTAGCAGAGGATTGAAGGTATTTGCATAACAGGGACCAACGTACTTCAGCCAGGTTAAAAGGTTCAGAATTCAGGCAGTGTTTAGCTTTTTGGCTCCTTTTCCTTTCAGCGGCCCTGTACAATGGTTTTTAATCTGATAATACAGCTAACTATCTAAATGATGTCAGAACAGGAAAGCATTGCAAAGTTTGGCTGAGGATGGATCAATTTCACTTTCAGTAACTCCTAAATCTGATTTGTTGGAATTTAAGATGTAATCCTTAAAAAAAAAGAGAGAGAGAAAAAAGTCCCTTTAAACCAGAGGGCTGTTTATTAACATCCTTTCCCCCCACTTTTTTATTTGACCTTTGTCTTAGAAACACTGGGACTTGCCCGCTGCCTTTCCCGGGGCTCTTTGGGATCATTCCAGACTGGTTTATACGGACGGCTGGGAGTGAAGCCCATGGTGCACATGCATAGACCTGTGCACACCAACAGATTTTCCAGCCTGGTTTCGTTTTTTCCAAGTCTGTCTTTTGGAAGTCGTGCTGCATTGGAATGTAAGGGAGATGGAGACAATTAAATAACGGGACCCAACAGGCTGCCATTGTCTTTTAGGCTCAGCTCTTGGAAGATTTGAGCACCACAGCCTTGTTTCAGGTTTGTTGTGCAGTTGCTGCAATGATTTGAACCATGTGAATTACCCCTGGTTTACAACAGTGGCTTTTTTGTTGTGAGTTTTCATGGCGAATTCATTTCTTGAAGAGGGAAGAAGTGTTCTCTGAGGGCTGGAAGGCAATGTCTTTTAAATCTGAGCTGTAAAAATTAGGAAAAACAGCTTAAAATGGGTAGATTCTGGAGAATGCTTTATGCCATCTCCCTCCCTGGACTTTCTGGGGTTCATTTGCAAGCACTCCCACCTCTCCTACCTTTCAGGTACACAGAAGGAGGTCAGGCTACACGGAGGATGTCAGGTTTCATAATCAGATTGTGACAATAAATGGAATTTAGCCACTTCTGCATCTAGCCTGTGCCTGACACCATTCATTCTTTCGGTGGGTGCAGTTCATATTCATTGCAAACTCAAAGCATCTTTCAAGTTAGAAAAAATTGCGAAGAATGGTTATCAAAGAAAATGAATAAAATCCATATTGAGATAATTTTTTAGAAAATGATTGAAGTTTTAACCCAAGAAAGGACTCTTAGAGTTTCTTATAGCTTAGAATAAGAACATGTCAATCACGATTAAGCTTCTGGAATTGGAATCCCTTTGAAATGCAGCTGTTTCTTCTTTAATTGTGGCAGCAGACTCAAAAGAAAAGAAAGGTCCAGCCTTAAAGATGAGTAAGGAATACAAAATAGCTCAGGATTAGTTGTGGAGTTCAAAGGTCGCTAATTACACTAAGGAGTTCCCAGACACAGGGAAAACATTAAACAGGTCACCTACCAAACGGGAAACAGACTTTGACTTGAAAAAAAAGAAGAGAAAAAAGAAGATCTTGAAGAGATAGGTTTCTAGAGAAAATCAAAAGCAACCAGCTGATCTCATTGAGAAGAAAATGGGTTGGGTTTGGCCCTTTGCTGTTGTGTGTCACTACATATGGTACCAGGCTTTCAAAGAGCTCAAGCAGGTTTCTAGGAGTCTCCATGAAAGCGAGAAGGGAAAAGAGAGGCAGGTCCTTGCTTTAAAATAACTCAGTTTTAGTGGCACTGCAGGTTGTGAGTCCTTGTTCAACACCTCCATGAGGTTTGAGACCTCTGCCATCAGAATCTGGCTTGATTTGTTGAGGATCAACCATCTAGGGTGTATCTCAGGTGGGGAATCTTTTGGGAGAACCCTACAGCCCCTATGTGGGCAGTGAGGTGAGGTCAGGGCACAGTGGGCCATCCCTTCCTATGGCAGAGGCACAGCTCTTCTGCTTTCCAGCTCCTCCCTGGCCCCATTGACTTGAGAAGGACTGGTGGGACTGTTGTCCTTGCACACATTCTGCACATGCAGCAGCTCCTTATGGACTAGTACTCAAATTCTAAGGATGCTTGTGTCTTCTGAAAGCCTTCTGCGGACAGGCTTACAATTGTCCTGTCTCCTGGAGGGCTACTGAAAGCAGTGAACCAGTGGTCCTTTGGATCGGGGTATGGCTGGAGTGAGCCAGTGGCTTCATTCCCACACGAAAGAGAAATCCCTTCCATTTTCAGGACAACAGATCCTGCTCCCTTGTGTAAGCGTCATCTTATTCTTGAAAATAAGAGACAGGCTGGTGCCACTCAGGGCAACACAGGATTTGTGGAAATAAACAGGACATAAGTATTTGCATAAACAAGGGGATGCCTGTGCTGGGCCTCTATGGGGTCCTACTTGTGCCCAAAGAATTGTTAGCATTGGTGTCAGGACGAGGAGGAGAGTGATGGGACGTCTCTGCTGGGCACCTGGTATCCAGCCAGGGTCAACCCACCACAGGGAGCATGAAGGGTTTAGGAGCAAGCCCAAGGTGCTCCTGTGAGATTCCCGCTGACAGCTACACTGTGCTAGAGTATCTCTTCCAAGGAAGCTTGCTCTCCCCAAACTGGGATCTGCTAAACTCTCATCTAGTAGCTCCTTTAGGACTGAGACCTGCAAGGATTTCCTGCCGTGGTGCTCTCAGGGTGGACGTGGCCTTGGGTGGGCTTTATTTTCTCCACTCTAAAGATAGTTGGTAATACTTTGCATTTTATCCATGCTGACTATTTGGTAAATTCTTGCTGCACATACAACATTATCCGAGTTCTGATCCCAGTCTGAGGAGCTAATGGATGGTGAAACAGCAGCAGGCAATGTGGGAGATGACACTAAAAACAGCTTGGAGAACTCCATCCATGGGGAAGGGAATAGGACCAAATCAAAGACACAAGGGTGCCTGAGGGAGCTGGTATTTTATTTTCTAAAGCATTGCTGTCCTCTAAAGGAGGAGAGAACAAGGTGGTGTTGAAGGAGACAGCAAAAGTAGTGAAGGACAAACATGGGCTGTAACTTAAAACTCAGCAGGGCTTGTACAAATAGGACAAAGTGTGACCAATTCCTAGGCTGGCGTGAATAAACAGAGGACAACCGCTGCTGAATGTGTAATGCCCTGTTGTTTCAGATGTTGCTTGTTAACTACTGGCTGGATCACAGACTCACAGAATGTTATGGATCTAAGGATCATCTAAGTGCTTAATGCTGCTAATAGCAGCATAAAAAACACAGAGGGAAGTGCTGAGTTATGTAGAAAAGTTATCCACTCAGAATTTTTCTGAAGTATCAGGATTTACCCCATGTAAAAATGCTGGAATATCTGCTTTTACTCTTTCCAGAGAGATTAAACCCCTGGTGGTTTGAATACGGGCTTCAGCACCTTCAGTAACTGCTGCATCTCAGACACTGAACCTTCATCAAACTTCAGCAGTGCAAACTCTTTCCACATAGTGTTGAATAAGTCAGGCTCCAAAACATGTTTCACAGAATCAGAGAATCATAGAATGGTTTAGGTTGGAAGAGACCTCAGAGATCATAGAATCATTAGGGATTGGAAGGGACCTCAAAAGATCATCTAGTCCAATCCCCCTGCCACAGCAGGATCACCTAGATCATCTAGTTCCAATCCCCTTGCCATAGGCAGGGACAATTCTCACCAGACCAGGGTGCCCACAGCCCCATCCAACCTGGCCTTGAACACTTTCAGGGATGGAGCAGTCACAACTTCCCCGGGCAACCTGTTCCAGTACCTCAGCACCCTCACAGGGACGAATTTCCTCCTAAGGTCTCCTCTAAATCTGCCCTCTTTTAGCTTGATACCATCCCCCTTGTCCTATCGCTAGAGTCCCTGACTAAAAGTCCTTTTTCAGCTTTCCTGCAGCCCCCTTCAGGTACTGGAAGCTGCTCCCTTTGAGCCTTCTCTTCTCCAGGCTGAACAGCCCCAATTCCCTCAGCTTGTCCCTATAGCAGAGGTGCTCCATCCCTCAACCAGGTTTGAGGATGGTTCAACAATACCACTGCATTTGGACATGTCAGTCTTTACTGGGTTACATGTGGATTTTACATTATTTTAATTCCTTACAAGTCTGCTACATCAATTCTCTTTCCTAGCTAAATGTAGTTTCTCATCTAAAATGGTTTCACAGTGAATATTTGCTTGAATTCAGGTTAATCTGCATTATTTACATCACTCAAAATGTTAATGAAATGAAACATCCATTTTATTAAGTGAGTTAACTTCCTTCTTACCAATACCCATTGCTTTATTCAGGAAGAATATACTCAGTTTACTTTACTGTTTTTCCAGTTTACAAAGATTTATGAAGCATCCATGACATTGGGTTGTTTGCCTTCCCAAAGGACAAGTGTAGCCACCAGGAGAAAGACTTTGTCTGACTCTCCACTAGTGTGGTGTCTCAGTGGTGTTGTACAAGATAGTTGGGTTAAGCTGAGTGCTAGTATAACCTTGTGGGTTTGCCCTGTGCCTTGTTCATGGGTGCTCTGCAAAGAACAGAGCATGCTGCATCATCAAGCCTGATAGAGACAGTACCACACTTAAAAAGACAGACACTGCCTCCTTTCCCCACTTCTCTTACCACAGAGCTGTCCCCAAGCAATTCTAATCCAGAGGATTATGGAGCAAAGTCCTTATAATAAATCAGAGCAGGTGATGACTTTGATGAAGATATAGAAGACTGTTCACGGCTAGAGGAGAAACATCACCAACCATGTCCCTCCACCTGCACTGACAGGTGTGGGTTACGGACACGGATGAGAGGGAAAGGAACAGGATTTGGGAAGGACACCCTGTGCAAGGGGATTCTCTTCTCATGAGCTGTGACTTTTAACAGTCCCATTGTTTCATAGAATTTCTTAGGCAGTACTCTTTGAATGCCGCAGAAGAAGAAAAGCCATTTCTCCGCAGTGCTGCTGTGCAGAACAGACAGCTCCCATCTCTGCCCTGCTCTGGTGAGATGCCACCTGCAGGGCTGGGTGGAACTCTGAGGACCTCAGCACAGCAGAGACATGGACTTGTTAGAGCAGGGCCAGAGGAGGCCCCAGAAATGCTGCTGCAAGGGTGCAACCTGCTGCTGTGAGGCCAGGCTAGGAGAGTTGGGAGGTGTTCAGATAGACAAGATCCAGGGAGACTTCAGTGTAGCCTTTCAGTACTTAAAGGGGCCAATAAGAAAGATGGGGGCAGAGGATTTAGTGGGGCTACTGTGACAGGACAAGGGGTGATGGTTTTAAACTAAAAGAAAGGAGAGCTAGATGAGATATAAGGAAGAAGTATTTTACGCAGAGGGTGGTGAGACCCTGGCCACCCAGAGAGGTGGTAGATGTCAAATCCCTGGAACCATCCCAGGTCAGGTTTGACCCTGGGGCTCTGACCAACCTGCTCTAGTTGAAGACGTCCCTGCTCACTGCAGGGGTTGGACTAGATGATCTTTAGAAGTCCTTTCCAACCCAAATCACTCTATGATTCTATGATGTTTCCCTTGGGTAGGTGGAAAACAAACAGCCCACACTGACATCCTGTGGTGTGTGCCCAACATAAAGAGCATGAACTAAACCTTTCCAAGGAGATCCCCTTTCACCACTTGCATTGCAGTGTCCACACATGCAGGCACCTGTAATTTGCTGGATTCTGAGCAAAACCATTAATTCATCACTTGCCTGCTAATTAAACTGGGTGTGTGACCTGTGCGAAATGGGTTAGAGCATAGCTCTGGTTTCTATGTTCACAGAGCAGTTTCAGCTGACCATGCTCCACACGGATGAATCTACCCTTTAGAACATTTAACCAATCCATTAGGTTATTATCTCCATCTAAGTATTTTTTAAATGCTGGCTTCAAACTTCTCCCCTTATATAATGGTCAGTTCTGTTTCTCACCCAGGAAACAGTTAAACAAGAGGTTGAGCAAGAGCAGCCGGTACACTTTGTTATTAGAAAGCATTCTTATCTTCTTTTGTGCCTCTCTCCAGGTTCTCTCAGTTCTTCACCAGCCCTTCAGAATTTGCTCAATTCCTGATGACTCTCTTTAAATCCATTTCCTGTGGTCCTGCAGATACCAATTTTCTTTTCAAAATTAGAGCTCTGCCTTTATAAATGGAGCCCTTTTCCACCTATTTTTTTTCCAGGGGAAAAGGTTCAGTGATGTTTTTGGGAGCCTCCAGCTGACTTAGCTGGTTTTGCTTGCTCAGAGCTAGTCTCGTGATTTAAAAAAACCAGGCTGACGCCTCTCGATCATCAACAACACCAGCTTTGGGAGCACTGGAGGTCTCTGGGATGTACAGCAGGGAACTCTCACTTCTGCTGACAGAGGCCATAAAGACTCCTTTTATCATCTCAACTGTAGAAGTGCTGCTCATGCCATATATCCTCTTAAAATTCTTGTAAATAATTGACTTGTCGGTAACTCTGTTCACACCTTGTGACAGTAACAGAACTCTCCTGTTGATCTGGGGTCTAGTCAGCTTCTTGTGACTTCAGGACAGGATAACAGATATAATAAGAACAGTTTCAGGTCTCATGAGCTCTCTGGTCTACAAAACCAGCAACTGGGAGTCCTCCTGAAAGACACAGCCAGTCAAAACCAGTCTCAATCTATAGCACTAGGCATTTATTTTGTACCAGTTCATCTTAGGAGGGAAAGTAAAAATGGCCATGACAAGTACATTTCAAATTGTCTTAAGTTGTTATCCAGGACTACGCAATTTAAAACCAACTTAAGTTCTTAAGAGAAGTGACTGCTTGTCCTCAGGAGAAATGTTTAAGCAAACACATGGAGCACGAGTGCTGAAGAATATTTATTTTCACTGTATCACAGCAGTGTTCTCATGAGCTGTCTGCTTGGTTCAAATACAGAAATTATTCACAAGGAAATTAGTCCGGTATGGTTTTGTACACTGTAGGTGCCGGTCTTTTGGAATTCCAAATGTAGTAATTGGAAGAAATAAGTTCCTGGGCTAAAAAAAATACAGGCAAGAAAAATCAGCATGACAAGATACCTTACAGTCAGACATTCCTTCATCCAAGTTAAGAGACTACTAATCCATCCTTACTAGTTTACAGAAAAGGAATAATGGCCTCTTTAAACTGTAAGACTCTTATTATTATTTGAAAATCGTTTCTGATAATGAGACATTTAAAGTCTCAGCTTCAATTACCTTTAGTAATGTATCAGTCATGAGCTTAAAATTCAAACAGAGGTTAAGTCAAAAGCAGGTGGTTGGCATGGATTTTGTTCAATGAATATAAATTGCAGACTCGATATAAAACATACAGAATGTTGCTGGTTTGTGTTACAATTTAGGATTGAATGTGACCTGTCACAAAATTAATGGTGTAGATCAGAGTTTTCCAAAGGCTTCTGCATGACTGACAGGAGCTCTAAGAGACAGGCGGTCACAAACTGCTTTGTTAGACAGTTCAGCTCACAGGGCTTCTGTGTTCCCCACTCAGGGGGGTTAGACCTGGAAGCAGCCAGGTGTAACCTCAATAAGAAGCAGATTTGGTTTCTGCTCCACAGATTCATTGCAGAGCCACATCCACCCAAGGATGTTGGTGTGATGCTGTTGTCAGCAAATCTCACCTTGGGTGCAGGAACTGAATTCTGTGCCTGGGTATTGCCAAGCCACGTATCACCTCTCTGACCACAGTGTCCTAAACAAGGGGCCAGGCATTCTCTGCTCTGACAGTAGAAGTTCTGCCATTATGCAGAGAGTAGTGAAACGTCACAGGACAAAGAGGAGAGAACCCAAAGCAACTTCTGAGTGGGAAGAGCTTTCATCTGAAATGGAGATGCCAGTTCCTACTCCAATGATACTTTAAGCATCACAAAAAAAAAATAAAGCTCCAATAAAGCACAGAATACAATTTCTGGGATGCCCCAAGCAAACCAACAAAAGCTTTGTCCAGCTTCAGCTACACAATGTTAGTCACTGCCATCTAGTTCGTAACTGTGGGAGAGTTTCAGTGAAATGACATTTTTAGCACCTCACACACAGTGATTTTGGGTTTTCCCAGTACAAAGGTCTGAACAGAATGCTGGTCTACATATTATCCAGTATGTGTGAAGTCTGGGATCCTAAAATACAGCTTCAGAAAGAGGGAGAACACCTGATCAGATGCATATTGCCAGGCTTGCTGTGCAAATACCAGCAATCTTTGTTACAGGCTCTTGGTGTGTGACTCCAAAATGACAGGATGTCAAATCCTGTAAGCATGAAACCAGAAAACACCATGCTAAGAACAAAGAGGCTAATAATTATATCTGATCTGAAATCAACGCATCTTCCTAGGCAACTTACGATAATAATTTTAAAAAAATGACCATGGCCTCTTTTCACAGAGCCTGTGACTTGTTTTTACATAGGCAGTGTTCCCAATGCAAACATAATCGGTTCGGTGCTCCTTGCCTGTGGCGCCAAGACAACACTCCAGTAAGAGAAACTTCCAAAGATTTAGGGAACTGTTGTCCTAAAGCCAGAAATAGCATCCATAAGAAATTATACAGCTCTGCCTACACCATAGGCCATTGACAAGGGAGGAAGTAGGAGTGCACAGGGGTACTCTGCTTACCACTGACCCAAAGTAGTAGGCTCTTCTCTCATGACAAATCCAGCTGGCTATAGCTAACTTTGGATCCTATTTGAGCAACTGGGCCCCTACAGTACAACAGAGAAGAAATAAAACCAGTGGAATTAGTATAATTTGGTATTTATTAACAACCATTTTGTTAAAGAAAGTAACAAAAGCTGTGTAGATCTGGGGCACAAGGACAGTGTTTAGCAGTGGCCTTGGGACAGCCGGTTTAATGGTTGGACTCGATCTTAAAGCAATTCTGTAATTGTATGATTCTAAGACATTATTTATGTGCACACAGACAAATCCTACCAATCTGAGCACACCACTAATTTATGAAAAGAAATTACAGAGCAGGGGAAAATCACTGTGGTCTCAAGCTAGTAATCATAAAAGAACAGTGGATATTCTCCTGCCTTTGGCTCACTGATAGCGTTTCACTAACACTATGATCAGCATCAGCAACTTCGTATCATTTCATCTTTGAATTTCCATGATAATTAAGTGACAGCATAGTCATGGCAGTTGTCTGAGAGGCTTAAAAACAAAGTATTGTTTTAATTTTAAATAACTGTATTTTTGATAAGCTGATCTGTGGCTGGGATTAGCAGACCTAAGGAACAGGTAACCCTGGGTTGGAAATGATCTCAAGACTTAATCCACCTGCAGGATTGTGGCAGTGTTCATGTGAAAAAAACACCACAGGGAAACAGGACACACAAAAAAAAGTCTTCAGAATGTTACCAGATGTCCTGGAGATTACAAGAAGACAAAGGGGGCTAGATCAGTGTTTACTGGTGCAGTATAATGTTTTATATTGACTCTTGACAGGTTCATTTCAGGAAGACCACAGAGAAATAGAAGGAATTTATTTAGGATTTCTTCTTTCTTCCTTCCTTTCTTTCCTTCCTTTCTTTTCTTTCTTTCTCTCTCTCTCTCTTTCTTTCTTGTTGAAAAAAGGGATATGAGCTTCATAGTACTCAAAGGAATTCCTGATGAAGCTTTAAGTGAACTGTTATTTTTAACAGTGTTCCCTCCTCAATCAGTTAACAACTTCATAAAATTGGTGGATCAGGAACCTGGAGCAAACAGTATTAATTCTCAAGATAAATGAATAGTATCATCATAAGAGCAGTCATATACTGTTTCATTGCTAAAGTATTTTAAAAAAATAACAAACACCTGTTAATTGCTGAGTGAGCCAATCTCTTCAGGCTGCTGGGAAACCACAGAGCTGCGCATCTGATGTCCCAGCCAGGATTAATTTTGTCTATTTGAGGTATCTAAATGGTTCATTTAAAATAAGATTAGCCATGCCAAGCAGTCAGAGGCAGCAACACCTCCTGGATCTAACTCTGATGACTCAAGCCCTGACATACCTTCCAGTTTATTATATAAAAAGCATTTTACCAGCCTGTACAGACTGAAACTCATCCAACCACACAAGAATTTTTATTCCTGTTTTAAGACTGGAAAATAACAAAGGGATGTTATTACCTGGAAGTGTTGGGAACACAAGTTGAATGAATCTGAAGGAGGAATGAAAGGAAATTTCTAAGGTCCGTTAAACACAGAGTCATCCAGTGGCTCAATGCCGCTGGACATCAGCATGACTGGGTCAGCCAAAGTCGTGCAGTGATAAACCACAGTATCTTGGAGCAGAGGATCATTGCTTGGGAGATTCAGACTGAGGGTTACATTTGCTGCAGAACCTCTATGTCGCACTTGGAAAAAAATGAAGACAGAATCAGAAGTTAAGAAACCTATTACAAACGTTAGAAGTATTCACACTCAAAAGTTTTCAGCTTGCTTAGTGTAGACAAATACTTTAAAAACAAAGTCTTTTTCCCCTTCTTTTCCCACAGCAGGGCTATGATGCAGCCTTAGCTCCACACTTCTGTGTGTCCAGTTCTGGGTGCCACAGTGTCAGGACATTGAGGTGCTGGAGAAAGGTGATGAGGTTGAGGAGAGGTCTAGAAAAGAGGCCCTATGAAGGGCAGCTGAGCAAACTGGGGTTTTTTAGTCTAGAGAAGAGAAGGCTGAAAGGAGACCTTACCATTCTCTGCAACTACCTAAAAGGAGGTTGTAGCGAGGCTGGTGCTGGTCTCTTCTTCCAAATTACTAACAATAGGACAAGAGGAAACGGCCTCAAGTTGTGTCAGGGAAGGTTTAGATTGGATCTTAGGAAGAAGTTCTTTCCTGAGAGAGTGGTTGGGCATCGGAACAGGCTGCCCAGGGAGGTGGTGGAGCCCCCATCACTGGAGGTGTTTAAAAACCAAGTAGCTAGAGCTCTTGAGGCCATGGTCTAGGAGTTAGGGAGCTGTTGGGATGAGGGCTGGACTTGATGATCCTGGAGATCTTTTCCAGCCATGATGACTCTATCATTCTCCTAACTGACAAGTCCTCTTAGAATAAGAAAACAGCAGATAAGCCAGCCAAGGCCTTACTGCATAGCTTCATCACTATGAATATTACGTAAACACACTTGATGACAGTCTAATTAATTCAGTTACTTTTACAACATCCACTCAATGGATTCAAGTGAGCTATTAACAGCCATGGTGGTCCCATGTTAGCTTTCTCATGGCAGCCACGTGCAGCCATCCATTGTCTCATCCCTCAATGTGCCAGCTCAGCAGTGTACGATTGCATCAGGGCTTTCCTCTTATGTAGGCCCATCCACGCTGCAAGTCGACCTAGAAACTTGTTCCTTGGAGAGCAGGACGCAGTTTTCACCCATGTAACCTAGTCTTTGGAAGTCCAGTGCTTAGATTGGCTTCCTTATGATCCACTTTATGAGAAGGTCTTTGTCTTCTTTAAACACTGGCAACAACCTTGATTACCTAATGAGCTTTTTAAGCGTAATTCAGAATAAAAAATGTGAGGTAAATACATTATAGAAATCTCAGATGTTAATGCATTTCATCATTATCATTACTGATCTGTTTAATATTAACAATTAGGGAATATTACACTAATGAAAACCACTGTCATATACCAAGTAATTCACATTAATTATACAAGCAGTTTCTTTCACCATATTCTGTACCAACTTCCACTCAAACAAATGTTTGTGGATTCAAATTCTTGTAATAAAGTAAGAAAGAAGATTAAACTTCTATTTGATAGGAAAGTTACTAATTAAAAAGAATCACGTAAAGATACTTGTGGAAGACTCACTCAGAAATTCAGTTGTAATCATTATTTAACACAGTGGTTTTTTACATAGCTGTGAAGAAATGTGGTGTTAGCACTACTGTTGCTATTGAGAACCTGGTGGACAGCAGGATGACCATGACGCAGCAATGTGCCCTTCTGGGCAAGAGGGCCAATGGCATCCTGGGGTGGATCAGAAGGGGGCTGGTTAGTAGATTGAGAGGTTCTCCTCCCCCTCTACTCTGCCCTGGAGACCACATCTGGAATAGCGTGTCTGCTTCTAGGCCCCTCAGTTCCAGAAGGACAGGGAACTGCTTGAGAGATTCCAGAGCAGAGCCACAAAGATGATGAAGAGAGTGGAGCATCTCTCTGCTGAGGAAAGGCTGAGGGAGCTGGGTATTTTTAGCTTGGAAAAAAAGGAGACTTAGGGGTGACCTCATTAATATTTATAAATATGTGAAGGGTGGGTGTCAGGAGGATGGAGTCAGACTTTTCTAAGTGTCATCTAATGATAAGACAAAGGGCCATGGGTGTAAGCTGGAACATAGGAGGTTCCACATAAATATGAGAAGAAACCTCTTCACAGTGCGAGTGAGAGCACTGGAACAGGCTGCCCAGGGGGGCTGTGGAGTCTCCTTCTCTGGAGACATTTAAAACCCGCCTGGCCACGTTCCTGTGCTTGTTCTAGGGGATCCTGCTGTGGTGGGGGGGACTGGACTAGATGATCTTTCGAGATCCCTTCCCATCCCTAACATTCTGTGATTGCTTAGTCTCTATGTGCACAGACTGTATGAAGTGATTTCTCCCTATTTAATTTAAAATAAGAAAATACTTGGGACTATATATGCAATGGAGCAACAGCTAGAAATTTCAATCCCATAAATACTAACTAAAAAAAATGCATGAAGCATGCAAGAAAAAACCACCAATAAGATCAAAATAAAACCCATTAATGCAACGATGTGATAGTTCATTACATTTGGAGACACTGCAGTACTTTCCCAGTGAAGCAAAGTATCCTTTGCATGAATGATATTGTGGTCAGACTTGCCCCTAAAACAGTCTCTCACCTTGCAATTCACAGTTCCATAAACCTGCCACATGTCCACAATGCCTCCTTTGTCATACTGCATACACTTGACTTCCTCAGTGATGCAGACACTCACCTAAGTTTTGCCTTTGTAAGTGCTGGATCTTCAAGCTGGATGCTTCTCATCTGTGGGCATGTCCTGGACATCAACAAAACGAGCTGTTTAAGCAGCATGTTTGTGTGTAAGGGGGTGCCAAGCAGACAGGCTTGTATGAGCAAATTCTGATTTTTGCTGATTTTTGGCTGATTTTTGCTGTCATCTCAGCTTATTTTTCTGACTCAGAGACATGTAGTCCACAATGCCCAAGAGAAGAACCAGTCCTTGCAAGAGCCTGGTAATGGTGAGGAGGTGTGGCTGTGGCTCCAAGGTCCCTTCAACGAGTGAAAGACACAGATAGATCAGACCGTTCTTCTGAAAAGCCAGAACAGGCCACAGGTCTCCTCCTTCAGTACGAACTAAATACACTGACGAGTGATTGATTTGAGTACAAGTATCCTGATGGTCCACAAAAATACGGTCATCTATGAGTCTCAAAAAGTAAGGCTTTAAGGAAATTGCTGTCTGATGGTACTGGCATGTGTGTCGACCCGTTGAAAGTCTCGGCGTGTATTTCAACCATGGGGTAAAGCCTGTGACATGGAAAGAAGAACATCTTAGTGCTATATATCTCCTTCCCTCCAATATATCATACCAAGAAATCCTAGAAGCACAAACACATAATCCCTTCCCTGGCAAATGCAAAAGTATGATTTAAATCTTTGGAATATTGATATAATCAAGGATAGGTTTATTTTAGATATTGAAATAACTTCCCAAAGACCCCTCTGGTCCTAAAAGCAACCTTGTGGTGGAAGCCAGCAGAGTCCTAACAGTGGTGGGACCAGAATCTAAATCTTTGTCAATAAAACCATTTCATGAGTAATTATGATTTGTTCTAGCAGGCGGAATTTTTTTTGAAATTTGAAGCAAATCCATTATCTTATTTTCTTAATAAAATGTTAATTTGTCTACCCTTCCTGTTGTACAAAGATTGTTTAAATGACACTAATGAACCCAAGTGTGACTAACATCAGTGCAAAAAAAACCTCAACAGCAAAATATTTCCAAGAGGCGAGATCACGCTGCAGACAAGTTTTCAGACACTGAAGAAAAAGAATATCCTATGTAGTGAAATTCAGCTGCGTTTTGCCTGGTTATGCGACAACTTCACTACTCTATTGAATACTGGATTTAGGAGACAGTACCAAAGAAGATACTTATATACATGTTCTTTGCTACTGTTCTTAGATTACACAAGTGATCTGCAGCTCCAATTTATTAACTAGATATCTTTATTATAAACCCCAAAAGACTTCAATCTTTTGCAGCTGCATGGTTTGGGAGGTAAAATGGATTCCATAACGAACCATAGAATCATCATGGCTGGAAAAGATCTCCAGGATCATCAAGTCCAGCCCTCATCCCAACAGCTCCCTAACTCCTAGACCATGGCCTCAAGTGCTCTAGCTACTCAGTTTTTAAATACCTTTAGGGATGGGGGCTCCACCACCTCCCCGGGCAGCCTGTTCTAGTGGCCAACCACTCTCTCAGGAAAGAATTTTCTTCCTAAGATCCAATCTAAACCTTCCCTGACACAACTTGAGGCCATTTCCTCTTGTCCTATTGTTAGTAATTTGGGAGAAGAGACCAGCACCAGCCTCGCTACAACCACCTTTTAGGTAGTTGCAGAGAACGGTAAGGTCTCCTTTCAGCCTCCTCTTCTCTAGACTAAAAAACCCCAGTTTGCTCAGCCACTCCTCATAGGGCCTGTTTTCTAGAAGAATACCACAGAATATTAGGGATTGGAAGGGACCTTGAAAGACCATCTAGTCCAATCGCCCCACCACAACAGGATCACCTAGATGATGTATGTGACCTGAAGCTTTTACGACTTTCTCATTTCTTTTTTCCAAGTACTTAACATGTAATTGCAATGTCACAGAGTGGTTTTGTGTTTTTTATAAATGCTATGTTGCATCAAACATATATGTTTAATTTAAAATTTCCCGGATCACAGAATCACTGAATTATTGCGGCTGGAACAGACTCTGAGCTCATCCAGCCCAGCCTATGGCTTAACATCACCACATTGACCAGACCAGGGCACCAAGGGCCACAGCCAGTCTGTCCTTAAAACACCTCCAAGGATGGGGACTCCACCGCTGACCTGGGCAGTCCATTCCAGTGTCTGATCACCCTTTCTGTGAGGAAAGGCTTCCTAATAGCCAACCTAACTCTTCCCTGGCAGCTTCAGGCCCCCTTGCCCTGTCACTAGTTGCCTGGGAGAAGAGTGACACCCCCACTTTACTACGACCTCCCTTCAGGTAGTTGTAGAGAGGGAGAAGGTCCCCCTTGAGTCTCCTCCAGGCTAAACACCCCCAGCTCCCTCAGCCTCTCCTCATCAGACTTTCCCTCCAGCCTCTTCTGCAGCCTCATTGCTCCTCTGGACTCCCTCCAGCACCTCAATCTCTTCCTTAAAGAGGAGCCTAGAGATAACATTTAAGAAGAAGCATATGGGCTGTTTAATGCTACATTTGAGATTTTTTTCTTCTGAAGGATTATTTCTTGCTCCCAAAGACAAATTACAAACAAGCATGAGAGAAAAAACCCACATAGATATATAAATTCCTTAATTTATTCCTCTTTCCTACCATCTTTTTAAAGAAACATTGACAGGCTGTTTCCTAAATTGCCACAGAACTTGCAATCCTGGCAATGTGGGACTTTGTTTTCTCTATGACCCCCCTATGCAGTGATTTTCCCCTTCTGCTCCTGCACACTTACACTGTTCTCATCCTACTGCCTCTAAGTCCCACCTACACCAGCTTTTCTTAACTGAGTAGCAGAGTCACTTGCTGGAGGCACTTCCTCAGGCTTATTTCCATGACTGTGCTTTTTTCTTTGATTCTTAATCAGGCATCTACAGCTTTTTCTCTTTTTTAAAAATCTTTTTTCAGTGAGGAAAAAGCAAGCACACGCAGAGATAAGTCAGAGCCACGAGATCCGTAAACAGGATACAGATGACAGCAAAACACCTCTCTGCAATCTCAAGTCTATTTTGAAGAGTAAGGAAACAGAGCAGTTTTGCAGCTCAAACATTTATAAAGACTTTCAGAGGAAGGTTGTTGATAAGAGACTGCATGTATAACCTTGGTTAGAAACTCCTATTTTTGGTCAGTTTTAAAAACAAAGGAAAAGGAGATATTTCAGCCTGTTTTTGTCTTGTATCCCAGACTGCCTGCTCCACTTGCTCTCTCCATACCACATCAATCTTCTCTGCCCACTGAATCTTCTCAGCTTTAGCTGAATCACTAGACGATTAGTTAGCCCTTCAGATCTCAGGTTCTCAGTATTCCCTTCTAGTAAGTCATGAAAACTTAAAAAGATGAAAGTTTCCAGGGAAGAATGAGCTTTGGTGCTTCGAGAGAGAGACCATACTTGTTGGCTGAATTAAGTTATGATCAGCTCAAAAAAAGTGGAATGCTTTGATGTCCCAGATGTCTTTGCTGAGGTTAAAGATCAGGGCTCACGTATCTCCAGCTGAGTGCGTAAGTCCTGAAACCAACAGTTTCCATGTGATCCGGCATTCTTTATATTGTCTGTGCGCTTTGTTGAATTTAAGGTCAGTTAGGAGGATAAACTTGGGGTTTCCAGAGCCCTATTATGTCCTCTGAGAACTTGAAAGATCTAAGTCTGGAAATCACTTGAAGTATCAAGTATAGTTTGCCCTTTTCAAAGGAGAGCTGCTTCTTGTCTCTGCTGCTTACTGTGTGACAAGTTACTTCACATATCCCTGTCACCAACCCCCCACCCCTCCCTCTGTGGTGATTACACTCCCAAGATTTTTTTGGGGACAAGGCTTTCTCTTTCTCTGTGTTTGTAGAGGGGAGGCCTCATCTCTATTCCTGTAGGTAGTACAAGGACTCTAATACTAATCCTATAACAATCAGAGGAATGTCCAATGTAGAGCTCTGTCTGCAGCTCAAGATGGAAGATAGTCTCCTTGCTCTTTTTTTTGTTGTTGTTTCCTCTTACCAGGTTCTCTCTTCAGTTTAACTCAATTCAGACTGGGTCTGTCAGTCACGTCTATCACCCAGATCACAGGACTTTAATCCTTTCCCTATCTCACAGTTATTTTTCCTCTCATTCTTTGGGAGTTGAGTCCTCTGAAATAACAGACAAGGTGATAAACTCTGCCAGACTACCAAAACCAGTGTGTCCAGTCCAAAGGCTTATGGAAAACTCTGCAAGACTTCTGAGTGAAAAGTCCTCCTTCAGTTCACTGGCTTAAAAACACCCACTTTCTATGCAAAATTTAAAAGCAAGTGGAAAGTTAAATTATTGCCTGAGAACATAGTACTTTTCATAGACAGCAACAGGAAAATACAAGGGGAAACATAAGGGGAACATAAGGAAAATAATGAGATTAACGAGGAATATAAGGCAAATATAAGGGGGATAGATGTAAAGTACAAGGGGAGTATAGGGAGAACATAAGCAGAATATAAGGGGAATACAAGGAGGCTATCAGGACGATATAAGGAAGATATAAGGAGGCTATAAGGGAAATACAGGGAAAAAAACATGTTTTGACTGTTTTGTTAATCTGACAGTGTTTCATAATCACTACTTTCTCTTTTTCCACGTTACCACAGAGCAAAGCCAGTTCGGACAGTTAAAAATCTTTACAGTAATCAACACAACAGGAACAGAGAAGTCATGCACAGAATAAAGCAACTTTAAAAGAAAAAATCCGGTTTAATGAAAAACACATTATCTGGGCCCAGAAACTGTCCAGCCCGGGTTTAGAAACACACAGTGGCCAGAGGCGCTTTGAGAAGCCAAGGGCTTTATTCACCAGCGCACCTTTTCGTGGTCCCCGAGGGGACATTTTGGAGCCCCGAGGGAAGATTTTGGAGCCCCAAAGGGAGACTTCGTAGCCCTGAGGGAAGATTTCGCAGCTAGCACCCCCGATGCGAACCGGCCGCTGTGCCCACCCCCCTCCTCTTATCCGCCCTCCGTTACCTGGCGAAGAGCACGGAGGGGCCATTGCCAGCTCTCAGCACCCAGAGCACCCTCAGCGCCATGGCGGATAGGGAGCTGCCGCGCAGCCCCGGCCCCTCCCCAGCAGCGGCCGCGGCCCCGGCGCAGCCCCATTTCCGGCGGGCGGAGGCGGCGCCACGGCGGCCGCTGCTGCCGGGACACAATGGGCGGCGGCGGCCGAAGCAGTAGAGGTGGGGGGGCACGGTGCTGAGCGGGAAGTCCCGCCGCCCTCGCTGCGGCCATGGGCACCGCGGCGGAGCTGTTTGAGGTGAGTGATGAAAGGACGCGGGAAGGGGGAACCCGGAGAAATGGGGGTTCGGGGAGGGGACACATACACGCGGGGCCTCCTCTTCTCTTTCTCTCCTTCCTTCTCTTTCCTCCCTTCGTTCCTCCCCCTCATCCTTTGCCTTCCTCACCCCGGAACCCGAGTGCTGCTGTCAGCGGGGTGACAGGCCGCGCCAGGCCCCATGGCCGCTGCTCTCTTCCTGTTCGTGTGGCACAAGCCCCACTAACCCCAGCACCGGGGGGGGTCTTAACGCTGCTGCTTTCTCTGAAGTAAGGAAATAACTTCTGCCCTCTCTCTGGCCGCTACGGAGCTGAGGCGGGAGAAGCCAGAGGTCTTAGGCAGGGCAGGGATAAGGCAGAATTCGAGCAGCTTCTTTCCCTCTGGCCTGGCCCGGTCCATTGGCTCTGGTGGTGGGACCCGTGGCCAACGGAAGGGGAATGTCCCCACTTGTCCATGTGTGGGTGCTGCGGTTAGTTTTGAGCACCTCAATGCAAGAAGGACATTCAGGGGCTGGAATGGGTCCAGAGAAGGGTGACAAGGTAGGGGAAGGGTCTGGAGAACAAACCTTTTGAGGAGCAGCTGAGGGAGCTGGGGCTGGTTATTCTGGAGAAAAGGACTCTCAGGGCAGATCTTACTGCTGTCTGCAACTGCCTGGAAGGAGGATATAGAGAGGTCTCTTCTCCCAGGGTACAAGTGACAGGACAAGAGGAAGTGGCCTTAAATTACACCCGGGGAAGATTAAGATGGCCTTGAGGACAAACTTATTCCTGGAAAGGGTCCTCAGGCCTTGGAGCAGGCTGCCCAGAGAGGGGATTGAATCACCATCCCTGGACATGTTTCACAGTTGTGGAGATATGGAGCTCAGGGATAGGGTTTAGTGGTGGCCTTTGGACATTTGGGTTAAGGATTGCACTTGGTGATCTTAGACATCTGTGGTTCTGTGTAGTGTCCTTACCAGCTATCCTGTGTTTGAGCTCCAGGTTACTCAAGAGATAGTTGTTCACTTGGCGTGTTCACACCAGGATGCGCTTTGCCCAGCCTTCAGGGAAGGTCTTCCGGTTTCTCTGGAAGATCCAATACCTGTGTTTTATATAAATGCATTGTGTATTTATGAATCACTGCTATGACACTAGTGTTATGACTCACGTCTTCTGCCTTGAGTGGTTTAAAAAATAGCAGGGCTAATGCACCGGATTTTAAGGAGCTGGATGCTCCAGTGGGACTCTGACTGTCTAGGAGTCCACTGATTTCTCAGGGTGATTACACATTCATTGTGGGATGTTGATAGCTTGGGTGTGGAAAGAAAATTATGTTTTGTCTTCTTTGGGTCATGCAACAGTCTGTTCTGGTTGGCAATAGCAATGAAGATAGAACTGCAAAGTAGATGAAACCTCTGCCTGGAGATAGGCCTTGAAATGGTGTTTTCCAGTATAGAAGCCAGTGTTTCTTTCTCATCTGCTTTTGCTTCCCTTTCACTCCAAGGGCAACAGAGGTTTTGTTGATGTTTGCTAAATGAATATTGCCTACTGTGTTAGTTTGAAGAGGTTAGAAGATTAAAATTTGCTTACTATGGGAGTAATCCATAGCTGCATTTTTAATTGCTGAGTTTTCATCATAGTGTTTTCAAAAGTCCTTTCCAGTGTAGACCCGCAACATCGTGTAGAAGAATCTGTGCTGGAAAAATGGACACAATTCTTCCTGTTATAACTCCAAGTGTAATTTAAAAATGACTGCTTCTAAACTGGTCGTATAATGTGGCTAGGTCCAGCTTAGTTTCATTTATACAGAGCACATCAAACCAGGTTATCACATCCACTTCAGGGATATCTCTTATTAAATCAGTAGTATTGGCTGGCTGGATGGGATCACGTTAATTCATCTGCAGCTGGAGGGGACTTCAAAGCTGTGAAGCAATTGACTGTTTGGGCTCATCTGATAACAGGCAAAGGACTTGCAAATGACATTTGTAATAGCTGATTTTCAGCAGAAATGGATAGGAGGGTTAAAATTGGAAGTGGGCTCTCAGCTATAGGTAACCCTGTTACCAAGCCAGCATTATAAAGAATGAATGGAAGATATGATACACAAACAAAACCTGAAAGTTTTGCATTTGCAGCATGACCCGGGAAATCCTGTCTTGAAAAGGCACTATTGAACTTCTTTTAGCCTTTATAAATCAAGTTGTTTTTCTTCGCAAAAAGTGTACTAGAAAATAAAGCTTGGGTATTTTTTTCTCTGTTGGTCAGCATTCTGTGGTTACTGTAGCATAAATAATACAGAGCAGAGTTTATGTGATTAAAACAATGTAAATGGGTCTTGTGTGTACATAGCCTCGAGAAAAAGTTATTTTCTTGGTTATGCCCCTTTAAAATATCACTGTAGCAGTGATTGTGCCCTCTCATTTAGGTCTCACCAAACTAATTAAGACTGCTGATTTGTCAGAACATTGAAGCAAAATGCAGGTTTATAATTTTTGCAGAGTAGCAGACGTTTGCAGGAGAGAGATGAACTGGGAGGTGGGGTGGGTGCTGCAGAAGATAGGGATGTATGTGAGTGCTTGTGCTGTGGGAAGGGGAGTGGAGGGGACTGTGGCTGCTACTGCATTTGGCCTCGTGGCTGATTG
>JAOXOE010000441.1:42407642-42447510 GCA_028565055.1 Phoeniculus purpureus
CAGGTAGCTGTAGAGGGCAATGAGGTCCTCCCTCAGCCTCCTCTTCTCCAAACTAAACCTGCCCAGCTCCCTCAGCCTCTCCTCATCCAACTGGTTCCCTAAACCCATCACAATCTTAGTAGCTCTGCTCTGGACATGTTCCAGCACCTCAGCATCCTTCTGATAGTGAGGGGCTGAGATCTGACCCCAGCTCTCAAGGTGACACCTCGCAAGGACCGAGTACAAGGGCACCATAACTTCCCTCCTGCTGACCACACTGTTCCTGATCCAAGCCAGGATCCTGTTGGGCTTCTTGGCCACCTGGGCACGCTGCTGGCTCATATGAAGCTGGCTGGCCACCAGCGCCCCCAGATCCTCTGCTGCTGGGCAGCTTTCAGGTCGCTCATCCCCAAACCTGCAGCATTTCCTGGGGTGGCCACTTGTCACTCGGAGATGCTGTGGGTTGTGTTGCAGCTGGTGCTAATCGTGGTGGATGCTCTTGTTTTGTGTTGGCAGTTCTTCGTGTTCTGCCACGGGCTCCTGCAGCTCTCCCAGCTCCTGGTCTCCGGCTACCTGAAGAGCTCCATCTCAACCATCGAGAGACGATACGGCCTCTCCAGCCAGACATCAGGGCTGCTCGCATCCTTCAATGAGGTGAAGACCTGCTTGCGTCCCCTAATTGACCCATGAACGCTCCCCACCGTGGTCCTGTTGTTCCCCTGTGAGACCTCCTGGTCTGTGTGTTCTGCTGCAGGTTGGGAACACGTTGCTCATCGTCTTTGTAAGTTACTTTGGGAGCCGAGTGCACAGACCCCGGTTCATCGGCTGCGGTGCCATCCTCGTCTCCTTGGCTGGGTTCCTCATGTCTCTTCCTCACTTCATAACGGGACCCTACAAATACGACCAGTCTGTGGCCAGTAGGTGCTCTAGGACCTTATTTTGTGCCTTTTGGGATGGGTGAGGAAACGGGTTGGGAGCTGTGAGCTGTAGGTTTGTCCTTGTGGGGTTTTAATTTGATGAGGATGAAACCATCTCAGTGCTGATGGCCAACAGCTGATGGTGGGAAGCAGTGATGGGACAGCTGGAATCACACGAAAGGGCAGGGAAGCTGTCAAAACATAGGCTGGAACTCTGGTCCCCCTCGTCTTCTGCATGTCCACACCGCAGACAAACATGTGAGGGCAGAAAGGTCTTCTCCAGCCATTGGGGATCTCATCTTCTACGTGTTGAGCAAAGCTGTCCTCATGCACGTGAGCTCCTCCCCTGGTTCCCATAAAGTAGACGAGATAAAGTCTCATGAACTCCTTGACCTGAAGCCCTCTATGGGGAGGAAACAACAGATACAAGAAGGAGCTTGACATGACCCAGCACAGCAGCTTTGGGGTCAACATGTTGACCCCGTGGGGAAGCACTGGTTTCACAGTGGACTTCTCTTGCCTGTGTGGAGGAAAGACAGTCTCACCTGTCTCTCCCTGCCTAGCTGAGCTGTCCTTGAGGAATGCCTTGAGGTTTTAGACCCCCCAGAAAACCATCTCTCATGATAGACAGGCTGAGAGAGTTGGGGGTCTTCAGCCTGGAGAAGAGAAGGCTTCATAGGGTTGGAGTTATGGAGTCATGGGGTCATAGGGTTGTAGTCATGGAGTCATAGGGTCACAGAATCATTAGGGATTGGAAGGGCCCTTGACAGATCATCTAGCTGAAGCTCCAGCAAATCTCTTAGAAGCCTCCCCGGAGCAGCTTTTCCCTGGCTCTTCAGAGAGTGCAGCTGCTTCGTGCAGCTGCAGCCTTAAGTGGAGGACAACTTAATAGGGGAGTAATTCCTGGATGCAAACAGAGGTCGGGCGCTAGCCATGGCTTGGAAACAATGAGCCGTGGCGTTCCGGGAGCGCTGGTGCAGGTGGCCCCGTGTCAGGCAGTCAGAGCTGCACAGCAACGGAAATTCTGCTGTAAGCAGCCCCCCATCCCCCAGTAGTTCAGTAAGAGAAGGGTGCTAGGACCAGCATTTTTCACTGAGGCTGCTCTGCGATCCCTTTCTGGGTGAAAGGAGCTCTCACAGCCTGAGCAGCTGTTCACCAAACCCTCTGGGTTTGCTCACTCACCTCTATTTCAAGGTCTAGCAAAGGTTCTGGAAGCGATCTCCACTCTGCTGGAGAGGGTCCAGCACAGAGCTACGGAGATGAGGAAGGAAGTGGAGTGGAGTCTCCTTCTCTGGAGACGTTTAAAGCCCACCTGCGTGTGTTCCTGTGCGACTTGGTCTAGGGGATCCTGCTATGGCAGGGGGACTGGGCTGGATGATCTTTGGAGGTCGCTTCCAATCCCTGATGCTTTGTGAGTCTGTGAATCATTTAAGTTGGAAAAGACCTTCGATATCACCAAGTCCAACCATGAACCCAACTGTCCCATGTGGCCATCTTGCTGTGAACATCTGCAGAGCATAGGATGGATTGGGCTGGAAGGGACCTTTAAAGGTCATCCAGCAGGGCTTGCCCAGAGCCCCATCCAGCCTGACCTTGGGTGCCTCCAGAGATGAGGCTTCTACCACCTCTCTGGGCAGCCTGTTGCAGTGTCCCACCACCTTCATAGCAGAGAACTTTGTCCTAACATCCAGCCTAAAGCTCTGGTTTAAAACCATTGCCCCTCGTCCTGTTGCTGCACACCCTCATGAACTGTTCCTCTACAGCTCCACAGTAGCCCCCTTCAGGTGCTGGAAGCTTCTATAAAGTCCTCCCAAGGACCTTCAGGTGCTGGAAGCTTCTATAAAGTCCCCCCAAAGGACCTTCAGGTGCTGGAAGCTTCTATAAAGCCCCCCCAAAGGACCTTCAGGTGCTGGAAGCTTCTATAAAGTTCCCTCCAAGGAGCTCCTCTGCTCCAGGCTGAACAGCCCCAACTCCCTCAGCCTGTCCTCGGAGCAGAGGGATCATCCTCGTGGCCTCCCCTGGCCTCACTCCAACAAGTCCACTTCCTTCTTGTGTTGAGGTGGCCCAGAACTGACCATGGGGCATCCGATGAGGTCTCAGCAGAGCAGAGGGACAGAGCCACCTCTCCCGATCTGCTGGCCACACTTCTGTCAATGCAGCAGCTTTGCCCTGCCTTTGTGTCTTCCCACCTGACATCCCCTGGGTTCGTGTTTTGTGCTGCTCAAGGAGGTTCTTTCTCCAGACCGAGCTCCTCAGCTTCACTCCCCTTGTCACCTCAGGCACGTTCAGCAACGTCACCGACCTGTGCCAGCCCGGGGCGCCGGGCTCTCGGGGCAACCTCAGCGATGCTGGCTGCACCCGTCACGCTGCCAGGGAGAACCACGAGGTTCTCCTCGTGATGTTCATCGCCCAGGCGCTGCTGGGCATCGGCGGCGTCCCCATCCAGCCCTTTGGGATCTCCTACATCGACGACTTTGCCAGCGAGAGGAACTCCCCCCTTTACCTGGGTGAGGCTGCTGTGGGAAGGGGAGTGGAGGGGACTGGGGCTGCTACTGCATTTGGCCTCGTGGCTGGTTGAGTTTGGGGTCAACCTCAGCATTTGTTGCCAAGTTCTTGGCTAATTTTTGGGGTGCAGAGAAGGGAGCTGTGTACACATGTACTTGAGAGAGCTTTGGAGGAGTGTAGGGGCATAAAGGATAGAGCAAGACTGGCATAATAATATTCTTTTGAGAGTCTAGGGTGTGTGTAACCAGATTCCCTTAGAGGAAAGTTTCAAGGTCGTGATGTGTTTGTGAATTATCTTTCAGTGCAAAAGGAAAGGACTAATGTTACATACCCATACAAAGCATGAGTGAACAGTGTGTCCTTCATCTAGGGTTCTTCCACAGTGCTGTGTTTAGTGTTCATATCTTTGTAGCTAGAGTGAGGACTTACAAGATCTTCAGAAGACAGGTTGTAGTTGTGATTCTCATCTAAAAGGAGAAGTGCTGCAAAGAGCCATAAGGTAACTAGGAAGCTGGAGGACTCCCATGCAGGAAAAATTACTGTACTAGGTGGCTCATTTAATTTGTAATTAAAATGTCAAAAATCTTCCCAAACATTTGGATGTAAAGATGACAGAAAGGGAAAATGCTGCACTACAACTTTTGGTGAAGAAGACTGACATAAAAAGGTCCTCAGGCCTTGGAATGGGCTGCCCAGGGAAGAAGTTGAATCACCATCCATGTATCTGTTTAAAAATCGTGTGAATCTGTAGCTTAGGGCCATGTCTTAGCAGTGGCCTTGGGACAGTTGCTTTAATGGTTGGACTTGATTTTAAAGGTCTTTTCCAACACAAACAATTCCTGCATATTTAGTAGATCACAGAATCACAGAAACTTGTCTAGCATCACTTACACCCTCTTCTATCTTCTTGGGAGAGTCAAGCCCATCATCATCATCTGTTTTTAACACCTGCTTTATCTTTTTTCCTTTTGATCTACTCTGTTCTACAGCTACAGTTCAATGTTGCATGGTGTCCAGTGACCATCTGATGCTGCTTTTGCCACGGGGCATTGCCTTGGTCAGTTCTGCTCACAATGCCATGTCATGAGCTGCATCAGAGTTGGGCAACTGCAAAGGAAACTCACTTTGCTACATCATTTTTAAGACAGATCAGTTCTCCTGTCTGTTTTGCTGTGCAGTTGACAGCTGAGTCTTGTGATGAAATGTCTCAAATCAGCGAAGCTGCTGCATGGCTCACATTTTGAAATGACAGGCTGTAAGCTCATCTGGAAATAAGGATGGGTAATACAGGCCAAGTCTTCACAGAGCTGCAGCAAATTCTTTGCTATTCAAACCCACCACGTTAAGAACAGTGTTCTCTATTAAATACGTAAACATTAAGAGGTGACAGGGGTAATTGTCAACACTGTACTTGCTCTTGATTGAGGTAAAGCTTCTAAACACTTTGAAAATGATGTGTAAGCAGCTGCTTAAGGAACAACCTGCTGTGGCACATTGTAAGGCATTTTTATTCTGTGGCTAGGAGCCCTTTGTGGCAGATGAATACATTGAACGCCTGGCATGGAGAACACCTGGAGGAGGTTCCAGAGGTGGAGAAGCTTTTGATCCGAAAAGGTAAAATAAAATTGCATAATGGTCAACGTGAATGTATCTCTAATTGTACTGTTTTCCTACGTGCATAACAAAAAGCCTGTACGTAGCCTTGGTGTGTGTCCAAGAAGGTTTTCATTCAGGACAATTGCTAGAATTTGTGACCATGAGCCAATTATTCAGAACCAATTATTCAGTAACAATAGTAGGGAAAGTCACTTTCTGATTTAGACCTTTTGAATGAAGGAGAATTGATGTTCTTTGTCCTTGTCAGAAGTGAATGTTCCAAAGCACTAGATAGAGTTGCCGGATTAAAGCGTAATATGAGGCTTCACTGATATGATAGTTAAGTCAGTTTAGTGAGTTTCTTGCTAGTTTAGCCTCTGAGTTGGCTTTTATAAGACCCAATCGTTTGCAGCCCTGGTGCAAATGAAAGGCACAAACAGGTAGGATGGGAAGAAAAGCAGGAACATGGCAACATTAACTTATATTGTATTAGATCACATTTATATAATCTAAATGCAATTAATAGCTTGCTGGAGGTGGCCTTGTGCCCCTCTTCCTTGCATTTAGCCGTACATCTTGCAGGGGCAGTGGGTGCAGCACCTGCTGTAGTGAGTTGGCTCAGCTCTGAGAAACCTCATTGTAAGAAGCCAGTATTCTGGTTGCTGTGCTGGCATTTGGTGGTATGTTGGTAACTCAGCTGTGCAGTTTTATACAGCAGTGTTCAACATATAAGCTTTTGTTCTCCAAACCTCTGATCATCTTTTGTTTTGAAAAGAGTGACTTTTTCATTAGCTTGGTCAGAGGACTTTCCCTCTGGAGCAGCCAGGCTCATAGGAGTCATGTGAGTAGAGGAAGGATATTGCTGGGGTTCTAGGAAGATGCTGAACTAATACTAAATCAACCAAGGGACCTGTATCCTATGCAGAGTTTTACATGTGATTTAAGCAGGAAGAAGCTTGGACATACATAACATTTCTTTCTGTAGCTTTCTCCACAGTTGTGCTTAAATTTTTTTTAAAATGATTTCTACTAATACCAAGTAGGTTTAACCTGTCTTCTGTATTTTCTGCTGGTTTGCTTTTGTTAACTTCTGTGATGCACTTTCATATTTTTCAGAGCAAGTGGGAGAATCCTGCGACAGTAAATATTTTTCTCGTGGGATCCTCTAGTGTTGGGCAGGGAGCCAAAATTGCTATCAAAAAGAAACAGAACATTTGTTGTATGTTTGGCTTTTTTGTCTTTTATGTTCTCAGAAGGTGATGCTTTTGTTGTGTACAAAGAATACTAGAGTCTTTATTCTGGGAACTCTGAGCAGCAGCGACCTTGAGCAGTTTTTCCTCTCTGACTATGGGGAGTACTGTTGCTGAGTAAATGCTGAGCTGACACACCACCTGTTTAAAAATCAAAAACTGAACTGAAACTGTTAAAATTATAGAAACTATCTGCATTTCTCCAGGTTTTTGCTTGAGAGTGTGATTTTTGTCACTTACTATTGCTTGAATTTTATTTTAAATAGATTATCTTAAATAGGAACTTAAATTACCTTTAAGAGCTGAAGTATCTTCCTTGTGCTTTTTTGTGGAATCTGATGCAACCTGCTTAGTCTTGGGCTTTGGGCAAGCAGGAATTGAAGGAAAGAAGACATAAGCACCTGCCCCAATGCAGTTTTCTTTAATAAGTTGTGCCTTTAAGTCACTGTTGTAAAGATACCACTGGAAACAGGTTTTTAAAACAATGTAGCGAGCAAAAAGGCAGTTTGCATGCTTCAAGGAGCAGAGTAAAAGCCAGTCCATTTAGCAGCAGCAGTTAAATCTGAAAATGCAGCGACCCCTTGCAGCTAAAGAGAATCGCATTAGTATCACTTAGGTGTTGCTCAGAGAAAGCTCTAGTTGCTGGCCAAGAGAGGTACTCTGGTTGTTACTGGGAAGGAGTTGTGTGAGGGTGGAATAACATGTTCTGTTTTTCCCTTCAGTTTACTGAGGATCTGTAGGAGAGGAAACATGATGCTCATTGTGCCTTTCCCCAGCACTGCAGTTGGAAGGGCTTCACAGTCACTATAAACTTGAACAGAATGTGTATGAAAATGTAGGCTCCTGAGTAGTCTAGAAATACCTCCCTGAAAGAGATTCCCTTTTCCTCTCCACCTCTGCTTTGACATTAAACCTGGACAGCAGAATTCTCAAATCTTTCCTATGTTCTCATTTATTAGCCTGAGTTTAGTGGATAGGGAGGATCTGGGAGCAACCCATTCCCTGAGCTTCAGCAACTGGGATGCTTAGAAAAGGTTAAGCTGAAAAGAGGACTGGAATGGGACAGAATGGACAAAAATGGGAATGAAAAAGAGAGACATCAAGAATGAGATGAAAAAGGATATAGGGCATTTAAGAATTCATTCAGATCTTGATGGATTTGGAAGAGTTAAAAAGTGAGTCTGAAAGAAAAATCAAAGTGATGAAAAAGGGTAGAAAAAATACCTTAAAATGGTGTATAAGTTAGAAGGAGAAAAGAAGTTAAATTGGCGAGCAACATGGTTATAAACAGAACAACCCTGTGTGAGACTATGTGATTGTATGAATTGCTTATTCATAGGATGTTGATTTACAAGTTTACAGTGACTTGTAAAGTAGAAAATATTTTTCTGCTGTAATCCTTATGTTGAAGGGTTGTAGTGGCCTAAGCTCTCTTTGTCCTTATGAGATTTGTGTAGGGAAGATGGGATAACAGGGATTATCCCATCTACCTGTGGTAGAGGCATTCTTGAATAAGTGATTAGGTATTCTCTGGCCTACAGTGTGATCACATAGGTTTTATGTAGGGTTAGAGTTCTACATAACTAGGGTGATGTAGTATAAACCCAAATAGCATGTATGAGTTAGACATGATTGTATCAGCCACATAGGTAAGTTTTTTGAGGTTTCTTAAGCCCTCTGCAGAAGGTGAATGTGTTTCAAACTAAAGTCTACCTTTTCTCTCTTTTATTTTAAATCAGATTATTGGAAGAATTTGTAAATCATATCCAGGAATTACAGGTAATGGATGAAAGGATTCAGAGAAAAGTGGAGAAACTAGAACAGCAATGCCAGAAGGAAGCAAAGGAATTTGCCAAGAAAGTACAAGAGTTGCAGAAAAGCAACCAGGTAAAGTCTAAAGAGTATAGTCAGTGCTAAGCTGTACAAGTTTTAAAAGCATCACCCCATCTACTAACTTTCCTAAGTACAGTGTGCTGCTGTTTAAGATAAGAATAAAAATGGTTTGATGGAAAACTGTTTCCCCTGTCAGTGGTTTTTTCCCTGCATGTTTCATTAATGAATATTAGGTGTTCTGAAAGAAGCGAGTCTCCACAGTAGATTAAAGGAAGACACTGAACTTTAAGCAGTTGTTGGTGCTTAATTAGTGGTTCTGAGTAGTTCTGTCATACAGCACTGATGCAGCTAATGTCTGCATTCACTGGGCTTCTCACTGTTTTCTAAAGTACAGTAGATAGAAATCATGAGTTTTGTGTCTGTGTCTACCCAGGTTGCCTTCCAACATTTCCAAGAACTAGATGAGCACATCAGCTATGTAGCAACTAAGGTCTGTCACCTTGGTGACCAACTGGAGGGGGTAAACACACCACGGCAACGGGCTGTGGAGGCTCAGAAGCTGATGAAATACTTTAATGAGTTTCTGGATGGAGAGCTGAAGTCTGATGTTTTTACAAACTCTGAAAAGGTAAGAGCTGTCAGCGGGATGAAAGCAGTTCAAAGCAATAAGCAGTACTGCCCTAATTACAAGCTGCTACCATGACTTACCATGGTCAGACTTCAAACCACTGAGTGACTGACTTGTTAAAGTTTCATTGTTCTGAAATGTAAATTAACGACAGTGGTCTGCAGATTGCTGATAAAGCGTTTGTATTCAGACATGCTTAAAGCGGCAGTGTTGGCATTTTTCATTTTATGAAATTATGAGAGATTTCAGAAACACTGGGAGGGCAACTTTAGAGTGCATACAATATCTGCCTTTTTCCTTTGAACCCCTCGTCAGATTCACCCTATAATGCAGAATGTTTCTGAATGCAGCTTCTTTGTGAGACTTTGCTCTGTTGGGTCAGTCCATTGGCCTTGGATACCTTTTTGTCACAGCATGTCTTTGGGCTTTGTATAGTCCTGTGGCTGTGTCTCCACCCTCTGAATTTAGAGGGAACCGGGCAGGAAAACTTCAAAGAAATGTTAAAGTATTTTGTTTTTCTTCTGCTTCAAGAGTGTGTTTGTGAAGCAAATACAACTGGAATGGTGTGGCTAATAGAAATAAGCTGAAGGAAAGGTGTCCAGCTGTACACAAAAGGGCACATACTAGATTTCCCTTTAAAGTTGTTGGTTTGGGGTTGTTTTTTGGAATGTGCCTTGAAGAATCTTCCTGTTCCACTTAAATTCTGTGCAGTGGTGTGATTGTATTCAGGAAAAAATTAGTGTGTGGGTACAGCAACAACTTGGTTTGCACACTCAGCACAGAACAACTGCTTGAAATGCAGCTCCTAAAGGACCCAAGAACAAGTTAATAATCATCTCCTCTGTACTGAGCTGAAGACATCACTCAGGAAAATGAAAAATTAATAATTTCCTGTAGTTGTATTCCCAAGAAGTAATTTGCATAGTGCCTTCCAGTTCATGATACATGGTAATTTCCAGTTGATAATTTGCCTTAATCAAAGAGGGAGCACAAAAACTTCTGACAATGGAAAGTTTTCAGCTAATAACAGCTCTATGGATGGCCTTTTCCAGACCTGTTGGTTGGTTTTCTTTTCCCTAAGTGGAAATGTGTGGTTTAAAAATGTTTAATGACCACATGGTGAATAACAGAGTGTAAGTTAGAGAGAAATGTGTATGATCCAATATAAAATTATACTAATAACTTAAGGTTTTATAGTACTTTCTGTTGAAGGATCTGGATAAAAAAGTTAGATACTGTTCTTCAGGGTGCATGCAGATTAATGAAGTCATTCAGCATATCTGGAGGAAGAGAAATGCAACAAAGTCTTGTGCCTGACTGCAGAGGAGGTGTGTGGAAACACAAACCTATGTTTTCTAGATACAGTTATCTTACTGAAACTAGTTTCAGTCAAGGTGGGCTAGCACAGTTGTGTTGCTTTTAGCCTTCTAGTTTATATAGTAAGTAGAGTTTATGAAAGAACCTGCCAAGACACGTGCTATCACTTCTTAAGGTGTCTTTGAACTAAAAATAGTTCTAAAGTGTGAGATAGTAACAAATATTTTTCAGTGTAAAACCTTAAGGCTTTGTCAGTGTCTTCTGATCTTGAAACTGATGTGGTTTTTAGGTAGTGTTTTGGAGGATGTTAGGATTTATTTTTATACTGTACCAGCCCTCACAAGTTTTTCTTTGAGAGATTGAGGGCGGGGGATACTGTGAAAGGAGAGGGAAGAAAATAACTATAATGCAGTTATTTCCTGGCTAATTAATATTTTACTCAGTAATGTCAGTTCTTAAAATCTGTTGGATTCCTCTTTTGTTCCCCTACACTCAGGTTGTTGCTTCCCACATCACTTTCTCTTAGCATACTTAGTAGTTTCTAACTTGCTGCTGTCTCTGTGAAGGTCTCTTCTCACTGTCTTGGCCCATGCTGTGTATTTTGTGTCTTCAGCCTCTGAATTCATATACCCTCTCCCTGCCAGCTAACCAGTCCCTCTCCTGTACTCTGAAGGGTCTTGAAGTGGGCAAATAAGTCCAGTTAAAACAATTAAACTGTCAAAATGATCTAGCAGCCCACTTCTTATGCAATAGCATTGTCCTGTGTTTAATAGTGTTTACAGTTATTCTTAAATCCTTTCCATTTATATTCTGTACTCAACATTATTCCATTCACCTTTTAAATTGCTAATAAAAATATTTAGTGTTGACATTTTCTCAGTGTTTGCTTGTGACCTTTCAGGTTTGTTTTTTTTCCCCCAGATACGTTAAAGCTTTTAAGTTCTATTTTACAGAATCTGTATTTTGATTTTAAGAGTTTACAGAGGCCTGATTGACTTAAAAACAAAGTTTGTAAGCAGAAACCACAGATAATTGATTTGTCATGGCCTCTGCTGTGTGTTAGAAAAGGCCCGAATTCAGTAAAACCTAAGTTAGTTAACAGCTATTGTGTGAAGAAGGGACAAAGAGAAAATGTTGCCTTTATGGCGAGTTTTGGGGTTTTTGTCTTAACATTGGTGAATAACTGGTAATGTACAGACTATTCTAGTGACAAGAGTATTGATCACAATTGTTAGTTAGGCATTAAGGTTGCTGTAAGCTGATAGAAATAGCTGCTGTTTCTTTGGATTTATTTGAAGAGCATAGCTGCTTTTTGACTTGAGAGGCTATTGTGAGCTGACAGTTCAGAACATAAGCTGCTCTTGTTGAGCAGAATGGATATACTTCAGGAGAACCCCTGGTTTTGCTGAGCAGCCAGCCTAGTGTGATGTCTGCGCTCTGTATTTTCACCTGCGTGTTTCCTTCTCTGCCTGAAAAGTTCTGATTCCAGCCTGCTCTAAGTGGTAAGAGAATAGGCTTTCCTTACTTTCTTTCCTCTCACTCCAGTTCCCTGGAATGTGACTAACAGGAAGAACAAGATAAACCGCATGTTCTCCATGTTCTCTGTTGTGTCAATTTAGAAAGGTTTTGTCTGAATGTAGTATCCAGAGCTTTCATTGCTCCCTTTGAAGTGCTTTCCAGACACCAAGATGGCATCATAAAGCCTATAAAACTGTCCCAGAGCTGTGTCCGACTTGGACCAGTCAACACTGTGTGCTTAAATCTGCTCGACTGCTGCAACCAGCTGCCTTCCCCACCTTTTCAAATGGATGCTCTCAATAGCTTTAGTCAGCCTAGTGAAGTGAGCACTAAGTGCTGCTAATGTGTGTGTCCCATACTGATTAGCTGTGGATTAATAAATGATTAAAGGATTCTGCTGTTCAGGACTAAGCAGAAGTTTGCATCCTGAGTTCGCTTCATCTGTTACCTTCTGCATTTGTGTGACTACTTCTGTTTTGTCAGTGCAGGATTAACTGACTTCCATCTTCTTTGCTTTGGACCTCAGAGTTTAAGATTTCTAGTATGGCTTCCATTCCTCTTTCTTTGAGAGAGGAAAGTACTCCAGCTACACACTGTTTTTTCTCCTTCCTCCCCTCTCCATGCCATGCATAGTCATGGTTTTTTTGGAGACAGCTAATTTCGTCAACTGCAGAGAGTTCCCTGGTGCTTTTCCTGACATGTCTGAAAAGGTTGATAGCCATTTCACTTCCAAATTCAACAGAGATCTCTTGTGGCCAAGTGTGAGTCAATAAGACTTTTATCCTACTCCCTTGTAAGGATAATGTTGCTGTTCATCCAGCTCTGTGTTACAGTTAGATATTTTATTCCCAAATAATACTTTTAAGTGTCATAAAAGCACATACGGGGATGATCACTTCTATGAGTATATCAGCTCAACAAGCTTTAGAAATAGGCTCTACCTGTCTGAAAATGGACAGTGGAGGAAAGAAGTAGCCCACAATCAAACCTTTAATAAGCCTGTTGTGTTTTTTTCTTCACAGATTAAAGAGGCAGCTGATATTATTCAGAAACTGCATTTGATTGCACAGGAGCTGCCTTTTGACAGGTAAAATTCTATCCAAATACCTTTTATTTTTTAAAAAAAGAATAAATTCACATAACTATAATTTTCTGATACTTCTCTGTTTTGTCACTTTACTTAGTGGCTCTTGCAGCTTTTGAGAGGGTTTGTGTGCTTATTTCTCTCTCCTCTGTTCTGGAATTTGTGTTTGAACGCTCCTGTTGTAGACTCATCTTTACATACACATCCTAAACTGCTTAACAGCCTTTTAATGGGATCATTTTGCTGTGCTGACTTAATGCTAGATTTGAATTAGATGATTGTAGGTTTTTCTGGGTCTGAAGCGTGTAGCTTCTCTGTCATCTTCGTGTTACGTATTTTCGTTTTTGAGTAGAGTGGCTGTTGGTCATGGGCTGAAGCATCTGTGATTTGGATTTAATGATGGTATTTTTGTTGTTAACAGGTTTTCTGAAGTAAAATCAAAGATAGCAAGTAAGTTTTCTATCCAGTTCAATCCATATCCCTTTATTTGAATTGTTAAAGGTGATTAAAGAAACCTGCGGCACTATCAGTATTACAGTTTTTGTCAGTGCTTGTATTATGTAGCCTGATGGATTTTTGTTGTTATCCTTCTTCCTCTCCAGGTAAGTACCATGATTTGGAGTGCCAGCTAATTCAAGAGTTTACCAGTGCACAGCGGAGAGGCGAAATCTCCAGAATGAGAGAAGTAGCAGCAGTTTTGCTTCATTTTAAGGTAAAACTTGAAGGTAAAACACATTCCCCAATACAGCCTGCTTTAAGTTAATGTGTTTCCTTGAATGTGACTGCCATATCAGATGTATAAAAATATGGAGGCGTTCCATCCAAAATCAAACAAGTTCTTCACAGGGGTTGAATTTTCTTGATTTCATTCTATACTGAAGGCGTGAAGAACCTCTTAATGGAGTTGTTTTGCTCTCTCCACAGGGCTATTCCCACTGTGTTGATGTGTACATAAAGCAGTGTCAAGAGGTAATGCAGTTTGTTTCACTTGTTTCTCTTTGGGATGTCGGTTTATTTAATGGTATGGGTTGTTTTAAATACATTATAAAATGTTCTTCTCTAACACTAGGGTGCGTTCCTGAGAAATGATGTCTTTGAAGATGCTGCTATACTCTGCCAGCGAGTGAATAAGCAAGTTGGAGAAGTGTTTAGCAATCCAGAGACTGTGCTAGCCAAACTCATCCAAAATATCTTTGAAGTTAAACTTCAGGTATTTGAAATTTTAACATGTTCAAAGTTCATTGAGAAAACTCCTCATCCAAAAAATCGAACAATTCATGTTAACAATTAACGTTAAGTGCTAACAATTAATGAGGATTTACAGTAGTGGTAAGGTTGGATGATCACAGCCGTAATTGAGCCTGTTTCAAATAAAGCAGCTTGTGCTCCGAGTACTGTGCAACTCAGAATACTCCAAGATGTAAGATGATAATGGAGTGTGTTCATTAGTAAATTCACAAGATGTCATATGCATTCTTGTTTTCTTCTCTACCAAGAATATGTGAAGGGATTTCACAGTATCAGTATCTTTAATCAATTCATTCTTGGAATTCAGTTTCATGTATGAGGTTGGCACTGAGTAAGCAAAAATAACTTAAATTGTGAGTATTTCGTCACAGCTAATACAGTATTTCTGTGAAAATCTGCAGCAGCTGAAAAAATGAAGTTTTCCGTCCTGTGAATGCACTTAAGTGTGTAAAGTCAACAACATGACTATTCACTGCAAAAGGAATTTCCTTGTAGATGTTACGGTCTTTATGGAGTAGAGATGGACCTTGTGTTTCAACCCAAATTTGTGTATCAGTTTTGACTCAGTATTTTATGGTAAATAACATTTTTTTCCACATATTCAGTGAGCAGAAGGCTCTAAGCTTGTATCTGCTTATTGTATGTAATATGGTAAGCAAGTATGTAGGCATCTCCTTTTCTTACTGTCACATGCAGAAATGCCTCCTAGGCCTCTGGTGGTTTTAATTCTAAAAAAGAGGGGATTTAATATTTGTTAGTCAAGTATGTTTTCAAAGCAATCTGCCTTTTGTCTTTGTTTCAAACCCTACCTCTTTGTATTATCAAATAATTTTCTTCTGAAAGAGGAATTTTTATCTGTAGACAGTGCAGGATCTGAAAATTAGAGGTTTAAAAGTAGAGACGATACAGGAAGCTTATGGCAAAGTGTACAGTCTAGCAAGTGGTGAGTAGGACCAGTTAAACTTCTAACAGATGTACTCAAATTTTACAGAGTTACGTGAAGGACCAGCTAGAAGAACACAGGAAATCAGATGCAGAACAGTATCTTAAGAATCTCTATGATCTATACACAAGGTATTTATGTTTTGGTGATAAAATTATAATTGTAGATACTCTGTTGTAATACATTGATTTCTTATCAAGAAGTCAGAAAAGAAGCCAAAAATGGGAACTTCTCACAAAAACTGAGTGGTTTTTATGGCAAATAACCTTTACAATGAAAATTTAGAATTGGCATTATTATTTTTAATGGGAACTATTTAGTGTAGCGATCTTTAAGAGTCATTTCAAAACAGGGCAAAAGCCAGTCCTCATGCCTCTCACTGGTGACTGACTTGATTGCAGTTGTACCGTATGTAATTAAACACAAATTACGTGAAATATTCCCTTAAATGAAAAGCTGCTAGAAGTCTTAATTGCAATCAGGATTCAGTGGTGCTGTGTACTTTACAAACATATAATGCTGTAATTCATACAAATTCAACCTTTTCTTTCTCTCCCCTTTTTCTTCTGCACAAAGAACCACTAATCTGTCAAGCAAATTGATGGAATTTAACTTGGGTACTGATAAGCAGACTTTCTTGTCGAAGCTTATCAAATCCATTTTCATTTCCTACTTGGAAAACTACATCGAGGTGGAAATCGGGTATTTGAAAAGCAGGAGTGCTATGATTCTGCAACGCTATTATGATTCCAAAAACCACCAGAAGAGGTCTATTGGTACCGGAGGGTAAGTTTCTTCTGTACAGTTTTGTCTTTTTAAAGTGAAAGGGAGGTGGTAAGGGGAGAAATGTAGTATTTGCCTTGTCAGATGTGTAGTGATGAACTGCCAGTCAACAGGCTTCTGAAAACATCCTTCAGCTTTTTATAATTTCCTATTGCTTGATGTTAAACTTCTATTAAAAAGTGTATTGCTCTCAGTACTTGTGAAAAGGTGATGCATGGTATTGATCCACTCTTGGGAAATGAAAAATACCAGTTAAACCTATGTTTCAACTTAGGATCCAGATCCACAAAAGGACTGAAGCAAAAATAAGGTACCTAAAGCATGTGTATGTGTGTATCTAAAAGCGTACATTTTTTTTCACCTGCCCAGGTCTTGTGGTCCCCTCCCAAGACCTAGGAAGGGGAAAAGACCATAGCAATGTCAGTGAGAAAGCTCTTAATGAGCCCAGAAGATGCAATGGACTTAGAGAAAGGTAAAACAAGACTTCATTATCCTCAGGGTAGAGAAACTCTAATAAAGGACTAGTGAAAAGTGGGAAAGGAAGAATTAAAACTTGTGCGAAGCAAAGGTGGTACAGCTACTGCACCTTTCGAAGAGCTAGTAGGTTCAATGTGTCAGGAATGAGAAGTGGTTTAGAGAGAACAGCAGCAGCAAAGCAATTAAATGAGTTAAAAAAAACAAAGCTGAAAATTTAATTTTCTTGGGGAAAATTAAATTGATTGTAGTGACTGACTTGATGGGTTGTGTTATGCATGGAACTGTGTTGGAGCATGCTTGACTAAATCAGGACTGCTGAGATAGTAGTTGAGGATGAGAGGATCTGTGGGCATGGATGAATTAGAAAGCTGTCAGTACTGCTTTGAAAGAAGGATGTGACATAACATATGGAGGCTGCATTTTGTCCGCAGAGCATAAGTGCGCGAGGATTCAATTGAAATTACTCTTGGTCCGCAATGGGGAGTAGCTGTTCTGTGGTGTGGACGTGTGGTGGTAGAACACAGTTGACCATGGGATCAGAGATGGTAGTTCTGCATTTCCTGACAAGTGTTTAAGCTTGTGAGACTGTCTTAATGCTTATGTATCCTAAACTGTGTCTTGGGTTCTGTTTTTTAATTTAACAACTAAAGCATTCTAAATCATTGTTGAATTTGAGCGTCAAAATTTCCTTCCAGTGAAATCTTCTTTCTGATATATCTTTGTTCCAGTATTCAAGACCTCAAAGAGAGAATAAGACAACGTACGAACTTACCGTTGGGGCCAAGTATTGACACACATGGAGAAACTTTTCTGTCACAAGAGGTGGTGGTAAACCTTTTGCAGGAAACTAAACAAGCTTTTGAAAGATGTCACAGGGTGAGTGCAGTTCCTGTGGTCTCCATTAGTGATAGAATTTTACATGTGACATCAAACCTTAAGTTTCAGTTGAATGTGATAGGAAGGAAAGAAGAACATTATAGGTACATGGTTTGGGGGTGACTTTGCAGTTTTGAGTCGAAGGTTGCACTTGATGATCTTCATGGTCTCTTCCAACCAGAGAGATTCTGTGATTATTAAATTAATTTTTCTTTGTTAAACTGAGTCAGGGTCATGGTGGAGGCTAGGGTTTTGCCATTTAAATATGGATCTAGTAGTATGCTGTAGTATTTTTAATAGTAGAGTGGAGAAGGGTAAAGAAGAGTGGAAGGTGAAACCTGTTTTCTACATTGCTTTCCTCACTAGACCCAAGACTTGAAGCCTTTAGAGTAATTTTTTTCCCCTGCTTTACAATAAGCTGTAGAGAATAGCTGAACAGTTCTCCTGTGTCAAGTGCCATTTCTTCTACCACTAGAGAATATCACCAATAAAATGTGGAGAAGAATAATCTTTAACACGGTTTACCTTGGTAACCCTCTACAATTCTCTAAATGCTTTTGTCTAACAAAAGAAATGTTTTCCTTCTGATTAAATGGCTTTTTACTGCCTGTCAGTTACTATTTGTCTGATAATTTAACATAAATGAAAACCCTTGAAAAATAATTGCAAACTTAATCACCAGGGATTTTTTCCTAGCTGACTACACTGAGTTCTAACAAATTTCAGGGCCTCTAATGTTCTAACTTAGCTTAGTGCAGAAAGACTTAAGGTTTTAGAGATTTAGCTTTAATACTTTATATATTGGAGGGGACAAAGATAGAGCAAAGTACAGGTAGAGCACTGTTACCTGTGCACTGGGATGACCACCTTCCCAGAAGAGAATTTAAATATGTCCTTGGCTGACCAACTGTAGTATTCACATTATCATATCATAGAATGATTTCGGTTGGAAGGAACCTTAGGGATCATCTAGTTCTAATCCTCTCCCATTGGTGGGGACTTCTCTCACTAGATCATGTTGCCAGAGAGCCCTGTCCATCCCAACTGCAACTGCTTTAAGAAAAATAAGTTGATAATTCTAAGTATAATCATGTATTGCAGCACTTTGATGTTTGGATATCTCTGTAATAGTGTTTTGCTGTTGGGGTTTTTGTTTTGTTGTTTGGGGTTGGTTGGTTTGTTTGTGGTTTTTTTTTTTTTTTTTTTACTGCATCAGCAATCTTTAGGAGTGTTGTTACATGAATTAACTGCAATGGCAGTAGTAATCTTTCTTACTCCTAGCTTCAAAAAGTCTTCACGTAATTCCCTAAAAACCAAAGCTGTGGTTTTTTGTGTGGAAAAGCCCTGTCACATTTTTCTTTAGAAAAGGGATTTACTGACAGGTTGCTGTCCAAAATCCCATGTTGCTTGCAGCTTGTGAAGGTACAGATGCTCTGTGTATACGTGGGCATTACTTCACTTAATAAAAATTGTCATGCTCTGTTGACTCCAGCTGAACTGTGATAAATGTACCTGAGGTTCAGTCTGTATTTTTTTTTTTTCTGCAGTGATAGAAGAGCAGCTGCACTAGCTGAGACTGAAGACCCATCTAACTCAGTGCTCTGTCTCTGACTGTGGGCAGTGGCAGGAGCTTAATTAAAGAGGAAAAAAGTCAGGGTGCAGAGTTAGTCGTCATCTCTGTGTGCATTTTCCCTGCATCCAGTGATATGTGGATTAGGTTGTTCAGGAGATTGCATCTGGAGATTTATGCTTTAAGGACTATTAATTAGTATCTTCTTTTAGTATTATTACTGTTAAAGACTGCTTATACTTATGTGTTGTGCTAGCCTCAGTTAACTTGATAATGCCAAAGTGTTCAGTACTAAAGACTGTTCCTGAATAGTTAGCTTCATGGATACTTTTTATTTAGAATAAAATTCCTGTTATTCTGGAGTACTTGTTACACTTTAAGCTTATCCTCTATGCCTCGATATCGGATAAACTTTCAAATGGATGTAGAACTGACCTTTAGGATAAATTTGTTTCTTTCTTTTTCTTCAAAGCTTTCAGATCCATCTGACTTACCGAAGAACGCTTTCAGAATCTTTTCTATGCTTGTCGAGTTCTTGTGTACTGAACACATCGATTATGCATTAGAAACGGGCCTTGCTGGTGAGTGTAATATTTTCTGAACATTTTGTCTCACTGGCCTTTTTGTGCAGATGATCTTTTGCTGTGCCTTATTGATTGGCCTTGTTCAGAATGCCATGGTTAAATTTAATTTGCTTTGTGTTCTTTGGGAGTCAGCGTTTAAAATTTTCTGAAGTGTAACTTCCATTTGGGGAATTGATGGAAACATGCTGCTGTCTTCAGGCACCTTTGTAAAACACAGATTGTGATATCAGCACTCCCTGCACCTCTTTTAATTGTTCTCCATGCCGTAGCAGGAGAATATTTTTATTAAGGCTTTGTTTTACGTTTCATGCTTGTTCGTATATCTGTGCATCCTAAAAAGCGACACTCAATAAGAAAACTGCTTGTATTAAGTTAAAATCTTGTCGTTGAGAACCTTTCCTACTTTAAAGCCTCAAACTTGTGTCCTGAAGAAGCGTCTAAATGGGCTGTTCCCTTTTGCTTTCAGAAATGTTAAAAGCGAGGTATTTCTGCGCTTATGGTTATTACCTCACACAGTTACGAGAATTGTTCTATATATGGCACCATGGTAAATTTTTGAAACTCTTAAGCCTGTGCTTTAAGTATTCATGGAAAAATTCTGCATATTTAAAAGCATTACCATGCTAATTATAAGAACTGCAAATTGTTTCAGTCCTAATGAAACCTCCTTTGCTTTAGGTATTCCCTCTTCTGATTCAAAGAATGCAAATCTCTATTTCTTGGATGTTGTCCACCAAGCCAATACTATTTTCCATTTATTTGACAAGCAGTTCAATGATCATCTGATGCCATTGATCAGGTATCTTTGATTGTTATTTTCTTGGTGAATGGTCATTTTTGGTGAAAAAAGCCGTTTATTTTTGTTCATGATTCATCTCTGTTAAGAGAAGTTTATTCTTGGGGCACTTCAGCTTGTTGTTGTGGGAAGATAAAATATTGTAATGGGAGAGGGGGGAAGGGGAGTTAAATAACTTGGTTCCTTGGAGAGCTAATGGGAGAGAACTCCAAGAGTATTGATGGCGTATTGTAAGTTGCAGAACCAGCAGATGGATTTTTTGGGATATTTTAACACTGTCATACACCCAACCCTCTGTACTGTTGCAGTTCTTCTCCTAAATTGTCTGAATGCCTTCAGAAGAAAAAGGAGATCATAGAACAAATGGAAGTGAAACTGGATATGGGCATTGATAGGCAAGTATACATTTAAACTTTCTGTTAATCACAGAATCACAGTCTTCTAAATGCCTTCTGTGATGTGTGTTAGCCTTCGTGATTTCAGAATAGAAAATTGATAATTTGTTAAATGCGTAGATGTGTATTAGTGTGCATAGGCAACTTAGACTTTGGTTGTTTCTAGGGTCATGCTTTTCCATGGCAGATTTCTGACCCTTAAACACTTCAGGAAGGACATAGAAATCATAGAATAGTAGAAATTGTTTAGGCTGGAAGGGGCCTCAGAGATCATCTGGTTCCACCCCCTCTGCCGTGGGTGGCAGGGACATCTCTCACTAGACCAGTTTGCTCAGAGTCTTCCAGGGAGAATTCCAGGAATGGAGCACCCACAGCCTCTCTGAGCAATCTCTTCCAGTTTCTTACCACCCTCATGGTGAGGAGTTTCTTCCTAAGAGCTAATCTAAATCTTCCCTCTTTTAGTTTGCAACTGATCCCCCTTGCCCTGTCCAGGTTTTCCCCTCTCCATGTTTCCTGTAGCCCCCTACAGGCTTATGATGAAAGAGTACAGTAATTCAGTTTTACATTATTGTCTCAAACTACTTTTTCCTGCTTTAAAGGAGGGGAAGGATGATGATTGAAATAGGTTAAAGACTTACAGGATTTTGTTAGGAGCAAAGTTTGACAAAAGTAGGTTAGATGATTTATGCGAATCTATGGTGCTATGGATTAGACCTTGTCATAGAAGTCGGTAGACCTGGAATAATTTTGATTCTGACATTGACTTGCTTTGAGGTTGTGAGTGACTCATTTAATCGTTTTTTCCTATTTCTAGAAATAAAAATGAGGGGATAGCTGCAAAACTTATAAATTAAAATCATAGCTGTTTTGCAACAGAGAAAATAACAAACTAACACCCTTAATATTAGGAAATGGAGCTGGTGCATGATGCCCTGCTTTGGTCTGTGAAGCAGTTCTCATGTTTCAGAGTGGCTGAGAACATGTTAGCTAAGCTTTTCTATGACTGCAGGAACAGAAATAACCCATCCTGTGGATAACCAGGGCTACTGTGGAAATTATTGAGGTTTTTATAAGGATCACACCACACTGGAAAGGGAAGAGACAAGCACTGTATTAGGAAGAACAGATACTGCTTTGTCTCCTACTGCAGCAAGATGAAGAGGAGATTTGATACATTCTTTGCATCTCTATTTACTGTAGGTGCCAAAAGAAAAGTGGAGATCGGGGATGTGTGAGTGGCAATTGAGATTTTTAGCTGGTCCTGCAGGAGGTGACCTTAGAGGTTTAAACATAAAGTTTGAAATACTTTCAGCATTGAGGCCATATAAGCTTACATCTAGACAGGTACAGCATTAGAATAGTTGGTAACTGTTAGTGTAAAATAATTAGTCCCTTAAAAGTGATAGTGAGTGTTGGGAGAACAAACCCTGTTGGGAAATGGAACATTCAAAGGCTTGTGGATGGAGATTTTGAGAAAATCTGTGCTTTGGCAGTTATCAATGAGAGATTAGTTTAGAGATGACTGTTAGATGTAAAATGAGTCTGTGTGACTGCTTACATGCTGCCTTGTGTTGAGAATGGATTGTCTTGCTTAAAGGAATACTTGAGTTCAAAAATGAAAGGACAATTCTACACTTTGATGGTTTCAGCATTATCCAAGCTGCAAAGTCACGCAGCAGCTTCTGGAAGGGCTTTCAGAGCAATTGCCTGCCTCTGTAAAAGTGATTTTTATTTTTTTTTTTTAGCCAAACTGAATTAGTTCTGTTTGGTTTCTTTCAGTCTGCATTCTGTGTAAATAACCTTCTGGGAGTACTTACTGAAAATGGAAATTGAGGAGAATTCAACATACAATTTCTCTTTATTTCTGTTGGTGTGTGAATTGTGAAATTCAAGTCTGAGCTCTAGCAATAGGAAAAAGAGTTTATTCCCTCTTTGGATACATATATTCTTCTACTCTTCACCCAAACTGGAATCCTTCAAGGCCTGCTGTAGTGGCTTTGACAGTGTTTTAGGTGAGGAGAGATGAAGAGCAGGGGAGGGGAAAATCAAGAGAGAGATGGAGGGAGGTTCCTGTCAGAGGAAGGCTCTGATAGAGATGTGCAGGGTCTCTTGGCTGCTTTGCTCTTTGACCTTTTGGTTTGAACTTCAAGTAAATGAGGGCCCTGACCTTAGATGGTGTTCTGACAAGATAAGTTGTATGAGGGAGAAAAAAATGACACTGTAAAACTATTCAGATTTCTGAGAACAAGAGAAATACCAGGCTCTGACAAAGGAAGAGGGTGGTTTTTCTTAGGGGGTTTTTTCCCCTCCTCCTTAATTTTCAGTCTGATTCCTGATGCTAGCTTCTGATTAATGCACAACATGATCTAATTCAACTAAACTCTTTGGAGCTTTGAAGCTTCCTTCAGCTTTCTGGTTGCCTCTGAATTGGAGAATGCTGTCCATTTGATCTGAAGAGTTGGATTTGAACGGATTGCCTTACTGTGAATGTGTCTCCTTTAAAACCCACTGTCTAATATGCCCAGTGCTGTGCTCTAAGACACTGAACTTGGAAGAAAGCGGTTTTAGGGTTATTGGGGTGGGGTTTTTTGTCTGATTTTTCTTTTTAATAACTGCTTACATAAAAAGAACATGTCTTCTCTACAGATTTGCACTGCAGCTTCAGCAGCGTGTGTTCATGTATGTGCGTGTGTTAAGTTATGGATTTCCTTTGACGTGTTTTAGCACCACTTGCTTCGTACACTAAAAGAAAATAGTTACTGTATCTTCAGCAGATTACTTGGATGTTAGGTACTGGGGCTTTCTCATCGTCCCTTGATGGTACTTGCTTTTGTATCAAGTCATACTAACGTATGTAAATATAGAAGTGAAACCACTCTCTTCAAATCCCAATCTGTATTTTTAACTTTAAAGGACACTGAATTGTATGATTGGACAGATGAAGCACATCCTGGCTGCAGAGCAAAAGAAAACAGATTTTAAACCAGAAGATGAAAACAATGTTTTGATTCAATATACTAATGTAAGTAAACAAAGTCTCAGCTTATCCACTATGGCTTCAAATTCTTGTAAGTTCCTTATCAAACACCTGTTAAGCAATGTACATTTATTTGATTAATTTCTGTAGCTCTTACACTTTGCACCAAGTACGTCTCAACTCTATTGCAGAGTGTTCTCTCAAGCTGAAAAGGAATATTAACAGTTTTGTATCCAATGCTAGACACAAATTAGTAGGTACTGTACAAACTGTCATGTTCTTTCCCCTCCCAAGAGACCTAGATTTAGAACAGAGTTTTTCATTGATAATTAGCATTAAGCTATCAGTTTCAGAAAATCAGTTATCAGGTACCTGTCTAGTTGCTAGTTGCTTTTTCCACTTTGAATGGTAGGAACATGATGAAAAATCTGTCTAAATCACAGCCTATGGGCTGCTGGGAAGCTTTAGCACGGGCTTCCTTTAGGCTCTTGTCAAGGAACAATGCCAAGAAGAGTAGAGAAGAAACTACAGTCAGTGGGAAGAAGCAAAGTCGTTCCCTGAATGCCTGCAGCAGGTGAAAATCAAAAGTGGAGCAATAGGATGTAGATCTGGTACGATGTCTGAAGGGTGAAGGTGCCTGCATGGCCATTAATTTGGGATTGTAATTGCAGCTGCTGAGGTTCTTAATTACTTCCTCCCTCTCCCTCACCCTTTTGGTTGATCGTTATTTGCATCAAAAGCCCAAATTAAACTGTTATAGTTCTATCAGCTTTGAATAGAACTTAATTATGGTCTTGCATCCATCTTTCTGGGCTTGCAGTTTGGAATCTTTGTGGCAAATAAACTGTTGGAAAATTATTAATTGGAAAAATCACTCATTTCAAGGATGTGTTGTGGCAAGTTTTAAGAGTTAGTGACTGGCATCTAGCTTATGATGTTGAAACCACTTTGAGAAAAACACAGTTCTAGAAAGTAAGTTACCTATTTGCTTTTTCCTTTTATTTAGGCTTGTGTTAAAGTCTGTGGCTACATTAGAAAGCAGGTGGAAAAGATCAGAAATTCCATGGATGGTAAGAATGTGGACACGGTTTTGATGGAGCTCGGAGTTCGCTTTCATCGACTTATTTATGAACACCTACAGCAATACTCCTACAGTTGCATGGGAGGCATGTTAGCTATTTGTGACGTGGCTGAATACAGAAAGTGTGCCAAAGACTTCAAGGTAAGTATGTTCAAGTTGGTGATGTACAGCCATGTTGAAATTCACAACAGGACTCTATCAGATGGTTTTATTTTGTAAAAATTAGTTTTACTGTTAGAGCATCACCAGTTTGCATTCACAGAATCATGGAATATTAGGGATTGGAAAGGACCTCAAAAGATGATCTAGTCAGATCCCCCTGACACAGCAGGGTCACCTAGATCAAGTCACACAGGAACGTGTCCAGGCAGGTTTTAAACGTCTCCAGAGAAGTAGACTTCACAGCCTCCCCAGGCAGCCAATTCCACTATGTGTTTAGTGCATAACATTGCCTGTCTGTCTCCCTGTAGTTGTGAAGAGAGGATAATAGATGCAAATTGTCAGTCAGGAGAAAGTCTTTTTAAAGGTCTAGATGGACGTTGTTTTGAAGGCTTTTAAGCTCTAACTTACTATCTGGTGTTGCTCTTTCTTTTCTCTATACCACAGATTGCGCTGGTCTTACAACTGTTTGATACCTTGCATGCACTTTGCAATCTCCTGGTTGTAGCCCCAGATAATTTAAAGCAAGTTTGTTCAGGAGAGCAACTTGCTAATCTGGACAAGAACATCCTTCACTCCTTTGTTCAGCTCCGTGTTGATTACAGGTCTGCTCGTCTTGCTCGTCACTTCAGCTGAGAGCATGGAAATAAATGCTGTACTTTTGGGCAGGCCTCAGTTGTTTGATAGCACAGAGAATCACTTCTTACCAAACCATGGTTGTGATTTTTGTGGGGTAGTGATTGTTCAGGAGAAAGCAACAGCAGCTGTGTTAAACATGATGTAGAAGGTGAGCAGGTACTACCTGGACAGTGTTTCATGTGAGCTAAAGTTCTCTCAGTGAAGAATATTGCAAATCTACTTGCTACTAAATTTTTTATTTAAATTGGAGACATGTTGGTATAGGAAAGCAAGTGGTGCATTGAAAGCATTTTTAGTCTTCAGTATTGAATTACCAGATACCATTTGTTAGACTTGAACTACAGACCATAGCGTAGGTAATGAATTACGTAGAATAGACCAGTGTAAAAACATTCATCAATTTTACTGACTTAGACTTCAGCGCAGCTAATTGTAATCAAATTATCTTTGATTGGTGTTTCTAAGTAATTTCTTTCATTTAAAATCTTATCCTGCTCAATGTAATTTCTTGCTCTAATTAATTAGCCTGGAATTTCTTTGAGATGTAGGAGGAAAAGCAACACTATCCCTGAAAGATGTAATTTATTAATTGTGTAGCATTCTAAACAGAACTAAATTGGTGAAAAGTTTGGGGCTTTGGAGGTTTTTTGGTGATTCGGATTTGGATTTTTCTTTGGTACTTAACAGTCCAGGGCCCACTGGAACATATTTGCTAAGTATGATCTGACATAGTTTGTGCTTGATACCAGGACACTGAATTTTATACCTGCTCCTAAAGTAATTGCAGCTGCCGTGCTGAAGGCATTCTGACTACAAGGTGAAGGTGCCCATTGCTGGTTCAATACAAGAGAACATTCTCCTGTCTGTTGTTGTGTATGTAAATAAATCCAAATTCTAAAGAAGCGAAAGGATAAAATGTAGCCTAGTTTTTCATCTGTGGGAGGAATGGACAGTGGGAAATTCCAATGTTGAAGATAGTGCATCCTCAGTGCCTGAGCAATATAAAATGTTGAAGTGTGTGACAGCTTCTCTTCCACTCATCATAATTTCTGTATTGGTGACGGGCTAGTTCTGTGTCCGTTATGCTCCAGCCTTTATTCACGGTGTTTCTGAGTGAGTGAACTGAAGCAGGAGTGATTCTTGAAACATCTGGCGTGGCTTTTCCACAAGCAATTGGGAATTGTTGTAAGTAGACCTTTGTTCACAGCGAGTTGTGGAAAACAGGTTGGAACTGCCATAGTTTGTCTTCAGTATGACTTACATCATCCCTGAACAAATTGTCTCTGATGATATTCTTCTGCGAGTTCAGCGTATGTTATGGAAACTTCTTTCTCCCCCATATTCAGAGCAGCATTTCTATAAATTGACTTTATGGGTCAGTCAAATACAATTATTTTCCTGTTTGATGAATGAAGTGCCAGGTGTAGTCAATACTGACAGACCTTCATTTGATATTTAGAGATTATGTTAGTAAACAAGATAAGGGGACACCAGACTGTCTGAAAGTATTTGGAGAGACGGGCTGCTTTGAGCTGCACAAAGCTCTATTCTTTGGCCACAGCAAAGCCACAAAGAGTTTTGGACACTGGAGGAGGCACATGCTTGTACTGCTGCCACTGATTTTCAGAAGCTCTGATATGAATTCAGATGATACCTCTCTGTTACCTCTCTAACTGAAAGCCAACAATTTTAAGGCTGTGGTTTATTAACCAATACAAAATCTTTCTACAAAAAAAGGTGTCAATTTGTAAATGTGTCAGAACAGCAAACTTCTTAAGATTGCAGATCACAAAAGTGCTTCAGAATTTGTTGTATGATTGTTTGGATTCTTTTAAGAGGTTGTATGAAATGTATTTACCATATTTCTTGCTTTATTAGCTGTGTTTTCCATGCATATGCTCAGTGCAATATTTTCATGATGCCTACTACAGAGACGCAGCAAAAAGTAGGCAGAAACTTAAACTTAGATCTGTAAACTCTTCCTCAATAAAAAAAATTCCCTCCACACTTTTTTTCACTTTGTTTCCATGTTCTTCGAATACCTTTATACTCAATTGTATAACCCCTTCTATTTAAAAAAGAAAAGAAAAAAAGAATAAAAGTAATTTTACTGACCAAATCAATCAGTGGTGTGAACTTTCCCCTTTCTTTAAAAACCCTTCTCCACACAGGGAAAGAGATTCAATTTCTAGTGAACACTCTGCTATCGGTAAGTTGAGTTTACCGCACGGGTTGGATTGGGATACTGTATGGGGAACTGTAACTTTCACTCATTTCTTAAAATTTAGAGCTCGCATATATAATTTGCAAAAATATTTCCCGTGGCTTCTCAATACAATAAAGTACTATCCAAAAATACAAATACGCCTTTTTATGTTGAAGTAATGAGTTAAAGCATCACCTTGCTAATGCTCGTGCTGCGAACGTAGGCATTTAACAGGCTGGCAGCCAAATGAGTGCCTGAGAGGAGGTTTGTGTGTGTGTGTAATTATGGTGTCTACAATTGGTGACAAAGGCTTTGCAGTAAATTGTCTTAGAAATTTACCACAGAAAATAAGCTGTGGGGTTGTTTGGTTTTTGTTATGTGGGGTTTTTTTGGTTTGGTTTTTTTTTTTTACAAGTCCCTGTAATTTCTTAACGTGATTTGGTATTGTGTTCTGTTGGTGAGTGCACAGAGAGCAGGAAGGAGTCTAACATTCTCTAAAAATTATTCTCAACATAGAATGTGAAAAATCAGTGAATGGAAGTGCTTGGAAGAGTAAGATCTCAGAGTATTTAGAAATGGAGAAGTGGAGAAGACATGAATTAGAAGAATATGGAGAACCAGCAGTTTAAAATGGGAGTAGCATAGTACATGGAAGAAGGAGGTTAAAATTTATAAATAGAAGCCTGACACACACCAACTGAGGAGGTTAAACAGGACTGGAATTAGAATGTTTACAGCTAAGTCCCATCCTGGGGTGAAGTGAGCATCTACAGGAGGCACAATGGCTACAGTACTTGGCTCTTGAGCTGTTTGTTCATTTTACAACTGTTGGATTCAAGAGGAAGAGACTGTTTGTAGACGAGTCACATTTCCTATGAAGGATTGAAGGGTGAGTGGTGAAATTGTGGGGATGACTTATTTCCACTGTCAGGAGCAAAAATGCCTCAGCCACACATGGTCTGATAGGAAGAAGAATTTGCTAGAGCTGAGCCCATTGTTTTGGTTTGTTTTTTTTTTTTTTTTTTTTTTTTTTGTTGAAGACTGTAAAGACCTGCACAAGGGTAAGTAGCTGCTGGGTGTGAGAAGGGTACGGAATTGACCAGAGGCAGGTCCATCTCACAATCCATAAAAGAATTGGACCGAGTTTTGGGATGGTTTGTTGTTCGTTTTGTTTTTGTTTAACCTTTACAAAGACATTTGATGTTGCTGGGAGTGCTGCAGGTTACTCACAATCTCAGTTGCTTGAGGAACAGTTCACCTTAAAGCTGGATTCTGACTGAGTTGTGCCTGACTTGATTGTTCCATTTCTGTAAGAAACATTGAAAATATGTGACAAAACGACAGCATTTTACAAAGTGCCTTGAAAAGGATGGGGCCTGTTGAGTTTCTTCACAGATTGGATACCCATTAACCTCTTCAGAAGCTCCAGGTTTCTCAATCCAATGTGTATATTACAATAAACCTGGTTTAAGATGTCAAGTCAAATTCCAAAACAGAGGGATGCTCTTTGGGTTTAATTTTTGTGGTAGTAACTCTTAATTTGAGTTGAACAGCTCATAGAGCTCATAGATGTGGAAAAACCAGGCTGAGGTGCTGGATTTTCATATACAAAGGAAGCACATCTCTAATTGTGTAGTTTCTAGATGTAGATAGTGTTTCTTCTTTGCACTTCTTGTTCCAGGAGCTGTAGGGAGGATGAGTCAGCCATCAGCACCAAAGCTGCTCTTCTAGAGGACAACTGAAAGGTAGGAGCAACTTTCCTGTCCTTGTATTCTGCTGGATTTTGGCTTCTAGGCATTATTTCAAGCAGCAGAATCTCTGTGGAGAGATGTATCAGTTCTGTCTGCATCAGAGTATTTTCTTTCTAGACATCAAGGCAGGCACATTATTTGTTTTTCCCACCTGTTTAAAGGAGGGGAGAGAGCCAGATCTCCTGTCCAGTCATGTTCACTGCTTTGCTTGTCTTTTTTCCCCCCTCCATTCTGATTTCTTTCGGGGGTAGAAGATTTCTGCACCATGTCTTCTGTTTATCTTAGAGTGGGGAAGCAGCTGTGTTTGCCTGTAGTCTTTTCTCTTGTATGGAGCACTGCTTACTCTGTGTCAATACAGCCCTTAGTGTATGTGGAAACCTTGGTTTCTACTTTTGTTCTGTCTGCTGTATGTCCCTGTGCCCTGTTTTCCCTTTCAGATTTCAGGGTTGCACTGTCCCTTCCCCTCTTACTATCCTACTGGAAGGAAAGAAAGAAACTTTTCACTTCTCTGCACCGCTTCTAAGGGACCTTTAGTCATTATCTGGTGATTCTTCATTCACTTGTAGCATGGTAGGAAAAGGAGTTTTGCTTCCTTCCACTTTTATTCATGTACCTTCCCTGTATTTTCTTATCTCTCCAGGTCTCTGTTTCCATGTGCTCTCCCCTGGCCTGGCTGTGCAGAGCATTTTATTGAAACTTCATGGAAGGGGCCAGCCATGGAGGGAGCAGTGCCAGGTATCTCAGCTTCAGAGGCTGCTAGGTAATGTGCCAGGAAAGTAAAGTGAAATGCAAAGTTGAGCCATTGCTGAATAGTATCTTTAAGAACAGCTTAACCAATCAAAATTAATTAGTTTCATACTTGAGGGCCAAAGATATACTGGAATTTTATTTTAAAAGTTTTTGTAATGTAAATTCATCCTGATGTGGGATGAAGATACATTTGGGACCACTACAAGGAAGTCTCAAATCCTACTCATCTGCACTGCTATTTCCCATCTGAAGTGAGGAGACCTCAGAGCTGAGGCTGCAATGATGGCTGCAGTTCCTTCTCTTGCCATGCCGAAGCTCATCCTGGTCCTAGTCTTGCCATGCAAAATCTCATCACAGTCCCAGCAAAGCAGCTTGCCCCTGCTGTGAGAAGTCAGCACATATGTTCTCCAGCTGTCCTTGCCCTCCTTTGGTTGTGTAGCCTCAGCATAGAGTACTTGAAGGCTTTTGGGGCACCTTTTGTCATCCTTGAAGGATCAGAATTGTTCTACCCCAGTAATGTTATTTAAGAGCATATGTGACTGTTTCATGAGACTAACAACTGTCGGTGGCAGCTTGTTCAGCCAATCTAATAATATGCTTTGAAAACTGATGTTTTTTCTTCTTGAAGTGTTAAAGCTTAAAGCTCCTCTTCTTTCGCTAAAACCCAAAATTGTCCATGAGGCTGCTGGAGCCAGAATGTGACAAAGTGAAATGCTGCTTTTGGAGTCAGGCATCAAGGCAGCACTGGTGCTGAAAGCTTCCTGCTGCTGTATTTTGTTGCTCTCAAACCAGGATTTAGCAAGGATAGAGGAGAGAATGGTCTAAGATGTCAGCACTTTTCATGTCTGCCTTCTGTGGGCACAAAGGGGCTCTGTTAGGTTATTGCTCTCCACCTCTTTCTTAACTGTAAGCTTGTATCGCCAAGCCTTCCCTTGCAGCTTATTCGCCTTAACCCCACCTTGTTTTATCTTGTCATTCCCAGCCCTACCCCAGCTTGATTTCTACCCAAAGACACATATTGGCTCAAATGTACCCTTGCAGTGTCTTGATGGTATATCTGCCTTTCCTGTTTTGATCACCAGTCCACTGGGGAAAGGAGCTGTTGTTCTACCAAGTGTCCAGCCTCACCAAGGCCAGCTCTTTGCTTGAAAACAAAGATGGGACAGTGGAGTAGAAGTTGTCCACAGAATCGATTCATAGATAGAAAGCTGCTCAGTATCAGAGTCAGTAACTCCTGCTGAGAGCCGTGGTGAAGGTTCACCTTGGTGCTGCCTTCTGTAGATGGTCACTTGGAACTCTACGCTGTTTTGACATGATATTGAGTGGTATAGAGAAGCCAACTGGCATAAACTTGTGTATGAAACATTTTTAGAAGGTTCATTTCACTGTCAACAATTCATTCCAACAACTTGCTAAGTCTTAGAGAAGTGGATTTTTGAAGGTTGCTCGTTTTACTTATCTGCCCAAAGTCAATTTGAGTATGAATGCAGAACATTTTGCTCGCGATAGCAAACAACTTCAGAGAAGAGACATTTATTCTGGAAGCAGAGATTCAAACTAGACAGCAATGATGCATTACAAATATATAATTATTTGCACTAATATTTGAGCAGGTGGAATGGATTAGTACATGGTCAACATTGCGCTGCTGATAACATGTATTTTTCTATATTAATATGTACTGTGCAACATGTATTAAAATTGTCAATAATTCGTTTTAACAGAGATAGCAATATTTATATTGCTGTGTTCTACAGACAGCAGAGTGAATTGTTAAAATGTGTAAAGCTGGGCTAGATTTAACTTCAATTTGTTCCCCAGTGTTTGTGTTCTTAATTTCTCATAAAAAAATTCAACCCAAAACCAACGCACTTCAACGTAGACAGATCTTTGCTCTTCTGTGGAATAGCTGATCCAAATCCAATCCTGCTGTCCCTAACCTGTTAGAGGTCTCATTTCAAGATGTTTCCTAAAACTCAGCCTCTTGGATTAATTTGAAGGGTTATTTTCAGTTGTGTGATCTGCAGATATTTCTTGATGGTTGTTTTGTTCTGAGAGGCAGATATGGGGACCTATTCAGGAAAAAAAGATGGATTTATATTGCTTTTCTCTCCTAGGGATGTCTGTCTGCAGGCAGGCAAGCAACTGGGTTGTATGCAGCAGCAGAGTTCAAAATCAGCAAGAATCCATGTATCCACCTGATTCTGAGATTTGGAAATGACCTCCCTCTCCAGAGACTAAAGTTCAGCCAGACTAGTGAATCTCTTCATTTTTGTGTCCTTTTCTTGGTATGTGGTGGTATGTATTCATGTCAGAAGCAGCTATGGGGTAGATCCCTCCTTCTTCTTGTCTAGGTAACCTGTTTATTCTGAAATAGTGTTACACTTGAAAACCTTCTTTAAAGTGTAATGGCATCCTTCTGTGGTTTCTGAGCATCTACTGTAAATGCCTGCATGAACTGCATCCCCAGTTGAGACTAAAGAATAGACAGTCTTGTTTAGCTGTGGAGAATCATCTTGCTGGTTTTTTTTTTTTTTAATTTACTTTTTTCTTCCTGCAACAGTGAGAGTCTTAAACAGAGATTTTGAGGCAGGGCTTGTCGTCCAGGTCTTCTGAAGGAAAACAGAAATAGCTGGCTTAAGTTTGCTCAACATACAGGGCACTTTGCCAAATTCATTGCTGGTGTGAGCAGCTGTAACTTTGCCAGCTTCAATGAAAACACGAATTTTTAAAAGTCCATAAGCACGTTAGATGCATACCTTTGTCTTTCCACAATTAGTTTTGTTGCTGACATAGCACGAGGCTTTCTGTAGCACATAATCCAATGGCTAAATATAGCAATTCCAATGCACTTGAGATTAATTAGATTTGTACTTTTAAACTCAGTTTTGTCTGTAAAGATAATGTTATATTGCTGAAGGGATTCGGTATTTGAAGTGTCTGAACAAGTCAAAGTGGCTCTTGGGCATTATAAATTTATTTAGCTGCTTTTAGCCCAATCACTAATCAAATTAAACCCTACCATGACTGGTGTAAAACTTGGAGCAGACAGTCAAGTGTGTTTAGCTGGCAAAAAGACATACGTCCGAGGTGGTGGCGTTCCCTCCAAAGGTAGGCAAAGATCCCTTTGAAGTCTCTACACTACAGAGGCACTTCACTTTAAAGGAAATTACTTTATTTGCTTCTTGACAAATAATGATCCTGTAAGAATATTATTACCAGTTTTGTGTAGGGAGGAGGGGAAGGGTGTGAAAGAGCTGTCAGCTTCCCTCTAGGAAATTATTCCAGAACATACCCTCAGATCAGACCACCAGAGGGAGAAAGCCTCGTGCGGCAGCGACATGATCCAAAACGTCGTTTGTTTCCCATTTAAGGCACCATGCACGTTGAGAAAACCTGAGCCATTCTTTGTGCTATGTGTAATTCTCTCCATGTTGGTGTTTTCAATTCAGACCCACCATATGAGGTAACGAACAGGAAGGTGGGCAGTTTTCTGTTTTGTTTCATGGAAAAATGGTGCATTTAGCAACGTTAGGGGCCCAGCTTAGAAAGAGAAGGCAGAAAATAATGATTCAACAGGAGTGCTTAGTGCTCAACTGTTCAGTCACGTTGCAAGGGCACAAATCAACAGCAGTATCAGCTAAAGAAGAGAGTTCATCTTGGTTCTTTATTTCCAGGACTGAATAAGGTCCTCGTCAGGCTCAGGAAATGTCTGCCCTTTACTATTAAAAACTTGTAAGAGTCTGACAACCTGGTTTGAACAACTGCAGAGTTATACAGTGTGCTGTCAGATACACTTACCTTGTCTTCAGCTTTTGATCGAATTGTACTTTAAGTGCCAGCAAATTGCTTCATGCTATTAAAGACAAGAAATGCTCTCATTTGTCAGCAGAACTTGCTCTGTATAAAGTAGACAAAGAAAGAGCTACATATGCTGAGGAAGCCAGGGAAGAGTGGCATAACATTTTTTGGTTTTTTTTTTTGTTTTAATTTAATGCCATGTTGTTTTTGGATGTCAAACTATGTGGGCTCCAAGGGGAAAATGGAACAGAGCCAATTCTTCAATGAAATGAGATTGTAGAAGACAACACAGCTGCTCTGCACTGCCATGCGAGATGTGTCTGGAGCCAAGAGAGTCAAAAGTGGAGCAGTTCTCAAGGCATGGTAACATCATGGGGGACTGCTGTAACCAAATTCCCATCCTGTGAATTTGAATGTGTACGCTTCCTATATGTTGGACTAAGAGAGAAGGGAGCTATTCCAAAGTCTGATTAATCCTGGCATAGAACAAAAGTAGGACAGATGATTTGCTTCCTGGAAGAGTCTCGGTTGCTTCATCAGTTATGAAGGGATGCAAGCCACTTGTTTAGACCAGCTAGAATGAGATGCCTAAAGAGTAACATAGCCTCACCTACTTGTAGAGGGCAAGGAAGCCCCCTGATACTTGTTATTTGGACCTGTGAAGACTCTCTGTAATGACTTCAGCCCTTTGAGCTTGCTTGGCTCATCGGATTTCATTTTCCCTGGCAAATGGAAGAATCTAGAGAAGATTTTGTTTCATTTGGAAGTCTGGTGGTAGACTAGAGAAGAGAGAGTTTGGTAGCAGGCAAATACTGCCTTTCAGCTTTTAGGAGTAGTCTTCACAAAAGCTGCACAGTAACTCTGGCTGCTTTGGCACAGCAGTGCCTGTGGATTTATCTCCAGTGACAGTGCTGTGTGAAGAAGCACGTTAGCAAACATGGTGATGCAGGCATGAAAACTGCTTCCTAAATTGCTTTGATCTCAGTCTCTTCGGTGATCTCAAAGCCAAGGGATGAGTCTCTTCTGGAGGAGCCATTCTGTTGCGACTGATGAAGAAAACAAGCAAATGGAGGAACAAGAGAAAAGAGGTTAAACTGGACAAAAGGCTTGGACTGAAATCTGAAAAATGCTTCCTTTATTTCTCTTTGCTTTACTCTAAACTAGTCTTTGATTTCCTTAATCTGACACTGGCTAACTTCAAACAAAATGAGTTTTCTTCTAGCTTGGTTCCCTTCTGCTTGGCATCTCTCTCCTTCCTCACCTGCTGGTCCTTGGCAGAGAAGAACAGGCCTTCTCATTTTGCTCCCCCTTGGATCCCAGCTTTGCCTGCATGAGTGACAGCTGTTGTCTGACCGTTTGGTTGACTGATGATTGTGCATTTTTCAGAGACTGCACATTGAGGTACAGTACAAGTTAGACAATCTACAGATGCCATCCATCTGTTCCATCACTGGTTTCTGGTAGAAATGAACTTTCTTATATTGTCCTTGAGAGTTTCTTTTCTGGATCTTTTCTTCTACGCTGAGTACAGTGAATTTTACTTCATAGATGGGGTTCTGCATTGCTGGTCCTGGCCCGAGTGATTTCTCAGGCTTTCCGATATTTTGGAGCTACTCTGACCATCTGTTGATGTGCAGCTTCTTCCTACAGGGCCCTGTTTATGAGCTGCCCTTGTGTCCTCACTACTTTCACCCTCTTGTTTTCCAGTATGCATCTTCTAGCTAATGCTTGTCAGGATGTAACAGAAATCGTGTCTGCTCTCCTTTCCTGAAGAGTTAGAGAATTTTTCCCTGTGCAGCAACGAATGGTGTTTCTAGCCATTACATTTGCTCTTCTCCATGTTATGAACTGTGATCCACAGAACATCTTTTTGTCCAATCAAAGGGCCACTTCAGGGCTTCCTGATACAATTATTACTTTATTTTTCAAACCAGTTCCTTCAGGTTAGGGCTTTGAGAGTTCCTAAAGCTGAAGGCTACCACCAACATCAAGGAGAAATCGTTCATCTTCTCCTGAAAAGCACCCTAGACATCCTCTCAGATGCCCAGTCTCTCCTAGGGTGCTTCCATCTGACCTGCCTTTCTTATTTTGACTCTGCCTTGGGCCTACCTTACCTGGAAGCAGTTTTGATCCTCCACACTCCCTTCCCACTCTTCATCCCTCCTCCCAAGCCACCACTCACTCTTCAGCCAAGGCATATTTGGCAGGATAGACAGGAACTATTCCAAGAATAGGATCTTTATCAGTCAGCCAGTTGCTTGACATCTCATCTCCTCCTGATTCACAGGTGGCCTTGAGCTTCCCCGTCTGGCAACACAGGAGGCAACTGCTAGCACAGCCTTGTTGGTTCAACTCAATAAAACTGAAGAATTTGGAACAGCAGGATGAAAGATCACCTCTTTGCGCTGTGCTACCATGAAGGCAGGCTCTGCATCCTCCTCTGCATCTTGGAAATGTGGTGGGCTTTAGCCTTGATGGAATAAAATGTGGGCCTTGGGCAGCCCAAGGTTGCCTTGTTGTGTTTCATGTTTGATTAGTTAGCTCGTGGCATCCTGTACCTGTTGAGAGTAAGCCAGAGACTTGCTGTGCCAGTTTATCATGTGTGAGCATAATCTTTATTGACTCGGGTTTTTCTGTAGTCTGACCTTTGCAGCTGGCCCATCCAGCTATGGCTGCCTGGCAAGCGTAGGTCTTAGTGCTTGTACTTCTCGGTATAAGGTAGACTTGGGGTAAATCAGATTGAAAGGGGCCTGAGGAAGTCATGTCTTTTGTCAGAGGGGTTTAATTTCTGCTTTTGTGTAATGGTTGCTCTTTAAACAGTGGAGTAAACCAAACCCTGTTTTCTAGGGAATGATGTCCAACAGGTTCCTTGCCCTGAAGTCTCCAAAGGCTCCCTTAAATCACTCTGGAGTGCTGTGCTCTGCTGTTTTCCCTGAATTCTGGGTGGATGATTGTCTGTGTCTCTATTGTACAACCCTGGGAGATGTACACTAACATGGGTCCCTCACTTGAGAGATATTGAGATGCTGGAGCAGGTCCAGAGGAACAATGAGGCTGGTGAAAGGACTGGAAGGAAAGTCTGATGAAGAGAGGCTAAGGGAGCTGGGGGTGTTAAGCCTGAAGAAGAGGAGACTTGGGGGGACTTTCTCCCTCTCCACAGCTCCCTGAAGGAAAGTTATAGTCAGGTGGAGGTTGGGCTCTTCTCCCAGGTAACTAGGGCCAGGATGAGAGGGCACGGACTGAAGCTGCACAAGGGGAGGGTTGCGTTGGATATTAGGAAGCCCTTCCTCACAGAAAGAGTGATCAGACCCTGGAATGGACTGCCCAGGACAGTGATGGAGTCCCCATCTCTGGAGGTGTTTTAAGGAAAGACTGACTGTGGCCCTTAGTGCCCCGGTCTAGGTGATTGTGATGATGTTAGCTCATAGGCTGAGCTGGGTGATTTTAGAGGTCTTTTCCAGCCTTAATGATTCTGTGATCTGCTATATCTCTTAACATATATCTCTATATATCTTAACACAAGTGCTAACTGGACACCGGTTCACACATTTTGACTGGTCAACAGCTGAGATAAACAATGCTGAGCTCTCTCTGTAGCCATTGTTTTGGTGATGCACTGATTTGTATTTCTGAGCTTTGCATCAAGTGTTTTGCACAAAATTTGTTGGATTGTAGTTCTTTTTAAATCTTCTCTATCTCTGCCACATGGACTAGGAAAAAAAACCCCACTCTGAGAAATTATGAGAGAAGGATCCATTTGGATATATCCATGGCAAGATGCTGAGCTTAAATTCTGGTTTCTCTTTAGGACAAAGCTATATAGTCCCTAATACGGGAAACTCTGAAGTCTTTAGTGGAGGGGACATGTAAGGCATTGCAAGATCTGTGTGTTAAGGGAACAACTAGTCCTTTGGCAGGTAACTGCTGAAAAATGCTAGTAAGTGGTCTTCTATTAAAAAACACAGTCTACAGCGCTATTGTATTGTGAACTGGCTAAAATATTTTGAGTTAGCCTGGACAGATAAACCAGAGACCTTGAATTCCACTTGGGAAGTGATCTGAGGTTAGTCCTCTGCAGAGGAGAGGTCCAAATGCACAAATCTGGAGTAGCTAGTTCCCAGGCTTCAGGGCATAATATTTAACTGGTGTCCTGCAGCAGTACAGAGCTCAGGGTTGGTTTGTTATGCAGATTTTTACATGAAGTCCTTCTTGGGGGGTCCCCTTCCTCCAAGTATTTTTTTTCCCTTGCGCCAGTAAGAACAATGAAGAATACTCCCCAAAAGTCAGAGGGTACTGTGAGAGAGCTATTCCCTTGGTGATCAGGCTCATGTGATGCTGAGAGATGAGTTTTGGGGCCTCATTGTCTGGAACGGGAAGCTTTGGAGTAGGGGTTGTACTCTAGAAAGATTCCTGTGAGAGTGGGGCACTAATGGGAATCTCCCTTCCCTCCTTCTCCTTGCCTGTGTTTCTCTCATGCTTGACATTCAGATGAGTGAGGGCAATCGTCTTGATCTGCTCACATATTGCTTGTAGGAAGGACAGCTCTCTTTTACATAGGAATAGAAAAAATAGCTTTCAAGCATATCTAGTATAGTAAGTCCCTGGTGCAAGATGACCACTAGCCATTTTTTAAGTTTGTATGCAAGAAATAAAAATATGGAGAGGAGAAGGTTACAAGGGGACTTAATCACTGTCTATAAATCCATGAGGGCTGGGTGTCAAGAAGAAAGAGACAATCTCTTTATAGGACAAGAGGCAATGGGTATCAGTTGGAGCACAGAAGTTCGAGCTTAGTATGAGGAAAAATTTCTTTACTATAAGGGTTACTGAGCATTGGAATGGGCTGCCTAGGAAGTTGTGGAGTCTCCTTTTCTGGAGACTTTTGTGACCCATCTGGATGCATTTCTGTTTAACCCGTCTTAGGTTTTATGATCTTGCTGGAGCCAAGGGGGTTGGACTCGATGATCCTTGGAGGTCCCTTCCAACCCCTAGTGATCTGTGTATCTGTGTGTGAAACACTAATCTATGCATTTTAGCCACTGAAGTGTCTGATTCTTGAAGGGAAGTTTTTATTTTATCCCCATACCTCAGTGAAACTTCCCTTTTTTTTTAATGCAACTGTCATTTGAGGTTGGAGGGACATGGCTGGTGATCTCTTTTTCCAACACACAAAGGGAAGAAGGTGCTTCTCTGCTAAACCAAGAAGAGGAACAGTTAAGCAGTGTAAGCTGTGTAAGCAGAAAAAGAGTGGGGGCAAAAAAAAAGTTGCCAACATTTTTGACAAAGGACAGGAAAATGACAGGCTGTTTGGGGTATGTAAAAAATTTTTCCTTCCATACGTATTGACAGCCAGAGGGGGGTTATTATTGAGAATATGGGTGAAGTTACTGCCAGTTTCTGCTGGTACTCACATTTAAAAAGAAACTATGGAAACCAGGAGAAGGAATATTAATTAAGTTCAAATTTGGAATGCCTTTGCCAGGAGTGTCTGCATGAATTCAATGAAGCAGCCTGTTGGGCTGCAATTCACTATGTTGTTTGCAATTTAATAGAAAGCTGAACTTTTAGTAAATTAACATGTTGCTTCAATAATCTGATTAAAAGGTTATATGTTGATAAGATTAGCCTTAGCTGAGTTTTTCTTCCCCTCTTTTTGCTTAAAGAACCAGTGTATATTTTCTTCTATCAACTCTGTACTTTAGGGACAAGATCATGGAGTCATTTAGATTGTGGAGATGCAGATGAAGTCAGTGCAGCTGGGACAGTTTACCCCAGCTGAGGATATGAGCCTTGTCCCCAGATTCTGGTGAGCATCTTAATTATAATGATATTCTAAAAATATTGATCTTGAAAAAATAACTTTTATTAGTTGTGCAAGTTGGTTTAATCCTATTTTTATTGTACAAGATAGCAGTGATGATGCCTTATTTCCTTCTACTTTGTCATCTTCTTCATTATAATTTGACTGTGTTACATAGAATCACTAGAGATTGAAAGGGATCTTGAAAGATCATCTAGTCAAATCCCCCTGCCACAGCAGGATCACCTAGACCAAATCGCACAGGAAAATATTGAGGCAGGTTTTAAACATCTCCAGAGAAGGAGACTCCACAACCCAACCAGGAAGGCTGTTCCAGTGCTCCATCACCCTCACTGTGAAGAAGTTCCTTCTGATATTTATATGGAACCTCCTATGTTCCAGCTT
>JAOXOE010000441.1:42447610-42470725 GCA_028565055.1 Phoeniculus purpureus
GTAATAGACACCCACAACAGTGTCACCCATGCCAGCCTGCCCCTTGATCTGCACCCACAAACTCTCAACTCTCTCTTCATCTGCCCCTGGGCAGAGCTCAATACATTCCAGTTGCTCTCTCACGTAAAGAGCAACTCCTTCACCATGCCTTTGCTGACCTGTCCCTCCCGAGCCATCCATGACCACATTCCAGTCATGTGAGCTGTCCCACCAGGTCTGTGTAATTACCACCAGATACTCTATGGTAAAGAATGGTATTAGTGTATGTGTGTGCATAAATAGGCAGATAGAGAGAAAAGGGAGATACATACACTCATAAATGAATGTAGGAAAAAACCCTTGATACTTGTGGATATCTTATTTATGGGCTACCATCTTCTAGGACATTTGAGGTACCTGCAATGGAAATCTAAGTAGTCTCAACAATCTGTTGAGACTCAAGTTTCAAGCAATCTGTTCTCATTAGAAATGTCCCTGCTTGTTGTATGGGAGTTGCTGGACTGGATGACCTTTATAAGCCCCTTCCAACTCAGTAGATTATATGATTCAAAACTGCAGCATGCAGTTTAGAAACTCAGATCCACAAAAGTTCTGGGGTGTCTACATCCCATAGTTTTGAAGAGACTTTACTTGCCTGACTTTGATCGGTCCATGCCATAATGTGCTGCGTAGTGCTCTGCAAACACTAACTTGAGTTCTGAAGATGGTGTGCTGGGTTAAGCAGTAACAGATGGATGTCAATGATGGGATTTATCTGGTTATCCCTGGTAGCAGCCAAGGTGAAAGCACAGTACTGCAGATGGAAGCACCTGCAAACAGAGCAGACTGGTCCTTGATGTGTAGACCTCTACCCTCTCTGCTTGATTCCTTCTCTCCTCCATGGATTTAATCTCCCCTGAGTCCCACCACTGCTCTTCTGTGTCCAGCACTCCGTATAACTGACACGTGCAGGTACATCAGCATGACACTTATGTAGCAGAAGCAACCTCAAGCCCAAGAATGTGACCTGAATCTTACATCCAATAAGGAAACCCGTGCACCTGTTCACCCGGAAAAGCAGGTACTAAGTGATGAGTTAGGAGCCAAATAGAACAGCCTGTTCTGTTAACCATTCACATAGATTATTCCTACTTTGTGACCCAACGTGAGCTCAGTTCTCAGTGCTGGCACACACATTCATCATTAACATTTATTGACCAGTTTCCCCCTCCCATGGCCTTTTCTGACTGTGAAGGGAGAGTCTTTTGAAGTGGCAACTTGAGCTTTGCTGAAATGCCTTGTAGCTCAACCAGGGGAGCATAGGAGAAGTGGTGAAGGGAGAGGTGGGGACGGAGTAGGAAGGCAGAGGGAATGGTGGGGATGGAGTAGGAAGGTTGACTGTTGTCTGTCTTGTGTGCAGGGGAACAGCTGGAGTTATCCATGAGGTGCTGCTTTGGTTTCAGGAGTACAAGGAAGTACATTCCAGGTAATTCTCCCAAATCCCTCCCTGCAAAAAGCAGTGATTCAGAAGGGCTGCCAGTGCTGTGTAAGGATAGAGTAGCTGCTCTGCGTTTTAACTGCCTTACATCTTTGTGGTAAGAATGGTGACTGTGCCAGAAAGCACTTATTAAGCCAAAAATAACCCCCCGTTTTTCTGTGAAAAGCGAGTTATAAATATCATCACAGTCAGCAGTAGATCTCAAATCTAAATTGTATGCTTTGCTCAGACTTTTTATTTTCCCTTCCCCAAATAGAGGTGAGGAGCTGGTAAAGATGCACTTCCCTGAGCTGGAAGAAGGGAGGCAGCCTTGTTTCAAGTAATGCTCGTTCTGGGCGATAATCCAAAATGCACAGTAGGCAGAAGTTAAAAGGAAGTGCTTGCTTTTAGGTTTTTAAACTATATCCCTTAATCCTGGGTGATGATTGACAATCATGATTTAGAGTATGAGGTGCCCCTTCCTAATCTGGCAAGTTTGATGTTATTTGCGTATCTAGTATGTCTTTATTCAACTAAAACTAAAGGGAAGCCTATGCAATTGATGCTACATTTCAGAGATGAGTCCTGGACCGGGAGTCTATTTACAGATTAGTGGATATACACAGTATCCATAGTACTGGCCTTTTCCAGCCCGTGTGAGGGTGTGATTTCAAGACTCCAAAAGGCAAATTTACAATTAAAATGGTCCTTGCTGGGTAAGAAATACTAGTGGGAGACTTTTTACATAATTTAATTCACCGTGAAGGGAGGCAATATACAAGATTATGTTAATCCTAGTTTGATAATTATAGTAAAGTAAGAATACACGTTTGTATTTAATAATGATAAAAAGAACTATTGTTTATTGGCTTTGTGGGTTTGTTTTTTTATTACGACACAGGTGCTTGATCTTAGATTCAGCAGAAAGGCTGTTCCTCTTGCTGAAGTTTTCAGTAAGCACATGGAAAACGAAGGGGCCAAAACAGTTCATGACTATTTGCCCACGGTTTGTTATTAAGTAAAGGTGAGGTGACACTTCTTATCTTCTGCGATCAGCAGCCTTTAAATCAATTTTGCTTAAAGAAGTAATAGATCGGGATACATTAGAAATGGCAAACAGAAGAAGCACTTGAACGGTGAAAGAAGCTGGAGATAAGTTAAGCAAGTCAAGCCTTGCAGCATCTTCTGTATTTTGGAGGGTTTACTGTTGATTTACCAAAAGCAGCCTAGCAAAGATGCTCACTCTCACTGATGGCAGCATTAATGACAACCAGCTCCAGTGGAGGGAAACCTCCTTTCTCTGCAGACAGATTATATTAGATTAAAATGATCCATATGTAAGGTGTTGCGATACCTACTGCTGGGGCAGGAGGGAAATCACATTATACTTGCAACTAGATTAACACAGGGATTGAGCTGGCAAATAATTCTCTCCTGCTTTTTATTTTCTTAGGTGGGAGAAATAAAATGATACTACAGCAGTGAGGTGCTTCGACAAGGTCTGTGGCTGTAATTGCTCTGGGGGCTGATGGAGTATCCCAGCAGAGACCAATACTGTAGGACCTCACCTGGAGTACGGTGTCTAGCGCTGTAGCCCTCAACACAAGAAGGACAAGGACTTCATTGAGCGTGTCCAGAGGAAGCCATGAAAATTGTCAGAGAGCTAGAGCTCCTCTCTTATGAGGACAGGCAGAGACAGTTGGCGTTGTTCAGCTTGAAGAGGAGAAGTTTCTGGAGGGACCTTATAGCAACCTCCCAATCCCTGAAAGGGGCCTGTCAGAAGACTGGGGAAGACTGTTCACAAGGGCAGCGAAAGGTAGGATGAGGAGTTTTAAGCTGGAGAAGGGGAGATTTAGGCTGGACATGAGGAAAAGGTTCTTGAATCTAAGGGGTGTTGGATCCCTAGAAGAGGCTGCCTAGAGAGATGACCATTCAAGTTCAGGCTGGATGTGGCTCTGGGAAATCTGGTCTGATGAGTGATGGCCCTGGTTGTTGCAGGGGCATTGGAGTAGATAGCCTTTGGAGGTCCCTACCAACCCTATGATTCAATGATATGTGTTTAAACACCTTCTGCAGGGAGTGTAAACTGCAGTGGGCCAACTGTTGGGTGATGTTGGATGTGTAGCTTTGCAGCTTGGATGCTGGAGAAGGTGGCCATCAGGTGGCCAAGAGGGAGCCCACTGTTAGGACAGAGTTTAGGGGAAATGGGCTGCACTTGATTCTAGCCTGGTCTACCATGTGTCATTAACTATACTACTAATATAATCATAGACTCATTCAAGGTCAAAAAGACCCTTGGGATCATTGTGTCCAACCATCAGCCCTGCTCAACAAGTTCACTCCTAAATCATATCCCCCAACACTTCATCTAAGTGTCTCACTCATCCAGGGCTGGTGACTCAACCACCACCCTGGGCAGCCCATTCCAGTGCCTGAGCACTCTTTCTGTGAAGAATTTTTTCCTGATGTCCAATCTAAACCTACGCTGTTGGAGCTTGAAACCATTTGAGACTGTCAGTGGAGGACAATACACGACGGTTTTTTTCTGTGCTGTCCTAGAGAAACAACAGCTCAATAAAATATTGGGTAGAGCTAAGGAGTAGGGGGCTGCGCTGGATTTGCATAACACCAGTGTAGGAATTTGGCTGCCAGCAGAGCAGGGGGAAGCAGGGGGCTATAGAATTCACTCTTGATTGTGAATAGTACCAGGGGCTCTGTGCTGAACTACTGGGATGGAGCCATGGTGCGCCTGGGCATGCTTCCAGCACGCTCTGTCGCAGAGGAAATTCTTCCTCTCTTCAGAAGTTTTGTCTGAGTAAAGGAGGAGAGGTTCAGGATACTGCTTATCTGGAACTCTTGAAGAACCCATCTATGTGTTCACCTTGTTACAGGTTTTGCTGATTTATTTTTTTTAATTATTTTTCCCCCCATAACCTCTAATGGCATCAGCTTTTGGGACACCATTGGACTCTCTGAACCTGGTCCAAGGCTGATTTCTGCCATCCATTCATTCCTATCCATAGAGCATCTCCATATAACTTTTCTGGTCTCATGTATTCATTGTGAAGCTCAGATCTGGCTTCTGATCCCTGAAGTTGAAAGCTGGCCTCTCATGCTTGCAGTGCTGTTCTGCTGCCCCATGCTGTTCTACCTTGTGAGACAGCTCTATCTGTCTTTGAAGAAGGATCTTAGGCTGCAAGAATCATTGAATCATAGGGTTGGTAGGAAGCTCCAAAGGCCACCTAGTCCATCCCCCCCCCTACAACAAGCAGGCACATGTCTAGGTGTGATCTTGAATGGCTCCAGGGATGGAGCTTCCACCATCTCTCTAGGCAGCCTCTTCCAGGGATCCACCACCCTCAGATTCAAGAACTTTTTCCTCATGTCCAGCCTAAATCTCCCCTTTTCCAGCTTCAAACCGTGACCTCTCATCCTATTTTTCCTTGCCCTTGTGAACAGTGTTCCCCAGTCTTCTGACAGGCCCCTTTCAGGGATTGGGAGGTTGCTATAAGGTCCCCCTGGAGCCTTCTCTTCAGGCTGAACAACTGTCTCTGCCTGTCCTCATAAGAGGGGTGCTCCAGCCCTCTGACAATTTTCACGGCTTCCTCTGGACATGCTCCATGGTGCTGTACTGCAGCTTGGGTCCTGTGTCCCTGTAGCTTCTTGTGGTCTCTCTGAGAGAGGCATATGGCTGGATAGCAGCTGAGCACTCACCCTTTGCTAGTCCTCTAACTCAACCAGTGGTATCACTTTCTGGGAAAGAAAAGTCTGGAGATGTGGTCTGTTACTAGGAAGTCAGTTCTGAGTGACTACTGAATCACAGAATCAGAGAACATTAGCGATTGGAAGGCACCTCGAAAGATCATTCAGTTCAATCCCCCTACCAGGGCAGGATCACTTAGATCAAGTTGCACAGGAACATGTCCAGGCAGGTTTTATACAGAGAAGGAGACTGCACAACCCTCCTGGGCAGCCCATTTCAGTGCTCTGTCACCCTCCCTAGGAAGAAGTTTCTTCACAAAGAAGGTTGGAAAAGATCTTTAACATCATCAAGTTCAACCGTTAACCCAACTATCCCAAGGCCACCCTTAAGCTCCAGATCTGCCTGTGGACATGGTGATTGCCATCCACACTGAGCTGCTGGGGTAAGAACAATCAAGGAGCAAGGGGACACAGTCAGAGCACACCCAGCTGCAGTTTTGATATTTGTTATTAGACCTTGATCCTTCTGTGCAGAGTGTATGATTCCTCACTGGCTCTCCTGTCTCAAAGAGAGAATGTTTGGGTCACAGTTCAGAGCTTTTCTTTGTGCCTTGTCTCTCTGATGCTGGTAACAGTTGCTCTTCTGCTCCTTTTCTCTTCTACTGGTTGTCCAATAGTTGACCATTTCACCCAAGAGCAACACTATTTCCTTCCTCTGCTTTATGTTTGTACTCTGCCCCCTTTCTCGTCACTCTGCCTCCTTCATCAATCTCCTTCTTGGCTTATTTTTCATTCTTCTAATACCTGGTGGCAAAAGTTTGAGTCCTACCACACTCAAGGAGCTTTGTCTGCAGACTTGTCATTGTACCCTAATGTAAGGTCTGTATTGTGTGTTCAAAGAACTTAGTAGGGTTTGAGGGTTGTCCTTATGTTTGCAGAGCTGGTATATTCTCCAGACAAATCCTTTGGGTGATAATGCCCAACTAGCGGTTTATTTGAGCGGTTTATTTATCCTATCGCAGAACATTAGCGGTTGGAAGGGACCTGGGAAGATCATCTAGTCCCATCCCCCTGCCAGAACAGGATCACCTAGACCAAGTTGCACAGGAACATATCCAGGTGGGTTTTAAATGTGTCCAGAGAAGGGGACTCCACAACCCCCCTGGACAGCCACTTCGAGTGCTCTGTCACCCTCACTGTGAAGAAGTTCCTCCTGATATTTATGTGGAACCTCCTATGTTCCAGCTTACACCCATTGCCCTTTGTCCTATCACTAGATGACATTGAGAAGAGCCTGGCTCCATCCTCCTCATATCCATCCTTCACAAATTTATAAACATTAATGAGGTCACTCCTCAGTCTACTTTTTTCCAAGCTAGAGACCCAGCTCCCTCAACCTTTCCTGGGAGGTGTTGTACTCCCTTCTTCATCTTCATGGCTTATGGCAAAACTATCTGGGTAGGACATGTTTTAACATAAGGCTTGCAGAGGAGGAAGCTGACCAATGCGTACTGCAGTGTATCTCAAAGTTTCTGGCCATCTGCCTACCTGATGTAGTTAAATATGACACCATAGGACCATGTTCGATGCTTTGGGCCATTTACACGTGAAAAAAAGCCAGGAATAATTTGGTTTATACCAGGATTTGGCTGTCTGTGATTTTATTTTATTTTTCCCCAGGCAGTGACTCTTTTTTTTTTTGGGATCTCAGGCTGCATCTGCACATTGTTCAGTAACGGTGCTGCAGCTGGAGGCAAAGCTGGTCAGGGGCTTCAAAGCATTTTCAATAAGTCAGGAGTGGAAATATCTGAAAGACATCAGAGCTTGGACTCTTTGTGCCACTCAGGAATCCTTGAAAATTAAATATGTTGAGCTCAATTAAACCCTTTTCTGTTTAATGAATACTCTGGATACCTGAAACATGTGCCAGTAAATCTTAATAGCATATTCCGCAGCTTATGGCTTCTTATTATGTTTCCTTGTATTTCAGACTATGCCAGCAAGCTACTGAATGGAGGATCAGTTGAACATCTTTGGGATAGCATCACTATTTAGTTATGAAATCAGAAAGGCCTTTCAGATGGTGCCTGTGAAACCTCCATCCCTACAATTGCTCAGTTTAAGATGCCTTTCCTACTTCTGCTTGGGCTGGTGTTAGGAATGTGTCCACTCATAAAATCACCTGTTGTTGTACCATAGGTGCAATGCAAGGTACAGTCTTCAATAGGATGGAAGTGATAACTTCATGTGCCCAGAGCAACCATCCAGGTTATAATCTTCTTATAATATCTTTGCATGTTCAGGAATCTGACCTCTCATAACCTGGGACGTAACCCCTGCGTATAAGCTTTGGTAATCACAGAATGATTCAGGTTGGAAAAGACCTCTAAGATCATCAAGTCCAGCCATTAACCCAGCTGTCCCAAGGCCACTGCTAAACCCTGTCCCTAAGCTCCAGATCTCCACAACTTTGAAACACATTGAGGGATGGCAGTTCAACCCCCCCTGGGCAGCCTGTTCCACGGCCTAATGGCCCTTCAACCCTTGAAGAAGTTGTCTAACCTCAATTTTCATCTGGTACAATTTGAGGCCGTTTTCTCTTGTCCTGTCACTTGTTCCTTGTGAGAAAAGACCGACCCCCACCTCTCTACAACATCCCTTCAGGTAGTTGTGGACAGGGAGGAGGTCTCCCCTGCTCTCCTAATATTTTGAGAAAGACGAACTCTGTGGTGATAGGCTGCTGTTTTCTCCATGTGTAGATCATAACTTGAGTGAGGGCTTGTCAGTGCATCAAGATTAGATGTTGTAGCCATTCTTCTAGGGTAACTGTGTTTTCCATCCATGTGAAAACCACCTATTTCTTGTATGTTTGTAGATTTGAACATTGGTTGTTTGGACAATTGATGTCTCTACAAGATGTCTTGCTCTGTACATCTCAATGAGATGTAAAAATCAATCCAAGCCTGAAAACTATGTACTCTCCACAAACCTAATGTATGCATGTCTCTGTGAGAAATCGCAGCTTGCATTATATTTTGAATTAATTGACAAACAGTTACATAAAGAGATCATATTAAGGTCTCTGAAGAAGGAAGCTGGGTTAAGAATGAGCTTTCATCTTTAAATCTGCTTTTTCTGACTTTTTAAAAGCTTGATTTGTCAAGATGTAGTTGACTCTCGTGTATAGATTTTCTATCTTTGTTTTCTTTTTAAACAAAGCATGTAGAGGGGAAGCCAATATAACATCAAAGCATTAAAATAAAGAGCTCTAAGGGAAGGAAAAGAGAGATGTTAAGATTAGGTGAATGAGGGAAGGCAAAGGTGTGGAGCAGATACAATCAAGTAAATAAAGACATGGCAGTGAACTGCTCTAATGAGACACAAAGCTAATTAAAGAAAAGGAGCAGATTTAATTGTTCTCAGATATTTTACAAGGCATGAGAATGAGGCCAGCTGAAATTTCAGTTCTGCTGCAACTCCAAATTCTTCTTCTTTTTTTTAGTCTTCCCCTAAGAAGGCACCAAAACCATCTTTGAAGCCTGGTCTCATGAATCATCTGGTATTTTCCTTCTGGTGATGCTGGTTCAGGAGGTGTAGGATGTGCTTTCCTGAAGCTGCTTCCACTTGATGTATAGGAACCTATGGGTTTCAAACAATTTGCTCTGTCAATTGAGTAGAGTCCTGGGTTTTACATTTGTTCCTGTATGAGCCCTGTTTAGGACTCCGTTATGGACCATAGTGTCAATTCCTAATAATCCAAACCTCCTTAGGATTGAAGTTTGTGTCCCTGACCCCTGCTATCCTGGATAGAGGTATCAGCTTGGACCTAGTCTGCATCTCTTGGGCTACAGACCTGTCCAGTCCTATTGTTCCTTAACTAGTCTCAGGAAAAGCTGGAGCAAAATGGAAGTGTGAGTTGTTTGGATTGTACTGAATAGTGGTGATGGAATTACTGTTTTAAGTATCAGCTGCAAAAGACTCATCAGCCAAATTCAGAGGCTGCCAGCCCTTCCATCCATTGATAAAAGAACCTAGGTAGGCACCACAAAGCTGTAGGGTCTATTGAGACTGAAGTCTCTCTTGGCTCTTAGGACTTAATTCATCAGTGCCTCGTTGAATGCTTTGTTGGGCCAAACCTTTGAGTCTCAACACCTATGAGTGTTTGACCTTTTCACCTGAAAAGGAAGCAATTTGTTAAAATTACATTCTGAATATCAGGAATGTTCACACTCAAGGCTGGGGCTGCGTGTTCCTGCTGGAGGTGCACGTGTAGAAGTTAAAAGGCAAACCTCCTGTTGCCTTTTAACCTCTGTGTTCCATGGTCCAGATCATTGCGGACCTCTTACCATCCAAAAAGAAAACTCCATGACAGGTTCAGCTTTCTGACAAGATGCCTTTTTCTCTCGCCACCACCGTCCCCCCCTTCCCTCCTTCCATCCCTCTCATCCTCCAAAGGAAACTTGTGTGCGCTCACCTCTTTCACCACCTTGGCACTCTCCACTCTCTTAGAATACTGTCAGCAAAAGGAAAGAAAGGGAAACAAAATCCTGAAAGCCACGCTTTTCCCTGCAGGTTGGCACCATCTCTTCTGTTTTCATCAGCGGGAGCAGCGTGCCAGTCTCACGCCAGCACAAACAGATGTGGCTCTAGAGCTTTGAGTGGCCAATGAAAGAGGCATTACTCGCCGAATCCCGCTCTGAAAGCGGCCAAATGCACCAGCCTTAGGTTTTTCCATTGAGACAGACGGTTTCTCAGAGCTTTGCTTCAAGGTGCCTGGCTTTGGGGGTTTTCTTTATTTATTTATTTCCCCCTCCTTTGTGTGCTGACATTATTCCAACGTTCAGCATATGATTTCTGTTTCAGAGAATGTTATCGGACCAGGGTAAGTGCATGTGAAGGCTGTTTGCTGCTCTCTGCAAACCACTATATACATAATGCAGGCCCATATATATAGATGGGATGAAATATATTCCACATGCATTGGGAGCTCACGTGTATTGAAAATTTGTGCAACAGATAAACCGTATTTTAATTTCCACAAAACCAGCCGGTTTTCATGCCATTTGAAATACATAAAGCAGTAAAATACGGACGATTCAGTACGCTCCGCTGAATCAGAAAAAGGAGGTGCTTAGTTGGCAAAACCACTTAATCCAGACATCTACAAGGGAAATCGTGTAAGTCCAACGATGCTTAGTGGCAATGAGTGCCACTTAATAGGGATTGTCGTTCTGCTTAACTGGGACACCTCCAGATGATTTAGTAGGCTTAGTGGAAACGGGGTGAACAATTTGCAGGCTGTATTCTTCGGAGCACATCCCTCTGCAGGCTGTATTCTTCGGAGCACATCCCTTTTTCTGATAGGTAAAAAAAATATATTTAAAATAATATAAAATCACCGAATGGCCCCTGCAGTATTTGGGATAAGGTTTTCTCCTCAGAATTTTTGCAAAGGCTTCTCTGTGACTGCCCCTTGCATGGCCTGTCTGTCAACGCTAAGAAATCACTGCTTGCCCATGAGTTGGCCATGGTGGATTAGCCAATTTTTTGTAAGACTAGCAGGATCTACCATGATCATCTCTCTTGACATCTGATTAACACTGGACAGAGAATTTCATCCTGAAGTCTCTCCATGAGGCCCATTATTTTTTTAGGAATATGGCTCAGCTTTTGCTGTAGTAGGAGTCACAAAACTGACTTTGTTCTTCGGTGATGCCTTCCTAGTGTTTGTGCAATAAGGTTAAAGATGAAATCCCTTCAGACCCAGAAGCCTCATGCCAAGGTGAGAGAAGTAATTCTTAAGTGGCGAACTCTCTTAAGAAAGAGTGATTTAGCTGATCCGTGCTCTTCAGGATGGGATCAATTTTGTTTAAAACATTCTGGGGTGTTTCTTTTTGTCTAACCTGCCCTGAAAAGCTGCCTATGCCATGATCTCCTTTGGCATCAGCTTTTGCTGATATTGCTGCATGTCTTAAGGGCTCCAATGTATGTAAATATGTATATACATGGTAAGAAACTGTTTCCTAAATTACTTAGGATCTGGAGAGGCTGAACAGACAACCAAAAGCAAGCAGTATTATCCCCGTTTTGCATATGGAAAGCTGTATCTTGGAGGGATTAAACAAGTTCATCAAAACTCAGCAGCAGGACTGGGACATGAACTCTTGTGACTTTGCAACCTAGTCCTGTCTTAACTGCAAGACTAGCTTCCTCCTGAGATAAGGAACGCTCAAGGTAAGATTAGACTCAGATGCTGGAAAGCAAGTTGAGTGCTGAGCTGTGTGACAAGATGTTCTTGTGAATTTTTAATTGTTGGCTGCGTGGACATGTGTGTAAGGCAATAACCTGAGGATGTCTGTCCTACATTTTGGAAACTGTTGTACTTCTGCAGCTCTTGGAACGAGGCTCACATGAAAAGCTGTTGTGTAGTACATTCCCTATCCTGTTCCCTCTAGATAAAGCTTTAAACCTGTCAACTTTGTGGCTGTTATTCCAGGAATTTATCCTTGGAACCAACTGACAATATCCCTAATATTTGGCTAGAAAGAATCTCTTCTGGGAAAGTCTAAGATGGTGCAAGCTGGCTGCAAATTGTCGGTTGGCCATTTCCTTGTTAATTAAATTCAGTGATCTAGGATTTTTCTTTTCTCCTTTACTTGGTTCATACTTACTGGTTTATTCCTACGACTACCTCTGTGAGTTTGACCCCAGGAAACCATTAACTTGTTTTAAAAAATGTTGAGTTGTTCTATCATGATTCCCTACTTCATGGAACCTCCCTGGAGGATAGGCTGAGATATCTAATCTGTGGAAAGTAGGAGTTTGAGTGAGATTTTAGAGATCAGATTCAGCAGAACAGATGAACAAATTTTAATTTTAAGTATATGAATGACCTCAGCCCTAGTGGCCATGTTCATGTACTCTTAGTGCTTCATAAATCTACTTTGCTGTCACCAACTGTATGACCACTTACAGTTCCTCTTGGTGCGAAGTCAAACAGCAGAATTAATATGACCAGTGGAGTACCTGAGTAACTTCCTGACAAGCTGTTCCTGCACCTTGAGTTCCTACTGCATCATCTATGGAAGGAGTTCACATCATCTTCCTTCACAGCTCCCTGAAAGGGATGGTTTCTATCTTACCCTACACTTGCTGGATCAGAGAATCATTTAGGTTGGAAAAGACTTGTAAGACCATCAAGTCCAACCACTAACCTAAGTCTAGCAAGCCCATTGCTAAACCATGTTCTCGAGCACCATATCTAAGTGACTTTTGAAGGTCTTCAAGCACTGAAGTCTTGGGTGTATTGAGAGTTAACTGTGTAGGTCATTACTGAGTTAAGGATCAGGCCCAGACACGAATTTAAACTGTGTAGACACACTCTGAGTTACTGAAAAGCTTTTGAAAATCTCACCTTGAAGGTCCAACACAGCTGCCATTGAGCTCCAAGTACTGACTTCAGTGGAAACAGAGCTGGACACTTAGCAAGGAATTCTATGCAGGTCCAGTAGAGTTTACAGTGTCTGTTTGAAGATCACTTTTAAACAGGCACAATGTGTGTTTGGAATAATTAAGTGGGGGGAAATGGGGAGTCTTCTTTTCCTCTGAAGAAAGGCAGGTCAGGGGAGAAAAGCCTCAGTTAAACCTAATTCATGTTTTTCCTGTGAATTTGGTCTAGAACCACATTTTCTCTTGCTCTTTTATTCATCTCAGGTTTGAAATGTTTCTCAGTCTGTCCAGGATAAGAAGTAGTCTGTATTTCTAGAGAAGGAATTTCACTTTGTGGGTCTTAAGGGCTCTGCTGCTGAAATAGTAGTACAAGTCAAGGTTTGTGCATTGCAGCCTGTAAATTCTTGCTGTGTGATGAGCTGCCTTCACAACTGGCACATACAGAATGGACATCTGGTGGTTTCTGTGGTTTTATTTTGCCGTTTGGGACAGGTCAGGAGCTGGCCCTTTAAAACTGTGTCCAATTGTGAAATCTGGAGGAGAAAGGACTTCCAAAATTTAGGAGCTGTGTTGGAAATCAGCTACAAACTAGTTGATTAGGGGGTTTTTTGACAGTGGTGTGAGTCTTCACATGGGTTATAAGTATCCTATAAAGCATAATTTATTGCTTCCATTTGTCTCTTACCTACCTGTGCCATCAGAGGGTCCATATCTAGCAGCAACTCCTGTTTGGTCATTCCTTTTCAAACTTGTAATTTGCTTATTCTGTGCTGACAAGAGTTTGCTTGTGTATATCTGCATGTGGCAGGTGTAGACTCATTGGATGACAGAATGGTTTTGGTTGGAAGGGACTTTAGAGATCATCTAGTTCCAACCCTCCTGACATGGGCAGGGACACCATTCACCAGACCAGGTTGCCCAGAGCCCCATCCAACCATTCACTCCCATTCACTTGGTGTTTAGAAATTACTAGCAAGTGGGGCAGCAGGTGTTCCCACCCTGCATGACAGCTATGTCCTCCATCATATGTAGGTCAGAGCTGCACCTTTGCATCCATGTAATACCCAAATGCGGGAGCACTGCTGGTAAGGCACTGCAAAAGAACCTGTTTCTTGATTAATTTATGTTAAAAAAGGAGCAGGATCTTCCAGTGAATGTATAAACTATTCAGGTGTTGATGTAACCTCTCTCTCTTGGAATAAGAATTATCTTGTATACCACACAGTGGTTATGATCAAAGACAGACAGTAACTATCCAGGACCGGAATAACAAATCAATCATGATTCACAGAATGATTCTCATGAGCATATTGTCTGTTTGGCAAGGAGGAAACCTGAATCAGATATCGATAACCCCTTATGGGAATGGAGCCACTGCGTTTGTCCTGCCTGATGAAGCAGAAGAAAGGAATCTTACAGCCTTACGCTTTACTCTACTTTCCTCCTTTTCAGGACTGGTCTGGTCCAACTTAGTCACCACCCACAAATGTAAAATAGTTAAACTGGTGGCAGTAGCAAAAATCCTGTGGATTTGGAAGAGCAGGAATGTTCTGCATCCAGTGGACTACTGCTGTGATTCCTGTGTAGTGCAAGGGAGGGAGGTGTATGTGGCTGCCTTGAATCCTGTCTGGAAACTACAGATTTTCATGACTTTCAGTGGAATTAGACCCAATTCCTACAATTAAGTGAGAGACAGATGCGTGTGCGTGCGTCAGGCTCCATTCATACGTTTCAGTCCACACGAACTACAGGAAAAAAACGCTTCCTTTTGTGTAACATCGTGCTATGTGCAGTTGGCTTGTGGTTGGGTGATAAAAACAACGTTTATGCCATGATGATCTCGGTTCCATAGCTGACTGTGTGGTCATCTAATAAATATTTCAGCAGCAGGAGATCTCATTAATAAAACTGTCTCTTTTCTCTCCCTTTAGCTGTTGCTTCACTACACTGAGGAGTCAAACTCAGCAGTGGAACAATGGGAACTTTAAATTAGTTAAGTTCATGTGTTTGAAAGTCAACTACTCTGTGTCCACCACAACATCTCCCACTTAGTCCAGAGGAGTTTGGGGTATTTGGGGTTTTCCGCTGTCATTTCTATCCTGTTAATTTGAGCAGAAACTGTAATTAGATGTAAGTGGTCTTGTTCCCACAGAAATGAATGGCAGCATCTGGAGAGAGACAGCCGTTCCAAATGCTTTTGGCTACCGGCTCGCCACAAGTTACCAGTATGGAGCAAGGGCCTGAATCCAGACTTCTGTCGGCCTAATTTTATATCTGTGGAAGCACAGACTAAATCCAATATTCAAATGTTGGGCCGTGATGGGTGTAGGACAGTACATTCCAGACTTTCACATTGCCTGCTTCTCTTGGGAGGAACGATTCACACTGTGTCTCCGGGTGGGATTGGATGTGTTTCTCCAAGTGACCAAAAAGAGAGATACTGGGGCAAATATTTTGGGGGTATTTCTCCCCCCCTCCCTTTTCCATGTCGTTATCCAGTTTGACAGTATCTGGGCTCTGCTTTCCCAGAAGACAGGAGCACGGCTGTGTTTGTAAACAAGTAATTGAGTTTGAAGATGCTTTGTGTCAGAGCTGAGCTCATTTCTTTATCTGCTTTCTCTGCAAAGGGAAATTGCAAAAAATTTCTCTTCTGTACTGAGGTGTGGCTGCTGCCACCGCAAGGGGCTGCCTCGGAGCGCTGGGTCTCCGCAAGGTCACGCAGCTCCTTATCGCCACCAAAGTGCGTCTTCAATGAGCATTTATTGTAATCAGCACCAGAGTGTTGCATTTTTATCAAACTTTCTGTCCCCTAAAGGAGAATCAGACGCGGAGCTGATAGTGCTGTTTAGGAGTAAATATTTCCATTCAGCCCTGCCGGTTAATTGAAATGGGATGAATTCCTTTCCTTCCTTCAGCTTTTAAACTTACCTTTCTTGTGTTCAGAAGCATTTTCATCTCTGGACAAGCACTATCTGCAGCAAACTTCACCTTGTGCGACATGGTATACACCACATCATGGAATCACAGGACTGTTTGGGTTGGAAGGGACCTTAAAGCTCATCTAGTCCAAACCCTTGCAGTGAGCAGGGACATCTTCAACCAAAGCAGGTTGTTCAGAGCCCCAAGGTCCAACCTGACCTGGAGTGCTTCCAGGGATGGGGCTTCTACCACTTCTCTGGGCAGCCTGGGCTGGTGTTTCACCACCCTCAGCATGAAAAATTTCTTCCTTATATCGAGTCTGCACTCCGCTTTTAGTTTGAAAGCGTTAGCTCTTCTCTTATCGCTTGATGCTGCATGTGACAGCTACACGTGCGGGGCAAACGTGATGGCACTTCTAAGTGTCTTTTATTAAACTTTCATACAGGCAAAGCTAATTCTCTTGTTTTACCTTGCTAATGCTGGTGATAACGTCACCTCCTGTCTGCTTGCTGCTCTTCTCTAGGCCTGTGTCTAGTTTCTTTAAATTAAGAAGAGGGAAGGAGAAGGAATTTAGACTGAACGTTTTTGGAGCTGCCTCATAGATTTACAGGAACAGTTCCTGTGAGTCTAATGGGACTTGTCTATCTAAACCCTTTCAAAACTCTTTAAGTCTCTGACTTCTGCTCTTATGGAGGCATCAGTGATGACCCAGTAAATGAGGGGAATTGAGATTTACAGTTGAAGGGTTGTCTCAAACTTACTGTTGTGTATAAAAGAAAATACAGTGTTCCTTCCCCAAAGCCATGGTAAGCGCAGAATGAATTCTGAGCATTTACAAGTAAATCTGTTATTCAGTGTGGGGAATTAAATTAAATTATTCATCCTTTAAGAAATTTAGGAACGTCAGACTCTTCTTTCCCTGAGAATTTCTGTAATACGGCAGAAAACAAACTTCAAACGTGTCGTGCGGGTAAGGTTCAGTGACATCTTTTCTCTGTAGGTTTGGCACTATTGACTGTGTACATAAAATTACTGTGAACTCACAGATAAGTGTATTCTGTGGACACTAACTCATTTAACTCAATAATCTATCACAAAATACTATTTTTGTTCCTAGCTCTTCCCATATTTTCCATAGTTCCCTGTTAGATGTTCTGTAGGCACACAGTCTGAACTCAGGGTTCCTGTCAATGCTGTCTTTGGAAAGGAAGGGACTTGTTGCTTTGTGTGCATCCAGATAGAAGCATCCATGTAAGAACAGGAAGCCCTGCGGTGTTCCAGTTTGGTCTCTTTCTAACGCCAGTCATGGTAGTCTGAAGATGCCAAATTTTGACTGGCATTTGCAAGGCCTGATTAATCACAGAGTCATAGAATGGCCAGAGTTGGAAGGGACCTTAAAGATCATCTAGTTCCAACCTCCCTGCAGAGGTACAGAGGCAGGGACACCTTCACTAGAGCAGGTTACTCAGGGCCCCATCCACTCTAGCCTTGAATATTTCCAGAGAGAGGGCAGACACAGCTTCCTTGGGCAACCTGTTCCAGCATCTCACCACCCTCACAGGAAAGAACTTTTTCCTGATGTCCAACCTCAATCTCCACTCTTCAAGTCTGCAACCCTTTCCCCTTGTCCTATTGCTACACACCTGTGTAAAAAGCCATCCCCCAGTTTTCTTGCAGCCCCCTTCGAGACTGGAAAGTTGCTAGGTCACCTGGGAGCCTCCTCCTCTCCAGGCTGAACAACTCCAACTTGCTCAGCCTGTCGTCATAGGGGAGGTGCTCCAGCCCTCTGATCATCTGAATTGCTCTCATCTGGACACTTTCCAGGAACTCTTTGTTCTATCGATGTTGAGGACTCCAGAACTGGACACAGTACTCTGGGGGGGTGGGTCTCACAAGTGCAGAGTAAAGGGGGAGAATCACCTCCCTCAACCAGTTGTCACTGCTTCTTTTGATGCTGCCCAGGACACAGTTGGCTTAATAACCCATGAGAATCTACAATCACAATCAGGAAAATTTGTTTTTTCCTTTTTCATACTTTTAACTTACTTAGAATTTTATTTTTTAATCCTTATCTTCTTTCGGTTGAATTGTATTTTTCTTTAATTTAAGTTTTTATTTTATTTTTTTCGCTTATTTTTGCTCAGCTGTTAGGAGACTAACAGTTTCCTTTGTAGTTTATTCTCCTGCTCAGGTGTTCTGGGTATGGGATGTAATCTACCTTTGCTTAGTATGAGCTGGATTAATGCTTATAAATATGTGAAGGGTGGGTGTCAGGAGGATGGAGCAAGGCTCTTCTCAGTGTCATCTAGTGATAGGACGAGAGGCAATGGGTGTAAGCTGGAACATAGGAGGTTCCACATAAATATGAGAAGGATCTTCTTCATGGCGAGGGTGATGGAGCACTGGAACGGGCTGCCCAGGGGGGTTGTCGTGTCCTCTTCTGTGAGGCATTTAAAACCCACCTGGCCATGTTCCTGTGCGACTTGATCTAGGTGGTCCTGCTGTGGCGGGGGGATTGGACTAGATGATCTTTTGAGGTCTCTTCCAATCCCTAAAGTTCTGTGATTCTGTGGATAGGCTTATACAACCCCTGACCTCTTGCTGTTTCTTCAGGCATCAGTGTTTTCTGGTGGAGGGTGATAGTGCAGGGCAGGAGAAGACTGCTGGTGATAACATAGGCTCTAAGAACAGAGAGATGGCCCTAGGTGACTACACTCTATTCTTTTAATTATTGGGTGTGAATTTCTCTGTGAAAGGAGTTTCTCTTCACTCTGAGCAGCTCAGCTGATTGTCTTCCCAGTAGCCTGACTGGAAAGGTGAACCATGGTGAGGTGTGTTTGGGGTTCCTCCTGCATCTGCTGTGGAGGAGAGCAGCTGTAAGAGCTCTGTCTGTTTGTTCTGTCACAGGTCAGGATTGTGGGAAACCAGGTGTTTCTGCTGCAGGAGAGTTTGCCAGTGCGTCCTCACACAAGGAAAGCAGAAGACGGTCCAAAGCCCTATGAAGGTCCCGCTGAAGGTCCCACTGTCTTATGGCATCCCACCTACTAGGCAGATTGGGGAGAGGAGAGGTATGGAGAACACCTGAACCATCATCTCCAAAAGCCTCTGAGGCTTTGCAAAATAAGTGATGTGAAATGAATACTGCAAACAAACTTGCCTCTATTAAAGAATTTCCTGGGATACCACAGGTAGTGTTTTTAGCAGCTATTTGTGCTGCATGGTGCATCATTTTCAGCCCTGTTGCTAGACCAGATATTAATGACTTGAGATAAATTCTGTTTTGAGTGATTTTGTCTGTGGTGCTGTAAAACCTGCACAGTTCGGGACATTTCTTTGTCCTTTTTGACTGTCCCTTTATATTGTGAATGTGACAGAGCAAATGGAGGGGGGAGAGGGCAGGAGAATTCTGAAAGGCAGAAGTACCTCCAGTTATTCTCAGCTGTGGCTTGTGATCCATACAAAATCCTTGTGGGGTGTAGCTAAGGTGCTGCTGATAACAGAAGAATAAGAGAGGCCTTCTGGGTCACAGAGTTAGGTCACCTCCTGACCTGTACAGTGATGAAGTGCTGTTCTTAAACAGATCAAGGTCCAGTTTAATATTAGCTGGGTTTTTTTTGTTGGGTGGAGAGGGAAAGCTGCCCTGCTAGTCCACTGAGACAGGCACCTCCATTCCCTCTCTGATCTTAAACTTTGAAGCCTTCCTCTAATTTCCAGTCTAAATAAGATCAAGGTTCTCTTATGCTCATGTGCATGACTGTCCTTTAGCTTCAGTAGCTTCTCCCCTAGGCATTAAATCTTATTTACAGCAGACCTATCCCCTGCCAGCCTTGTTCTGCTAAGGCTGAAGAATTATTATTTATGTGCTGCCTTGCCCCATCAATCCCTGTGACAAAGCACGGTCTCACTTCTCAAAGACTTCTTGGACATCTGAAGCTGCTTGAATAAGAAGTCACTTAGCTTTTCTCTCCGCCAGCTCTTGCATTATTTCGCGGACAAAGCCACTGCGGTCTGTGGAAAGTCTAGGATTCGGCTCAATGTCAGAGTGACATCCAGCGGAAGAGCGGTGGAGCATCCCTCCAGCACGCCCACCTGGCAAAGTCGCGGTTGTCATTGCTTTACATTTATTTTATTCTTGCTCCACTGAGCAGGGCAAAAACTTGCCAAAGTCAACATGCGATGAATGAAATGGCTTTCGCTGTAAGACCTGTCAATATGCTTCAAGCTTCCTTACAATAAAAGGATGACTCCTTTGACGTCTGAGACTTGCACCTGTCCTCCTGAAAGCAGTACTCTCTCGATAGGCCGAAGTGCCGCTCTTAGGAAATCAGCAGAGTTAATCTATCAGGAACACTGAGGTCTCGGGGCCAGCTGTTCAGCTTTTCTTACTGTCATAGCTCCATTGATCTAAAGCAGCTCTGATGGTACACACCGACTGCTCACACCAGATAAAATCCCTGGTTTTGGTTATTTTGTGTGAGGAGAATGGTGATTAAGGCTGATCTGGGAACAGAACAAAATGGATTACTATAATCAGTAATAACTGCAAAAGGGGAGGTCCATGTAGTTTGTCCATTTCATGTTTGACTTAAAGTGGGAAGGGGGGGAAGCAAGAGATGCTCTGGTTTTTTTTTTTTCTGCCCATATTAAGTAGGCGGTGGGCAAAATCGATCTTTAGTTCCCACTTCCATGTGGTTCACACATGGTCTTTTTTCCCCATGAGCCACCAGCAGCTGTGTCTGGGACTCAGTCCCCTTCCTTTCCCTAATGGCAGGGTTTGGTCACTGGAATTGGTCACTGGAATATTTCACTCGTTGGGGTTGTAATGACTTCTGGTGTTGGGCAGGCAGTGGTTGGCGTTCAACCCCATGGCAAACAGAAGAAGAAATGTCAGTTATTGACCCATATAATCTTTTTAATTCTCCAAAGAAGATATTTAGCTTGCGGATCCTGGAGAACCTGAGGGATGCTGGGAGAATCTTTGACCAGGAAGATTTTCCCCCACCTCTTCCAAATGTCTTACAGGCAAACAGGAGAAGAGCTTAATTCACTTGAAGAAACACCAAGTGTTGAAGGTAATTTGCAATCCTTTATCTGTCAGTATTCTTGACAGCAGTCAAGCACAATAGAAAATAAATAAATAAATTAAAATCCCGTAGCCATGGAAGCACACTTTAGATCAGATTTCTATTTGCATGCTTCATACATATACATAAAACACATTTCATGTACCAAGTTAAATAATGCACAATACTTAAACTATTCTTACTTTTTATCCTTTGGTTATTGTAATTACAAGTAATTTTGTGAAGGATTTTCTATTTTTAAGAAATCACACTTTTGTACTTGATCCAGCTAACAGGATTTTCTTACATTACTTCATAAAGAGACCATCTTTAAACTTCTAATGTTATTTCTTATTCATTAGTACATATGCCTGTAGGGTATGTTCATAAATGGGTTAAAGTTACAAAGTTATGCTTATAAAAGCTCATGGTAATTTGGAGTATCAGGAGGATTTATTAATTTTGAAATCTTAAAAGAGCAAAAGCTAAAATGAGATTGGATTAAGTATATTCTTGCATGCAGTTATTCTAAACACCCTTAAGGACCGCAGACTAACTTACAGAGGACATTATGCAAATATGAATATATCTCTAAGTGCCTCATAGGCTTGCTGATGTAATATTTTACATGGTTAGTTAAGTACATCAAGTAAAAGGTTTGACCTTGATATACTGTAAAAGGTACTTATCCCGCAACGCCCAATTGTTTTCAGCGCCACTGTGAAATACAGCGCTCAAACGGGCAAACAATTTTGTGCGTAAATCTCATTAAATGTAGCTCCAGCAGCCAAACCGCTGTCCACAATGGCCCGTCGCTTTAGAAGACCAAAGACCCGCTCTATAATTTATCTCTATCAAAACGCTGTTTATGTTTATCGACAGTACCAGGCTGTACTTGTGTAGTGAGATGACAATTTCTTTTGAGGACAAATAGACTTTCGAGGCTTTATACGGGCACCTGTTCCCATTACACACTTCGATTATGATTTATTTTTGAGGACATATATAAGGTAGAAGACTACAGTGCCCTGAAGTCAAACAGTGTTTTGGGGAAGGAAAACAAGTTCCAGTTTCCATCTCAACTCAGAATTTCTGCAAATTCTCGGATTTACTTTCCTGTTTTGATTATGCAGCAATAAGCTTGACTATAGGGACTTCAGTGTTACAGTTGCCTGTATCTTTGCTCCTCCTGCCCCTGCTCCACGCCATATATATATACGGCGGTGTGTGTTTGTGTACATATACACTCCATCGAGGTGGTAATGAAATAGAATAGAAAAATGGATTGCTAAATATTGTGTGTTATCTTTTCTCTGTGTGTATCTGAAGGCAAGATTGGCTGATGTGGCACCTGCAGATTACTTTAGGGTAAATCCTTGTTTGTTCTGTTTAGCATTTTTGTGGTTATCACCAACTGAACTGGGGAGAGAGACTCTGTAGATGGATGGAGTAGGTGTGGATTCCTTATATTAGTCAGATGGAGAAAACAGATATTCAGTCTTGCACGCCAAGACACCGACCCCCTTCTAAAGCCTGTATCATATCAGGCAGTTCCTGTGGGGTTCAAGCAGTAAGGAGCGTAATCTCTCTCTCAAGTCCCTCCAAAATGACCGAAGTGCTCCAAAAATATTTGTCACGTTATGGCTGACTGGAAATACTACCCAACTGGATCATCTGTCTCACGTGGTGGTTTGACAGTGATCAAATACTTGGGGGTATGAAAAAGAAAAAAATAATTAAATAATGTAAAATTAAATAATGTAAAATTAAATACTGTTGTAGGGGCGGTGCTGATGGTGTGGAACATCACACCCTGAACAGTGGGGTTTTTCATTAGGTCTGTCTCAGGAAAATGATCAATTTGTTGTGAAGTACTTCTGAGTTTTTGCCAGCTACGTGGGAAAACTTGACCCACTGGCACAGGAAGAAGTGTTATCCCATAGGAGTACAGCCTCACACGAGTAAGAGCTGACTCTGTGACTGCCTGCCATGCTGGGGTTTGGCTCAGTGGAAAAAGCCACTGGTTTCCTTGTCAGATGGATGGCTTTTAGCTCTGCTGTAGAGCAGGGTGTTACTTTTGAAATTCAGATTATATTTTGTGCTGAAACATTAACGCTGAGATCTGTTTGGTCTGAGACTCTCCTGTCTTGAGAGTTGTGTCACATAGTCACAGAATTGCTTTGTTTGGAAAAGACCTTTAAGATCATCAGGTCCAACCTGTGACCCAGCTTTACCAGGTCATCACTAAATCATGTCCCTAAGAACCAGGTCCTCACTTCTTGAGAGAAGAAGGGTTTAGAGGCAAGATGAGGTTTGAGAAATCATGTTCCTCTCTGAGTCCTCCTCATAAGGAAATCTTCAATGGGTATGTTTCGTCTGGCAGTGTGTGCTTGCGGCCCAGAGGGCAAACTGGATCCTGGGCTGCATCAGGAGGAGTGTGGCCAGCAGATCGAGGGAGGTGATTCTCCCCCTCTACTTGGCTCTGGTGAGACCCCACCTGGAGTACTGCGTCCAGTTCTGGAGCCC
>JAOXOE010000441.1:42479000-42508695 GCA_028565055.1 Phoeniculus purpureus
CATCTAGTCCAAACCCCCTGCCACAGCAGGATCACCTAGACCAAGTTGCACAGGAACATATCCAGGCAGGTTTTAAACGCCTCCAGAGAAGGAGACTCCACTACCCCCCGGGCAGCCTGTTCCAGTGCTCTTTGCAGTGTCACCTTAGCTGTGAAGTTCCTTCTGATATTTATATAGAACGTCCTATGTTTCAGCTTGCACCCATTGCCCCTTGTCCTATCACCACATGAAATTGAGAAGAGCCTGGCTGCATCCTCCTGACACCCACCTCTCACATATTTATAGACATTAATGAGGTCACCCCTCAGTCTCCTCTTCTCCAAGTTCAAGAGACCCAGCTTCCTCAGCCTTTCCTCATAAGGGAGGTGTCCTGCTTCCTTCATCATCTTTGTTGCTCTATGCTGGACACCCTCCAGCTACTTGAGTACATCTGTAAAGCCTTGCTAGAGGTGGGCTGGTGCTCAGTACCCAGACTCCAGGGCAGGGATTGCTCAGGAAAGTGTTCAAATAGTATGAAAATAATGACCAAAAAGCTGCCTGTTCATTGCAGCTCTCTGGAACACAAGAGGTAGGTTTGGAGAGCAAGGACAAAATGAAAGGGACAGAACAATAAGCTGTTTCAAGGAACAAAGGAAAAAAAAGAAAAGACAGGGAAATTTCTGAAGCAGCACTTGAGCACATTTATTTCAGCTGCTGGCTGATGTATCACCTTGTTTATGCACTTTTTGAAAAAATTTTCTCAGCACTGAAGATATGCTTTATCTTCCAATCCTTCTCCAGTGAAGTAAATCTAAAATGAAAACAAGCCACACATTTGGCCAACCCTGCCTTAAAATTACGCATCAAGAACATTTCCAGTGACAAATACTTTCAAGGCAAACAAACTGAAGAGAAATTAAAAAATCTCTGTGGGGCATAAATATGTAATTACACTCACACAGGGAGCATTTTATCAGGTAAACCATCCTACTTTGTTAATTGAAGTGCTGCAGCACCAGGTTTTTTGACAAAGGGGCTGAATATGCAAACGTATTTCTCACTGCTGCTGTTCGATTTCTCTCTCTCCTTTCCCTGTGTGCTCCAGCGATGGGGTAGTGATCACTCCTCCCTTCTTTGTTCAGACATCCTTGTTTCTACCACCTGCATGTAACTGTGGCGGGGTAGGTTTTCCTTTCACTGGAGGCATGGGTTTGGGGGGGTTTTGTTGATTTGCAAAAGAACCCAAACCCCAAAAACTAGAGGCCAAGGCTTATTCTTAAATTCTCCAGAAATGATGAAAACCTTGAGAAGTAAAAAAAAAAGAATTGCAGAAAGAACAAAAAGGACTGCAGGAAGAACTGAAAGGACTGTGGGAAGCAGGTGCAGATGCGTTGACCTAATCCCACTAAAACAATCTTTCCAGGGTGAAGATGAGTTCTGGGAGTCGATGGGAGCAAGGCTGAAGTTTGGGACTGATGAGATTCGAGGTCTAGATATGAAGTCTTTGTTATAGGAGCATTTGTCATTATGTAGTGGCCATGGGCAACGCTCAGTGAAATATTTACGGGCACGATCACTTCCAAGAAGCATGGCTGCTGGCAGGCTATTTAATTGTCTAAATGCAAGCTGCAATGCCAGCTGTGGTTTTGCTCACCCATCTGTGATGGCTCTGCCATGCCAGTTCTCCTGCCCTGAGAAGGAAGCAGGGCAAATCCAGGAAGGGAGGAGGGCTTCCAGGGTAGTCCCATACACAGACCGACTGCTAACAGTTGCTCAGCAGTAGTGACCTACTGTGACAACTAGGTCACTACTAGTGATGAGGTGATGAGGAGAAGTAGCACCCAGTCTTCCTCTAGAGCACAATGGGATGCCAGCATCTCTTCTCCCTGTTGACTTATGGAGATAGATGGTGGATCACTGGAACAGGCTACCTAGAAAGGTGGTTGAGGCCCCATCCCTGGAGCCATTTAAGGTCAGGCTGGACGGTGCTCTGGGCGACCTAGTCTGGTGAGTGATGGCCCTGCTTGTTGCAGAAGGGTTGGACTAGATGGCCTTTGGAAGTCACTTCCAACTCTATGATCTATGGTAATAATCTGTTGTTTTTCTCTCTCATGACCTATTGCCCATTGGGGTCTTTCTGTTGCATTTTCTCTCCCTTTATTATGCAGTGCAGAAGGTGCTCCTTTTGCACAGCCTTTAGCTACCATCATGCAGGGAAGCTCAGAAAGTTGTCAATGCTTGAGGAGTTTTATATGCTCCACATTCCTTTTCTGCCTCATGCCCACCTCTGCTTTTTTGCCAATGTCCTTCTCTTTCACAACCATCTTCGTAATGTCCCACAATTACAATCTTTACTCCATTTCAAGTTCTTTTTCCAGGCTCTGCTGTTTGTTGTGAACAACAGATAACTGACCTGAGCGACAGAGAGGCTGATCTTTCCAGAGAAGGGCTTTACCATCCCATGTACGTCTCCAGGTAAGCCATGTGAATAACATGTAGATGTGCAGAGCCCTGAAATTCATTTTTAAATGGCCAAAATAAGTTTGAGTGATCTCTTTGTCTCTGGCTCATTTGTCTGGCTTTACAGCATGATAATAACAGTGTTTCCTCCTACAGGAGTGATGTGATTGAAAAGCTAAGGAATGATTAAAGACCAAGAGGACATGGTCTCTCTTTAATTTGACCTTGCCACACAATATAACCCCCTTTTCTATGGTTTAGGTAGGGAAAACTACTTAAAACTATTCCCTGAATGGTTTTATCTGGAGAGTGAGCAAATGACATGAATACACGCTGTGATTCATTGTAAAGGAAGTCAGGTTCAAGAAGGGAAGATTCGCACCCAATTCACACACCAAAATGGAGACAACAGGCATTTGGGTCTGACCTCAAAGCTGGGAACACACCTAGGTCACATGTGGTGCAGTGTAATCTCACCATGTTGGAAGGAGGAAGGGACTCCAGCTGAGTACTGATGTCCTTTCCCTTTTATTTTTTACTATATAGAGCCTCCCTGTTTCATCTTTAGAAGAATTCAGTGTGAGACTCTCACCAGTGCTTTGCAGGACCTGCATGGGCAGGTGAGATCCCAGCAGCTGAAATTCAAGAACTATGAAGAATTTTCTGATAGAAACTGGACCATCCAGAGATTTTTGTTACCTTGGGAATTAAGCACCATCTTGACAAGTCAAGTCCACTTATGGTTCTAGGTTTGGGTACACAAGATATTTTATCGTTAGCCTGTTTCATTAGACAGATGCTTCTGACAATAGGATACTTGCCATTGACTCTTTCATGCCCTTGGCTGAGTTGTGTCCCTCCTGGGTCACATTCATGGGAATCCTTGCCCATCTTTTTTCTCTTCCCTTTCTTTGTCTTTTGATCTGTGTGGTGGATGTTTGCTCAATAAACAATGTTTGAAGTCAGTTGTCTCCAGGTATGTGTTGACTGAAACCATTATACTGCGGCAGAGAGTGCAAACAGAGCAGCTTAGCAGATACTGTTATGGTTCATGTGAAGCCCTTGAACAGGGCTGATGAGATTTTTGTTAGTGACAGATCACTGGCTACTTGAAGGAGTTTGACACTGCATGTTTTTTCTGTTTTGTTACCATTATTTTCCTAAAATAAAATATTGGCTTACTTGAGTTTCTGTAAAAGGCATCTTGCATCAATTTGGATGGAAAGATGGTTATTCAGACTCTAATTCTTCACCTGCTGTTTTCTCAGAAGTATTTTTCTTGGCTATTTCAGTGTCTCTTAGAAGATCTGCAAAACAGAGCAGCCCTTCAGACAGTCACAGGATCCAGTGCTGAATTGCCAGGAGTGGGAATGCAGAGGCAAAGGCTTGTTGAAGAGTGAGGGTAAGATACTGTGGTTCTGTTGATCAGTTAAAAAACCAGCCTAGGATCATGCTGAGAACTGGGACACTAACTTTAGCCTGTAGTCTTGCCCTGACAGCAACAGACAGGTTGGCCAGAAACTTCCAAAGGTTTTTCTTCCTTAATGTTAATTAATAAATCTAGGCTGGTTTTGCTGAAAACGGTAATGCTTGTTCCTGCTGGTGGGTAGGGAATCCCTTTAACCCAAATGTTATTCCCAACCAGAAGTTCACCTACCTGTGTTCCTTTAAAATCCATTAGTGATTTTGTAAACCAGATGAAGACACTAATAGAGTGTTTGCCATACTCAGATGTAGTCTATAGTGCAGTTGTAGCTGTGTGAACAGTCAGACCATGTTATTATCATAGAATCATATAGAATCCATCATAGCTTGAAAGGACCTCCAGGATCATCAAGTTCAGCCCTCATCCTGACATCTCCCTAACCCTTAGACCATGGCCTCCAGTGCTCTAGCTACTTGGTTTTTAAACACCTTCAGGGGTGGGGACTGCACCACCTCTTTGGGCAGCCTGTTCCAATGCCCAACCACTCTCTCAGGAAAGAAATTCTTCCTAAGATCCAATGTAAACCTCTCTTGATGCAACTTGGAGACATTTCTCCTCATCCCTTACGTGGTAAGGCTGCCCTGTCCCACCTGAAAAATTACAGGAATGTCTCAGAAAGTGGAAAATTAATTTCTTACCTTTCCTGGAATACTAACACATATATCTTCTATATATGGATATATATATATATACATATATCTTCTATATATGGAGATATATATAGAGAGAGAGATCCTGGAGGGGTCTCTACAAGCAGCCTCCTTTTTATACTGTGATGCTGCTTCAACAACTTCCCCTCTGAAGCAGACACCTGTTGCCATCCAGTCCAGATTCTCCCTCTTAAGGTTGCCTGACTTCGGGAAAACAAGCCAGGGGAGCATTTTAATCCATACTCCTCTACAAGAATCTGGACACTGTGGCAGTCTCTCACTGTTTCCACAGGAAAAAGGAATCATCCATGTGTCAACCTCAGTTCTCAGCACTCCATGAGCTTCACCTCTCATGAACCTCAACTACTCTGTATGAACACCAGCTGTTATTTAATGTTACCTAAATGCACCAAGAGCAGAACTGAGCACAAGGCACAATAATGAGCCTGAATGATGCTGGAGAGCTCAGGTGTTCAGCTCTGGTATATCTCAGTGTGCGTTATGTCTTGAGCCTGGTTAGAAGAGCTGGTCAAGCCAGCAGCATGGCATGTGCTCTACACTTCCCAAGAATTCTGTTACACATCTCATAGACAAGCTGTATTTCTGAACCATACAGATCGTAGCTTTGATAGGAAAAACTGACCCCTGGCTCCCCTCATAAACAAATCCAGCTTCTCTTTATAGCTCATGTATTTTCTTGGCCTCGCAACATTTGTGAAATCACTGCTTCAGCATCTTAGAGCTTGGGAGCTGTAAGTGAACTTCCACCCTGAAACCATTTGGCTTGTTTTGGTATATTTTTGTGCTAGTGCCAGTTTTCCATCCAAGTAGGCTTCTTTGCTTTGTTATGTTCACTTCCCTGCCATATTTCTACAGGGAAAGCTGAATGGTTTTGCATCTTCTCTTGGAAGACTGAAAATCCCATCTCCCTAATTCACTCTTCTCTGTATTTGTTACATGAGGTGATCTCTCCCCAGTAAGGCCTGGAGAGGGTCAGTGACACTTCCCTGACTCTGCTATATCTGGTCAGATATACACATATACCCTGGGGCTGCACTTGGCTTTTCTAACAGTATATCACCTTGCTAACTGTATATATCATATCCCAGCTTTATGTGTCTGGCTTTTGTCAACTAAGGGACCTTTCTTAACGCGGACTTTCCTAACCTACTCAACATCTACAGCTCCGGAGATCATAATCATACTTTCACAGGATTTCAACTTCTCCTAAATGCTTCTTACCCTTGTATCATCAGCAAACTGATTTCCATCCTTCTTTGAAGAAGGGATAAATCCCTTTGCATTCCAATAATCATTGTTGCTCCATTCCACTTGAATTCCTTTGCCTGGACAAAGCCTTTCGGTGAGGCTGGTTAAAGAGATGTGTCAATGCAAAGAAGTGTCCTTGCTTGGCCATTTCTACAAGGGCTTGCCTGCCTGAGCTCTGCAATTATGTGATTTTAATTGACTTTTAATTTGGGAAGATTATATAATATATTTAAATGAAAACCACAGAGGTGTTGTTAATACTTAGGTTAGAAATTGCAAACAAAATGTTAAGTGCCTGAATTGGTTCTGAGCTCATACAGGCAAATTTACATTTACTTCCCAATGTACTTAATGCAAAATATGCCAGAAAGTCCATAATTAGAAAATTACAAGGATTTAAAGCCTGTACTGCAAAAAACCCCCACATTTCTGTGGCTCTGGAGGTTGCAAACATGCTTTCCATGTAGAGCTGTATGTTGCATTTATGCTGATTTAATCATTCATTAAACATTAGTAAGAGGCCAATTATGCTGCTCAAGAATAAGATGTTTTACGAGAAAATGACAAAAAGATACATGTAATCATTGAAATGCCAGTTTACAATCAGATAGGATGGGAAATAATCCCTTTAGCAAGCTTAAGCTTTTACATATTAATGGCAACATTGGGGAGAGTGGGAAGAGGGCTTTAACAGCCTCGCGGCCTCACGGCCCTAATCAGAAAGTGAGTGCTTACAATGCTCTGGACAAAGATTTAATGCACTGTTTGGTTCTGTGGCAGAGGTACCATGAGACACGCTCTTTAATTGCCCTAGCATCAGTTTAGCAAGTGTGTGTCTACATGTAGATATAGAACCGCACACAATATAGGGGCAGCAAACATTACTTTGATTCTTCAGAGCATTAGATATTCTGAGGAAGGAAGAGAGTCAAGATCCATCGGGATATTTCTGTATTTCTGTTTCTGAAGGCCCACATGAATCACTCGATAACTTCAAGGACATACCCATACCACACCTATGTAGAAGTGGCCACTGTAAAAGTGAGGAGGGACACAAAACTCGTTTTTCCATCTCTCTTCCAAAACAAGACTCAGAAACATAGAATCACAGATGGCCAGGGTTGGAAAGGACCTTGAAGATCATCTAGTTCTAACCCTCTGGAGACGCAGGGACACCATCACTAGATCAAGCTACTCAGGGCCCCATCCAACCTTCAACACTGCCAGGGATGGGGCAGCTACAACTCCTTTGGGCAACCTGGTCCAGCATCTCACCACCCTCACAGGAAAGAATTTGTTCCTAATGTCCAATTTCAATCTCCCTTCTTCAAGTCTGTAACTCGTTCCCTAATACTACTCGTTCTCTTGCTACCACTCATGTCAAAAGCCCTCCTCCAGCTTTCTTGCAGCCCCCTGTCGGAAATTGGAAAGCTGCTAGAATATCACATGGGAGAATCTTCTTCTCCAGGCTGAACAACCCCACCTTGCTCAGCCTGTCCTCATAGGGGAAGTGCTCCAACCATCTGATAATTTGAGTTGCTCTCCTCTGGACACCTTACAGGAGTTCTGTGCCCTTTTGATGTTGAGGACATCATACAAAACTCTAGGGTCTTGATGTAGGTGATTTTGCTCCGGTGAGGGAATTGGACTACATGATCTTCTGGGCTCCTAATATTCTGTGATAGGCGCAAAATAAACACAAAGAAGTGGTTCTTCACACACAGTGTTCTGAAGCATTGGAACCCCTTGTTGTGGTATGTGGTGATGTTCCAACTTTCCATAAATTGTAAAAGCAAGCAGGTAAATTCATGGAAATAAAGTCGCTTGGAAGCTATTAAGCACCATCTTCTTTCTATGGACGTTTCTCAGCTGCAGATAACTCTGCTATGGAGATGTTGTTCTGGTTCATTATCCTGCCCTTAGCCACTTGCTTTCTATGGCAGAATGATGAGTCAACTTGACCTTTCAGCTGAACCAGCACGATCATTCTTATGTTTTCACATGTGTGCGTGTGTATACATCAGTACAAGATATTACTTTAAATCCTCTTTTTCTGACCTCGCACAGACTCCCATGAGAAAAATCACTCAGCTTTGGTTCTCTCACATGTACCATGTACTAAAGAAGACAACATTCATAAAACCGTGGACTACGTTGCTGAAAGAATCACAGAACATTAGAGATTGGAAGGGACCTTGAAAGATCATCCAGTCCAATCCCCCTGCCACAGCAGGATCACCCAGATCCAGTCACACAGGATCATGTCCGGGTGGGTTTTAAACATCTTCAGAGAAGGTGACTCCTTTCCTCATCAGGGAGATGCTCCACTCCCTTCATCATCGTTGTGGCTCTGTGCTGGACTCTCTCCAGCAGTTCTGTGTCCTTCTTAGACTGAGTGGCTCAGAACTGGACACAATATTCCAGATGTGGTCTCACCAGGGCAGAGGAGAACCTCTCTCAATCTGCTTACCGCTCCTCTTCTAATCCACCCCAGGATGCCACTGGGCTTCTTGGCCACAAGGGCCCATTGCTGGCTCCTGGTCATCCCGCAGACCACCAGGACCCCCAGGTCCCTTTCTCCTACTCTGTTCTCCAACAGATCAGTCCTCAACCAATCCTGGTACCTGGTGTTGCTTTCAGCAATCTTTTACAGAGAGCATCTACCAAACATGATGAGCATCACAGGAGAAATTGTGTAGATTTCTGCTGGAAATTGAGGATGGGGAATGATGCCCTTCTGCTGCTCGTGGTGAGAGTTTTCTGGCAGTGGGCACTGTGGATGTCAGATGATGACTGATCTAGAGGGAAAAAAAAAGGTATGCTCAAAATGAGTTCTACAAAGGACCTGTGAAATGCCTAAGGGGCCATGGAAGTAAAAGGGAGGTTGAGCAAAACGGGCTTGGTCTTGGGCTCAGAGCCCAGAGAGGTGTAAGTGAGGTGAACGACTCCTGGTTGTTTTCCAGAGATGTTTGGGTGCAGTACTTGGCGTGGACATCTCCTTAAAATTGCATCTTTGGTGGACTGCTCTGAAAGTCAAGAAGTAAAATATGGGACAGGGACAGGCAAAATAAACCCGAAAAAACCCCTCCCAGCAATAAACTTCCAAAAGCAAACCCTTAGTTCTGAGGTCTTAGCTGCTAGAACCTCCCTTTGAGTTTGGTCCTATTAAAATAGCTCACCCTGTTATTCATAGACAGACGAGTCCTTCACTCAGACCTGGTTTGCACAGTGGGCATCCCAAGTGTTTTTCCTTTTCTCGACACATCTGTTTTCATTGTTATTTTGTGGGTGTTTCTGTCTTATGTAACCCAGCTATTTCTGTAGGGTTGCAATGAAAGGAAGTGAAAGGGAGGGAACACCAATTTCTGTGCTGCTGGTGTTACACCAGTATAAGTAATCTGGAAAGTCAGACTGGAAGGGGTTTTGGGCAACAGAAGGAATTTGGAAGTCTTCAGCGTGATGTAGCTGAGGATGTCCCCACTCACTGCAATGGGAATTGGACTAGATAACTCTTGGAGGTCCCTTCCAACCCAGGCCATTCTATGGTTCTATGAATATTGGGGTCGTTTCTTTGGACCTACTACCAGTCAGGGGTGGCTGAAGTTCTCTTTTGGAAGGTTCTTGAATGAGGCATTGAGGACCTTCTGGAGGTCTCTTTTCACTTTTCATTGGTGGTTCACGGCAGCGTCCACACCAGAGAGGCTGGGAACCACCGTATTACCTCTCAAAACATAGGGTGACAGAGTAAGACCCCGAGTTCTTCCGTCAGCCTGATCCGTTCTCCAAGCAATGAAGTGTCATAAGAGCGGTATAGCTGCTCTCCCCTATTCTATCCTTCTGGTTTTGAGAGAACAAACATCAACAAGATTTATCCAGAACTGTTGATCATCTACCACATCTGTGACTGTAGAGCAATTACAGCTGAAGAGAAGGGAGAGAAATACAGGAAAACTCAGCTTTATGCCTTGCTGGCCCTCAGGCTTCAGCAACACGAGCATCCAAGGTCATTGTGTTGGTGAACAGAGTTATCTCCTACAGGCTTTTTTGGGACTTTTTTAATACCTTCCCCATGCTGCTCCTGGTGGCCAGCAACTGCAGTGGCTGAACGGAACAGCAGAGGGAAAAGATGAGGGTTTAGATGGAGAAGAGCTGCAGCAGCGGCTTGGAGCTTGGCTGGCAGAATAGGGGAACCTCATGCTGGAACGAAAAGCCTCTCAGCCTTGGCATGTGATTATGTTTTTTTATATTAAGGCTGCACTGAACTCAGACTGCAGTAATCCAGTTTACTCCTTGTCCAGGCCCCTGCCAATAATTACGTAAACAACAGAACACAGTCAATTATTTGTTTTGTTGTCTCCTGTTCCCTGTATTTCTGTTAGAAAAATGTCATTGGGGTCACAGAACGTGTCGCCCTGTTGTGTTTGTGGCAATGCGGGGGACAACAGTGGGTGAACTGGGAGTCAACAGCACCCCTGGCTGTGAGGGGTCTGCAGGGTTTGAAGGAAACCTGCCCGAAGGGTGGTGTTGCTGGGATCTGATGCGCTGCTCTCACTGCGTGTTCTCATTCTGGAGAATCACAGTCACAGACTCTACTGGGCTGGAAGGGACCTGCAAATGTCGTCTAGTTTAACCCCCCTACAACAAGCAGGGCCACCACTCACCAGAACAGATTGCCCAGAGCCCCATCCAGCCTGATTTTTAGTAGGTCCAGGGATGGAACCTCCACCACCTCTCTGGGCAACCTGTTCCAGGGATCCCCCGCCCTCAGATTCAACAAATTTTCCTCCTGTCCAGCTTCAATCTGCGCTTTTCCAGCTTCAAGCCATGACCTCTCATCCTGTTGTTCCCTACCCTTGTGAACAGTCTTCCCCAGCCTTCTGAGAGCCGCTTTCAGGGTCGCTACAAGGTCCCCCTGGAGTTGTCATCTTCTTCAGGCTGAACAACCCTACCTCCCTCAGCCTGTTGCCGGAGCAGAGGGGTTCTAGCCCTCTGAGCATTTCTGTGATCCTTTGGGAGAGTTGTCCAGTGAAGTAGCCCAGACCTGAAAGGGGGACACTTGCCCTGTTGTTGATTCGCAATTTCCAGTTCTTTTTGCCTGTCACCTCTGTGTCACCGTTTGTGCCTGCGAGGCAGCGATGACCTTGGATGTCCTGTTTGTGCTGACAGAGGCAGTTGCTCTTGCACAGTTTTGCTCCCAGGTGTGCAGGCCAGAGAGTCTTGCAAACCAGTGGGTGCTCTTGCCCAATCCCTCTTGAGCGAGACCTTTCATTTGAAGATGTGGGGCTGGGACAGGGTTTTGGGTTTTACTTTTCAGATAGGATCCAGGGTTCTCATTTCACACTGTCTTTGGTGTTGCCTGGCTCTCTCCAACAGGCTTGTGCTTGTAAACTTCCTCCCAATTAGACCTACTGCGACCTGGCTGCCCCGAGCAGCGTGGATGTGACATCACTAACTGGGTGGACATCAATAACTGGGGCTGATCCCAGCTGCCCAGATTACTCTGCTGCCCAGGCTTCAGTAATGGAGCTGGTTGGTCTGTGGAATGTTGGTGATGGGACACTGCATCAGGGCTTCCTAAGCACTGTGGGGTAGGCACTAATTTTGTGCAGTTCCAGGCATAGTGTCAGTGCAAAATAATTACCACGGCACTGCAACACTTATTAATAAATGCTGGCTGGATAAGTTAGGAAACAAGCTATGCAATAAGGGAAAATGATTTCTGATGCACCAGCGTGGCTCAAGCGAGGGTCATTGCGTGTGCCGGTGTGTAAAGCTATTAGAGCTCCAATACTGCTGCAGCTGTGCTAATATTAAACCATTTATAATAGTCTTGTTATTTCCGTCCAGAAGCCATAAACGCTGACTAACGTTCAGGATAACCATCTTTTATATATTCAGGAAACAAAATACCCAAGGGCTACCAGTGACTAACAGCAACTGTGTTCTGATTAAAACTGACAGTTCCTGATCAGCTCTGTCTTGGGTGTGTTTGTTGCCTTCTCTGGTGGGGAAGAGAAAGGGGGAGGCCAAAAAGCCATATAATGTGATAATATGGGCAGGTGTTTCCCCTCTCTTAGCAGTTTATGAGGAATTTATAACTCAGAAGTACAAACAAGAGGCCGGAGTGATAGTGTGTGGAAAGGCAAACCCTGATCTCTCCATGACGACTTCCATAGAATCATGGAATCTGTTTGGTCGGAAGTGACCTCCAAAGCTCATCTTGTCCAAACCCCTTGCAACTTTCCTGTAACAAGTCACGGAAACAGTGAGGTGTGGGTTTGTAGTCCTCGATTTTTAGCTGTAACGACGATGTGCTGAGATTCCTGAGCTTGTGGTGGTCAGTTGAGCTGCGGGGCTTGTGACCGCAAAAGCGTGTGTGTTTATTCCTAACAGGTGTTAAGGCTTTGCTCTCTAAATGAGAGGAGTGCTGGTGCTTTTGTTCATCACGTAGATGCACATAGATTGCAGTACCACAATCCCTAAAGGAAACCTTGAGTCAGGACATGAGGTTGTTGGGTGCCAGTTCTGGCCGAAGGCTGAGCACTCCCCAACTAGTCCTGCACACAGAGGGTCTATTTTCTGCCCTTTCCTCCCAGCCTTTCTCCCCAGGAGCATTGCTTAGCTGTTGAGAGAATAAACAACTTCATTTAATCTACCACTGTGTTCATTTAGTCTCCTTTGTATAGGTATGTGGGTGCTGGGTGCTCATGAGCAGTTTGCAGCATGTCCCTAGCTCATAGCGGTGTGCAGCCACTGGCTCTGGTGGACTCTGCACTCTGCACAACTGCTGAAAAAGCCGCAACATTAATGAGTTTGCTTTGCTTGCCTCTTTCATTGTAGCAGGGCCTTGGCAGCACTGCTGAAATTGGGGGCCACTTGCTATTTGCTGCATAAACGGTGTATCTTCAGGTGGTCATTATTTGCACCTGCTGGCAGATTCCAGCTCGCTGTTCATGTGGCAAAGTACCCAGCTGGGTATCGCTCCAAGCTATTTTGTAAGCTTAGATGTGTGACTGCTTTTGGAAGCCTTTTGGTTTGGTGTGTGCTTCAACAGCTTCAAAAACTGGGGACACCCTTCACTACTTAGATAAGGTTTGGGTCCTACTGGAGAGGTTGGGCATCTGCCTGAACCTGGGTGTCTCCAGAGCTAAGAACAGTTGCCCTTCCTGGAGCTTATTTCTAGTGAAAACACGTTTGTTGACTCACTGCTTTGTCCCTCGTGTCATGCTTCAGTAAAGCTCTTACAAGCTCAAACCCTTTTCCAAGTAGGGTTAAAATTCCCTTTGTCCTTAAAAGTGTTGTAAGGTACATGTGATACCAAGGCACATTGTTGGCAGCTCCTCAGGGTTCGGTTGGGTGTACTGTGAGTTACTACAAAGCTACTCAATGTATTGGAGTTTTGTACTGTGGGTTAAGAAAAGTGAGTGCAGCAGTGGCTGAAGAAGAAAGGGATAAATCGCTTTACTCTGCATTTCTTTGGTCTTGTTAAACCTTTTTCTCATTTGGAAGTGACTCAATCAGTGATGCTTCTGTAGTCATGTCCAAAAATACCTAGTGTGAGATTCTGAGCATCGTTGGAAGCTTGTGTTTGCCTCACACGTGTGCATTGAAATCACCTGCATCACTGAAAACCGCTGTACTTGAGAACAGATTAGCTGTAGAACTGATGTTTGAATAAAAGCAAGTTATGAGAGTGGCTGGGTAGACCTTTCTGTCTGTAAGAACATGCAGTACAGTCTGTGTCAGGGTTTAGCCTTCTTGATTTAAATACTTAGCCAAGCTCTATTGCACCATCCCTTTATATTCTCTGTAGGAATAACGTTTGTCTCCATTTAGGAACTGCCGGACCCGACAGTGTTTCGGTTTGGTTTATTTACTTGAAGTCTTGTGAAACCGAATTACAGACTGCTTCAATATTGATACTTCCTACACGGTTGAGATCTACAGGAAGAGGTCTGTGCATGCAGGACAAGCCCAGCAGTGGGAGAGTTTGGTTTGTCTGTGTAGTTGCAGTCATTCGACCTCTGATCAGTCCTGCATTGGACATCAGTAGTTAGTAGAGTTAAATCACTGATCTGATAGTTGAGCTGTTAGTAAATGTCAGTGATCAGACTTTAGGCTGGTAAAACCAACACTTTTCAGTTTCCTTAGTAGATCAAAATAAATACATAGAACTGTTTCCTCGCATGAGTTTGGCTTTAGTGAAGGAAGCTGGTAAGGAGGAGATTTATTAGCAGCACAATTCTCCACTGCTCTCAGGAGCTTATTGTGCTCTGGAGGAGTAAAGTTTGCTATTTCTTTATTTATTTATCAATGCCATCGATGCGATACAGAAGAGCGCTGTTTGCAGTTCCATTGGAACATGTGGATTCCAGTTGCCTCCACCAGAACTGTGTCGGAAAGACACGAGCCCTAAAATCCAGATCTTGCAGGCATGCTGGAAGTTTCTATTTAAAAAAATATTTGTATATAACTATAGTGTTTCTAAAATATATCCTCTCCTTTGTAATTACACACTTCAGATATTAATACATATAATTTGGGAAGTGTAATTTAGGCTCCGGTAGGTAGCGTCCTGACAATTTTAAGGTAGGCTTTAAAATAAATTGTACCTAAATACCTCAACAAGAGCAGTTTTCTCCTCCAGTTGATATTCCTGGGCTTAGCTTGCAGGTTCTGAGCCTAGACTTGTAGGAGTTTTTTGTTTGCTTGGGTTTTCTTCCTCTTTTGGCCCAAGAATGCAACAGAGACTGAATTACTTGATCTTTTACAGTCCCAGGTGCTTCTCTAAGATGGTAGGGCTAGCAGGAAGCAAGAGGATGCTTTGGTTGCTTCTAGGGTGCAGGATATGGTTAGAGACAGTCTCTTGGCAGCTCTTAAAATGCCACATAGTAGAGGACTTGGTTGGTGGCAACTGCAAGCATCAGGGACGAAGGGTCAGTCCGAGCCATGTTCACACACCAGTCCCAGACCCTCCTGCTCCGAGATGTATTTCTTTTACCAGATTAGTTTCCCTTTAAATCCGTGTAGCCTCTTTCCAGTCCAAATTGCTATGTGGCATGTGGTTAGCTGAGGGGAAAGCAAGTAATTTCTTGTCTACCAACGGATCATGCCATGTCAGCTGTCTGGACCCCCTGTAATTTTGCTGTGGACCACTGCTCAGAGCCCCGGCTGCTCAGCCTGCAGCTGCCTGCGCCCTTGAACTTCAGCATGGTTGCTCGGGGGGTCCTCGCTCGCTGTCTTTCTTTCCTCCTGTCTCCCCCCCAGGCTCTCACTTGTGTGCAATCAAATTAAACAGTGGCACTAGCCCCCGTGGAGAAGAGCTCCTCTGTTCTGCAGCGGGTCCCTCTAGGATTTGCCCCCAGATTTCATCATTTGCACCTGCCGTTGCTGGCTGCTGAGCTGACCCCGTGTGCCAGCAGCCAGCGCCGATAAGCGGTCCCTGTTCCCTCCATCTCAGTTCATAGCTTTAAGGACACTTAGTTCCTTGCCAGTCTCCTGAAGCTTGTCTTTGTCTGTAAACATGCCGCATTCTCTTTCACTGGGACCAGTTGAAGAGTGCTTTCAGAGCATGCAGTGAACGCGAGAAGGGGCACTGTTAGGTTTCAGTTAAATACATAAAGAACGGCAGCATCCCAAATCACCAGCAAAATTGGTGTCAAGCGATGCCTGTGAGAGGGGGTCAGTTCACTGAGATCTTGTGGAACACTGCAGGCTTCTATTTGAAACTCCCTGTAGGTTGGTTGAGCCTTTCTAGCTGTTTCTATTCAGCTCTTCTAGCCATTGGGCCTCTTCCCTGTGTGCCAGACCCCCCCACCCCCCAATCAGCCGCTGCTAGGAGACTAGGTACAGCAGCAGGTGAGTGTGGAATGGCTTATCAGGGGTGAAACTTGCCGGGTCTGCCCACTCTGTACAAGCCCTTCCCCTGTGCTTTTCACTCTCTGATGAACACCTGGGAGTCAAACCAACACTTGTGGACATTTGAAACCATCACCTCCATCTCTGCCCACAGAAGGCCAGTTGCATCCTGTACTGCTACACAAGAAGTGTGGCCCACAGGTGGACAGAGGGGATTCTACCCTTCTACCTTGTCCTGCTGAAACCTCACCTGGAGTCCTGTGCCCAGCTCTGGAGCCCTCAGTACAGGAAGGGCAGGGACCTGGTGGAGTGGATTCAGAGGAGGCCACCAAAATGTTCGGGGGGCTGGTGCCCCTCTGCTTCTAGGACAGGCTGAGAAAGCTGGGGTTATTCAGCCTGGAGAAGAGAAGGCTCCAAGGGGACCTAATAACAGCCTCCCAGTAACTGAAGGGGGCTACAAGAAGGCTGCAGAGGAGCTGTTTACGAAGGTCTGGAGTGATAAGAAGAGGGGCAGTGGTTTCACATTAGAGAAGGGCAGGCTGAAATGGGCTGTTAGGAAGAAGTTCTTTAGCAGGAAGGGGGTTGAATACTGGAACAGGTTGCCCAGGGAGGGAGTTGAGGCCCCATCCCTGGACATCTTCAAGGTGAGGTTGGAGAAGGCAACCTGATCTAGTTGAGGGTGTCCCTGCTCACTGCAGGGGGGTAGGACTGGATGCCCTTTGGAGGTCCCTTCCAACCCAGGCCACTCTGTCATTCTATGATAGTTCCTTAAGTCAGAAGCCACCTCATTTAAATGTTTCATGCTACGAAGTCTTCACTTACTCAAGTCTGTAATTTTTTGGTTCTACACAGACTCTGTATAGACTCTCCTCCTACCCTTGAAAATCACTGAGTCAGCATTCTGCAGTGAAGCCTTCTGAAAGCCCTGCACGTGAGGCAGCAAACCATGGCATTTGGTTTCCTCTGGGCTTCATCGCTGCAGCCCCCTTGCTGCGGATGACTTTGATGTGATGTTTTCATTTGGGCAGTGGATGCTGCGCATCGCACGGGTGGGCGCAGCTGTAGCCACTGCTGGATCTCTGTGTCAGGGCTGGACAAGGATGGTGGAACAAGACAGCCTGCCTTGCCGCTTCTCCTCCTGCACCATTACACACATTAATCTCTGTAACTGCTGGATGTCTCCCGTTGGTTGTTGCTGAGGTGGTTACTTATGTACGAGCAAGCCCAAACAATGGGAAATGTATGAAATATGGAGCTTTTCTTTGTACTCTTGTGGGAACAGTCATCTTGCTTTGGTGAGGAATGTTCACCTCACGTTTCCGAACATTGTATTCAGTAGATGAGCTGCTTCCTCCTTCTCCTTCAGGTTTTGGTTTCTCCTTTGGAGAGGGGGGCTGGGAGGCCACGCTTGGATGGACTGTTAGAGTAATTATCAGGACGAACAGGCACGGTCCTAAAGATGCTGTTGTGTGATTTTATTGTTACCGAGTGCAGGCGGGTGGAAATCGCCTGGGTTCATGCTTTGTTTTTCCATAGCTCAGTCTATTGACCTGGAGATGAGTGACACAGTCATCTTGGGGAAGTGCTGCCTTTTGATTCTAGCAGTGTCCCCAACTGGAGAGAAGACTGAGGAATGCAAGGGAACCTAAAGAAAATTAAATTCCTACAGCTGGCAGCCTCCTGTTGAGCAGCATATTTGCAAAGATTATGGAAATTTTTGTACTGCTACTGAGTTTTATTTTTGCTGGGTGACTCTGCTAAATGACTGAGAAAAACTTCCTTGTACCAGCGTGGGCATCAATTCACACATCCTAAGGTAATGAGGGTAAATTATGGGGAGACTTCATTCCTAAACAGTTGCTCTCAGCCCAATTTCATGGAAACTTTAACAACAAAACAAAAACAAAACCTAAAAAAATAAGAAAAGCCCTTAAAAATAGAGATGAGGTTAAAAGGAGACTCCGTCTAATTTTGTTAGCATTGTGGTCCCGATTTTTCGCTTCTGGTGACTTGAATTCCTCAGAAATTGCTGGTTTGTCTGCAGATCTGTAATTCCCACATGCTGTAATTTTGCCCTTAAAAATGTTGGCCATGGGCAGCTCTCTCCTTCTGAGCTGGAATTGTGAATGTTTGAAGCTCCTTGACATGGGCTTTGCCTGTTCAACCCAGGTGGAGACACTGGCCCTTCGGGCAGGACTGAGCAGCTCTTGCTTGTGCTGTGGTAGAATGCCGCGAGAAGGCAGTGCTGATGGGCAGGGTGTGGGGTGCCAGGCGTTCCCACTGTCTGTATAATGAAGGTTCTGGGGTTGCACAGGGGCTCTAGAGACAAACTGGTGTGTTTTCAGCTGCAGTGGAACCATTGCAACAGAAGGATGTCCTGAAGAATCAGACTGTTCTCTTCTAGGGCACTTCAAAATGTGACATCAAGAGCTACTGCAGGAAAAGCTGCATGCAAATTTGCATGCATGGGTAATTTGCCATGCAAAATGGGTATTTGCCATGCAAAATCCCAAAATCTCCCAAATAATGTGCTCTGCTCTTTAATTTCTGTTGGTTAGTGGAAGGGGCTAGATATTCATAGCATCTAGAATTGCCTGGGTTGGAAGGGACCTCCACAGGCATCCAGTCCTACCCCCCTGCAGTGAGCAGGGACACCTTAAACTAGATCAGGATGCCCAGAATCTTGTCCAGCCTCCCCTTGGATAGCTCCAAGGATGGGGCCTCAACCACCTCCCTTGGCAACCCGTTCCAGTGTTCAACCCCCCCCTCCCACTAAACTTCTTCCTAACAGCCCATTTCAACCTGCCCTTCTCTAATGTGAAACCAGTGCCCCTCGTGCTATTGCTCCAGGTCTTTGTAGACAGCCCCTCTGCAGCCTTCTTGTAGCTCCCTTCAGGTACTGGCTGGGAGGTCACTAGACCTGACAGTGACCCTTCTCTTCTCCAGGGTGAACAAGCCCAGCTCCCTCATGGTGCCGCGAGCCTTGGGCTGGTTGGAAATCGCTAGCTACCTGCCTTGAGTTTCAGCCAGCACCCAGCCTCCCATTTTGGGCCTTAAATTTAAATGCCCTGAACTGAAAGAATGTATAATTTATTGTAAATGCTGGAAACTTGAAATGCTGAGACGAAAGGAAAGGGAGATCTGAGTTGTGCTTTCATCTGGATTTTATCATTTCAGTTTCATCTTGATGGTTTGGTGGTTTTTTTGTTGGTTTTCTTCTTTTTTCCTTAGGAGCTCTGAGAAATTAAACCTTACTCTGTGCTGCTTGCTTCTTGCATTGATCTGATCCTTTGGGCATCCCCTGTTGTTATAACCATTACTGTGCTCGTTGCTTTATATGGATTTCTCAGCTAAGGGGACACGACAAGTAAATGCAATTAGCTGGACCATTCAGATCTTCTGATGTCACTTAACCTGTGGATGGAGGTCAGTCTTGAAGTACAGAGATATTTTAAGCTCCAGATATTTTTATTTCTCTGCTCAGCTTTAAAATTTAGTGGGGTTTTGATGCTAACTGCCCTAGTCATGGATGCTGCTCCAACAAATCGGAGATGCCTGGGGAAGGCTCAACACTACTGCTGTATCATTTCCATTTACAGTTAGGAACTGCTGTGCAGGACGCTGTCGTGCTCTGTTCTGTGCAGATGAGTAACAACAATGGCTGTTGGAGAACAGAGCTCTCCCCTTAGCATGTGCATCTGTGTGCAAATTCCTTCACTGGCCGTTCCTTGTGGAGAACAGGGACCTCTTTGCTGTCGGCAGCTCTCAGTCAATAAGGACAGAATCATTGAATCATCGAATGTGTTGGGTTGGAAGGGACCTCCAAAGGTGATCCAGTCCAACCCCTCTACAACAAAAAGGGCCTGACAGAAATCTGCTGCCTTTGCTTGTATTCCCCATCTCTGATCCCCCACTGATGCCTGGGCAGGTCCCAGCCAGAAGTACTTCCGCTTGTTGGAAGTAAAAGCTCAGTGCAACTGAAAATTTTGTCTGTGTCCTCTTCCTCTTCATAATACAGATAGAGTAGAATCACAGAGCATGTTGGACTTGAAGGGACCTCCAAAGGGCATCCAGTCCAACCGCATTACAAAAAGCAGGGACATCTCTAACCAGAACAGGTTGCCCAGAGCCCCATCCAGCCTGACGTCACATGGCTCCAGGGATGGGACCTCCACCACCTGTCTAGGCAGCCAGCTCCAGGGATCCAGCAGGATGACCATTAACACATGAATGGGATTCTGTCTTAATATGAAGCAGCAGAGCGTGTCTGAGCGATCTGCAGGGTGTGCATGTGGTGCAGCAGCAGGAACAGCACAGCCCTGCGCCTCGGCGAGGAGGCAAAGCCCCGGTCTGTAATTTAGTGCAAGAGGAGTGTGTAATTTGGGCAAAACGCTTTGTTTGATAGGCTGCAACTGATTGTTTTCCAAACGTGCTGTGAGATGATAGTGGTGGGTTGGTGGAAAAACGCTTGATTGTGAAGGAGGAGTGTTTGTTTTGGGCTGCGAAGTTTCAGAGAGGAAATGATATTCCTGTCTTGGTCGAAGTTGAGTGACGTGAAGCTTCTGAGCAAAGTAACCAGGTGAAGTCTCTTCATGTCAGTGTGAGCTCAGGACAGTTGCAGACAGGTTATGCTGTACAAGTGAGATCAGGATTTTACTGGTTTCTTTTTCTCTGTTAGAAAGAATAAGTAGAAGAAGGCGCAGAGAGCTCCAGCTAGGTTTAGACACTGCAATGAAGTGTTGCTGTTCAGTGCCTGGAGCAATAGGACGAGGGGCACTGGTTTCACACTAGAGAAGGACAGACTGAGATGGGCTGTTGTGGAGAAGTTCTTTAGCAGGAGGGGGGTTTGAACACTGGAACAAGGTGACCGGTGGGGCGGGAGTTGAGGCCTCATCCCTGAAGATCTTCAAGGTGAGGCTGCACAAGGCAACCTGATCTAGTTGAGGGTGTCCCTGCTCACTGCAGGGGGGTAGGACTGGATGCCCTTTGGAGGTCCCTTCCAACCCGGGCCATGCTATGATTCTATGATATAGAGTCTGAGGGTCCACAAGAGTGGATCATCCTGCAGCAGTCCCTGTGCTCTTGAACCCTGCTGCACCCCAGTACGTGGTGCTGGAAGCAGCAGAGCAGAAAAAGCAAAGATGGGGAGGAGGGTCTATCATTTCAGGGGGCTTCAACAGGAACACAAGGAACCCATGTTCCAGAGTGACTGTCCTGCAGAGCTGCTGGGTTTTCATGGATAACTGGGCACAGCCTCTGCAGCTCTGCTTTCCCAACTGGCACAGCAAGACCATCCAGCCCACAACTCTTCACAAATTACTCAGTGCTCACACCAGTCCTGTTAGTTATGATTAATACTGTAATGTTGGTGATAATGCCGAAGTCTGCCTCACATTTGAAAGCAGTGACTAGAAGAGGTCAGTCCTGAAATGGCTTCTCAGAAAAACAGAAATACCTTGTCATCTCCCTGCTCCACTAGTTCTCAAGCTGTCAGGAAGGCACTGATGCTCCCCAAGCTGCCTCCTGTTTGGGAAGTGCTTTCCAGTGTGGCAAAGCACCATGTTCCTGTGGATGAATCGGCAGTTAATCTGTAAATGAGTTGATGTTGCAGACTTCATTTCTTTCTAGACCTCTTGTTTGCAGCTGGCACTGGTGTGTGTTAAAACACGGAGCTTTCCCTGAGTTGGGCTGAGACAGAGAGAGTGTGGCGAAGGGAGAAGGAGGGTGAGGGGGATGGATGGATGGATGGATGGATGGATGGATGGATGGATGGATGGATGGATGATACCTTGGCAGAAATGAATGATATAATTCAGAGCATATCAATTAGTCTGAAGGACCTGAAGAGGAAATTGCTGCAACTCAAAGCACTTCAGGAGGCTCTGGAACTGGTCTGGAGCAGTGGAGGCAAGGGTTAGAACATATCTCTGCGGAAAGAACATGCTTGGTCTTTTCTGAAGTCCTCCTTGAATGTTTGCAGGCTGCAGTGCTGTGAGTTTTTGAACTATAAGACAAATTTGTTAATGTTTTCTGCAGGGAGGACAAAGCAAAGCAGCAACACACATTTCCCTCCCTCTCTGCTTCCCTTCCAGGTGCTTTCGTTCCTCTCTAGTTGTAGCCACGGCCACACAAGTAGTTGCTTTGGCAGGTGACTTGGGGAGCAGCAGCAAGTGGGGCAGGACAGGGCAAGTAGGTGGAAATAAGCAGCTGATAGATAAACAGGGTACTGGGACACTGCTGATCAGATAGGGTAGAGCAATTACATTTTTGTAGAGGCGAAACCCCAGACAAGTAACTTACCTTTGAACAGTTCAGGCTGCCCATAGTAGCATCTTGGTCACAAAGCGAAGGCAGAGGACTTTATTTTCTTGCAGATTTACAGGTGCATGGCTTGTTTGGCAGCAATTAGATGGAAAATAAGGTGTTGAGTTGGTCAGAACAGAATCAAAGAGCCTTTAGGTTGGAAGAGACCTTAAAGCTCAGTGAGTCCAACTGCTTCCCCAGCACTGCCAGGTCGCCACTAACCCCAGTCCCTCATCCCACATCTCCATGGCTTTTCAACCCTTCCAGGGATGGGGACTCCTCCACCACTGCCCTGGGCAACCTGTTCCAGTGCTCAGCAACCCTTTGGGTGAAGAAATCTTTCCTCATATCCAAGCTAAACCTCCTCTGGCACAACTTGAGGCTGTTTCCTCGTGTCCTATCAGGACACCCATCAGAGGGACAGAATGTGCTGGTTTCATGCAAACTTTCACTCGTGTCTGCATTAACTTGTGCTCTTGTCTCATGTCTGAGCAAGCTGTCTGCATCGGGAATCATCGTTGTTCTGTTGGCAATGAGTAAATAAAGGGGTGTGGTGGCATCTGATGGAAACTTACATCTCACCAGTATTAACTGCCACAATAATCAGCAGGACTCTCTTGCCACAGGACACTTTGGGTCTGACTGAGTTGTAGTCTGCTTTTGGACCTCGGGGTTTTTTCAGTTTGGGCAATTTTCTGCAAAACCCCGTGATTTTGAGGAGTTTGGTCTTTGAATAACCCCAGAACTGCAGCAGCAGCTGTTTTAGGGAGAGTGACAAATATCTCCAGGGTAGGCAAACACATGGGAGGTGGCAGTTCTGGCATCCTGCTTCTTAAAAAGTTGAACTGATTCTCTGAGCGTTTCTTTAAAAAGCTGCAGCACGAGGCAGAGTGTCCACTCCTGTCAGATGGGAAACTAAAACAAGACAAGTATCTGCTGGTGACTCCAAAATTTGTCTTCTCTAGGGTTTCTGTGAAGCTTCTGCTTTCCTTGCTGATGTAGGAGAAGGTTCCTCATGACTCCATCTACCTTTAATAATTCCTTCCCATCAGTTCTACTTCCAAGATCACAGTCTTTTCCCTGAAATGGCTCATTTCTCAATAACTTGCTGTAAAAGTTGTTAAAAATCATGGAAGTATGAAATTTATTGGAGAGGATGTGGTGGGAAATCAAGAAATCTTTTGCATAGATGTTTAAATAGTCCTTGCAGCCTGACTGCCGTTAGGTTTAGGGTATTTTGTTGATGCTGTTGCTCCACCGCAGCAGAAATCTCGCTCCAGCTGCGAGTGTGAAGGGTGTAAATACCAGAACTAGCAATTTTCTTCAAGCATTTTCTTTGCATTTGAATAGAGCACCAAAGAAAATATGAGAAAGGCGTCTGATCTGCCAAGCAAACCTGATGATGGCTCTAGGAAAACACTTTTTTTGTTTTCAAAGCAATTTCTGCAGTTTTCCTCCCCTTCTCTGTCGCACAGTTTAGCCAAATGGAGATGGATTATGCCTCCAGCACACAGCAGGATCCTCGTGTCGAAGATGGTTTATGCATTATTTGCGCAGTATCCTGGGGGCTTGTGCCTGAGGACGATGTCTTCTTTCTCCTCAACCCCCAGAAGTGGTAGTAATAACTACATAAAACTAGGGAAGGATATTCAAAAAGAAGGTGGGAGTAGGATGGAGCATGTCTTCATCTGGCAAATGTCTTTGTCATTTCTAACACCTCTAGCCTGGAGAAGGCTCCAGGGTGTCTTTATTGAAACTTCTAGTATCTGAAGGGGGCTACAGCAAAGCTGGAGAGGGATTATTTTTACTAGGGACTCTCGTGATAGGACAATCTCCCCGTAAAAGAGGGTAGGTTTAGATCAGATTTTAGGAAGAAATTTCTCCCTGCGAGGGTGCTGAGGCCCTGGAACAGGCTGCCCGGTGAGGTGGTGGCTGCTCCATCCCTGGAAGTGTTCAAGGGCAGGTTGGATGGGACTCTGGGTACCTTGGTCTGGTGAGAAGTGTTGGTGCTTGTGACAGGGGAGCCAAAACTAGATAATCTCTGAGCTCCATTCCAACCTGAACCAGTTCTAATTCTGTGATTGATCTTCCAACATCTGACAGTCCCTGAATACATCTGCAGTTCTCCTCTGGGCCCTTAGAGCAGCACAGGATGGGCAACAGGATGTCTGTGCTGTCTAGAAAGGGACAAATTACCAGGGTTCTCTGCAACTCCAGGTCATTTAACAGTAACTACAAGAGATTTCTCCCCACTCTCTGCCGTTCCAGACAGCAAGTTGTATTTTCTCACCTGCAGCAGACGCTCGGGAGGAAAGTGGCTACAGGAATTCAGCTCAGGGTTGGACGGGGTTGTGTGTGTATTCTTAAATGGTGTAAAGATCCAGCTGCTGATTGTATTTCTGAGCAGAGAAGGAAAAGCCACTGTTTCTGAGTTCATTTTTAGTGTGCGTAGAGCTGTTCCGAGTCCTCGACGTCCACTCCACCACAAAGTGAGAGCAAAATTAGCCTGAGATTAAACCAAACTGCAATCCATTGCATAGGCAATGGAGTAGATGTGAAAGGCAAGTTTCTTAATTGAGGGAGGAGCAGTCCAGATATTCCAGCGACAGAGAAAGTTGAGTTCAACTGATCTAGGGAACAGTTTTTGTTCTGGCTCTGTATGTCCTACAGTCCAAGTAAACAAAGCCTTTTAAGGCTTGGCTATGATTTTCTTGTAGAAATGTCTCTGGCTAAAATAGAGCATCAAGAGAAGGAGAGGTGGTAACTCCCAACTCAACTTCTGTAGTGAAGAATAGATGGGTGACTGTGATCCTTGTGGCTATTAGCAGTGGTATCTATTTGTAGGCTCCTGATCTTCCGTGACTTTGCTCCTTACGTTTCCTGCACCGCTGCAGTAGAGACGTCATGGGAGCTTCTTCAACCGCTTTTGTTCTCAGCCAGACTTTTCCAGAACAACCAGCTAAGTGGAGGTTCCTTAAAATCCTACCCATTCCCTTGGGGATCTCCGGGTACCTCAGAGCATGCCTGGGGTGTTGGAAGGGAGGTGTTAAGGACTCTCATTTCCCAGGCAGATCGGGGTGCCAGGGTCTGTATGCAGTAGCACCAGTCATCCCCCCCCCCAGGTAACTTATAGCTTTCTGTACATGTGTGATCCCTATGGAATTGAAGACTGCGGTTGGGGACTGCAGCAGCCTGATGGAGAAAGAGGAACAAGACTTTCCAGGTGATCTACTTCTGAGATTTCATTCCTGATCGTTTGCCCTTGCTGTGGAGAACAGCTGGCTGGGGCAGGGAGCAGAAGTAGCCCAAAAGAGCAGCTTCTTGTATTTCTGAGAGCCGCGTGGCAGGTGAAGAAAGCTGCCGGTTGGTTTCCTTTTCCAAAACACTTACATTTGGTCCTTCCTTGCTTCCACTTCCTCTCGGGTGCAGAGCGCGGTGCCTGCACAGCTTTGCCCTTGTGCACAAGTCTCTTTCAGCTCGCCACAGACAGGGGAAGAAATTGGACAGCAGAGCTGGAATTCTCTTTTGTTTGATTTCCTTCCTCTCGCTGCTGCTGTCACGAGCACGTGAAAATCACCTCTAGCAAAACACTTAGGCTGAGATACAATCTGCCGGGGGAATTTGTGCATGCAGTACCTGCTTAAAATAACAATAAATTAGACAGTCGGATGCCGTGTTCTTGGTGCAGCTTTGAAACTCCCTGGCTTGCAGGGTAATTACAAGTAGGATTTAACAATGCTGTTTATTTACACAGGCTTCCTTATGAGGCACGAATGGCATCTCTCCAAAGTAATGAAAAGATTAGTTTTTGTCTTGTTTCCATTTCCATCATCCCCGGTACCTTGCAGGAGCAGCTTCCAGAATAAATGGCTTCTGGGACCCCATCAAAACACCTTTCCAGTGTGGAGGCTGGAATGCTGCAGCTCCCTGGGTGAAGCAGGTACATCCCGGGAGCGCCTGGTGTTGCCTGTTCAGACCTGCACAGGATGATCTGCTGGGGTTTGGGTGGCCTTCATGTCTGGCTGTTGGACTGACTTGAAAGTGCTGTCGCTACCTTGGCATTTGCCTGGTTGAAAATAAAGGTCTTAGAGATGCGATCTGCTGTAGCACAATCTTGTCAGGCCTTTGTGGATTCACCTACCACCTGTATCTGCTAAAACATGTTCAATGATGAGCTACATCCATATCGTGGTAGATTCTGCACTGCTGTTTAGGTGCCCTCTATTCTGCTCTTGTGAGACCTCACCTGGAGTCTCACATCCAGTTATGGAGTTCCCAGTACAAGAAGGGCATGGAACTGTTGGAGGAAGTCCAGAAGAGACCACAGGGGTGATCAGAGAGTTGGAGCCCCTCTGCTATGGGGACAGGCTGAGGGAATTTGGGCTGTTCAGCTGGAGAAGAGAAGCTTCAAGGGTGTCCTTATAGCAGCTTCCTGAAGGAGTTACAGGAAAGCTGGAGAGGGACTTTTATGATGGTCTCTAGTGTTAGGGTAAGGGGGATGGGCTGAAGGTAAAAGAGGAGAGATTTAGATTAGATCTGAGGAAGAAATCCCTCCCTGTGAGGGTGCTGAGGCCCTGGAACAGGCTGCCCAGGGAGGTTGTGGCTGATCCATCCCTGGAATTGTCCGAGGCCAGGTTGGATAGGGTTCTGGGCAACCTGGTTTGGTAAGAGGTGTCCCTGCCTGTGGCAGGGAGTTGGGACTGGATGATCTCTGAGGTTCCTTCCAACCCAACCCGGTCTGTGATTCAGACTTGGTTTGAACCAAGGGAGGAACTGAGCAGTGGTCAGCAGTGCCCTATGGCCCAGCTTCCCAGCAAGAATCTCACGCACCGTGTGGAGTCAGGCATGCTTCCAGCTGGTGTCACGAGCAGAAGGAATAAAGGCTTTTGGGCATCAGCACATATTGCAGGTTCCTAAATCCACAGCTGATTGCTTGACCAGGAGTTTACCTGAGAGTCTCTTTAGCTGATAGCACTGATTTTGGTGCTCAGAGCTTGCAGTACTCCCTGAATTATCATTTACTTTACGTTGCCTGACTGCACAGGTGCTCTGCAATGCTTCTGTGAGTTACTTTCAATAATTAGGCTGCATCAAGGGCTGTTTTTTTCCCCTTCATTTCAGAGTAGCACTGCTTTTTTTTTTTTTCATTTCATCCCCTCTGTATGATGCAGCATCCTAATGGGCACCCAACTAAGATGCTTTAGTTTATGGTCAGTGTCTAAATCAAGGATAAATGATCAAAAGGATTGATCTATGTCCTAAAAAAGCACCTTTAATACCAGTGGCTGCAGTGCAGGACCAACGAGTGTGGATTTACTGTCCAGAATGAGGCTTGCCTTTTAATTTTGAAAAGGATCTTTCCTTTTTCTCCTTCATTCCATGAGAAAGCACGCTGACAGGACCCCAACAGGCTGGTTGTTCAAAGGCAGCTCTGCCTTCTGTGCCAACCGGATGGCTAAGCGCTGCCTTCCCGACCCCATCTCTTCAGCCGCTTGGATGCTCCTGTGCAGGATAGGGTGTGGGGAGGGGAGGGAAGAGCAATGCCATTTGCTTTATTCCATCCCTTTAGCACAGCGCCGATGTCCAGTCCTGATTATCTCTGAAGGTGTGAGAGTCTCCCACTTCACACATAAACCCCTGCTGAGATAAGGAATGAGAGTTAGGAGCTGTCTATCCCTACGGTCGAGCTTTATCAGCCAGCAGTGAAACTGCAGGTTCTTAGACATCGCTGCCAGAAGTGTGGCTGGGTGTGTGTTTCGCCAAAGCCAGGGGCTGTTTTCTCTTGCCAAAGGACTGTCCGTGCCGATTAGCAGAAGCGCAGGTTGTGGTCGATGGAGGATAGCGCTGCTGGTCACTTCTGTGCAGAGAGGAAAAGCCGCTGGCTGACTGCAGCTCGATGCTGCTCAGAGGTGTTCTGAAACAGAAAGTCCCTCTGCAATAGAACGTGACCGCTCCGACCGAAGTGAAAGGATTTTCTTCAGCAATTCCAGTAAATGAGGACTCGAACTGCAGTGGAAGCAGTTTCTTTTGGGCAGAGGGTGTTCTGCAAGTCTGTCTCTCTTGAGGTCGGTCTTTATTCCCCTCACCCCTCACTGTTCTAGTCTGTTGGCCAGTAGATTTCTCAGAGATCAGTGCTGCTGGAGGTTTCACAGGAGTTTGGAGCCAGGGAAACGAGGGAGTCCCTGTAACGTGAGCTTAATGTTTATTAGATGTGAAAGAAACCACAGAGGCAAAAGATTTTGAACATCTGCCACCTCGGCAGAAGTTTGCAGAAGTGCTGTCTCGAGACAGATGCAGGATCTCCACAGGGAAACGGGGATCGTTAGTTCTGCCTTTAAGAAAGACTTCTTGCGATGAATTTGCTGTCAGCTGGCTCATGGGATGTCGCCAAGCTTTTCTTTGGAAGAGATGTGGGTTCCACGAGCATGAGCTGCAGCAGGGGACGGCTCAGAGTGCACCTGTCATTGAGGAACTGCTGCACACTTCATGAGAGAACTTCACCAATCAAAGCCTTTTACAGACAAGGGGGGAACCCCAAAACTCTAGCTGCTCTGCAGGTCTCCTGAAACAAGCAGACCTGTGTCCTTTTGTCCTTCTCCTGCATCACTAATCGTCACAAATCAAAGTGTGGATGACAGCAGCAGATTTTTAAAATACCAACTCCTGAGAGACGAAGGGCTGAATCCCACCCTGTTTTTCACAAACTTCCTGTGCCAGGCAGAGGAAAGATGTTCGTGTGTCCTGGAAAGAATAGATAGTTATTGATTTATTTTTTCACCAGGTTCCTGTACTCACCTATTGTTTAAGGAATTCATAACTGAGTGCCCCGAGGGCCAGTTCATGGGGTTGGGTATCACTGGGAAATGCACACAGCGAAGTTAGATCCCTGTCACAGAATCACAGAGTCATTAAGGTAGGAAAGACCTCCAAGATCATCACACTGGATGATAGAGAGTTCTTCTTTGGCATCAGACATTCCTGCAGGAAGAACGAGGATCTGATTTTGGCAAAGGAGGAAGAAACCTGCTCTGGTGGAGAGGGCTGAGGCTTGGGGGAAGCCTAGGGAGCCTGAGTCTCGTCCTGGGCTGCGCTGCTCCATGATGCATCACTGCGTCGTTCGCTGTGTGCCTTTCCCCCGGTCCAAAGCTGACCTCCGCGATCGATGTTTCACACTGCCAGGTAGAAAGATTTCTCCGTTTGTACAAGTCGCCTTAAGCTCCCCAGCGCTCACTCATATAATTTCATTGCAGCGTTTCTCACTCGTGGCTGCGCTCCCTGGTGGGTTTATCCACAGGAAATGTTTCCTTGGGAGAGTAAATCTTGTGAGAGCGATTGGAGGAGCTGGGGCTGTTTAGCTTTGAGGAAGAGGAGGCAGAGGGGAGACCTCATCACTCTCTTCTACTACCCAAAGGGACACTGTAGAGAGGTGGGTGCTGGACTCTTCTCACAGGTCATTAGTGACAGGACAGGAGAGACTGGCCCCAAGCCGCACCAGGGGAGGGTTAGGCTCTCCTGTAGACAGTAGGGATTTTTCACTGAAAAAGCAGTCAGGGATTGGAACAGACTGCCCAGGGAGGGAGTTGAGTCACCACCCCTGGTTGTGTTTAAAGGTTGACATTGAGGTGCTGGAGCGAGTCCAGAGAAGGGCAACCAAGCTGGTGAAGGGGCTGGAAGACATGCCCTATGAGGA
>JAOXOE010000441.1:42508795-42519751 GCA_028565055.1 Phoeniculus purpureus
TCTTTGTGGCTCTGCACTGGACTCTCTCCAGCAGCTCTGTGTCCCTCTGGAACTGAGGGGCCCAGAACTGGACACAAGAGTCCAGATGTGGTCTCACCAGGGCAGAGTAGAGGGTTGCTCTGGTGTATATGAAATCAGAAAGCAGAAAAGACTCCATGAGCCCAAACAGGTACAGGGGTAAGGTAAAAAACAGGAACATGACAATTGTTAATTTTAACGTTCTCATGAACACTTTTCCAAAGTGACTTTTGAACCTCTTTGGGTGCTTTCTGTAGTCTGTCTGAAAATCTACCATTTCTCAGATGTTCTATGGGATCTGAGCTCTCGTGTATTTTGTTTTTTCAAAGCACATTTAGACTGAAGGCTGAGTAGGATTGGGTAAAGAAAATACATAGTGAGCTGAGTAAATACTCAATTCTTATGAAAAATCAAGGATGGAGGGTACAGGGACTTGTTTGCAGTGAAGAAAACAGACATGAGGCCAAGAGGTCTTGGAGCAAGAACAGAAAAAAGAGGGTGCACCCAGGTGAACAGAAGATGGGTTCCAGATGAACTTCAGCAAAGCATCTCTTCAGCTTCCCAGGGCTACGCCAAGCATTGATGTTCTCCAACTGCTTTACTAGCTCATACATCTGGCTGCCCAACCACACAGCCCCCTTTTCCCAAATCCAGTTGGTCAGCTGTCCCCGTTGCCATGCCGGCCTCTGGGCAACGGACCCAAGCGATGCTGTTGAGAGGGAGAAAAATGTATTCCAGTGATAATATTGAAGGGTTACAGCTGCCAAACACACTGTGTCTGTGGAAACACCTGTTGAGTAGCTGTTGCAGTGGGAAGAGCAAGATGAAGAAAGACAGCTGTAAAAGTGCCAGCAGCAGTAGGAACCTCTACCAAGACTGCTTTGTGCCAGCTAGAGATGTGCCAAATTATTTGGCTGCATTTCAAATATCTGGGTGTCCACTACATTTGCCAGCTCGTGCTCCCAGGGAATACTTCAGCATTAACACCACCACTGCCATGCTCCCGCTGCTCTGCCACTTTAATTTCAGCCTTTACCTTTCCCTACGTCTTTTATTTCTAGTTCCACCCAGTGCAGATGAAAGCCCAGTATTGCAGTGCAGAGCCCAGAATAAGGGCTGGGATTTGCAGCTGAGAGGAAGACAAAGCATTGCTCTAAAGGTTCTTGGCAATTGGCTTGTGAGATCTGCTGGGTTATTATTTTGTGTCTCTCCTGTTGTTGTTACTGGTTTTTTTTCCACTGAATAATAATTTTATCTTTTACAAACAGTTATCGAACCTGTGCCCTTCTCCTGCGTGTCCATCTGGAAATCCTTGGAACCACAGAGCTCTGCTTTGGGAAGTTTACAGCAGGAATGGAGCTGAAGTTTGAAAGTTCAGGTGGGAAGGTGGAAATAGAAAGGCAGAATGCCATAGAGAAACATTTCCAAATGCTGTGTACCTGCTCTGGAGGATTTATGTGCCATCCCTAGCACTAGCAATGCCCAATGGGGAATAAGAGAGCTCACAGCTGGAAGTGGAATTCTCTTTCAAAGAGAATCTTTTATGAATTAAAAGCTTTCTCTATACAACAAGAAATGGAGAGAAAATGGAGTTGTAGAGTAATGAGAGTCTTGTTTAGACTGTATTCCTCCTGCGCCACAGGGGGTAGGTTCATATCCTGGGCCGTACCCTCCCAGTTCTTCCTGACTTTCCCATGCGTCACCAAAGCCCCGTAAAAGGGCCACAGTGCAAATCCATCGCTTGTCCGGGAGACCTAAAGTGATGTTTGTCTTTCTGAGCGTTCTGAAAGCTAAAATGAGCAATTCTCAAAGAATTAAATTGATGATTCTGTAATTCCTGTAACTCTCCCAGCTTCTCACCTGGCCAGACAGACCAAGAGACACCCAAATTCCTGTTCCTATACAGCTGCGGCAGTTTTGTTGCTTTTGTATTTGACACAATCATCTGTTGTCACGATTTTGTACAAAATTCCTAAATCCTAAGAGCGATCAAAAACTCCCCTGGACCGGGGAGCTAATACTTTTCTCAGGGAGCTTTTTTTCTTCCCAGGAAGGTTTTTCTGTTAAGTATTTGTAGGAGAAATTAATCTTCCCAAGTGTGTTTATGCATACTTCTGAGATATCCTTATCCATGACAGTTGATTAGCCCTGGAGGAGATATTTCTCTGCGAGGTAGCATCACTTTGCTGGCTGCAGACAGAGATGGAAAGATCTGAGCACCCAACAAACAGAATCATAGTGTCCTACCCACTTTGTGTGCCTTCCCTCACCACGTAGGAAGCCTTCTGGGGTAGAGATTCACCCCTGCTGTTTATTTTTTAGCAAAATAGGATCCAATTTGAGCTGTGGTCTCTGGGCCTGACTGTATTGCACTTAACAATGGCTGAAACAAAAACCTCTCACATGCCTTCCCTCACAACAGGACTCTTCTTGAGGCTAAAGCTGATTTATTAAAGAAACACAAATCTGCGCTTTTTGAATGAGAGAGGAAGTATCCCACGTACATACTGGCAGAGGACCAGCCATGTCCACGGTGATTTGCCTTTTGAGCTAACTTTCCGAACACCTTGTGCTCTAAGTACCTTTTTCTTTTCCAAAGCACTAGTTTTACTTCTACACTGGCCTGAAGTGAGGATTTGCCCCTCACTTCAAGAAAGAGATGGAGGGGCTGGAGCGAGCCCAGGTAAGAGCAAAGAGGCTGGGGAAGGGACTGGAGGGAAAGTCTGATGAGGAGAGGCTGAGACAGTTGGGGATGTTTAGCCTGGAGGAGACTCAGGGGGGACCTTCTCACTCTCTGTAACTACCTGAAGGGAGGTTGTAGTCAGGTGGGAGTTGGGCTCTTCTCCCAGGCAACAGGATGAGAGAGCAGGGTGTGAAGCTGCACCAGGGAAGGGTTAGGTTGGATGTTAGGAAGCCCTTCCTCCTGGAAACGGTGATCAGATGGCGGAATGGACTGCCCAGGGAGGTATTGGAGTCTCCATCCCTGGAGGTGTTTAAGGACAGAGTGGATGTGGCACTTGGTGCTCTGGTCTTGCTGATTGTGGTGATATTAGGTCCTGGGCTGGGCTTGATGATCTTAGAGGTCTTTTCCAGCCTCAATAATTCTGTGATTAGTGTCCTTAGGCCTGGCTTATGCTTCTTTTACTTGCGGATGCAGGTCAAAGAGCGGGTGGTTGTACTTCTCCAGCGTTTTAAGACTTTGCTTCAAGGCAATGGGGTTGTTTTACAGAAATTCCTGTTGCTCTGTCCCTGTGCTAACCAGTGAGGGAAGGACAGAGCTGTTTTGCCTTGAGCTTTCAAATGTGGAACAAGAAAGCCATAGCTTCTTGAAACTTCTCAGGTTCATTCTCATAAATGAGAAAAATCTCTGGCTGTTGCCTCAGCCATATCAAACTTGCCTTCAGACAAGCAGAACATTCATCTTTCCTATTAATCTTCCTGACGCTGATACCAGATTCATGGGTTATGGTCTGCTTGTCCTGAGAAAATGTTATCCCAGTAAATATTTAGACAGAATAAGCCTTAATCACAACATAGTTATGCTTCATTAAAGAGGTTTTCCATTTGCTTCATTTGGAAAATAATACAAAATGTACCAGAAGCAAACAAATTGGATGAATTTCCTATTCATGAAACCTTTCCTTTCTTCCACAGAAATAAATGGCTAATTACTTGCTCAGAAACGTTTCTTATCTTCCTTTCGAGGTGGAATAAGAATACAACCCCTCAACCTTGCTAGTGTAGATATACTTGTTGGGTGAATATACCTAGAAATGTGCTAGTGAATAGACCTAGAAGGATACTGACTGTTCCTCTGGTTACCGCCCAAAACCGGTGTTCATCTGTGATCTTTCTCTGGTCACAAAGACCACTCTGAAAAGCCTACTTTTAGGAGCGATCACAATCATGGTGTTCTCCCAGGTCTCCTAGGATTGTAGCTCAGGCTGTCTGTAGATCCATCTCACCTTCAGATGGGAATCATCAAGGGCAAGTCCCCTATCAGGTCACCTCACATGTCCCCCGGACTCATGCTCCATCGTTGGCTCCATGGCACAACACAGGGGCAGAGACTGTAAACAGAGGGACTGAGACTAGTCTGTGCAGCTGCTCCTTTCACAGCTGGACTCAGGCTAAAGGGTAGCTCTCAGGAGCACGAATATGTGGGGAATAGACACAGTACATATGGACTTGAAGCCCCTCTACACAGCTGCATTACCATAGTAACTGACCTTAATATATTGCTTTATCCTCACAGCATCCTGGCAAGGTGAGAAATTGCCTCTGTCTCTGTGTGGCACAGGGGAACTGGTGTGCAGTGACTCACCCAAGGGTGCTCAAGTGAGCTGTGGCAGTGATGCTGCCCTGTCTCCTGCAGCTGTGGGCTGCACAGAAATAAGGGCATTTTCTTTCTTTCTTGCACTAAGGAAATTAGTTGCAGCTCCTTCATTTGCTGTTACTCCTCACCCACAAGTGCAGAGCAGACTAACCGGGGAAGTTTACAGGGAAGCCAGTGGTAGAAAGAGGCCAAGCGGTGTGTGGGAGTCCGTCCCTCTCTCCAGGGCACGGAAGAGCAGATGATTTTGCTTGCAGCCCTCATAAAAAAATTGCATTTCTTTCATCTCTTCCCTGAGCAAAGGCCAGTGCTGAGCCTAGCAGATTATTCAATAAAATCCCATAAAAATATTAAACTTCTATATCGGAACCAAATTAAAATTGTATTTCATGATGTGAACAAAGGTGCCCGAGTCGATTTTGTCTCTCTCTTACTCTTTTTATAAATTTAATATCATGCGGAAGGGAGAAACGGAATCTGTATTGAAAGGGCTGCGGAACATTGTGCATTTAAAGTGCACAGCAAGTCACTCCCTAAAGCACTCCATATGATATGTAAATCTTTTGATCTTTCACAAAATGCATGAGTTCCATAAAGAATAATGAGTACTAGCTTGGGAAGTACAATATTGACTGTCCCTGTAGTGCACTTAGCCACAATTACTATTTGCATGGCTTTTGCAACATAACTGGAGGGAAGAGTCCCGTGAATATTTTTAATGCATTCTAATAGCTACTAAAAGAGAATTTATTTTATAAAAGATGCATTCTTTCTCTTCGGTCTACAAGCATTTTTTTTTCAATTTATTCCTTGCGTTTTTTTACTCTCTGTAAGAAAGCATCTGTGGGGAAGCGCAGAAGATCGTACAAGTCCCGAGGAAAGAAACAATCAACGTCCTGCCCTGCCATTAGCTGCAATAAAGTGGAGAAATCACCAATAACTTTTATTTATTCTTTAAGACAATGAGTAAAGTTTAACTTGATAAGGGATCTTAGGTATAATCTGTCTGTTGGAGCTTGGAGCGACAGTCCCCATTTGAGGAGTTTCCAAGAACAATCCAGATTCTCTGCAAGGTGTAAATGCGGAAAGATCCTATAGGATCAGTTTGTCAGTGACTGCTGAGGTCTGTGGAGCCCTTGGGAGAACTGAGCTGTGGCAGTCTGCATGCTGAGCCTTTCTCATCTTTCTTCCCAGCTTTCCAAGGTTGCATCAGCACAGACCACTCCTGGAGATGAGGAGCTGAATCCTGTCTTGCAGAAGAAGAGATCTCTCCCAGCTTTCTCTCAGACACCTGTTTGGTCATCCAGGAGATAAGAAGATGACAAGCTCATGATGCAGGGAAGTAAGGTAGGAATAAAGGCTGTCACAACCACCACAATAGATGATGTAAAACTACACCTCTGCTTTCTGATCCCCTTCCCGAAGCTCCGAATATATGACTGAAGGTCTGTTCCAAGTAGCTCAATGCACTTTTTACTTGATTATTGAAGATGAGATTTTACTAGATTACTGAAGATGAGAATTTCTTATAATGCAGAAATGGTTGAGTGGTCTGAAGAGACACTCAATTCAAGGGAATTCAAGGGAAGTTTTACCCGTCAGGGAGCAGCATAGCCATCCATGAGACAGGTCATGTGTGTGATCAGGCACTGATCACTGGACCTCTCTGGTGCATAGAGAAGAGACCATTCCTTGTGTCAGGCAGCAATATTTCTTAATAGTTTGCACTGATCTGGTCTCAAGGTGCAGTCTGCAGGGAGAAAGTAGGCTTTTTGAGCCTCAGTTTCTCTGATTGTTAAACAGGAACTGTAGAAGGACTTTGAACACTAGGGAGGGAAATATTTTAATTAATGGTGTAGCTGAACGGTGACAGAGCACTGCAATAGAAAATAGGTTCTCTGATTTGAAGCAGGCTTCAGGAAGCCAAGATGGTAAAAGACATTTTCTGATATCACTGCAGTATCAAAGCCCATTTTCATCCAAAACAGGATCTGTGAAAATATTTTCAACCTGTTCCAGATTCATCCCAACCTAGAAAGGACACAGGACATGAAAAATTTTGTGCTGTCCATGGCAGGGAAACATCAAAATCCCTTTGTCTGTTTGACTCCTTGTTTTCCACTCTGACACATCACTGGGACACAGTGTTCCCATTTTTTCGTTGTTCTTATCTGTGAAGATTTGACTTCTGCTCAGTGTTGCTCATTAAGTTGATCTTTAAAGGACTAATAACACTGCTGCAGAGGATGATTAGGTCTTGTGAAGTAAACTAATTCCTGGTGCTGGATCGCCCTGCCTTTTCTGGGGTAATTTTTAGTTTCCCACCTCAGAAGCATTGCTCTATGCACAAGCCCATCTTTAATGGTGAGAACAAGGCAAACGAGTTTGGGTTGAAAGACCATATTGTTCTCAGGAAAAAAAAAGTCCTAGACTTTTGATTTTAGGGCTTTCTTTTTCAAGCCTCCCATCAGGGTATTTTTATATTAAAAAAAAAAGACTCATCTATGAAAACATTTGCCAGAAATAAGCTGCACTAGTTCTCAAAAATGTGATGAACTTGTTTACTTGGTAAGACTTGTAGTAATTTTCCATAACATATTGCCATTTATTATGCTCTGGAAAGGCACTATAGTGATTTCAAGAGGAGAAAACCAAGAAAGATTATTCATTTCACATCCTCATGCAATTCTTTTGTAGGTGGCTTTCAACAAAGGGTGATATTGGATTACATTCATTTTGGTTCTTAATAAACTAGTAAATCTCCCATTGTTCTATGTTGTCCAATTATAAAAGCAATGAATATGAGACTAAGCACTTCAAGATAACCATAGCTTTAAAGATAGACAAAAAGCTTTATAGATTAGGATCAGACTAAAATTGCCATTTTTGTAGCATTTTGATGAATAATATTTTGTGAATTAAAGCGCTCTCTCTCTCTTAGCAACATCAATAAATTACTCTTTAAGTAGGGACTACTGCAAACCTCAGGAAGAGTTTCCGAATATACAGGGTAGGTACAGAAAAGGAAAGGAAGTAAATCCTTCCTATCAGTCATTTACGTGTTGTCTGAAGAAGTGATTACGAAGGGTATTTCCTGAGGTCTCTTTGCCTGTAGGAGTTATCCATTTGGATTCTTTTGAACCATTTCTTTTGCATTGGGATGTTTCAAACACACTTCTTAGCTACACTGGGCTTCAAGAATTGAATTTTCATCACTGTGGTGAGGCTCAATTGGCAATAAAAATCAGCAGTTTTGAGGTCAGGATTTGCTTATTTTGCTTGGTGCAAAGACTGGGTTCCCAAAGTTGTCCAAGAACTGGTTCTGAGAGGTCTCTAATGAAGAGCAGCAACATTGACAACTGGTTTAAATATGCTGGGGAGAAGCTCGACCACTGTAGTAAATTTTAAGTGTTGAAAGTTGTGAGAATGAAGGAAAAAAGGGTTGCAAAGCACAGTTTTAAATACTGTGGGCCAGAGCGTTCTGGTCTGTGGGCTTGTGGACTGGGGCCATCGCTGTACTCCACTCAGTAAGAACGTATGAGCCATTTACAGAAATCATCTATTAATTGCCAACAGATTCTTTGTCAGCAAGTCCTTAATGCAAAGTAGAGCCCTCCACTCCTTTAGTCCTAGTAATCTTAACTTGCATGCAACTTCACTAAGTAGTGGTGCATACTGTAAACTTGCCCATTGACAAAGCCACAGTGGCATATGGCTCTCTCTCTCCAGCAGTGGCACAGGATAAATGTCCCACCCAGTTGCTCATCCCTGTTGTATGTTAAAGTACAGCATGAAGGAAATGTTCACCACAGATGTCAGTTTGGTAGAGACTAAAATATGTACTGAAGATAGGTAGGAAGTTGCATGTGGACAGATGTGGGATTTATCTAGATGTCTGACAAGCATTAAGCCTTTGTGTCATCTATGTGAAGGTCCAGCACCTTTGTCTTGCCTTGGCTTGGTCTAGGATGAATTTTTACATCAGGAAACTGCTACAGCCCCAGAGAAAGCCTGAATCCTCTCTTTGTGTGCAGTTTTGGGCACTGCAGTACAGGAAGGACATTGAGATGCTGGGGAGGGTGCAGAGAAGAGCAACTGGGCTGATTAAGGGTCTGGAGAACAGGTCTAATGAGAAGAGGCTGAGGGAGATGGGGCTGTTCAGCCTGGAGAAGAGGAGGCTGAGGGGAGACCTCACTGCTCTCTACAGCTACCCTGAAGGGAGGTTGGAGTGAGGTGGATGCTGGCTTCTTCTCTCTATTGAGTAGCGATAGGACAAGAGGAAATGGGGTCAGGTTGTGCTAGGGGAGGTTCCAATTGGATCTTAGGAAAAACTTCTTCCCAGAAAGAGTGAGAAGGCCTTGAAACAGGCTGCCCAGGAAGAGGGTGGAGGCACCATCCCTGGAGAGGTTCATGGTGCTTCAGGAGACGGTTTAGTGGTTGAGGGTATAGGGTCGACGGCTGGACTTGATGATCTTGAAGATCTCTTCCAACTGTGATGATTCTATGATTCTTTGAATGCAGCCAGAGGGACACCACGTTTGGCAGGGCTGGCAGCAGCATTAGTGGCACAGCTCAAAGGAGAAATGAAGGGTAGCAGAAAAGTTGCTTCCCTGCGGTCAGTCCTCTCCTCACACATTCACCCTCTCACTGCTTCCCAGGATTTCAAGCACATTCATCTCTTCCCCAATATATCTTCCATTTGAGAGTGAGCTGCTGGGTAAAAATAATGCTTTCAGTTGGGATTGTCAGTCACATCATGGGACCGTGCCTGAAACTGCAATCACACTTTTTGATCAGTTCTGCTGAAACAACCTGTTGTCTTTTATAATACTATTTCCATCGGGAATATTCAGATGCTGCAGCTAAAAAGAAAACCATTTCAGAGCACACTGGCAACTACACACGCAGTGACTTTGCATTTCTATCTTTTTGATTTTCCAGTGGGTGTATCTGCCTGTTGTTTGGTTTTTTTCAGACTACATCCATCTGCTTCCTGGTTCTTACCCAAGCTTGTTTACATGCAATTATTGCCATTAAAAATGTGAAGAGAAGAGCTCATTGCACAAATGCATAGTTTTGTTCCTTTTAAAGCTCACAGAAGCTACAAAACTGCACGAAGCCGATTGATGGACGGGTATATTTAATTATGACTTTGAGAAACATGTTCACTCTCTTGCCTATAGCAGGTGCAGGCTGTGACGTGGCATTTGCTCTGGTAATTATGCAGGTTTTTTGTAAATAGCAGAACAAGTCAGGATGAAAGATAGCAGTGCCCTCAGGTTGTCGGAAATTATTCAGCTTTCTCTTTACCAAATTTCAAATGATATGTTTAGATGATAAGGTCACTTTGATTTCTGTTGCACCTTCCCCCCCTCCACCCCTTACTCCTGTGACATAAAACTGGGAGGGAGTGGGACTGCAGAATGAACACATAGAAGGGGCATTTTACTATACAGTTATTGAAGTGACTGTATCTATAGTAAAATAGATACTGTGGGATATAGTAAAATATTACTGTGAGATCCAAGTGAATTATAAAACAGATTCAGGTACTTGGTAGCACTAAAAGACACTGAGATGTAAGGATTAAAGTAGGGGTTTTTGTAAGGTTAGTACTTTCCCAGGTAGGCACTGCAGCTAACCTTCCAGTGGTGTGCCCACAGCTGGTCTTGCTCAGGTCTCCTCCAAACATCCTGCTCTTTTTCTGTTTGAAGAAGTCTGTACTCAGAGTTCAGACTACTCTCCAGCATCTCGCATCCAATGTTTCTTTTCCTAAGCAGGGGATAAATAACAGGTGCTGTGCAGGTGGATGGGTGTACTCAAATTCTTCTCTGGAGGAAGAGTGCCAGCAAAGACTGCCAAAGCAAACATTCCCTAGTCACTAGGACGTTGTTCCACAGAGAAATGGAATCTCTAAGGAGCTTTGTTATCCTCTGCCTGTAAATTGTTCCCTGAACATCCTCCCCTTGGGGTCCCCAGGCTCATGGCTGCCAGCTACATTCAGAGTTGGAGCTGGGCCTCCAAAGGAGGAGCTGCCCCTTTCCACGTTGATTTAAGGTAATAGGAGTTCAACAGCTGAAGCCTATTCCTGTAACCTCCTCGGTGCAGATCCACAAGCAGCTGTTTTGCAGTAGTGTTGAGCTTTCATGGTTCCCAATGGCCTGAGCAAAATGCTAATGCACAAAATCTACAGACAGTACTTCTGAACTTGGATGCTTAAAAATATCCATCAGGGCCAACTTTTCAAGACCAGCTGACAATCTTGTGGTCTTCTTTTGACTCTTCAGTTTTGGTACATTTGGAGTGGCTCAGCTGGGTTACCCAGGACCACTATCATCCTGGATAGGTCACAGAATCACAGAATTATTGAGGCTGGAAAAGACCTCTGAGCTCATCCAGCCCAGCACATGACTGAACATCACCACATTGGCCAGACCAGGGTACTAAGTGTCACAGCCAGTCTGTCCATAAACACCTTCAGGAATGGGGAATCCACCACTGACCTGGGCAGTCCATTCCAGTGTCTGATCACCCTTTGTGTGAGGAAGGGCTTCCTAACATCCGACCTAACCCTTCCCTAGCAGCCTCAGGCCCTGCCCTCTCAT
>JAOXOE010000441.1:42519851-42545921 GCA_028565055.1 Phoeniculus purpureus
GTCCATTCCAGTGTCTGATCACCCTTTGTGTGAGGAAGGGCTTCCTAACATCCAACCTAACCCTTCCCTAGCAGCCTCAGGCCCTGCCCTCTCATCCTGGTGCTAGTTGCCTGGGGGAAGAGCCTGACCCCTACCTGACTACAACCTCCCTTCAGGTAGTTATAGAGAGTGATAAAGTCGCTCTGTGTCTTCTCTTCTCCAGGCTAAACACCCCCAGCTCCCTCAGTCTTTCCTCATCAGACTTTATTTCCAGTCTACCTGAGAGATTTGGCATCTTGGTGCCTCCATTCTCAGCTCACACTGCTGGGAGCTGCCAGAGGTTCCATCATATGTACTGGTGTACCTGCACTTTGCACTGGAATCAATAGGATTTGATGATGTCACTCTTGCATACTGAAGAAGGCGGCCAATGGCATCCTGGCTTGTATTAGAAACTGTGTCCCCAGCAGGAGTAGGGAAGTACTCAGCACTGGTGAGGCTGCACCTTGAGCACGGAGTCCAGTTTTGGGTACCTCAGTACAAGGGAGACATCGAGGTGCTGGAGTGAGTGCAGAGGAGGGCAACAAAGCTGGTGAAGGGCCTGGAGAATATATCTTCCAAGGAGATATTGAGAGAGTTGGGGCTGTTTAGTTTGGGGAAGAAGAGGCTAAGGGGAGACCTTATTGCTCTCTACAGCTATCTGAAAGGACATTGTTGGTGCTGGTCTCTTCTCACAGGTAATTAGGGACAGAACCAGAGGGAAAGGCTTCAAGCTTCAACAGGGTAGGTTTAGATTGGACATCAGGAAAAAAATTCTTCATGGAGAGAGTGGTCAGGGACTGGAACGGGCTGCCCAGGGTGGTGGTTGAGTCACTACCCCTGGATGAGTTTAAAGTTGCTTAGATGTAGTATTAGGGAATCTGGTTTGGGAGTGAACTTGTAGAGTAGGGCTGATGGCTGGACATGATGATCCCAAGGGTCTTTTCCAACTTAAATGATTCTGTGATTTAAGCTACACACTATAGTGTTTCAATGGAAGGTGCAGAGTGCATGTAGAAATGAGAACCAGCTGATTGCTACCACGTGCCTATCAAAATGAGAATAAGGTCATTCACAAATCTCAATATTTTATGGAGGGGATGAATTTTATTTTGTTTTAATTAGGATTAAAAATATTATCTACTTAAAATGTGCCCATGCATATAGCTCTGGCACAGCCTATGGCAACACCTATAATTTTAAAAGAAAACTGTTTTTTTTTCCAAGAAGGAAGTAATTTTGAGTGATAACTAATTTAGATAGTGCTAATTATATTGGTTGGAGCTTGCAAGGGAGTCAATGGATAAAAAGTTGATTAAAACAAAGTTATAAAACAACAATAAAACGCTCTAACTCTGCACTCTTTAAGATGTTCTGAACATTTCAGTGTTTCTTCCTGCCAGCTTTCTTAGCTGGGCTGGGAAGTGAAAGTTTCCATGGATCTGTTTGAAAGGAAATAAGAGGAAAAAGCATGAGCTTTTGGGTCAGTTTAAGAACAGTGGGTGTATTCTGCATCCTGAAATGCTGCTTTAGGAGATGTAATAAGTTATGTAGAATCACTGAATGGTTTAGGTTGGAAGGGACCTCAAAGATCATCTAGTTCCAACCCCTGCTATGGTCAGGGACACATCCCACCCGACCAGGTTGCCCAGAGCCCCATCCAACCTGGCCTTGAACATAGCAATGTACTTTATCTGATCCCTTGGTACAATGGCCCTGGATCTCTTCTGCTGCTACATGGTGGAGCATCCTAGGACAGTGCATTGCTGTGAAGGGAAATAAACAGAAGGTGGTAGCAGCAGTAGAAGGTAATATAACTGCTCCTCATGTGTTACTTGTGTGCTGCTCCTCTTAACCAGCTGCAGGAAGGTCTAGGCATTTTGGGCTCTTTTCCTGTGCAGATCATCATCACAGTGCACAGTGAGAACTGTGAGAACATGGTTTAGTGGGCAGGCAGCACTGGATTGATGATTTGACTTGATGATCTCAGAGGCTTCTTCCAACCTTAATGATTCTATGTATGTGCTGGAAGACTTTTTGTGTACTGCAAAATTCAGTAACACAGTGTAAGAAGGACATTGAGGTGCTGGAGCAGGGCCAGAGAAGGGCAACAAGGCTGGAGAGAAGTCTGGAAAACAGGCCGTGTGAAGAGCGGCTGAGGGAACTGGGGTTATTTAGTCTAGAGAAGAGAAGGCTGAAAGGAGACTTTATTGCTCTCTGCAACTGCCTTAAAGGAGGTTGTAGCAAGGCTGGTGCTGGTCTCTTCTTCCAAATTACTTACAATAGGATGAGAGGAAATGGCCTCAAGTTGCATCAGGGGAGGTTTAGATTGGATCTTAGGAAGAAGTTCTTTCCTGAGAGAGTGGTTGGGCACTGGAACAGGCTGCCCAGGGAGGTAGTGTCCCCATCCCTGGACATGTTTAAAATCCTAGTAGCTAGAGCATGGGAGGCCATGGTCTAGGGGTTAGGGAGCTGTTGGGATTAGGGCTGGACTTGATGATCCTGAAGATCCTTTCCAGCCATGATGAGTCTATGATTCTAAAGGATAGGTGGAATGGAAAAACAAGTAAGAAATAGAGATATTCAATAGACATCACCCTGCCTGTGTGCAAGCAGCCTGGCATAAGTCATCCTTTAATAGAGCTGTGAGAATAATTAATTTTTCAGTTCAGTGGTCAAACTGAAAAACTGTGAGGGAGGACAAGAGGAGGTGAGCAGAGTGGGAAGAAGGAAGGAGAAATGTTGGGTCAACCTTAAGTAACAATTTCTCATTTCCTCTCAGTGAAGCAAAACAAACACAAATATTCTCTGTTCCTTTGAAAAATGGCCCTAGATGAGATCCTAAGCAAAATCTTCCTGCTGCCCAGCTTTGATCTGATGCTGCAGCATTGTTTTCCAGCCCTTCTCAGGACAGGGGACTCTGTAAAGTGTTTAGTGCTGTCAGCAAGACCTCTGCTTTTACTACTACTACCAATAAGTTCACTTTTCTCAATGAACTTTTCAAGGATGTTCTAAAAGGCTCCTCCAAACCCCCAGGATTACATTGTCCTGTGGGTAAGGTCATAGATGATCTCAGAAGACCTTGATTTTTTTTCGTCATGCCTCTGCTATGAGTTATGGTTGAGGATTTGTCCTATCGTTCTCCTCTCTTCCGGGAGCCACTTATTTTCACCATATTACAAACAATAAACCAGACCCGAAATATAAATATATATATAGGTGCCTGGCTGATGAACTCATAAGGGTAAATGTCTTTGTGGGTAATCAGAAGAGAGCCTAAACAAACCAGAGATGCTTTGAAAACGTGCGAGCAAAAGGGGTTGCTGTACGAAAAATCTTTGAAGGGGTATTATCCAATTAGCGCTGATAGCTCTGCTAATATGGCAGCAATTAAAATGTTGTTTGTGAAATAAATAAGAGAAGACCTAAATATTCTTTGGACTTACATATGCATAATGCTCTAATATCCGGTGGAATAATTATAATGAAGCTGTAAGTGTTCTCTGATCGGTTGTTTACTGAAATAGCAGTCTATTTAATCAGTAGCAATGCATTCAAGGTGACTAAATATTAAATATGATTGGCAGCTTACTGCTTGGACTAAAACGATTAAGTAACATGAGAAAGAAAGTGACAGGTGACTTCAGTCCCCTCAAGGAAACATGCCCCAGCCAGGAAATGGGTTGAGACTTTTCATAATATTGGTAACAAATAAGTGCTGAAATGTTTGCTTGCAGCAGTCAGTCTGGAAAGGAATGCAAATCCTGTTATACATCTTTTTCATCTTGGTGAGGTTGCAGTGGCAGCATTCGCCAGCTCTGAGGTACTGTGCATTTTAACTATCCTGCAGACACACACTTGCTTGAGATGTGTCAGATTGCCCTGCCAGCAAAGCCACCGAGCCCTCAGTGCTGAAACAAATGCAACTGTGTGCAGACTGGCTGGGCCATATGGCCTGATGCACCACTGGTTCTGTCATCTCCCACCTTCACCCCTTTTGGAGTCTCTCCTTGTGTCTTGTTGCTTTGGATTCAGTTAGAGAAACAAGGCTGAGGGATGAACTGTAAATTAATTCCAGGGGCCTCTGAAGGTCAGTGGGACCTGGAATTTCTTCAGGTCCTAATCTGGAGTTGCTGATCGCAGTTCTGGAAAGAGAATGCAGCAAGCAAGGCATTTGCAGCACTCTCTTTAGGTTAATTAGGAACAAATTCTTTCCAGTGAGGGTGGTGAGATGCTGGAACAGTTTGCCCAAGGAAGCTGTGGTTGCCCCATCCCTGGCAGTGTTGAAGGCCAGGTTGGCTGGAGCCCTGAGTAACCTGCTCAAGTGGAGGTGTCCCTGCCTGTGTAGGACGGTTGAAACTAGGTGATCTTTAAGGTCCCTTCCAACACTGGCCAATCTATGATTCTTTCACAGGGAAATGCAAAGTGATCCTTTCTCTAAACTTCATACCCAGTGAAAGCCTTTGCTGCTTTAGGTAATTCCATGTTTGTAATTTTAGAGAACTGAGATTCCTAAATCCCTGCTGTAACACACGCTTCCAACCCAGTTTGCACTATATCCTGGTAGAGTGTTGATTATGTCTAATGATAACTCAAAGATCAGGAAAGAACGAACATGCTCACACCAGAGTGTGTGATAGTGTGACCTTCCATTGGCCACATACTGACCACCTCACTAGAGGAGTGTTTTGCTCCCTGACAGCCCAAATCAAAGCACCTCTCTTCTTAAAACTAAGAAACTGAGGCACCAGTTAGAGTAAGAAACTGGCTGGGGTCATGCAGGATATACACAACTGGACCAAAATCTGAATCACAGAGTTACTGAGGCTGGAAAAGACATCTGTGATCACCAAATCCAGCATCCAACTCTTCTGTCTTCATCTCAACACTCACTTTTTCAGCTGGTTCTTCCTGGTTCTTGCAAGCATCTTCTGGTTTTCTGGTTCTGTGGAATGGCTGTTAAACCTTGAATGTGCTGCATGCCATCAGGTCTCGTTGCTGCTGTTGTCTGCTTCTCAGCCAAAGTAGTCCAGTAAGGAAGTTCAGGAGGTTGGTGCAGCTACAAGGGCAAAAGAGGGTCTCACTTCTGTCTCCAGGTCCCTAATGGGATCCTAAGTGTAGTGTAGACATGAGTGTCAATGCTCTTTTACACAGAAAGCAGAGAATGAATTCCAAGCAGTACTGGAGACAGCTGACCCTTTTAGCACAATGCTTAAATATTCTAGTGCCGTGCCAAGGCAGCATGTGCAGAGTAAATATTTTAATCCCTAATTAATCACTTTGGTTAGATTGGTAAAACAGAAGTCTAATGAAAATAATTTGAAATTTCCTTCATGAATAATTGCATTGTTCAGGGGATTCTGGGAAGAGTCAACTGGCTGACCTTCCATTCTTGGGCTGCTCTATTGCTATGAGACTTAATTTGTGTCCTTCAACCCTTTTCAGTCACCGTCACGAGATTAGAAATACCTTTCATGCAGTTTAGCAGCAACTATGCAAAAGGACAGTGCAGTCAGCAGAGAGGTAAGAAATGAGCACATGCTTCCCCACCGGGAAGCACATACAGTATGGCACACAGGACAGAGGCAAAGCTTCTTTTCCACTCCATGTCCCTTTATTCTGTCCTGAACATGATGGATTGCATTGTTTATTGAGGTATTCATGGCCATTTTTAATTAGAGAGGTGAGGTCTGCGGGTGCCAGGGCTTTGGGTATTTGCAGGATTCGAAAGGAATTTGCTTGTTGATACATCCTGGTGACCGGCACCATGGTTGGTCTCGTGGCTCCAGGGGAATTTATTTCCTCCTGCAGGTCCTGTCTTTCCGGTTAAGACTCTAATTCTGCCTGAACATGATGGGTTGCCCTGTAAGACCTGCCTGAATGGCCCAATAGAATTACACCCTCCCTGCTCACTTCAGCTTCCATTTCTGTACAGACCAGCTGCAGTTTGCTGTGAAGGAATGATTTAAGTGCAGCTGTGGTCCTTCTCTTGTCAAAAAACCTCGCAGTACACTCCTCTACCCCAATATATTTTTTCTCATACGTGGTGGCTGCAAGCAAGGATTGTGCAGATGGGAGTGTTCATGGGAATTCAATGCGGGCAATGATATAAAAACAACTTAAATTCATGTAAGTGTCCTTTCCAGAGGGTCTCCTGCCCCAAGTTCTCATGGAGCAGACCTGTTGCTAGAAGATTTATTTTCTGTAGAGCTGCAGCTAATGTTCCTACTAAAGGTGGAGTTTCTGTGGAGAGGGCTGCCACATCAGACACTGCAAAGCTGCTGAGTTCTCTGTGGTTTTTGTTCAGTTGCTTCTGGTCCAGGATGGTGTGTTCAGCCTTTGAAGTAGCCCCAAAGCATGTGTTGTGGCAGGGGCGTTTGACTAGATGATCTTTCAAGGTCCCTTCCAACCCCTAACATTCTGTGATTCATGTGACTTTGCAGCTCAGGGTTTTACACTGCTTACAAAGATGTGGGAGGACACAGTTAGGTGTGGACCATGTTAGTTGCTTGCTCTGGATGCTGCTATTCCACAGCAGATTGAATTTCATATCTTCTTGCAATCACTTGATTCAAATTCCAACTCCAGACTGTGCACGAGCCTGTGGCTGAGAGCATAAGTGGAGAAAAGAAGGATGGGGGGGAGAAGAAGCATCAGAAGGGCAAGGAGGTTGGGCAGGAATATAATGAATAGGAGTCTAGGAGTCTAGGCTTAGGGAGGTGAGGAGGGTGGGGAGAGCAGCTGTACTGTATGTCCTTCAGAGAGGGAATGCAAAGCCTTTGTGAGTTGTCATGAAATGCATTACAGGAGGACTGACAAGGGCAAGGTCGAGTGGATCCTGATTTTGGCTTGTTTGTCTAGAGGAGAGGAGCACAGTTATAAGTATGGGCCAGAAGCTTGATTTGGGAGAGGGAAAGGTGTGGTAGCAAGTGATTTCTTGATTTCTTGGGCCAGGAACCACAGCTGTCCTTGCCCCAGTGCCTCTATCAACCTGAGGGGTGCAGATGAGCATGGTTCAAAGCAGGGAATGGTTAAGAATGCTGCGAGAAATTGTTCCCTACCTACCAAGGGAAAGATTTTTGAGCCGAATCAGTTTAAACCTTCAATTTTCTTTTAGAGGACAAATCATAATCGCTGTTCTTCTGCTAGTGGTTTTACCTGATGAAGCCAAACTTTTTTGCCACGATTATCACTTCACAGCATCTTGCAGTCTTCACTTTCATTTTCTTTCCTTTTTTTTTTCTCTCACATTCACTAATTTACTTCTCTATTCATCTGCGCAGTTGTCGCTTATCAGCCATGGAAATTTACAGATATTAAATTAGCAACAGGAGGGCTCTGATATTGTTCCCTCAATGCTAGAGAAACCTATTGAGAACTAAAGGAAAAATTATTAATGAAAACTGAATGAGAAGGCTATAAAGTTCAAAGAAAGAGTGTTCCCTACCTCTCAAGATCTGGGTGCATGCAAAATTTCATGAAAATTACTCATAAAATGGTATATTGTGTTTTGCTTCTTCAGCCAAAAGTGTTGCTGAAATATTTTCATTCAGTGCAAAATACATTGGATGATAACGATAATTAATGTACTGAACCATTTAACAAGGAGATAATAACAGATACGAAGGGTTTATTAGAAAAAATGTGACCCTCACTGCAGGACTCGAACTTGCTGCTTTCTGACAATATAAAGCAAAGCTTTTACCCTCCAGGCTAAAAAATGTCTTCTTCAGTTGAGTTGAAGATCATAAAATAATGGCATGAAAATGAACCTTGGGTTTATGTGCTGAAAAAAAGCTGTGGGGAAGGAGACTAAATATGTGAGTGTTTCTAGATATAGGGTAAATATTCAGTCGGGGTTTTTTTAGAGTGATGATGTCTGAACCAAAAGGAGAGCTTCAACAAACAGGCAGACATGGTGTTTCAGGAGATGGGTTAGTGGTTCAGGGTTGTAGGATGGAGGGTTGGATTTGATGATCTTGAGGGTTTTTTCCAACCTTTATGATTCTATGATGAATCTTATGATCTCAGCTCTCCACTGTGGTCCTGATGCTCAACATACTGCAGACTTTTTACAAGATCATAAACCAAAGCTAAATAAACCCAAGCCCCACTTGTGAAGGAAACAGTGCAGACTCCTTACAAGCCAGTTGAGTTCTTGCCTGTGTGGAAGCTGCCCATAGACAAGCACAAATGTCATCAGGAGCTTGAAGGACAGAAGTAGACACCATCTTCCATGAATCAGACTTTATTTTGCAGTAAATCAGCTTGTGCCTGCTTTCAGGATTGTGAGGCCTCACCTTGAGTCCTATGTGCAGTTCTGGGCCCCTCACTTCAAGAAAGGTGTTGATGTGCTGCAGCAGGTCCAGAGGAGCAACAAGGCTGGGGAAGGGACTGGAGGGAAAGTCTGATGAGGAGAGGCTGACAGAGCTAGAGTTGTTTAGCCTGGAGAAGAGGAGGCTCAGGGGGGACCTTCTCTTTCACTACAACTACCTGAAGGGAGGTTCTCTTCTCCCAGGCAACTAGCACCAGAGGAGGGTTAGGAAGCCCTTCCTCACAGAAAACGTGATCAGGCATTGGAATGGACTGCCCAGGGCAGTGGTGGAGTCCCCATCCCTGGAGGTGTTTAAGGACAGAGTGGATGTGACACTTAAGTGCCATTGGCTATGTGATTGTGGTGATGTTAGGTCATGTGCTGGGCTTGATGATCTTAGGAGTCTTTCCAAGCCTCAATAATTCTGTGATTCTCTGTGACTCTGTGAATTCTGTGTATTGCTTCTGGAGGAAGAAGTGGGCAGTCTGGAAGTTCAAAGGGAAGGTAAAGGAAGGCAAGGGGTAAATCCATGCTTGCCCAATGGCAGAGCCAGTAGGGACAGCCAGGAAGAGTCAGAAGCTCCTGACTCTTTTGAACTTGTTGAGATTTGCTGCATAACACTCACATCTATTCCAAGAAACAAAAACAAGAGTAAATTAAGTTTAAAAATGAAGAATAATCTTATTCCTTTGTCATTCTCTCCTGTATTAATATTCTGACCAAAAAAAAAAATGATTGAGAACAACTAAATTTTTCTTTTCAGCCTTTATTTCCTAACTTCTTTAAATTGAGGGGAATGTTACTGAATTAGCCTGAATATCTGAACCAAAATGATAACAAATCTAGGAGGCTTCAATGCTCCAAAATTCACCTTGAATTATGATCTGAGGATGCAGAAACCTGCACCAGAAGACAGAATTGAGCATTCGTGCAGGCGTTTAAGAAAAAACTGGATGTGGCACTTAGTGCCACGGTCTAGCTGATGTGGTGATGTTAGATCATAGGCTGGACTTGATAATCTTAGAGGTCTTTTCCAGCCTCAATCATTCTGTAAATCTGTGATTCTGTGATCTATGGCTCAACAGTGGTCCAGAATATTAACCCAGTGATAACATACATGGACCTTATGGGCAACAGGCACCTAGCACAGGGAGAACCAAGCACTGTCCTGAAAATCAGAGCCAATGCAATTGCTAATACAGGAGAGACTGGAACCTTGTCCAGAATATTGAACAGAGCCCAAGGAGAGCAGAAACCCATCTGAAAGCCTGAGTGAAATCCCAACATATTTTTGCAAATTAACAAACTGGCATGATGGAGAAATACAGTCAGAAACTACAAAGGCTTGGGAAGGCTGATGCTCTGTGCAGCCTGCTGGCTCTAACTTGCTGCTCTGGGTTCCTAGCGAGCCGCTTTAATTGAAAGCGAGAGTGTCTGTTGCAAAAGGTTGGGCAGTCAACTGTTTCTGGGGTTAACTGCTGCAAAGAACAAGTCAGATCCCAGCTCCACCGTCAGCACCGGGAGTCGGTCCTCCCACAACATTAATTACTTGGGTTGCATTTCTTAATCAGCCCCGCTTGGATCTATCGGTGAGATCTCTGGCACCACGCCAGCACCGCCACTCTGACGAGATAAAACACACCGCGCAGGGAAGGGGAAGAGGGCAACCTTCGCTTCTGATTTCTTCCTTCTTTGAAGCTGAATGGGTTGGTTTCCTGACACAGACCTTCCCGTACGGCTTCCTTCTCTGACAGAGCCGTGGAGCTGTTGTCATTGTGGCTTTTGTTGGGTTGTTTCTTTAATGGACCTTCTAGTGTTTCACAGAGGGTTGTAATTTGAATGAACCAATCAGTGTGAATGCCTGGATCTGGCAATTTTCCCCCAGAACATCAGCTAACGGCAGACCTTGACATAGCTGTAATTTAAGGCAAAGGTGCAGACAAAGAGGCTCTTGAGACTAAATCTCAGCTAAATCTACCTATGACGCTTGTTGTGCAACAACAGGAGGTGGGACTCCATCTGCACTTGCACATCCCACAGAAAATCAGGGCCGTCACAAACCTTGAAACACAGGCTTTGAGAGTCCAAGTCTCAGCAGAGCAGCAATAAGAGAGCAATATGTCTTAGAACACAGAGCCATCATGTCCCACATTGCTTAGGGCTGCTGCCTGGAAGTTTTATTTGAGTTCCTCACCCCGTTTTCATCCTCCTGCCTCAGCACACTCTTTTCAGCTGAAGACTTAAGAGTTTTGTCCTCTCTAGGTTAAGCCAAGGAGAGAAAGACTTTTATACTTTCATATGGCTTTTCTCTTGTAGGCAGAGGGTAACAGAGGACATTATCAGAAGCTGTTCTCATGATGTCATGCTCCTGGGAAGGGAGGATTTACCTCCACATGTCCAGGAAAGGCTTTTATGTAAACTGGGCAACCAGCTACTGAACTGAGAGAACTGTTAGTCTCAGGGATGAGCATGGCTCTTCCTTGGACCAGGCAGCTCAAGTCCCCCTCTACTGCCATTTGGTTTGTTAGAAATAGGTTGGAAAGAAAGCATGGCTGGTTTCAGCTTTTTGATCTCTCAGATTATGTTGTCTCACCATGAGACTGGTCAAAGGGGACAGGCAGGGTGAACCCAGAACAATCACAGCACATTTCTTGTAAGGGATTACATATTTTACCTTGGAAATTTCACAACCTGCTTTAATTAAGTTCTTCCAAAACTTGTAAATGCACAAGGCATTACGAGAAGGAAAGGCTACGTGCACACACTCAGCTTGCTGGGTCAGATTTTTCCAAGTTTTCCTTTGTCTAACAAATATTTACTTGGCTGTTCCCACTGAAATAGGCTGTTGCCAAGCTTCAGGTGGTCTGGTTCCCCACCATGTAGCCCTGGGATCACACACTAGTTCCAAGCGAAAAAAGCTGGTGGAGGGTAGCCTGTCATTGCTGATGACACTATAGGCTGTGCAAAGCGTGTCCCAAAAAGTTATAGAACTAGTGATGTAGATCACTAAGGCATCCTGTGGCATTCATGTTCCAAAGGGTCTTTGGGTTATCGGGAAGAGTGATCAGACACTGGAATGGACTGCCCGAGGCAGTGGTGGAGTTGCCATCCTTGGAGGTGTTTAAGGACAGACTTTCCGTAGCACTTAGTGCTCTGGTCTAGGTGATTGTGGTGATGTTAGGTAATGGGCTGGGCTTGATAATCTCAGAGGTCTTTTCCAGCCTCAATGATTCAGTGATTCTGTGAAAGTTTAAGTGTTCCCATCACAGTCATGCACTGAGGTGGTGACTTCTGAGAGTGCTAGGGGTGCCGGAATTTTTCCTCACCTGTTTGAAGTCCTTGTGTTTTCAAATGCATCCTCTATTGCTGCTGTGAGAACAGTCCAGCAATGCTCATTAGGCTCCTTGGGAAAAGATGAAGCCCACAGTTCACTAATACAACAAAACAGGCCATATTTGACAAAGAGTGAACTGTGGGTACCAAGAACTGCAGCCCAGGAGCATGTCAGTCCATCAATACTGAGCAGTGAGTCCCCCACAGTTTTACAATAGATGTGTGTGAAGGTCACAACCTACTCTGAAAGGAAAGAAAACTCATCATTACTTGACCATCACCTTCTTAAGGCAGATAAATTCTTTCTTTATTTGGATGTGCTAATAGAATGTTTTCCTGACTTTGATTCCTCCTGGAAATACCCAAATACACCTGGCTGCTTCCAGTATCGTTTTGTCATATTGGACTCAGCCTACACAGAAGTACCTCAATTAGGAAGGAAACCATGAGTCTTCATTTTACATTGCACTGATCCTGGTGTTTCTTGGTTTCAAGTGGTCTGTGCTTGAGATGGAGCTCTGAGTCCTCTGCACGATGGGCAGAAGCCCTGGAGGGTTTGCAGGCTGGTGTGGAATCATAGAATCATTAAGGTTGGAAGAGTCCTACAAGTTCATTCAGGGGATGGTTAGGCTGCCCCAGTGGAGGGTTAGGTTGGATATTAGGAAGTCTTTCCTCAAGAAAGAGTGATAAGACACTGGAATGGACTTCCCAGGGCAGTGCTGCAGTTGCCATCCCTGGAGGTGTTTAAGGGATGCTGTGGCACTTAGTGCCCTGGTCTCGTTGATGTGGTGATATTCAGTCATGGGCTGGACTTGATGATCTCAGAGGTCTTTTCCAGCCTCAATAATTCTGTGATTCTGTGATTGATGGCATCTCTGTTTTATATCATCCCTGGCACAGTGGGACCTGCTTTCACTGCCAAAACCCTTAATGTTACTGGTTTTGCCAGCATTCTGGCTTGTGTATTGCGTTATCAGAAACATCCTCTTCCTTGGCAAGAAATGGTGCTCATTGCGTTCATCTGCACAGGGTTATTAATTGAGGATGTCATGAGCTCTCAATGAAACAAAGTCTTTGGCTGTGAGGACCAAGAAAAATGGACACAGTGTACTTGCAGAATGTTCTTAGTAGCACATGTGAATTTCTTTGCACTCAAATTAAGCAGGATTAAAGCAGCTAAACTGTTGTTGCTCAGTTCTCTTGGATCATGTGACAAAGCCTGAATCGCTTTTAGTCACTGGTATAGGCCTAAGTCAGTCCCTTGATCTCCAAATTAATTTTTGAATTGAGTGATTGTGTGGGTTTTTTTTTTTCGTCCTAATTGAGTCTTCAAGTGAAAAATGCTTAGCAAACAGATGGAAAACTGAGGACAAAAGGCTCTATTATGCAACAAAAAAGAGGGAGAGTTCACTACAACAGTTTTAAATTAGTACTTGGAGGCTCTATTTAATTTTTTCTTTATAAAATCCCAAACAGAAAGCGATACGTAGGGTGTTTCACACAGCTTGGTGGAAAACCATGAAAAAGGAAGAAGGTGAAAAATTCAAACCGGCAGCTCTCTTAATGGATAATATGAAGTGTCTGAGTTATTTATTGATTCCCACTCTTCATTTTTCTTTTATTGATATGGCAGAAGCAACGGTTTCTCCAGGAAGCAAAATGTTCCAAGTAAAGCTCAACATTAGCTCATATAACCCCCAAAGCTTCCCCTGTGAAATCACAAAATCACAGCGTTATTGAGGCTAGAAAAGCCCTCTGAGCTCATCCAGCCCAGCCCATAACCTAACATCACCACACTGGCCAGGCCATGGCACTAAGGGCCACAGCCAGTCTGTCCTTAAACACCTCCAGGGATGGGGACTCCATCACCTACCTGGGCGATCCATTCCAATGCGCAGTCACCCTTTCCTTGAGGAAGGCCTTCCTAATACCCAGTCCAAACCTCCCCTGGCACAGCTTCAGGTCCTGCCCTCTTGTCTTGTCCCTAGCTGCCCGGGAGAAGAGCCAGAGCCCAACCCCCACCTGACTACAGCCTCCTTTTAGGGAGTTGTAGAGAGGAAGAAGGTCCACCCCGAGTCTCCTCTTCTCCAGGCTAAACACCCCCAGCTCCCTCAGCCTGTCTTCATCAGACTTTCCCTCCAGTCCCTTCCCCAGCCTCACTGCTCCTCTGGACCTGCTCCAGCCCTTCAGTCTCTTTCTGGAAGTGAGGGGCCCAGCACTGCCCCCAGTACTCGAGATGAGGCCTCTCCAGTGCCCAGTACAGGAGGAGAATTATGTCCCTAGTCCTGCTGGCCACACTGTTGCTGATCCAGGCCATGATGCCATTGGCCTTCTGGGCTACCTGGGCACCCTGCTGGCTCCTGTTTAGCCAGTTGTCAGCCAGTACTGCCAGGTCACTCAGTGCTAGGCCACTCTCCCACCACTCATCCCCCAGTCTGCAGCTGCAGGAGGTTATTGTGGCCAAAGTGCAGGACCCTGCGCTTGGCCCTGTTAAACCTCAGTCCACTGGCTTCTGCCCATTAAAACTGGTTTCCTTCAAGTTTCATGGGACCCTTGGGACACCACCCTGTGATTATTTGGCTGTTTCCCAGACACTGAGAAGTAACTTCCTCCAGCTCTGGCTGTAAGCTAACAAGCTCTAAAATCGTACTGAGCAGGTCTGAGGTCTGAGGAGGTCAGGCTCCTACTGTGGGAGACACTGCGTGTGTGTTGCATTCCAAAATCTTTATTTTCCATAGCCAAAAGAAGGGTGGTGGAGGGTGAATGCTCTGCAGGAAGCTGGGCTGGTCAACAGTGGTGCACCAGGGCTCATGGCTCATAGATGGGGACTAAGCTGCCACCTCCTTTGGAAAAACTAAATTAACTTTTAAGGAATTTTGTGTATGCTCCATGGAACTGAGAAGAGTCTCAATGTCCTGTGGCTCTTGCTGTTGTTAGTTTGGAGCAGGGGTGGTGGTGTGATATTTCTTTATCCTTTGAGATACTGAAGCAAGGTGGTGCCTTAGACCAATACATTGACTCTAATTTTCTCTCTGGTAGGTTTCTGCCCTCTAAAATGCCAAGTTTGGAGTAATAGAAAAGTCAGTCCTGGACCACCTGAGACAGCACTGGTCTGCAAGGAGTGGGGAATAGCTGGAGCTTCTTCAAGGTGCTCCCCTTCATTCCCAGGCACAGAGTTAATGAATATCCCTCTATGCTAGCAAACAGAAATAGAGGATGTATTGAAAACTAATGAGTAAATACAATTTATTGATAACTACTGAAATCCAATTGGAAATCCGGGTTAAAATAGGACACCATTTAGCTAGTTGGTTCTTCTACATAGAGCTATTTGTGACATTGCACTTCACCCATAATATCCCTGTCATTACTTGCTGTAGTATATTACAAAGCTCATCATTGTAGTTGTACTTGTGCCAACTATTTTTAAATGGTTAGGACATATATGTTTGCTAGCTTTTTCCCTCCTGTTGCCCTGGCAGCTGAGTATTTTTTAAGCTTTCCCAATGTAGAATTATTGCTTAATATAACTAAGAGAAACCACCCAAATAGTAATTAATTTTCTTCCATCATTATGGGAAGCTCTGTTGAGGTGCAGAGGCAACCAAACACCAACAAGAAAGCAAATAGTTGCCTTTCTATACAGAATCACAGAATTATTGAGGCTGGAAAAGCCACCTAAGCTCATCCAGCCCAGCCTATGACCTAACACCACCACATCAGCTAGACCAGGGCACTAAGTGCCACAGGCAGTCTGTCCTTCAACACTGCCTGGGATGGGGACTCCATCACCTACTTTGGCAGTCCATTCCAGTGTGCGGTCACCCTTTCCTTGAGGAAGGCCTTCCTAACATTCAACCTAACCCTCCCCTGTCAGCCTTAAGCCCTGTCCTCTCATCCTATCCAGTACCTCAATCCAGTACCCTCTTGAAGTGAGGGGCCCAGAACTGCCCCCAGTACTCAAGGGGAGGCCTCACCAGTGCCCAGTACAGGGAAGAATTACTTCCCTAGTCCTGCTGGCCACACTGTTGCTACAAGCCAGGATGCCATCAGCCTTTTGTGTCAGCTGGGCACCCTGCTGGCTCCTGTTCAGCTGGTTGTCAACCAGTACTGCCAGGTCCCTCTCCAGCCACTTATTCCTCAGTCTGTAGCTGCAGGTGGTTATTGTGACCAAAGTGTAGGACCCTGCACTTAGCCCTGTTAAACCTTGTACCGTTGGCCTCTGTCCATTGACCCAGCCTGTCCAGATCTGTCCAGATATCTGCAGCACCTTCCTCCCCTGAGCAGATTGACACTCCCCCCAAACTCGGTGTCATCAACACATTTACTAGGGGCAGATTCATTCCCCTCACCCAAGTCATCAGTAAAGATGCTGACTAGAATACCTTGATATTTGCCTGTAGGCACTGCTGCCACATTTTATGGGAGTTTCACAAGTTTATGTTTGGATGGAAGCCATTGCTTGTGTTGGGCTCTTCTATGGCCCTGCATGGTTTGATCCTCTCTATGTCATCTGTGGAGTTGCTATGTACATCTACAGCATCAGATCACTCGTAAATACTGTGCAAAAGGGTTTGGTTCTTCTTGTTCAAAATCTCCTCTAATTTCCTGACATAATGTCATCACATAAATGATCTAAAAGAGTCTGTCTAAGTGTGTCCATATACATAAGAAAGGAGTTTTCCCCAGTGGGGAGGCACCTGGAAGATGCTTGGGACTTTTTCAGAAACTTGCATGGTCTTTCTGCTGACTTTTTATCTCCCATTGGGATCTTGTTCTGATCTTGCTGGAGTAAAGGGGTTGCTCTTGTGTATGGAGAGGGTGTAGAAGGATATGGGCTATAGATATATTTCCTCTGAAAAGGAAATATCTGGGAGAAAACTGACTGTAAACTGAGCAAGCAAGTAACTGTAGTTTCTTTCCTGGGATGAAGATAATGGCTCTGAGTTCAGTACAAGCAGGACCTGGCTTCCTTCAAGCAGTTAGTGAAAATGTGATATCAGCCAGACAGCAGAGACAAGTTGGGTCTAACCCTTTAGTGGGATATTTCCACAGACATAGGGTTATACTGGTACTTGTGGTTGATCTGCACAGTGGTGGAAGGTCCATTGAGGATGGCCCAGTGGGTTTGCAGTGCCTGTGTTAATAACTGACACTCAGCAGAGCTGAACCACAGAACCAGCTCTGCTCTCTCACTGGGCTACTGCCAGTGCACCCCATGCATCTCCAAATCAGAATTGGTTAATGAACTTCCCTTCATTTTCATGATTTCCCTGAATGAGAAGTGTGGGGAAGGCTTATTCTCATTTCCCCGGAAATAACAGCACATGAAGCGGGGAGGAACAGGTCTGGCCTTTCAGCAGGGTTCAGGCTTTGCCACGTCAACGATTGTTTCTCACCATTGCGGTGTAAAACTCTTTTCCCTTTCACTTCACATTATTTCTTTCTGCGGGAGGCTTTCAGTGCAGATAATGCACACGAAGGTACAATGCAGCCAGTTGTCTGAGAAAAGAAACCCGTTTTCTTCTAGTGGGTGGTAGGTAAGAATTACTAATCCAATCTGCTTGAGTTAACGCAAAACAAGGATTAGGGTAAAGTTCCCGAATATGTTAATCTTCCTTTATAGAAGCAAACTTTAGCACCGCTATCAACCCCGTGGTTTATAGTTCATGGGAACAATGAACCAATTAAACTGGAGCAGGAAAAAACCCACCCCAAAACCTTGCACAAGTTTTCTGATTGTTACCTAATACTTTGGATTCTTTTGATTCTTAATTATTTGCCACTGTGTCATACACAGAGGAAAGAAAACGTTGTTTATTATTCATTAGGCTGCTTCTAAACATATCCATAATTAACTACATCTCATTGTTGGCATTCTTTTCATCTCCCCCTCTATGAAAGTAGGTTTTAAATGACACATAAGGGCCCGGATATCTGATATAATTGTTGGCAGTGCAAACTGGTGGCTTACTGGAATGGTTGTGCCTATTCATAGTCAGCTAGTTGTGCAAAAGCCGTTGCCTGTGTGAGGTGGGGTCATTCGGAAGCATTTCTCTTAGGTGTCAGGAGAGGAAGATTATTTCATTTTCATAAATGAACACTCAGTGGCAAAATGTGGCAAAATGTCCACAACAGCCAGCCCATTCAGAAAAGCCTTTAGCCCTGTTGATCTCCAGAATACTCTTAATTGTTGCTGGATCCTATACACTGCTTTTATTTGCAGCAATCCGCACAGCTTGGAGAATTTCACTGGATTTCCCTCTGCCTTCCAGATTTCTGACTGTGGTAACGGAGCTTGCTGTAGTTGTTAGAAATGTTAAGGATTTGCCTTCAAATGTAAAGTTTCTAGTTCTGTTCTCCTGTCAGTACCTGCATGTGAATCTTAGGCACATCTGTTGGAGAAATGCAGTCCTAAAGCAAAGGGTGCACTATAGGATTCCAGCAGCTTCTGTGCTGGTGGGTCAGAAAAGCCCACTTCATTTTAGTGTAAAAATCCAGATTTTACACCTAACCAGCTCTAGACTCTTGCCAAAAGTGAAAAATGCAAAAGCCAGTCAGGGAGGTCTTTGCAATATCAGTATGTACCTGTGCAGGGTGTAGAAAAATCCCACTGAAATCCAAAGCAGACCCTATTCCTGGGACGTTCTGATGTCACCACCATTTCTTAACTCCTCTGTGATTATTGAGGATGTGCATGTACCTGAGAAAGAAGGGAGTTTACCCTCTACCAAGACCATTTTTTGTGTGCAATTGGATAGTCAATATTCCAAAGTGTTGATCATGAAACACTTGGGAGGAAGTAGGTTGGACATAGACACAATGAATACCAGTACCTGAGGGGCTACAGGAAAGCTGGAGAGGGACTGTTCACAAGAGTGTGTTGCAATAGGATGAGGGGCAATGCTTTTAAACAAGGGCAGATTTAGACTGGATGTCAGAAGAAAGTTCTTACAATGAGGTTGGTGAAACACTGGAACACATTGCCCAGAGAAGTGGTAGAAGCCCCATCCATGAAGACATTCAAAGTCAGGCTTGATGGGGCTCTGGGCAACCTGATCTGGTTGAAGATGTCCCTGCTCAGTGCAGTGGGGTTGGACTAGATGAGCTTTGAAGGACCCTTCCAGCCCAACACACTCTATGATCCTATGAATATTGCAATCCCAGCTACAGTCTATCCAGGTTATTAAGTCACATTCATAATGTTCTCACTTAATGGGCTGTAGTTCATCAAATATAATAGGACACAACAGGTGACTGGTCAGAGTAGAGTCGTCTACAGCAGAGCACTCGTGAAAGGATCATCAAGTAAGCATTTAGTCAACTTTTTCATCCCCTTGGTGTAAAGTGAATTGTTGGTGCAATTTGCTCTTCATGCTGAACTTACTGCCAGTAGGAATCAAGGGCTCCTCCAAGGCAGTGACCCCACATTAAGTTTTCAGTCCTACTGTGCAGTGGGGTTGGACTAGATGCTCTGCTGAGGTCTCTTCCAAGCCCTCCCATTTGATGAATCCATGAATACCTTCCATTTCTGCTTTTCACCTGAGAGGAACAGAGAGCTCAGCCACCATCCCACTCATAAGTGGCTTCTCCATGTCCTAACCCTTCGCTTCATCTCCATGCTCTCCTCTGCCAAGGAAAAACCTATGAAAAAGTATGAGGGAAGCTGGAGGAATTTTTTAGACCAGCATCAGCATGGCGTAAGAAACTGATGCTCCAGGCATCATCACCTCCCAGCACAGACATTAGGGGACCCCCTGAATTTAGTTAGAAACTCAGCATAAGTCTCAAACACAGCTGGGACATCTCTCCCAGCCTCGAATGCTGTTTCCTGAGAGCTCACAGAAGCTGCAGGGCAGCAGGTTAAGTGCAGGCTGTCTGCGGGCCAGAGACACAAGAGGTGCAAACTGGGACTGCTCCCAAGACACTGTGTTACATCTTCTGGAGAGCTGCCCTGCTCTGTCAGGCCTTGCCACACCGAGGCCCCATCCTGTGAGCTCTGGAGCAGCTCCGCAGCCCCTTGGAGCCAGTGGGAACAGATGGCACTCAGCACTTGGCAGCACTAGACCCCAAATCCCAGGTCCTGGGTTGGGGGTTTTTTTGTGTCTAACCACCAAAAAAAAAATCCCTTTCAGTTCCTGAGTGGTGAAGCAGCAGCAAAACCAAGGTGGAGTGAGATGGGTTTGCAAAAATAGCAAGTCCTCTCTCCAAGTTGAGGGTGGGGAACTTTTCAAGCTTGTATTCCTGCTGTGGCATATAACCAACAGACAAAAACCCCTTTCTGTAACCTCCGCTGGCTACGACATTTGTTGGTGTCTGTGGATCTCATTCACAGCGCTTTGTGCTACACTGGTACTAATGTAACTGTATTGTGGCAGGAGACTGAAGAGGGCAGCGGATCACTCACTTGAAAACATGACCTTTTAATTTAAACAAAAGGCTTGGAAAAATGAAAGTGGGTCTTAAATACAGTTTAATCAGTCAGGCGAAAGATGTCTAATGAAGCTGCCAGACAGATTTGTAGCCAGACTGTCACTTTACCCATCATGTTTACAGCCTCCAGTGGTGAGATTAGGACTGGGTGAAGACACAGCCTATCCAAATTTCCCCAGTCTGCTCCTCTACTCTGTCTGTTAAGTTTTGACAATTTGACAAATTATTTTGCTGTGCTGTCTCTAGACCTGGAGGAGCCGCTCCCCTTTGATCACAGCTCAGCATTGCCTGATGCAGAGGTGAGAGACCCAAAAGGATGCTGTGATCCTACAAAACCCTTTTAGACTTCGTACTTTATGCCATTTACCTCCAAAGTGACCAATGCTGAAATCTCTGCCTTGGAAACTGTCAGAGCTGAACATTTGCAGAGCAGTTCTTTAGCATCCCAGTTCCCTCTGCAGTGTATCAGTGGGCTGTTTACTAACCAGAATCTCTGTTTATTACACCGAAAGCTGCTGCAACGCTGTCCTGAAGAACAGGGCAATTGTGAAAAGCTCTGAGTAGCTGCTGCATCAGAAGAGACCAGCATCAAGGAAGAACTGGCTTTAGCCAGAAGCAGATTAGAAACCTTCCCCGGAGCTGAATGTCCTACCTATGTGACCATCGAGGCAGAGATCACACTTTTCTCACTGATATCAAATTGGCTCTGTTTTACATTTTGTGATGTACAATATTAATTTATTTTCTAGAGGAATATTTGCTACTTAAGAAGTTTAGGTAGCTGCTTGTTGTAGGAACTAACCTCTCTGTTTATCCTCAAGCTAAGCAGGGCTCAGACGCACAGCGTCTGAGCTCCCTGCACAACCACAGCAGTGAACTTAGGCTGGAAGGGGAGGAATTGCCTCTCCGGAAGATGAGCGTGGATTCATTTTCCATGCTAGATCTTTCCTGGGGGAGCTTTGCCAAGAAGAGAAAAAACACTCATGGTTTTGTATCTTTTCACAATTTTATGATTTTATTTTTTTTGGAAAAAGCACATCAAAGTTATCCCTCCTGCTTTCTCACCATAATCCCACAAATCCAAATGCATGTGGCTCAGTCCTTTCATGCTAAAAGCACAAGTGTGTGTGTTCTGCAGCATTTACAAGAGTGCAGACTCTTTCCACATTTACATCCACATTCTGTCACTTAAAACAGCCAAACCAGGAAAAGTAGTTCAAACTCAAACATTTTATTTATTTATTTATTTATTTTGCATTGAGTGCTTAAAAGCCGATTATTATTTAAAAAGTCACTTATGTGACGAGATGCCTAATTATTCTTCAGTGGAACAAGAACAACTGGACAAAAATTACTTTTATAGCAGCTTTCTTTTCCCCCCCTCCCCCTTTTTCTAAACACTTTTTTCCAAGTTTCATGCTTAGCAAAAAACCCCTCAGTAATTGTCTTGTCATTATTATAGTTTTTCCTATTCACTGCTGCTTTACATGGAAGCCCCAGGAAAAGAATTCTTAAAAATTAAATTTCATGCTTGCATGTGTCTCTGTGATCTGCAGTGTGTATGATCTCCGAGTGGAAAAACTTCTCTAAAAATAAATGGATTACCCTTGCTCTGACGCTGTCTGATGTCTCTTGAGCAGATACCGCCGCTTGCCTGTGATCTCTCGCCCACCCCAATCGGGGTGACAGGCATTGAGGCAAGGGGCTGGCAGTGGCACCCTCCACCCTACCCCCCATTTTGGCATGGTTAGAGGAGTGGGGCAATCCTGCTTGGGCTCCACATGACATGGCATCGCTTGCCAGCAGAGGACAAAGCCTTGACCTTTTGCAGACGGTGTGGGAAACAGCGTCGTTACTTGATCCTTGGGGTCAAAGACCGGGTTTAGATTGATTTTCATCCCAGCCCCCCTCCACGCAGGTTTTTTTGCAAGATTTGTGGTTGGCTTGGGGAAACCAGTTTGGACAATAGGTGCAGTGATGCAGCGTGGGGTGCTCCTGTCTGTCACTACATGCATCATTTGAAGCCTCTCTAGCCATCAGAAAGGCTCTGATGAAGGTTAAGAGTTGGAACCTGCCCCCGCTGGGTTATAAGGCTGGCTTTTCCCTGCAGTGTCCAGCCCTGGTCTGGGGCCTGCAGGTGGTATTGCAGCGCAAGAAATAGATCCTGATAGAGGCCATGGATCCATCCAGAATACAGCTTTCAAATGATGATTTTTTGTTCTTGTCTTACAGCTCTGTGTTACAAACCCTCTTCCTATGTGGGAACTGTGGATGCAGCAAGAGCCACAGCAATCAGCCTCATCCTTCTCTGCTGCCCAGCGACTTTGTGGCAGGTTCTGCTGCCTTGAACCAGAAATGACTTTGTAAGTCCTTGTTCCTGTGTTGCCACCCAGCAGTGGCACCTGCCAGCCGTGCCCACAGGACAAAAGAGTTTGTCCCTCCTTGGCATGGCTGTATCAAGCCCTGACCCACATAAGTAACAGTCCCTCAAGGGTTACCTTGAAAAGGGATTAGGTAGAAATGGGTAGGAAAACCCACTGAGCAGATGATGGCAATAGCACATTAGCAGGGGTAAGAAGGCTGGTCCAGTGACTGAACACCAGACTTGGACTCAGGAGATCAAGGTTTAATCCTCCATTCTTCTACAGATGTTGGCAAGTCACTTAATCTCTCTGTGCCTCAGTTCCCCATCTGGAAAGGGAAGATAATGGTAGTTGTTTTGTCTGCACTGTCTGTTTAGATTTCTAAGTTTTTAAGGGCCAAGGATGCTTCTTCAGGAGGGTGTATGCAGCATCTACCTCTGCAGGAGAATCACGCTGCAGCCTTCTGTCGACAATTAATAACAGCAATATCCGTCCTCTAGTCATCACAGAACTCATAGAATCACAGAATGCTTCGGGTTAGAAGGGGCTTTTAAAACATCTAGTCCAACTCCCTGCAGTGATCAGGGACATCTTCATCTAGATTACATCTACATCTGGTTACTCAGAGCCCCAAGCTCTAACTTAACCTGGAATATTTCCAGGGTTGGGACTTCTACCACCTCTGTGGGCAACCTGGGCTAGTGTTGCACCACTCTCATTGTAAACAATGTCTTCCCTCTATTCAGTCTGAATTTACTCTCTTTTATTTTAAAATCATCAGTCACTGTCCTTGCTACAGCTGTCCCCATCTTTCTTACAGGCCCCTTTAATCACCAAAAGGCTGCACAAAGATCTTCCCAGAGCTTTCACTTCTTCAGTGAACAACCCAAACATTCTCAGGCTGACCTCACAACAGAGGGCTTCCACACAGAATCATAGAGTATTAGGGATTGGAAGTGACCACAAAAGATCATTTAGTCCAATTCCCCAGATCCACAGAAGGATCACCTAGATACTGATTCCAGCCCCCAGATCATTCCTATGGCCTCCTCTGAATGCTCTCCAAAAGGTTCATATCCTTCTTGTGCTGAAGCAGCTTCATGCTGCACTGCAACCAAATGTAAGTGATGCATAGGGAGAGCCTTGACTGAATGTGAATAGACACATTGTCTAAAGTAATGGGTATTTCCAGAAACCTTCATGGAGCCTTGGATCAATCTATTCTAAAGGATCTCTTCAGACAGGCACAACAGCTGTCCCCATCTTGTGACACTTCAAAGGATTTTCAAGCAGGGTGGCAAGGCAGAAATAACGGTGGTAGTGAGGAGGTTTCAGCTGGTAAGGAACACAGACAACAACATTGCGATGGTCCTTTCCTACCCCATGTGGCTTCAGTAGAAAGCAGACCACTGGTTCTGCCATCCCCATACTTGATGCCACTGGTTCTCCATGGCCTGACAAAGATGGACTGGACGATGTTGTTATTACCCTGGGGGACCTACCACAGCCAAAATTGCCCAGCCTACCTTTCAGGAGAAGATTAGCTGAAGTAACTATTTCTAGAACTTTTCCTTGGCTGCCATGTTCTGACATGAAAGAATAGTATTTAGAAGATTATTCACTCTGCTTTGCAGTTGGGGAGAACTGGTGTCTGTCCTGATAGTACTTAGCATCCACTGGAGTCCTGACTGAGGTTAAAAGGAAATTTCAGCAGGTAGGATTATCTCCATCAAGTATTAGATCCTGCCAAATTGTGTCTGGGTTTTGCTAGACTGACTTGTTCACAGCACCCAGGGAAGTGGAGAGGTTTTTTTCCAGTAAAGAATTTGGCTGTTTAAAGACATGGGAGCTGTGTTTTCAAGATGAGTCAGACTCAGATTGACTTTGAGGTTTGACAAGAGTATTGCTTTACTGACTAACCTCACTGTTCTACTGGACATGCTGTGGCTGGTGTGAGGGGCTGCAGGAATACTTTCTGCTGGAATGTTTAGCTTAGGACAGTTCAGATGAAGCTTTTGGGATTAACTAGTTTATGCTTATGTCCTGGCTTCTGCTTCATCTCCAGAGCTGTGCGATATACTGAACTCCCCTCTGCCTTCCCTCCCTGTCTATATCTAAAATCTTACTCTGTCTTCTGCTCTGTCCAAGAGCAAGAGCCGCACTGAAAATAGAGGCCCAGATCGTGATGCCTTTCGAACACTTCCAGAGTAAACCAATTGACTTGTGCCCCAAAATCTTTTATTTTGGCCAGTGCAGGTTTATACTTTGCTCTCTTACGCATGTCTTAGCATTTCCAACTTTTCCCATCTTGCTGATCAGTCCTGCACCTCACTTTATTAATGAGATACAGGGATGTTAGTGAGCTCCAGGCCTCTCAGTTCACAGTCCTTTTGTCTCTGCTCCTGATGTAGATCTTCTGTACTTGAACTTTTATCTATGAACAGCGGATGACCTTCTCATATATTTGCTTTTTAAGGTTGATCTGACTGGAGAAGTAATGATAATCAGCCACCCCAGCTGCATCTTGCATCTGCAAACCCTCCCTCATTGAAAAGTGAAGGGCTCTGAAACTGCTACGGACGTGTTCCAAATGAAGGGGGAAGAGTGGGGTAAGTGGAGACATTGCCTTTGCATTTCTCTCATTTCTCCCAGCAAAAGCTCTTTCGTGCCCCCTGCCCATGGTAGTCTGTGTTCTTGGCATCCTCCTTGTCTCATGGGGTACTGGTTTTGGTATGATCCAGCTCCCTTGTAGCACTATTTTCTTGTCTGTGAATCAAGAGAAGTGGGTGAGGGGTTTGGGGGTGCTGGGGGGGAAAAGGTCCTGGAAGCATTTATACTTTTTCCACTGGAAATTTTCCTCAGAGGAGGGGGATTTCTAAACAGTTGCGATTTAGAGTGCTTTGCTGAACAAGATGGTTGAAAATATCAGATCTTTTAGATTGAGGCCGTATAGGCCAAGTCATGTGAGAGATGAACATTCTACCTGGATCTACCTAGATCTTAAATCTTTTCTGGCAGTGACAGATGCCAAAGCCTTTCTGGCACAAAAAACCCCCCCCAAAAACCCCAACACAATTGTTCTGTCAAAGCTCACTTTATAAATACCTTTTGCCAGGAAGATGATGCTTTGTATGAAACACACTGCAGTAAACTGACAGTAAGGATGGAAAATGCTGACCTAGTTTTATCCAGAACAAAAGCAGGATTTATTTTTTTGTACTCTTTTCCCTCTTTTTCTTTTCTTATTTTCCTTGGAAGAAAAAAGAGTTCAATAAATGCTCCCGCTTAGGGACTGCAGGACTGGTAGAGGGAAGAAAAGCCAAGTACCTTCGTAGAATCATAGAATCATTAGGGATAGGAAGGGACCTCAAAAGATCATCTAGTCCAATCCCCTTGCCACAGCAGGATCACCTAGACCAAGTCACACAGGAACACATCCAGGCGGTTTTTAAACATCTCCAGAGAAGGAGACTCCACAACCTCCCTTGGCAGCCCCTTCCAGGGCTCTGTCACCCTCACTGGGATGAAGGTCCTTCTCAGATTGATGTGGAACCTCCTCTGTTCCAGCTCACACCCATTGCCCCTTGTCCTATCATTAGATGCCACTGG
>JAOXOE010000441.1:42546021-42560848 GCA_028565055.1 Phoeniculus purpureus
TTAGATAATAGGATAAAGGTTGGACTCGATGACCCTGGAGGTCCTTTCCAGCCATGATGATTCTGTGATTCTGAGATGGACATGTGTACCCTGATTTGACAAGTCATGTTCATCTCTCTGTGTTATGTCCCCTCAGTTGCTCTTGAGCCAGAGCAAAAGCTGGCTGGGGATCCTGGACACCAAGCAGGGATCTTTGCACTGATTCAACTGGAGGTCAAGTGGGCTGTTTCTGATTCTTGACTTCAACAGGTTGTCATCTTCTTATCTTTCAGTGAAAGACATGATCTGCGGCCAAGAAGGCCAATGGTATCCTGGGATGGATCAAGAAGAGTGTGTCCAGCAGATCATGGGAGGTTCTTCTCTCTCTCTACTCTGCCTTAGTGAGGTCACATCTGGAATATCATGTCCAGTTCTGGGTTCCTCAGTTCAAGAGGGATAGAGACTTGATTAGGAGAGTCCCACTAAGGGCCAGGAGGGCGATTAGGGAACTGGAGCACTTGCCTTATGAGGAGAGATTGAGACACCTGGGACTTTTCAGGTTGGAGGGGAGAAGGTTACAAGGGGACTTAATTACTGTCTATAAATATATGAAGACTGAGTGTCAAGAAGGTAGAGAGAATCCTGTGATAGGACAAGGGGCAATGGGTGTCATTTGGAGCACAAGAAGTTCCATCTCAATATGAGAAATGATTTCTTTACTATAGGAGTTACAGAGCACTGGAATGGGCTGCCCAGGAAGGTTGTGGAGTCTCCTTCTCTGGAGACTTTTAAAACCCATCTGGATCCACTGCTGTTTATGATCCTGCTTGAGCAGAGAGGTTGGACTTGATGACCCCTGGAGGTCCCTTCAAACCCCTAATGATGTGTATTTCTTTAGACAAGTGGCTCAACAGGTACAAGAAATCATTCAAGTTTCTGATAAGGAAAGGGAGATTAATAGGAGAACAGTCCTGCAGGGATATTAACCCTCCAGAGTACAACCCCTGGTCAGGCTGAGGGAAACACAGTGATGTGCTTAACTTCTTTTCATTTTTCTGTGAGACCTTTACTACCAGATGTGTGAGGAAGGCAATGAGCCATGTGTGCCTTTGAGCTGCCCATACGGTCATTCATTTGTCTCATTGTTTGAAAGAGGCCTCTGTGCTCTCTGAGGTAAAGGTGGTTTTTGAGCTGGTCACTGCAGCTTCCGCCTTGGTACCCAACTCCAAAATGGTCTTATACTGAAACTAAGGGGACAGGATCTGAGATCATCTCCTGCACTGCTGGTTTCAGCTGTGGGCAGTTACTGTCTAAATACACAAAGTGGGTTGATATAGCTCAGATGGCACCAAGGTGAGAGTTTGTTTGAGTGGATAACTGGACAGAAGTCACCCTCCAAGAAAAGATCGTGAGTACCAGAAAACAGACAGATCAGCCAAATCTTTGATTCTTAAATTTGTAAAAGATCTATTTAACAACACTGTATGCAATGCACTTCAATATTATTTAATGTCACTGTGGTTTAATATTACTTAATTCCTCCTTTCTTTCAGATCTTTGGAGTTTCACATGTATTTGTGCTCTCATGTCTACATTCTCTGTGGTGTTTTTTGATATTTACACCAGACATATATTCCAGAGCATTCCAGGACATTAAAATTCACTCTTTCTCTCTCTCTCTCTTGCCTTTTTAATCTCTTGCCTAGTTGTCAGACTCAAGTGTGAGTTCCTCCCTGGAATGCTGTTCCTTTATTGCTTATTGTCAAAAATGTATTCGCTTGGAATTTTCCCGGCTGGTGACATAGCAGGCAAACGCTGGGGGTCAAAGTTTGCATATCAAGCCATCAGTTTTCATCATTGTGTTTGTCAGGAGCTAAGGACATATTTATTACACAAAACAATAAGAGAGGAAAATACATTAAAATTCAGCCTGCTTGTTACAAGCTGGAAAGGTACCAAACTTTTGGTAAAACAGAATAATTGGAAGTATCCGGTTTTTTGTAATACTGAAGACACTCATACTTTGCTAACACTTTTTTGCTAGAGCTGAAACTACAAAGATGCATCTAATGCATTGAGAACTACACAGAATCACAGAATTATTGAGGCTAGAAAAGATCTCTGAGCTCATCCAGCTCAACTCCTGAACTAACATCACCATATCGGCCAGACCAGGATGCTAAGGGTCTGTCCTTAAACACCTCCAGCACTGCCCTAACATCCAACCTAACCCTCCCCTGGCAGCTTCAGGCCCTGCCCTCTCATCCTGCAGCTAGTTGCCTGGGAGAAGATCCCCATGTGTCTACAACTTCCCTTCAGATAGTTGTAGAGAGGGAGAAGGTCACAAGCATGGTAAAAAAACCTCTGAATGAGATGGTTTATAACTAAGGCTAATTTCTCCAGGATTTTTGATAATTAGCTTCTGTTGGTAAAATAATTTGCTTTCCTCAAGAATACACTGAGAATGTATTTAGTTTTTGCAAAAGCAACATCTTTTGTGCTCTAGATTTTCAGCTACTAGAAGGTGTGGGGCAAACTGTCATTTGGAAATGTTTTCAAGATTAAATATTAGAAGGTTCTTAAGCAGTGAGTGCAAACAGATGGGTTTTAGTCAACAAAAAATGGATTTTATAAAGAAACAATAAATCCAACCTACTGCACAGGGTTAACTGTTCTTCACACAAAAGTTGCCTTTTTTGTTCCCACCTCTAGAGCCTTTAATTGCAAATTCAAAGTCACCTAGAGGTGAAGAATGCTTATGAAGATGAGGTTAAATATGAAAAATCCCACAACTGATGCAATTTTCCCCCTTATTGCTGACTCCTTGGCAGTCCAGGCATGCTGAGCTGGCCTCTGCAGGGCTGTGTGCCAGTCTGGAGTGTGACTCTGACAGGTATTGCATGGCTCTGCCCTAAATTGCTTGGGAACATTGCACCAGGTTCCTGTGATGATGCAGAGTGGTTTCTGTCCTGGCTGCATGGACACCCTTAGCCTGTGATGGGCTGCCTTATCTTCACTAAAAGACCCCAGCCATGGTAAACACCCCCTTGAGTCCCCTCCAGCAGGAGAGTTAAGAATATAGAATCATAGGATCCTTTAGGTTGGAAAAGACCTTTAAAATAATTCAGTCCAACCTTAACCAAACACTCACAAGTCCGCCACTAGACAGTGTCTCTGAGCACTATATATACAGGTCTTTTAAATCCCTTCAGGGATGGTGACCCAGCTACTGCCCTGGGCAGCCTGTTCCAGTGCTCAACAACCCTTTTGGGGAAGAAATTCTTCCTAATGTGCAACTTGAGACCAACACTCCCAAAAGTTTCTGTTGCTCAGAACACCTAGCTGCTGTTGATTAGCTGCTGTTATATCTACGGAATGAGACCAGACTGCCATAGGAATTAGCCTTGAGAAAATAAATTCAATGTTAGGAACCATTTCAGGTAGTGAAGTTTTTCCTTTAAAAGAGAGATAATTATCCCAAATGGTACATGAAAACCAAAGGCAGACACATCAGCAAGATGTGGAGGACTCACAATGTCTGGCATCTATCTCTAGCTCAGCCTCATCAGAGTTAAAGCCTATTAATCTCCCTACATGCTAAACAGAGGGATAGCAGAGTTGAATTTCAGACCATGGAAGGGTGAAAGGGCTGTTTGCTAACCCCCTGGAGTTATATGCAGAGGTGCTGGACACTGTCAAAGGCACCAAGATGCTGAGGAACCCTTGTATGTTGCTGTTTTGATATGTTGGTTCTCTTCACAGTGAAAGCAGAATGGGAACACATCTGAAAAGGTAGATAGTCTAATGAGTAAGACATTTGGTAAATAAGGCCAATTAAAAATCAGTAGCAGTACACATCTGAAAAGGCAGATAATATGGTGGGTAAGACATTTGGTAAATAAGAGCAAATAATGATGTTCTAAACCTCATCCTAACACACACTCTCTCCCACAGCAGGTTTTCATGATGTAAAAAATACAGCTTAGGGGTTTGTGCTTTACCAAAAGTATTAAGTTGTCTTCTAATCAGTTCTTTAACCTCACTTTTTAGGGTGCAGTATGATCCAAACAGGGAAACGTAAAGCCTTCCTCATTATTAGAATCATAGAATCATTAGGGATTGGAAGGGACCTCGAAAGATCGTCTAGTCCAATCCCCCTGCCACAGCACGAGTACCTAGACCAAGTCACACAGGAACATATCCAGGCGGGTTTTAAATGTCTGCAGAGAAGTGGAACCTCCTATGTTCCGGATTACGCCCATTGTCCCTCGTCCTATCACTAGATGACATTGAGAAGAGCCTGGCTCCATTCTCCTGACACCCACCCCTCACATATTTATAGACATTAATGAGGTCACCCCTCATGTAGCTTGAGGCTTATATAGACAAGTGGTTTTCGTTTTGAGAAGAGGGAAGCAGAGTGAGAGACCAGAGTGTTTGGATGCCCATAATAAGTCAGAGGTGAATCAAGAGGGGAAGCCACAAATTCTGAATTCCAGAGGGTTGAGTAGGGAAATGTTCAAATAAAAGTATTTGTGAGGCTCTCAGAATCTATAGAAAATGCTGAAGCATGTCTTGGGGCTCTCTGGATCTGTAGAAAATGCTGAGGCATGTCTTGCCTAACATGTCATTTACCTTTCTGATGTAGACAGCTTCCCAATAGCATCAAATTCAGCTGTGGTCCGTCATGCTGTATAGGCCACATTGGCATCTGTCAGTGCCAGAGAGTCCAGTACCAATCTTGCTCTCAGGAGAATGCAAAGAATCATGGAACATTAGGGATTGGAAGGGACCTCAAAAGATCATCTAATCCAATTCCCCTGCCAGAGCAGAACCACCTAGAGCAAGTTGCACAGGAACATATCCAGGTGGGTTTTAAACGTCTCCAGAGGAGGAGACTCCACAGCCCCTTCCAGTGCTCTGTCACTGGGAAGAAGTTCCTTCTCATATTGATGTGGAACATCCTCTGTTCCAGCTCACACCCATTGCACCTAGTCCTATCATGGGGTGTCTCTCAGCAGAGCCTGGCTCCATCCTCCTGACACCCACCCTTCATATATTTATAAACATTCAATGAGCAATGAAGCAATCTTGCTATAAAGAAAGGAATTTTATTGAACCCACAACCCAGAAAAAAAGGAAATAACCCAAAAAAGTATATATAAATAACTCCCAAATCAAACACAGGAATTACATGAAAATGGCTTTACACAAGCACCCTGGGATAAGCATGTAGTTCAGATCAGAGGGGCATAGAAGCACTCTATTCACCCACACTTTACCTCTGAATTGACTCTTGTGCCCAAATTGAAAGCTAGTGAAGAAGCATGTCCATACAATGACCTATTGGATAATGAGAAGAAGTTTGCTTCATTCACAGATGGATCCAGTTTTGCCACATACAGTGGAAGAAGAAAAAGTTCTTTGGTTACTCAATAGCAGAGCTGGAGCACAGTATTTCAGTATCCGCTTTAGTTTTCCACAGCTGGGAACAAAGGCAAGATGGCATTGGTCATGTGGGACCACACCCATAGTGAAGACAAAGGCATCATAGCACCAGCAGGTCACATGAGACCACCTCTGTGTCCAGAGAAAGGCTCTGTGGTCTCCCATAGATGAGAGGCAGCCTCAAGGGGCTTGCTTTAATCTCTCTCCTTCTTTTGCTACGGTTCCAGGGAGGAGAGGGTTCCAGGGAGTTACATTTCAGTTCCAGGGGGGAGAGGGTTAAGTCTCTTTTTCTTCTTCACAGTCAGAAAGAAAAGGGAAAACAGTCTCCTCATCTCACTGCAGTCCATTGGGCATTTTCTGGAAGAGATCACTTAGCAGCTGCGTTTGTAGCTCATCCTGTCTCATTCCAGAGACAAAAGTTGCTGGGAAAGTGCTGGTCCAGACTGGGTGTGTTTAAATTGTGCACTGCTTCTATGATGGAGAAAGCGAAGGGCAGAGGCTGCCCAAGTAGAAGCAGCAGGGTTCTCTGCTTCAGCGCACAGAAACAGTTCAGCAGTTTTGACAGAGACGGCCCCAGAGCTGTCCAGTTGTGACCAGAGCTACCCAGTTGTGCCCAGAGTGATTTGGCAATTCTCCTTCAGCAGAGGCGAATCAACTCTGCTGCTAGCAGAGCGACACTCTGCTGGCAAAGCGGTCAGCTGCTGGCTTCAGCAGCACTCACAGGAAGAGAGTGCACACACATCCTAGTACTGCTGTTCAGAGTGGCAGGAGCCAGGGTCTGCCTGGAGAGTGTGGGACAGCACATGGTTTGTGGCTGCTACCACAAACTCCAGCCCAGGGGGTGGGGGCAGGGGAGGGGCTAGACACAGCTCCCCAGGTGATGTTTCTGGGAAGATGTCCCAGATCCAAGAGAGATAAACCAGGAAATTAGCTTCCTTTTATAGGTTGGCCTTGTCCAACTCCTGGGGAAAAGGTCACCTTTGGGGTTAATGAGAGCATGTCTTAAAGCTGAAATGCATTTTTTGTTCATGAAAGCACAAATCCAGTTACTTGAAAGTTTAAGCAACCTTCAAACAGTAACATTCAGCCAAGAATAAATCTAGTCCCTGAAGAATCTTTGTCCCAGGCTTTAGAGGTGGGGATCAAACTGGTCCATCTCACAAAGCCATGTGCACCCCTTGGCCTTCATGGAGTCAACATTTGTGTCTGGGTGGTCCTTAGAACCAACGTACTCCGCATCCCAGAGCAGACCATTTTATTAATTTAAAATCAGAGTAAATATTCTGAGCCTGTATTTAGCAAAGTGAAGAGAACTAGGTGATCCTGCTGTAGTGTGGGGATCTTTCAAGGTCCCTTCCAATTCCTAATGTTCTGTAATTCTGTGGTGTTGAACTGTCCATTCTCCATCTGAAGACTTTAAGAGTTAGACAGTTCCTCATTTTGCTGGGTATTTGTCACTAGAATTAATCCCTTTCAATAGTATAAATGTTTAACTTACTTCTAGAGTTTCTCAGGCTGAGCTTTCAAGGCACTACTCCTTTGTACTCTTTTCCCTAAGAGTTAGAAGGCAATTTCTGTCAGGTATTTTCCCCAGATTCAAGCACCAACTAAGAAGCAGTGAGAGTTGGTTAAGGAAGGTGATTTCCCCCCCTCTACTCTGCACTGGTGAGACCACACTTGGAGTACTGGGTCCAGTTCTGGAGTCGGCAACGTAAGAAGGACACGGAACTCCTGGAAGGTGTCCAGAGGAAAGCAACTCAAATGATCAGAGGGCTGAAGCACCTCCCCTGTGAGAACAGGGTGAACAAGTTGGGGTTGTTCAGCCTGGAGAAGAGGCAGCTCCCAGATGACCTTCTAGCAGCTTTCCAATATCTGAGGGGGCTACAATAAAGCTGGGGTAGGGCTTTTTGCTCTGGTACATAGCGAGAGGACAAGGGGAAAGGATTAGACTTGAAGAGGGGAGATTGAGGTTGGACATGAGAAATAAATTCTTTCCTGTGAGGGTGGTGAGATGCTGGAACAGGTTTCCCCAAGAGAGTTGTGGCTGCCCCATCCCTGGCAGTGTTAAAGGCCAGGTTGGCTGGGGTCCTGAGTAACCTACTCTAGTGAAGGTGTCCCTCCTGTGCAGGGGGCTTGGAACTAGGTGATCTGTAAGGTCCCTTCCAACTCTATCTATTCTATGATTCTATGGTTCTAAAATCCTCCTCTCTGGACAGATGCTATAGACCACAGTTAGACTGGTCAGAACTGCTGCCTGCCATTTTTCACACTGCGATTCAAACTGATCTGTGCAGAACTCAGTGCAAGATTCACATGACACTTGACAACATTTTCTGATGGAGGAGTGGCTGAAGAATGTATTGAATTTTCTCAAATTCACGTCTGCTTCAAGCTGCTTTTGGGGGATTCTTGGAAAGCCCTTTGTTTGATTGTTTGTTTGCTTAATGCACAACTTGCTGCTAGGAACTGAGTGTTTCACTCAGCGGTGGCTGATGACAGATGTCACCCAGCAGTGCTTCTCTGCCAGCAGTGGCTGAGTGTAACTCCCAGAGCCAAGTTTCTAGTTGCAGTACTTTAAAAAAAGGAAATGTGATTTCATTTCACTGTGGTGTTTAAGAGGCTGTGTAGGAAATTTGTGTTTGGCTGGTTCTTTTGAGGAAAATGTTTGAGGAAAATGCAAATTCAGGCTGCTGTTTGGCAATAAGAATGACAGTGGGGAAACCAGAAAAGTAATTCTTTCAGAATGAAGAAATAAAAGTAGAGTGTATTGGAAAGAAAGAGACTGAGGGGTGACCCCATTAATGGGTCATTAATGTTTATAAATACGTAAAGGGCATAGTCATAAATATGTAACATAAACATAAAGGTTTATAAATATGTGAGAAGGAGGTGTCAGGAAAATAGAGTCAGCCTCTTCTCAGTGGCATCTAATGATAGGACAAAGGGCAATAGGTGTGAGCTGGAACAGAGGAGGTCCCAAATCAATCTGAGAAGGAACTTCTTCCCAGTGATGGAGCGCTGGAAGGGGCTGCCCAGGGGGGGATTGTGGAGTCTCCTTCTATAGAGACATTTAAAACCCGCCTGGCCGTGTTCCTGTGTGACTTGATCTAGAGGATCCTGCTCTGGCAAGGGAATTGGGCTAGATGATCTTTCGAGGTCCTGTCCAAGCCCTAATGTTCTGTGATTCTGTGATTCGGTATTGCTCCACAGCTTTTATTTTATTTTCTGAGATGCGGCATGTGCTGATAGTGAACCTGAATATGGATAGCCCTCATTTCTAGTAACAAATACACTCATAGTATATAGAATAAATGCAGTATAGAAAGTCTCTTAATGAACACACTTTGGGGTAATTTTCATAAAGGCACATGTTGCAGCTGGTATAGTTTGAGAGGTGTCATGTAAGACGTAGGTTTATGCAGCTGGAAGGGTAAATCTGACTCACTGGTATTTTCAGGAATTATAGTAACTGCAACATTTTGCTGTATAGGCAGATCTTTTCCTATACTTATTTAATTTTTGGGTCACAGCTCGTCATCTTATGGGGACAGTTTCCCCCCTAGATGACCTCTTTCACCAGCGAGTAAACACCTAGAAAATTATCCATATCAGCAAATCCAGCTACAGGTCATGATAAGACAAGTATTTACTGCAAACTCAGCACTTGGGTAGTGATTAGGGATGGATTTAGTCCATTTTCAGGGTGTTGTACTTTGCCATCCTGCAGTTTTTCTAGAAGGAAACCACCTATTTGCTGTTACATCATGGAAAGTAGCTGCTTATTTAATTCATGCTATAGCCCCATATGTATACAGTGGGTTTTTTAGGTGGGCATCACATGTTTCAAAGCAAGAGCAAATGTTGGGTGAGTCTCATATGATTGTTGAATAGCACAGGACACAGCTTTTCACCCTGGGATTCTTGCCTCAAAAACTCATGAGGGTTGGTGGATCTGGCATATCTTAAAGAATCTTGAAGTAAACCTCAGACGTCTGAATGGGAAGTAGACTAACCATGAGACCTTGAAATACACTACCTGATGGTACAGTGACAGCATCAAAAGTTTTGTAAAATTAGCCAAAAGAAGTGATCCTGTCTTGTCGATGATTAGGGAACTGGAGCACTTGCCTTGTAAGAAGAAATTGAGAGACCTGGGACTTTTCAGCTTGGAGAGGAGACTTAATCACTGTCTATAAGTACATGAAGACTGGGTGTCAAGAAGAAAAAGACAATCTCTTTTCACTGACACCCTGTGATAGGACAAGGGTCAATGGGTGTCAGTTGGAGCACAGGAAGTTTCATCTCAATATGAGGAAAAGTTTCTTTATGGTAAGAGTGACAGAGCACTGGAACAGGCTGCCTAGTGAGGTTGTGGGACCTCCTTCCTCTGGAGACTTTTAAAACCCATCTGGATTTTAAATTGTTCATTTGGAAAGATATGTTTGTATCAACCAATCCCAAAAGCACCAAACAAGCTGCACAGTTGTTATTACTGTAATTCGAATGCTCTTGCATCTCAGTGCACAGGGATTTAGATGTATGCAGTGACTTTGTGCCCCTCAGAATGCTTTTAGTTCCTAACCACTGGGGGTTATACTCCCCTCTGGATGTGTGAGGCTTTCTGTCTGTAACTCCGGGTAATACTCATGGGGATTGCATGCATGAATCACCATTCAAGAAGGTGAATCCTCACAGCATTTAGTTTCTGGAGGTTTCTCATGTTTCGCATCCATCATGATTCTTTACTTATTAGCAAGCCCATGGTTTGCTGCTGAGAACTATTGAAAAACCTACATATTCCTGGGTGAAATTCTGTTATTCTAATGTGTAAAGGAGCTCCTGAGTAGGGTGACACTTGCAAATAATCTGCAAAATTATACTCTGATCCCCAGCAGGGCTTCCAGCTCTCACCAAAAGAAAAAGCTAGACTAAAGCCTGGTGAGTTTTTCCAACCTGAGAAGTTATGGTCAGAATTTGTGTGCAAAATGCCTGTCAAAGCACTGAAGAAACTAGGATTCATGCAGAACTGTTGTTGTAACCTGAATTTAGCTTGCAATTCTAAGGCAGAGCTGCTCTTCATATCAGTGTTTTTTCGGAAACAAAATTACTTGTTCGTGCTAGTCAACATCTTGTCTCTGCTTGCAGGGAGCAGCGCAGTTGCACCTGAGAAGTTCTGGATGATGTGAAAAATAACCACTTTGCCCCCCAGAGGCTTGTTAGTCTGTTCTGTGCCATTTCCATCCTGTGGGCGTGAAGGAAACCTCCTACCTGTAGTGTATCTATTCCAGCTTATTGCCTCCCATCAGCTGATCCTGCTCCTGAGCTGGTTCTGTGAAGTTATCCAAACACCAGCTAACAACCACATCACAGATACACAGATCATTAGGGGTTGGAAAGGACCTCTAGGGGTCATTGAGTTCAACCCCCCTGCTCAAGCAGGATCATAAAACCTAATACAGGTTACACAGAAACACATCAAGATCGAGGTGTTTTGATCCTGGAAACCATGGGAGTCTGATTTCTCATGACAAATGGGTGTCAGGACTGAAGGGCAAAATGCTAAAATGGAATGAATATAGCTGCACCTCTAAGTACTTTTTTCATGGAGTCCCATGAGGTCCTGTCTGGCCTTTTTCAACACCTCTGTGAAACCCAAAGATAAACTGATCAGGCCAGCACCACACAGATAACACACTGCCTTTCTATTTGCCACCATGCAGAGCTATGTCCTTCACATCAGGACAGTCTTAGGAAGCAAGAAGAGTTCACTGAATATTAGCGAGGCAGAGATAGTGATGTTTCTTGGAGGAAAGGATTTCAAAGCCTGTGTAGCCATAGCAGTGTCTTTCTTTTGTTGAAGGTGTCCATTCAGCTCTGTCTTCCCTGACAGTAATCTCTTCTATAGCAGCATGTGCAAGTAATATCCTCTGCTGCTTACTTCCAGCACAGAGACTCTGTCTCCTATCTCCTCTGGCGGTGACCTCACCTTGTTCCTGCAGTATTTTGTCATTTTGCAGGAAAAGTGCAGCAATGTGAGAGAACTGTGCATAGAGCTATAAGCATTGGGAAACCTCGAGCGGGTAAGAAATGTCATCGAGTATCTCCCCCAATGCTACTCAACTGCATCATACCACTAGTCCTTCAAGTTGCTGTTGAGAGAATTTCAAATCTAGTTAATACTCTATTCTTTGTTGACAAGGTCCAACAACCCCTAGAGAAAGGCTACTGGGGAAAAAAACCCATTCAAGGACCCCTGACAGCTATGCTCAAGAATTTTGCTCCTCTGAATTGTGGAATCCTGTATAATAGAGTGAAAAACCACTGGGTGAGAGACACAAGAAGCAAGTGCATGGACGGCCCCCTGAAGAAGAAATGAGCACTAAAAGCCACACTCTCTTCTCTTCCAAGTGTATTCTTCATCTCACTTACTTTCTGTACTTAATCATGCAAGAATTCTCTTTCAGACGAAAATCCAACCAATGCAAAAACGCCACTGAAGAGGAGCAAAGAGCAAATAGTTGTGGCCAGTACAAGGTGAAAATAGCATAGGAATCATAGAATCATCAAGGTTGGAAAAGATCTTCAAGATCATCAAGTCCAACTGTCTGTCCTACAAACCACTAAACAATCTACCAAAACAAAGTAATGGAAATGGTGATGCTGTGCTCAGGGTCTCAGTGCAAGTACTGCACCTGAAGGTAGATACATGCACGCTACTGAGATACCATACAGACATGCTTAGTGCACCTTGCACGTGAAGTGTCTGAATTGCACTAGAGGTCAAATTTGTAGCTCCAGTCATGCCAAAAGGTAGGTACCTACTCTAAGCAAGTTGTCCATGATCTTCTCACAGTAAAAACTTGTCTACAAGTACAATATTGCATGAAACAAAGCCATATAGTACAGACTTTGTGGTGAGCAAATTCTCCACCCTTCCAACTTGCAGCATGGGAATGTCTATGCAAAGACAAGTGAAAGTCCAGATCTGCTCCTTCCAACATCACTGCCCACAGCTGGAAGGAGAGAATAAAAAGTAATCTTTGCCCCAGATTCTCTCACTAATCATCCCGCAGCCCTGAAACCTCTTTTGAACAGTTTTCCTCTTAATTATCCAGCAACCCCAAGCCTGCCTCTTGTTAGTGCTCTTAGAGTTGCCCTTAAGCTTATCTGCCAGACGGCAAAGTGATCCTGTGCTTCTTTCCCTTTCCAAGTGAAGTTTTCTCAGAGTACCTGCAAGCAAGGATGTCTGAAATTTGCTTGTACATCAAATGAGGCTGCAAACAAAGATGAAGTGCTGTGACAATTGCAGCCAAAGTTGATGTTTGCTTCTCTCTCTGGCTCATTCGTACTTGCGAACCTCAGGATTAACTGACCTGTGTGTCAAGTCTGAAGAAAAAAATCAGATTATATTTTGTCAAATGAAGAAGTAGCAATAAGTAAGAGTTTAGAGAACTAACCAAAACATGTCTAATTATTTGGGCTTAGGATTTAACTTACTGGTTTTTTTCTTCTTCTTTTCTTCTCCCAGCCCCTGCCTGATACTCAAAGCACAAAACCCAGCAGGGAGAGAGGTAATGGAATTTGGAGGCAATTGGTGTTCAAAGACCTCGCTTGAAATGGGTCTATGCTAATGCTGAGGGTCTGTGCAAATTGAGTTGATGTCCTGCGTGCTCCCAAAGCGGCAACTTCATCAGGACTGACTGCATGGTACAGGATTGTCTCTCTAAGCATGTCACAGGGCTACATCTTTGAGCCAAAACCTCAAAGAGCTTTTGGCTATAACTGACCCGGTCCTCATCCAGAGCACGATACATTCATTCCCCAAGAATCATCCGGTGCGTGTGTGGTCTCTGAGCTGAGCACAGGGAGGACACATTCATCCCAGTATAACTGAGTTTAATTGCTGCCTCCTGACTTGTCATAAAGAGAATCTGTGCTTAAAGACTCTGAGCTTTTCCTTGAAATTTCTTACTCCAGATTGAGCTGATGTAACTCCCTTGTTCCTGATGGAATTACATTGGTGAATTATCAGTCAGATGCAGATTTGAACTGGGCAGTGAGCCTCATAGCATTCCCTTTGTTTCCTCTACGTGTCTTCAGAAAATGGTGCAAATATTTCTTGAAGATCCATATAAAATATTTGCACATTTAAAGGAAATTTAAAGGACTTGCTATAAATCAAAAAATCAGTTTTGCACAAAAATCAGTCATGTTCTTTCTGTTTTCTAATGCAGAGAAAACATTTTTAAGAAACAGAACTGAAAATGATTAGGCTCTGAGAAGAGGTAAAACAAGAGCTAAATTCCAAGCCCACAGGTCTTTCTGTTGAAAATGTGGCCATATGTATCGTATTCGCACATACTTCTTAACAACAAAACAACAGACCTCGCTAAGCAAGTACTGACACAACTAGAAGTTTGCTGACAGTGCCCCTGTACTGGGCACTGGTGAGGCCTCATTTCGAGTACTGGGGGCAGTTCTGGGTCCCTCACTTCAAGAAAGAGGTTGAGGGTCTGGAGTGGGTCCAAAGGAACAACAAGACTGGGGAAAGGACTAGAGGGAAAATCTGTTGAGGAGAGGCTGAGTGAGCTGGGGGTGTTTAGCCTGAAGACGAGGAGACTCATGGAGGACCATCTCCTTGAAGGGAGGTTGTAGTCAGGTGGGGTTGAGCTCTTCTCCCAGTCAGCTAGTGCCAGGATGAGATGGCAGGGCCTGAACCTGCCCCAGGGGAGGGTTAGTTTCCTCCCAGAAAGGGTGATTAGACACTGGAATGGACTGCCCAGGGCAGTGGTGAAGTCTCCATCCCTGGAGATGTTTAAGGACAGACTGGCTGTGGCACTGAGTGCCATGATCTAGGTGATTGTGGTGATGTTAGATCGTAGGCTGGGCTTGATGATCTCAGAGGTCTTTTCCAGCCTCAGTAATTCTGTGATTCTGTATGATTCTAAGAAGAGATTGTTCTGTATCCCTGGAGGAAGCTGGAGCTTGATTACACTAGATAAGAAAACCAGTACCAAGCCATTAAATAAATGTGTTGGTGCAATGCTGAGCACCTACAGCTGCAGACCCCATTTGAATAAACTGAGGCATTAAGCGTATCATATTCCCAGTAAGAAATAAATGCACACAATTATGAAAGGCAAGGACAGGGGGAATGGGCTTGCTCATACACAGAGAAAGCCCAAACAGAGCAGGCAGTTCCTTTATAGAGTCATCATTTACTGGTTGCATTTGCCTTTTGGTTGAGAAGGGAGTTACGTTTTTTCAGCGTGGCCCAGACAGCAGGGCAGCCAGGCACCTGCCTCTGGAGGTCTTCTGGTCCAGCCCCACAGACTGCCCCACAGACTGCCCCACAAGCCGTCCCGTGCTCTGCTCTGACCCGTGACGGCCTGTTCACACC
>JAOXOE010000441.1:42560948-42575960 GCA_028565055.1 Phoeniculus purpureus
GTATCTAGTGGAGTCACGCAGGGGTCGATACTGGCACCATTACTATTCAATCTATTAATTAATGACTTCGATGAGGGGTTAGGGTGCACTGTCCACAAGTTTGCTGATGACACAAAGCTGGGTGGTGTCGCCGACACCTCAGCAGACTGTGCTGCCATTCAGCAGAAGAGACCTTTTGAGGTCTCTTCCAATCCCTCATGTTCTGTGATTTTGTGATTCTGTTGTCCCTGGTTTTTTGGACTAGATGATCTTTCAAGGTCCCTTCCAATCCCTAGTGTTCTGTGATTCTCCTGAGCTCCTCATTTGGATGGTGGAGAAAGAACAGTGAATTGTCCTGAAGCTCCTCCCTTAAGTAGGTACACTCTGGCTCCATGCATTTGGAGATCCTGTGGATGGAATCCCTGCAGTGTTGCCTAGCTCCACATGGAACATGTGTCCATGGTGGGCTTTGCAAGCACAAGCAGGTGGTACACAGTGTCATCCCCATACAGACTCCACTCTTTGAAGGCACTGCCAACCCCAGTGGCTGGCTGCAGCAGCGGGAAGCAACTGTTTGCAGAGCGCTCTTGCAGTGCCGCACATCAGCTCCATCACTTTTTGTCTCTTGTGGACTGGCTTTGGTCCTGGCCACTGGATGTGCCTTCCATGAATCCTGTTATTTTCCCTGACATCTTTGGGATCTTCACTTTCACTTTTTTCCTCCACCCGCACAAAATGCACCTTTTCCTTTTCTGGGTCCCTGTTGTTACTGGAGATACCCTCTGTGTGGTGCCATTCCAATTCACAATCATTTGGCAAAGCATACAGATAAAGTACAGGGCATCAACAATGTCTCTGATCGTTGAAAGCACAAGTCAACAAAGGACAGTATTTTCCCATGTGTGTTACTCTGCTCCAGGTTGCTCTGCTGCAGTGTCACTCTGCTCCAAAGTCCTATCCTCTACTGTGCTCTGCTCCAGGGTTCTGTGCTCCAGGTGCCTCTCTTGCAGCTGAGGCATCACCTCCTCTTTTTGTAGCTGGTCAGGTTGCTTCATTTGTTCAGGAATATTCTCATCCAAATTTTGCAGAAGTATCCAGGGATGCAGGATGAGTCGCAGAAAAAACACAAGTTGGTACCTTCTGGTAGCCATGGTCTGCATAAGGAGGGAGAGAAGGAGTTCAGGAGTTCTGTCTTCATAGGAGAGGTGCTCCAGCAAGACTGCCTCCAACAAGACTGGTCCCAGGACTGATCCCTGAGGGACTCCACTTGTCACTGGCCTCCATTTGGACATGGGCCCATTAACTGCCACTCTTTGGGTGCGGTTTTCATTCAAGTGATTCCATCTGCCTCCCAAGAGAGTCAGCTTCAGAATGAAGTCAGATTTCATTTTCACTCAAAACTCATCAAATCTTACAAGATTTTAATTTATTTTTCATAACACTTGTAATAAGTTGTAATAAGGGCAGCCTGTCATTCCACTACTCTGGGGCACATTAATTTAAGGCTGAAGGGGATGTTTTCAAACTTTCCTGTTGTGAAGTGCCTGCCACCATTGTACCCTCTCCCTCTCTACTTTTCAAAGTCCTGGAACTGTCTCTCCAAAAGCCAGACTCTTTTAGATGTTTCATAGTCTCTGAGATATTTTAGCTCCTAGGTGTTCAGTTGAGAACTCTTTAGGAACTTAGTGGGTATTTCCTACTGTTCTGTTTGAATATTTATTTTGGTGGTGACCTTGCAGTGCTTGGTTGGTGGTTGGAAAAGTTCCTGCCAAATTTATACTGTGATTTGTATTTCTGTTGAGTTTCACTTGTAGAGCCCCAGACTTATTTCTGTGGCACCTGTGCAGGTGAAAGTGGAGATGAGAAGAACTCATGCTGAAAACATCTGTTGGGCAAGAACCTGTTGCCATCGGTCCCCTCCTTCAGATCACTGTTTTCAGACAGGCTGAAACTGGACAGGGAACTCTCCACATTACATATATCCTCTGACTGCTGCTCTGCTGTGGGGTGGGCTGGCTTTGGGGTATTTCCTGTCAATGAGTGGTCTCAGGAGAAAGATGTTACTCCTCAGGCTTCAGGCACTCCATCCACACACGTTCCAGGGGCTTGGCCTTGCTTCTGGGACTTTCCTGAGCATGGAGGGCTTGGAGGAACCTCCCCCTGCTTTCACCATCCGGTCTAGGCAGGAAGGCGTTGCATGCTTCCACCCACCCCAGCCCAAGGATGGAGATGATGCATCTCCCAGTCTACAGGCCAGCAGCAGAAGTATTGATACAGAGACCGTGATGCCAGTGAAACCCAAAGGAGGCAGGCTATGGATGTATCCTATTCTTGCCCATACGGCCAGTGGAGGGATGGAGGGAAAAGGTTGTCCCAGGCCAATCTCCTGTCCTGGTAATAACTTAGACACTGACCCTGCTTTGGTTTCTCAGTAGGACCCCTCACGGTTCCTGTAGTTACATAGCTTGAATTCTCCTGATCTGGAGAGATCAGTGTGACCCTGATTACTTTCAAATTCCATTTGATTTGGAGGAAGATGATGGTCTTTACCTGTCAGCAGCACAGAGTCCGTAAACATATTTATAGTGAGCAACATGAAACTGAACATAGTCTTGATGGGAAGTGTAAGGAGGAGCTAAACATAGTTTCCCCTAATCTCTTGGGATCTGGGCATTTATCTCTCTGCTTAATTGAATGAATGGTAAATTAGATAAAACTTTGCAGAGTAAATCTTTTAGTAAATGTGATACTGAAGTAAAAAATTTTCAGCAGACTCTACATTTTCACAGCTGCTCCTTTGTTTTGTGGAAGTGTATTTTGAATGTAAGTCCTGCTTACATTGCATGCCTATTAATTCTATTGTACATATTAAATGTCCTCTTTGTAGGGTGTAAAACCAGAAGGGAGACTAAAAACAAATAGCATGTGTTGAAAATGTTTTATGGAAGATGGCACCAGTATTTTCTGAAAGCCTCCATGAGTCCTCTGTTCACTGTTCTCTGATAACAGTGTTATTGTGCAAAGCCAAAACTGGAACTTAAGTGGGAAATAATGGAAGAGGGGACAAAACACTACTTAGCCTTGGAAGTTACAAAGAACGGCAACCTATAGACAAGACACAGAAAGGCTTTTCTTGCTTCTCTATCAGCCTACGTGCTTCCATGACAATTTAAGCCCCTTTTGCTGTCAATAGCCAAGAAGTACAAGCTATTTTCCTTTTATTTGGGCTATCCTATAAGTTATGAGGATTGACATCAGTTGTATGTTGTCACCCACAGCATGATGATGTCTTATATACACATGCTGTGAGAGGCAACAAGAGGTACCTCAGTTCCAGAAGGACACAGTACTGCTGGAGAGAGTCCAGCCCAGAGCCACAAAGATGATGCAGGGAGTGGAGCATTTCCCTGATGAGGAAAGGCTGAGGGAGCTGGGTCTCTTTAGCTTGGAAAAAAGGAGACTGAGGGGTGACCTCATTACAGTTTGTAAAGATCTGAAGGGTGAGTGCCAGGAGCATGGAGCCAGGCTCTTCTCAATGTCATCTAGTGATAGGACAAGGGGCAGTGGGTTTAAGCTGGAACAGATGAGGTTCCACATCAATATGAGAAGCAACTTCTTCACTGTGAGGGTGACAGAGCACTGGAAGGGGCTTCTCAGGGAGATTGTGGAGTCTCCTTCTCTAGAGACATTTAAAACCCACCTGGATATGTTGCTGTGCAACTTGATCCTGCTGTGGCAGGGGGATTGGACTGGATGATCTTTCGAGGTCCCTTCCAATCCCTAACGTTCTGTGATTCCGTGTTTCTGTGATTTTCCTCTTTCAAATTTCTCTATTACTTTATGGACTCTGGGATGCAAGTTTGCAAGAACCTCTCCATAGCAGCTACCCTGAAGTCTTCCTTATCAGGTGTCTTTCCACATGGAATTGCATGGGCTCCTATCACAGAATCACAGAATTATTGAGGCTGAAAAAGACCTATAAGATCATCCAGCCCAGCTCATGACTTATCATCACCACAATCACCTAAACCATGGCACTAAGTGCCACATGCAGTCTGTCCATAAACACCTCCAGGGATGAAGATTTCACCACTGCCCTGGGCTGTCCATTCCAATTTCTAATCGTCCTTTCCATGAGGAAGTGCTTCCTAACATCCAACCTCTGGCAGCTTCAAGCCCTACCCTCTTGTCCTGGCGCTAGTTGCCTGGGAGAAGAGCCTGACCCCCACCTGACTGCAACCTCCCTGTTGTAGAGTTGTAGAGAGTGACAAGGTCCCTCCTGAGTCTCCTCCAGGCTGAACACCCCCAGGTCCCTCAGCCTCTCCTCATCAGAGTTTCCTTTCAGTCCCTTCCTCAGCCTCGTTGCTCCTCTGGACCCTCTCCAAACCCTCAATCTCTTTCTTGAAGTGAGGGGCCCAGAACTGTCTTCAGTACTCAAGATGATCCACAGTTGAGGGTGATTAATGAGCTGCTCTGTGGTGAGATTGCTTTTGAGCATCTTGACAGCTGACCCCATGTTGTTTTCCCTCCCTCTCATGACAGGACATAAGTCTGCACTTCCAGTGAACTTCATGTTATCCTAGGAGTGGCATGGACCAAAGCCACTAGAAGACACCAACACCGTTGAATTAAGAAAGGATGACACAACTAGCCTTCCTGAAGTGCCTACATAACCCAAACCTCTGGGAGGGGCATGTCCAAGAGAACAAAGAAATGGCCATGGTATCACATGCATCCTAGTCACCCCTGCCTGTCCTAAGGGACCAAAATCTGGAGACATTCAAAACCTGCCTAGAGGTGTTCCTGTGTGACCTTGTCTAGCTGATCTTGTTCCAGCAAGGGAGTTGGACTGGATGATCTTCAGAAGTCCCTTTTCAACCTGTACCATTCTGTGATTCTGTGTGATCCTGTGAAAATCATGAGCATCTGTCAGTTTATTTAATTCTGTGTTAAGAAAGGTTGACTGATACACAGCAGGTTGGGAAAAAACCACACTCTTCTGAGTTGCAGCATGTTTTCTTTGGTAGCAGCTGTGTCTCCAGGTCTTCACTTACAGAATCTGTCCTTTATAGCTGATACAGCAGGAAAAAACTGATCCACAGAGACAGACCCAGCGAGGAAGAGGAAGGTCTTAGTGAAGGCTAAAGAAATGAGGCCGAGGAGAAGAGGCACTTTGCCAGTCAGGGGAGATTCAGAACTTACCACCTGCTACCACAGAAGTAATTAAATTGCTCTCCAGAAATGGATAGTCCATATCCAAGTGAGGTAAAACTGATCTCGCACAGATCTGTTCCAACCTGGAGAGTTATTACATCTTTCTATTTCTAATTATGCTGTTACCCAGTATGATGCCAACTCCAAAGGCAGAACCTGTGTCACTAAAGAACCTTTTCTTTGTGGAAACAATGATTAGTGGAAGCAATTATGTCTCAGGAGAAATTTTGGGAGTTGTTCCCTTTTCTATCTGAAGCTGCTATCAATTTTTAACATGAAGAGAAGAAAAAAGAATGGAAAAAATCTTTGAAAACTAAACCTCAGATTTTAAATAAAATTATTTAAAATACTCAGTTTGAGATAAGACTTTAATAAAAGTTTTACCAAACATGGTATTTTTTAAAGAAGGGAAATGCTAGGATTTTTTTCAATGCATCTAAAGAAGCAGACTGAATTCTATCTGTCCAAACAATGATATTTTTTTTAATAGAGACTTTTGGATTAAGAAGTTGAAACAGTCATGGTGATCAACTTAATGGCACTTCACTTACAAACCATCCACCTCCTCTGCAGAAACTCTTTCTAAGAACTGGAACAATGTGTAACTGCTCTGGCAGTGACATCTGGATCATCTACACCAGTGAAGAGCACATACCACCATAGCTCATCCCCATCCCAAGACTCAGTTGCACTGCTCTGTAAGTAGAGTGATGCTTGCAGGTAGTGTTGCCTGGATGTTTTTCCTCACAGGCAGAACTGGCACTGATTTATGATCACTGCCTGATTTCTGATTCAGCAGATGTTTGCTTAAACTGACACAAGTTGTACCATGTTCTTTCTCACCTTTCCTATGTACATGTGATTTTAGTGGAGAAAAAATTGCTGGGCAAATCAAGCTGTAATGGCTGCTTTGATTTGAGATTCAGTATGACGGAAACCCTTACAAACAAGCAGATGTTTGGGGCTGGAGCTTCACTGACTGATTTAGGGGGTGACTTGTCATGCATGAAGTATCTCAGATCACAAGTCCAGCCTCACAGGTCTGTTTGTGGTTGTTTCCCGATGTGTCTTTTTCCGTGCAATGATTTGTGTTTGACCAGAGGAGAAGAGAAAAGTGCAGATGTTTTTGGCATGACTTGTTGTCTGAGTGAGCATCAGAGATGATTTGCTCTGCATTCAAGGCAAGGGCTCTGGGCTCTGGTCTTCACGTGCCAGCAAGAGACATCCTAATTCCCCTATTTTAAATGTGTGTATTTAAAGGAGATGCACAAACACCACACTGTTCATTAATTTTACGGGAAGGTGCTGTTTGGCCCCAACTTATACTGGAGGAGGGATGAGGACATACAGGACAAGACCCTCTGCAAATCCCTGCAGGACCTAGGCGTGTGTCTGTGGACCATGGTCTCTGAAGATGATCCCTTTGCAGCATGCACTGAGCTGAGGAAACACAGCTGTAGAAGGGATGGTGATACCTATCCCACTCCCCTCTGAGCTCCAGCTCTCCATCACACCCCTTTTCTGGTGAGTCAACTTTCCGTAATCCTTTTCAGGTATTTCTACCCTACTTTTCCCGCACACAGCAACACCATGCCATGACCTCAGGTCCCACTATTAGCTTGACAATCAGCAGGAGGGTCCGTGGAGAGGGCACTTGGAGGGAGAAGGGTTCCTCGTCTGTGCCTCCAATGCTGATGGCAGCCCATCAGCAGCTGACAGAGGGATGACAGCTCCTTGTCAGCCCTCTGTCCCCATCAGCAATTCGAGGGTGGTCTTACACCCAGTGCCAGCAGGGCCAGGATGTATTGGTGGCGTCAGGCAGTGACGAGGTGTTTTTGCAAAGTGCTGAGCACAGTGATTTCTCTCTGCCTGCGTTGCCACGTAAGGGCAGCTTTCTGCCTGGCATTGTTCTGCTCCCTAATCTTGGTCATGTGCTCTTTGGCATCCACATTCACAGCGCTTTGATATTTATTCTGTGTCATTCGATCAGTTTGAGGGGGGAGAGGGCAGATCTTTCCACCCCCACTCTTCTGCTTGGCAAATGGGCTGGAGACAAGGAGCCAATCACAAAATTGCTGCTGGGAGGAAAGGAGGGAAAAAAACCCCAAACCCAGAGAGTAACATATTCAGCTGTATTTTATTGAATGGACGTGGGTGCATCCTTCTCCCAGCAAAGCCCTAGAAGGGTTCAGAAACAGCCCCCATTTGTCACTCATCCCCCTGTGCCCCACAAATTCCACCCCAGGCTCCACTCCCCAAGTGATACTCATGTAGTCCACCCCATACCTCGGACAAAAACTTTTGCTGTCATATCACAGGACACGCTAATCTCCCGTACCCCGTCTCTGTAACCCAGAAGCCGCCTCCCCCTAATATTTTGCATATTCCCTAAATTCGTTTGCAAGGGGGCAGGAGAGGAGATAACAGCGGTGAGTTGAGCCGAGTGGGAACTGCTGACTGACAAAGTGTGTAGTGCAGTACGGGTGCTTTCTGGCTCTCTAATTATCCTTTTCCTTCTTGACTCCAGTATCACATGTAGCCATGTGTAGAATCATAAAATAATTATGCAGTGTACAAGCTTTCTGGGAGCATGTACCACTGTTTTCCTAATTCTTTATCGCTCCCATTGATCGTGGCGTGTGTGCATTGATCCAAGTCGGCCATCTGGTTGGGGAAGATAAGCATGCGAGTGTCTTTGCATTGCACTGTCACTCAGGGAGGGGGGTACATTTTGGCTGTAGGGAATTACAGGGGCAGGATTAGCCCTCTTCCTAGGAGTAAACTGAATTTTAAATGTAGTGTTGCAGCTGCATGGACTGCGTTGCTAACTTCTGTTTTTGCCCATAGACTGGGTAGATTTTTATTATTGTTCTTACTTTTATTATTTCCTTCTCTTTCCTGCTCAGACTGTATTTGGAGATAGAGATATGGCTTGCATTAAATGCAGGGGAGAGAAGGGAAAAAGACGAATGTCCTTCTCAGCACACACTAGACTTGTGAGTGGCTGCAGTGTTGCAGGATTTTGAAATAGCAAACCCATCTTTTAAACGCAGGCGAGAACCCGCTGGTTTGAACGCATTTCACAGTAAGAATCATTGGTCCAAATAAACGAAAGAAGGAAAAAAAAAAGATGAAGTTATCAGCCTATGACAGGAAATTAAAGAGCGGATATTAATCAGCTCTGCTAACTTTGGTTAGTCAAGACAAATAACCCTAATCGCGCGTTGTTGAGATGTGTGTGTTTAACATTCAGCTGCAAAACAATGGAGATATTTTATATATATAAATATATATATATATAAATACATAATCAATTTTTTCTTGCCTGACAGCTTTCCCAGCCTAACAATGGGCAGATCCTTGAACTTAGCCGTGATATTTTATTGAGATGGCCGTTGTGCGAGCCTGTGTGTGCACTCACACCCCTGGTCGTCCTTTTGTGAAACGGGGTGGTGGCCATTGTTGTCTCATATTCTGCAAATGTATGGAAGGTGCCTCAAAAGCCTTCCCTCTAAAATTGAACAATTCTGTCAAAAAAGATTAGTTCTATTTTGTCTGCTGCTTGCTGACTATTCATGAATGTAAAGAGAGAGGGCTTGGGTGTCATACTAAGTTGCTAAGGTGGCTGGCTTTCGGCTATTGACTTGAGGATACCAAACCAGAGCCTACAAAAGAGCAGCCAGAAGGAGAGGAGAGAACTGGTCTGCCATGTGTTTCAGCTATACCTTCTTTAGCTGCCCATTTATTCCTTTTGTTGCCACAACTTTTATTGTCATACAGTTGAAAAAAATGTTAGACACAGGCTTCAGGCTGCACCAAGCAGAAAAAAGGATTAGCATATCACTAGGATCATCTTACACTGAACCAAATTCTTTTCAGGATGTATAATTAGTGAATACAGTCTCTCCCCCCATCCTTTTTTTTTTTTGAGGGGGTGGGGGCAGCCTATGGATAGGGAAAATTAGCTCGGAGCTCTGGGTAGGAAACAAGAAGAAAGGAAGAGAAAAAGTTCCCTAGTTCCAGGGATGATTTTATACAGGGTGTTTCCTCATCTTAGCCCTCCTGCATCATGTTCTAGAAGCCTTTTTATGCATTCACAAAATGTATGGGAGCTATTGCTTAAGAAAAATTAAAATGATAATATTTTTTTGTGCACAATTACCTTCCCCAAAGGGGACCAGGAGGAGAGAAATTGTTTTCTGAGCTGGCTGCAGCCCTGAGCAGCCGGAGGTGGGCAGCATTTCCGTGCCCACCCTCTCTGAAAGGGATATGATCCTTGAGGATGTTTTGGTTTGTTTTTTCTCTTCATGTGTGCTCCCAGCTCCCTTCTGCCATCTGGGAACCACACACTTCTATGTGCACTGCACTACAAAAATAATGCTGTTTTCTCCTAATGCTTGGATCTGCATGACTCAGTCATGGAGCTGGGGCACTACTGAGCTGTAATGTGTGGTGTGAGCGTTTTTGAAACAGGAGAGGCTTGGATGAGGGAATGAATGGTCTTTTTTTAAAAAGACTGAAGACCATTTTCAGTGATGACAGAAACAGGTGTGAACCACACAGCAGGACTGTGTGTTTAACATGTCCCTTGTCTGTACAGAAAGTGGAAGAGCACCCAAGTGCAGCTCATTTTGATGGAAAATGTGTAGCCTTTGCCTGTTATCCAGGCAATTCAGCTCCCAGACACTTGAAGTGAAAAATTTTTGACTCAAATGACATTTACATCACAGTGTGCGTGCAAAATGTGCTGCTGCATTGCTCTGCCTGAGGCAGAAATGTTGTTCTGCATGAAGACCAGGGTGAAGAGGAGCCATTTGACTTGCTGCACCCATGTCAAGGGTCCCGCACATGTCCCAGTCTGTGCTGTCTCCAGAACTCAGCTGCACCTTCACTCTGATAGATTAAGTGTTTACTGCTCCCATCAGAGCAGCATCCAAGAGCAGAATTACACTGGGAAAGGAAACAGAGCTGCTTTTTCAGCTCCCAGGCTGGTAATTTCACTGTGTTTAATCACGCTGCACATTTGACATCATTGCCTTTTCAAACCCTTCAAACCAATTGTTCCACCAAAGGAGCAATTGGATGTGAATATTCAGAAGCTGCTCTGGGGTGCTCAGTGGTAATTGGTCACATCACTCACATGGTCTTGTTTCCATTCTGATGAGAAGAGGGTAGAAATTTGCTTCATGCAGATACTTAAACACCCACACATAAAAATCTCATTTAGTACAAATGGGTATTTTTCCAGGGGGTTTCTACAGCCACTTGAACACTCAGAGTCGGAGGGCACACGGGGGAACAAATGAAAGGAGAAGTCAATTAAAATGGTGAAAAACATCTCTCTCTCTCCACCCAGTTTGGTCTCTGCTTTGGACCTGCTGATAGGACTATGACACGAAAGGCCAATGGCATCCTGGCTTGTATCAGGAATAGTGTGGCCAGCAGGACTAGGGATGTAATTTTCCCCCTGTACTCAAGGCCTCATCTTGAGTACTGGGGACAGTTCTGGGGCCCTCACTTCAAGAAAGAGATTGAGGGGCTGGAGCAGGTCCAAAGGAGCAACAAGGCTAGGGAAAGGACTGGAGGGAAAGTCTAATGAGGAGAGGCTGGAGGAGACTCAGGGGAGACCATATTGCTTTCTACAATTACCTGGAAGGAGGTTGTAGTCAGGTGGAGGTCAGGCTCTTCTCCCAGGCAACTAGCACCAGGACAAGAGGGCAGGGCTTGAAGCTGCCAGGGGAGGGTTAGATTGGATGTTAGGACGCACATCCTCATGGAAAGGGTGATCAGACACTGAAATGGACCGACCCGGGAAGATGGTGAAGTCCCCATCCCTGGAAGTGTTTAAGGACAGACTGGGTATGGCCTTTAGTGCCCTGGTCTGGCCAATGTGGTGATGTTAGGTTATAGGCTGGGCTTGGTGATCTTAGAGGTCTTTTCCAGCCTCAATAATTCTGTGATTCTGTCACAGATGGAACTTTTGTGGGTTGGCTGTGAAGCTATATGCTATGGGTAGGTGATAGTTTTGGGTTAAAAACTCAACTGCAGCTCTACTGCTGTTTCCAGCAACCCATAGTTCATACTGGGAGGTGGTTGTGATGACTCAGATGTGAAGTTTAAGAGGGTGAGCATGTTGAGCAATGGTCCCTTAGGGTCTGTGTAACTTGTACATAAGAAGAAGGCCCATGGCCAATAAATTCTTGAGGATTAATTAACTAAATCATTTAGAGGAATTGCATCAGCTATTTCATGGCTGGTGGGTCACACAGAAGGCATCTATTGCCCACGTGGATCTCCCCTTGACAAACCTAGAAATGGGATTTTCATGAGGGGTATCCACAGAGTGGACGGTCACATAAAAGAGCCATGTCAGGTACTGTGGCTGATGAGAGTCTTCATTGTGCTGTGATACACTGAATTTATGAATGGGGGTGATGACTTGAAAGCTATTGTTTAGAATATGAAATAGGAAACCTAGTGTGTTGTTCCTAATTCATGAAATATCATTCTTGATAGCAATTTTTTATTAGGAAGGAGGAGATAACTCAGAATGTCCAGGGGAATCCAAGTGTGTTGATTTTAGAGATTAATGAAGGTTCCTGGGTAGCTACTTCCTATGAAGTCGTTCATCTTTTCCAACTCAGATGTCCTCCTTCCTTCTCCTTCCACTAAATCCTAACTAAAGCAGAAGACAAAGTAAATACAAATTAAGAGACAAAATTAAGGAGAGAACAGCAGATATTGGGATGATTGTAATCTATCTCTGGTAATTTTGCTATCACACTAGAATCACAGTTAGCTTGCAAATGAACTAATTTAAGGATACCTGGGCTTGAATCCTTGGCAGCACATGATAAAAGTGCATTGACAACAGTGTCGTGGGTCCGTCTTGGACCTCCATCCTTCCCACCTGGGAAGCACTAATGTGGGAACCATCCCATCCTTCCCACCTGGGTCACCATTAAACTCATGGGTCAAAGACCCTGACTATTTTAATCAAGAACTTTCAGATAAAGTGTCAAACACTACGAGAGGGTTTAACAAAACCGCTTACAAATCTGCAGGTAATGAAACAACTTACTGAATCTGGGGGAAAAAGGCCAGAAGACATCAAACTTTTCAAACCCAAACTCCAAATTTTTCTGCAGAAAACACACAAATTAAACTTAGAGATTCTGCTCAGCTTTTAAAGCATAACAGCTGGTCACCTTGGGGTGTTTTTTTGGGGCTGGAGCTGTGTGTCAGTGCTAGATCAGCCAGTGGATGTGTCTCTCAGAAGCTCGCAGGGTATATTTTCTGTAAATAAATGCTGTTTAATAAGTATTCCTTGTGCATTTTGTCATTAGCCTGATACTATAGACCATGTGGATCCAACCTTGATTTGCAAAGCTGTTAAAAAGTTTGACCTTGTTTAAATGAAAGCCTCAAGGTTAATTACAACCAGCATTCTAGATACACTCTCTCTGTTCCTGTTGCCCTGATGATTTGTAGGAGGAAAGGGTGATAAGTTCTTGACTTTTAAAAGTGACTGCAGTGCAAAAGTGGAAGGGACTGCTTTTCTGCTGTTTCCATGTTTTACCACATTTTGATACGTGATACATTAAGTGATGATACACTGGCTCTTCCTAGGGAGCGCTAGAAATCTGATACCTTTTAGATAAAGTTTAATACAAACCATGTGAGAATGGGAAAAAAACATAAACTTGTTGGCAATACAGAGCTGGAACTTTGCTCCTGCAAAGGATGTGATTGTGGACTAGGGAGGTGGTTGTCCCCCTGTATCCAGCACTGATGAGGCCACACCTTGAGTACTGGGTCCAGTTTTGGACCCAGTACAAGGGAGATGTGAAGGTGCTGGAGCGAGTGCAGAGGAGGGCAACGAAGCTGGTGAAGGACCTGGAGAATAAAGGAGAAATTGAGGCTGTTTAGTTTGTGGAAGAGGAGGCTAAGAGGAGACCTCATTGGTCTCTACAACTATCTGAAAGGACATTGTAGAGATGGTGGTGCTGTTCTCTTCTCACAGGTAATTAGGGACAGAAGCAGAGGGAAGGGCTTCAAGCTTCAACAGGGCAGGTTTAAGCTAGATATCAGGAAAAAATTCTACATTAAGAGACTGGTCAGGCACTGGAATGGGCTGCCCAGAGTGGTGGTTGAGTCACCACCCCTGGATGTGTTTAAAAGTTTCTTAGATGTGGTGTTGGGGGATCTGGTTTAGGAGTGAACTTGTAGACAAGGGTTGATGGACTCAGTGATCCCAAGGGTCCTTTCCACCCGAACGATTCTATGATTCTATCATTCATAATGAGGTAAACAAAGACATTGGGGTGGGGTGGGTTTTTTTGTCCTTATTGTACAGAAAACAAATTTCACAAAATAAAAACCAATTTAAGTTTCTTTTAAAAGAACTGGGAAATATTGAGGAAAGTTAATTGAAGCACATTCAAATTACAATAAACACATACAGACACAATTATCTTCTTTTGACTACTGTGTGGCTTAGAGATGTTTTTATCTTTTGTTTATTGCACTATTAAAAATATGGAGAGGCATCAAGAATGGGTAGATAGCCACCATATGGAATTACATATTTTCCCTATTTATATTTAAATAACTACCCACGAGAAATTATGCACAAATCATGGAATAATTCCCAACTGAAATGACTGTTTAGAAAATAAAAATTCTGAGGCACAATATTCTTTTCATATTAAATTGCCCATTTTCTGTACATCATATATGTTTGTACAATACCCCCCCAAATAAAATGCTACATTACAGCCCAATACAATTTGTTCACAATGCTAATGAAGATGGATGGAGGACATTGTAAGGTACTGCAGTAATTCATAAGCAGTGTGGGAAAACAAGACAAACAATCTCAGAAAGCTGGAGCAGAATTTTTTGTTCCCATTTTCAGAGTGAATAGTGGTAATTTTAATAACCTGCTGGTTTGACAGATTTAATGATGCTGATTAACTTTTAGTGCTTGATTCATGCCATGCTTACGTTGGGGTGAATATTTGTGCTTGCAAAGTTTGAGTGGCTGTTTTCAGGCAGCTAAAAAGAAGCTCCTCATACCCCACAGAGAACTTGGCAAGGTTGAAAGCCTTGTATTTGGGATGCCATCCTTTCCCTGAAGAGACATGTTTTGAGCCTGTGTCTCTCTTTTCAGCAAAGCCATGCCCCCTCGTTTATGGATGGATGGTCCATCTGCCCACCAAAAGGACCCTACACTGCACAGGAATATTAACTCTGGCTTCACTTTCAAGCAGAGATATGTGGTGATGTCTTTGATTACAAGTTCTGATTAACTGGGATTAAGCTGTGAACACTGAGATCATTTTCACTTGTGATAAAGCCCAAAAGAAGAATGAATTCATCAGCAAAATATCCAGTTTTAATTTATACCTCCCTCAAAGAGGAAAACTATGAAATATTTTTACTTTCTAAAATAAGTTAAAACTTCTAGATTAGCTGATGTGCCCTTATGTGCTTGATGCATGTCAAATTTTGCTTGTCTGTCTCTCTCATAATTCCAGTGATCACAGAATCACAGAATCACTCTGGTTGGAAAAGACCCCTGGGATCATCTACCCTACCCTACAAGTTCATCCCTAAACCTCATTCAAACAATATTTAAACACATCCAGGCATGGTGACTCAACCACCTTCCTGGGAAGCCCATTGAATGCTTGACCACCCTTTCTGTGAAAATGTTTTTCATAGTATCAAGTCTAAACCTAACCTGTTGTAACTTGAACCCAGTCCCTCTTGTTCTATCACTAATTGCTTGTGAGAAGAGACCAGCACCAACCTCTC
>JAOXOE010000441.1:42591238-42616238 GCA_028565055.1 Phoeniculus purpureus
CCTGGGCAACCCATTCCAGGCTCTCACCACTCTCACAGTGAAGAACTTCCTCCTCATATCCAGTCTAAATCTACCCATCTCCAGCTTTGCTCCATTCTCCAGCTTTGCTCCATAAAAGGAGGACACAGGGCACAGCCGTTTGCAGCAAGATGCTCCGGAACGGCCCGGATCACTAGACCCTGCATGAAGAGCAGAGTCCACTAGATGGCAATGGTAGGTTTAGGATGGCCAGGAGTCCCTGCACAGCTTCTCTGAGCAGGACACATCCTAACGCCTGTCGTGAGTACATTGGTACTTGGTGTTTGGTGCTTCCTGATACTTGCTGTGAATTTCCTTCTGCTCCAAACGCTGTGACTTTGTCCAGAGCTTGCACCACCCGTGGCAGCACCCTGCCAGGCTGGGGCCAGGGTTTCCCAGAAAGGGCCAGTGAGACCAGAAACAAAGCAAGGCAGCACCACTCTGGCTCTTCGTAGTGAGAAATGTCAACCATCATCTGTAACATCACCTTTGGAGAATTTTTCCTTAATAATCTGCTTTTCTTAGATAAATGCACATGGGTCTCAGCTGGTTGCATTCACACAATTATTAAAACTTTTGGGAGGGAACACAAGTGGACATCACCCAGTACAACAACCTGCTCTGAGCAGGTGAGATCAGGTTGCTCAGGCACCTTTGTTGAAGACCTCCAAGTATGGAGATTCTCTGCATCTCCAGACTCTGCTTCAAGACTTGTTCACCTGCCCAATTAAAACGTTTTTGTCTAATGCTCAGCTTCTCTTCCCTGTTGTCTTACCACTGTACACCTTCAAGGTGAATTGCTTGGCTCAGCCATATTCTCCCATTAGATAATTCAAGAAAGTAACAACATTCTCTTCACCTGCAAAGAACCTGTTTGGAGAGGAGTATTCTACTTACAGAAAAATAATTGCATTTTAAAATGCAGTTTAATGTTTAAATAATGTTGTTCTAATAAAAGACACTTTGCAAAACATTGGGCAGCTACACACATGAACCCAACAGACACATGGGTCCTGAAGCAAAGCTTTTTATGTTGCTTCATTAAATCTGTGCCTGTGGTTCCCCCCATGTGGTTCACTTCATCACTTCAAGGAAGTACGGGTTGCCACACTGGCGGTTGGCACCCACATTATGTGTCTGATGCCAGAATTGTTTTAATTACTTCAGCCAGGGTGAGGGCTCTGACTCACTATTGGGTAAATAAGAAGTATGGGAGAGCTGACCTGATGGCCTGCCCCCTCTATCCTCTCTTGAAAGTTTCCACCTCTGCTGCAGGCATGGCTAAATGCCTCCTTACACACTCTTGAACTGGCATAAAGTATAGCCTGGCATGTTACAGTAAATCACACTATTTTTGTTCTCTTTTGTACATCAAGGCTGTAGTTTGTAATTTCTGAACGGTTTCTCTCACTGTTTGTCTGTAACTTGATGGACACAGCAAGTTTATTTTCCAAACTCAGCTCTGATAATCAGGCAGCTGAATTGCATAGGCCATGTTGTGCTCATGGATTATTTGAGCTGCAAGGAGAGGTTACCTCTTCATTCACAGGCAGTGAATCAACAGAATAACATCATTAAAGAACAAAAGCTGAGGGAGAAGAGCAATGAAAGTCCAAAGTCACACAAACTTACTGGCCATGTTCAAGCTAAGCCCACCTAGAAGTGGGATATTCTGTGATACTTTGAATTAACCTTGGCTGCATAATATTCCTTCGAGAATCAGAGCACAAGAATGGCAGTACACTCCTAAACTACTGTTCTTGACAAGTATCATAATGAGTGACGCAAATATTCAAATCATTATACACAAGTAGAGCAGATCTGCAGCTTTTAAAAGCTTTATTCCTGATTAATACAAAACTCCCATTGAAATATAAAGGTCTCACTGACTGTAACTTGTACTTAAATATTTCCACAGCCAGTTTGCAAAACAAATATTCTTTCTCCAAACCAGGAAAGAGACACAAAAGTCTCCCTTGACACCAATGACTTTCTGCAATTCATAGGATGACATAATGATTCCAGACACTAACCCTTGTGCTCACTATCACATGCTGTATGAATGCTACACCGTCTCACAACCCCTTACAAACCCCTTTGATCCAGGCAGACACTCCAGCTGCAGCATTTGCTGACATGTGTCTGGAGGAAGAAAACTGTGTTCCATGCAAGATTTAAAGATTTTCCTGGTGGATTAATTTGAGGCTGGAACAAATGTGAATTTATGTCATGAAAAGAAACTTTGTTTCGAGCCTATTAAAATTCAGTTTTGACAAAATGGGATTGTTTGCATTTCCTACACAGTTTAACGTTTTTTGAACTTTCAAAACGTCGAAGCGAGCTGTTTGGTACACAAACTAGAAACGTGTGTTGAAACTACTCTTTCTTACGTTTCATGAGTTGAAACCTCAGCAAATTCATTTCTATTTCTCAGAACATATAAAATTCCTCAGATGGACGTATCAGAGCAGCCTTTTCCACCACTGCTTGTTTCACCATTTCCTCTGCTGGTACCTACACCAGTTTCAGACCTTTGCATCAATACTGGGGTTACAAGAGTCCTACCAAAGCATTTTTATAGGGGTGGAGGCACATTTTTTGTGGGGTCTTTTGAGCACAGCTGTGCAAATCTCCTGGAAAAGGCAACCTAGCACAAGTCTGCTTGGGACACCAGCCATCTCTGCCTGGCATGCAGTGAAAAACAAATGGAGTTTTCTTCTCAGCTATAATAATCACAGCCAGACCTGGTGCTGCTTAATTTAACAGCAAGGTTTAGAAGCCAAGATTTTCTGTTAGCAGAATCACGTGGGAATTGCAAAAGGCTCAGAATGTCTGAAAATCAGACAGCTTATTCAAATGGCTGAACAGTGGGCTTGGAGACACAACTTTATGCAGGCTGTTTCAAAAGTCTTGACTGTACCCACTGCAGGAAGGAAGGTGATGATCATTATTCCTTTTTATTGTGTAGAAATGAAAGTATTCAAATACCTGAGCCATGTCACTAGGTTAAGAAATCTTGCCTCTAATCTAGTGCATACTGTATTTTTTCCCTTTCATTTGGGTATTCATAACTTTATTATGCAAGTCAGTCTTTACTGGTGAATGGAAAAGTGATCAGGTTTATCCTCACAGTTTTCTTCGCTTTAGAAAATGGGGAAACATTTTCACATCTGTATTTCTGCCTAGCAGAAACAAGAAAGCCTATCAAGGACATGTGCCAGCAGAGGAGAACAGGCCAGGAGAGCATCTCAGGAGAGATTCAGAGAAACAGATACTGGCATGAGCAACAAGATTGCCTTCCTTCTTAACTTATCTTAACTTGGTGTTAAGTCCCAGGAAAGTTTATCTCCCACCCAGATCTTCCACCATCTTTATTTAGGAACCATTTTAGTTGTGCTGGCAGTGGAAGTCCACTACTGGCTTCCCCGTTTCTCAGTCTCTGAGATGTACAACCATACAGTTGCAGATAATTCTGACAGCCCATCAGGTTGCTGACTTGACAGTCAGTCCTATGACCCATGCTAAATGTGATGAGCTCATGTCCAGCTATCAAAAGGGATATGCAATAATTTGTGGCCATAGGCAAGCTATTCCTTCTCTAGAGCACATCAGATTAGATTTTGTAGGCTACGACACGGCAAGTGTCCCTGAAACTCCTGCAGTGGCTGTGTGGACCATTGTAGCTCAGATGCTGGCTGCTATGGCTTCTGATTCCCACACTTTCATTTGAGCCCCACTTTATTTGGGGAGGAAAAACTCATGTTTGGTTATTGTTCCTCAAGAAGAAGGGCCTAGCAAAAACTGTCACTGTTTCATGCTGCTCACCAACTGTACTTGTTGTCTTTGACAATATAAGACATGAGCTTATGAACAGCATGGAAAGGTTATATGAGCCTTTGCCCTGGCACAGACAAATGTGTCCTGGATGCACAGTCTCTCTGCACAAAGTACTCTCCTGTCCTAAGGCAAGCAACAGATTGGCCAGGAGTTGCTTGTGGTGGCTCTCTATGCCCTTCACCATGGTGCCAACAGATGCTTTTAGGTCACTGTGAGCTGCATTTGCTACATATTTATTCTTCCTTGCCAGGCATATTTTCTCTTGAATGATATTTAGGTCTCCATCTCAGCAATACTCACATGCCACTTCCCCAGATGTCAAATGCCTGCTCAAGCACTAAACCAACAACATCCCTGCAGAGATTTAATTTACCTGTTACCAGGTAGATTGAAGTTGCTGGTTACTTGCCTATCACTGTTACACAGAGGCCAGGGTTTAATTCTTTGCTTTAATTCTTTGCTCATGGCTAGCAAAGTCTGGTAGCAAACATGTTTCCCCCCTCTCTCCCCTCTGGCATACATGGCCTTTTGACCTCGATGAGTGGTGTTGCAAATTAATTACAGGACAGTTGTGAGCCCAGCAAGCACCTGCATGGAGAATGCAGCTGCCCAGGGTAAAGGGGAGCAAAGTAGTGCCATTGTGCTCAATGCACTGGGTCTGGTTCAGCAGAAGGATGTGGTAGAGGACAGAGACATGGTTTTTGCTTATTCCCACAAGCAGATGTAGGTACAAAGGCCCCTAATAGCTGCGAAGGGAGAGTGTCTCTAAGAATGGGTGTGTAGAGGTGTCTTCAAGCAGCATTTAAGAGGGTTCCCTGGATAAGAGACAGATGCCATTGCTGTGGGGTATTCTGTTCCACTGCATATTTCTCAAATCCACAGCAAGACCCAGAGCTGCTGAAGGTACCAATACTTTTTTTCAATATGGAACAATATGATTCAGTTTTCTCTGGAGGAAAAAGATAGCTTTTCAAGGCAGAGAAGTCAAACCTTTAATTATTCACCTTGAAACCCAGAAGTTGGAATTCAGGTGTTTCCTTAAGTAGAAACTTATCAAACTGTAAATACCACCATCATCTGCGATAAAGAGAGGCAGTTATAATGCAGGAACCTTACCACAGGAGACGTAGTTCATCTGAGAAGTCTGTGTACAGAAACGTACAGAGGTATAAGGAAACCAAATTGCTCCTTTTTCCAGAATAGTCAAATGCAATTTCCAAACTAAATGATTTCAATATATGGATTAAAGAGAAATTTAAAACAAAGAAGCCACCATTTTTTTTTCAATGCTAGAACTTAAAATAGTCTATGGACTCAGGGTGGTTCAGCTTTCCTATCACAACAGTCTTGCCAATTGCCCTGTTTAGTGGAAAACACATGACGACAAACACTCGCTTTTCAGAGAGAAGGAGTGTCCTGGTTTAGATTTCCCAGGGTCTTCAGACACACAAAAACCATAGACAAATCTATGATAAAGAAGTGTAAAACAGATCTTATTAATGAGAACAACAAGAACAGTTAGAAAGGAGACAGGAGTGAATTAAAAAAAAAAGGAATGTGGTGAGAAATGATCCAAGCCCCAGAGGGCTGGATCTGGAGAGAAAGAAAAAAACGAAAAACCAAACAGCAACAACAAAAAGAACCCACACAAGGGAGTCAGGAAGGAGTTATAAGGGAAAGGCAAAAACCCGTGGGGACAAGAACATGTTTTCATCCCGTTCCTGAGCACAGGATGTCTACGCACATGTGAGCAGCAGAGAGACAGAAGCAAACATGACAGGTGTTCTTCTTTATATGCCAAAGAAAGAAATATCATTGGTTCCTAAGCTGTCTGTCATGTCAGGGGTCAGCCTACCCCAAAAATAACCCACGACAAGGATTTATGGTTGCAGGTTGCCTTGGGAAGCTGAGGAGGCTCCTCAGAATAGACTAGAGAATGTCTGTTGGAAACAGCTAGATTATATGTGATCTTATCTTGTGACAGGGGAAGGGACTAGCTGGCCCTACAACATCCCTTGGCAGAGCTATTTTTATGTTTCCATGACAACTTTTTTGTGGTTACGCTTTCCCACTGTTCAAGGCACCCAGGTACTCTAAGGTGACTCATGGAAGCAGTTTTATGGGCCGATACTTAACACCCACACGTAGCATTGTTAATAGTTTTTTCCTAGACTGATCCTCATGAATTATTTGAAGACACTTCCATATAAATCTGTCATGGAACCATTTTCATCATATTTACATCCTCCTATTGAAATTCAGCCAAGTACAGATGACAGCAGCAAGATCACACCCATTTTTGGTAGCACAGAAAGGGAAGAATAACATTTCCTGTAGTCACTACCAAAGGAAGTTCTTTTAAGCAAGATTTTCCAGCTGGAATTTGCCCAGGTATCCCAGAGCTCGCATCATGGCTCTTTAAAAAGTGATATTAAAACAAACGGACAGAGAGAGTTAGACTTTGCATTCGCATCTGGTTGAGATGGGACTGCACATCTGCAGCCCTGGAAAGTGATCTGAGGAGGGACTAGACACAGTGCAGAATCACTGCAGAAGATGCCACCAGTTTGGACATACTAGAGAGGAAGCCAAAGAAGCAGCTGCAAATTGTGCACCAGCTGGGACTGATAAGGAAATAGCCAATTAGCAAATATTCTTGGCCACAGCATTAGCTCTAACAAGAGGTTTCCACAACAGCACCAGCACAAATGAAAACAGCTATTTAGTGACAGTGAGCAGAGAGTTGAGGTCGCATATAGCAAGTGAGATGAGGGAAATTCACTTTGTTTTTTACAGACATGCTTAAATTTTCCTCCCTAACTGGTATTCTACACCTTCCTTATGTAACTGTAGGAAAATATTAGTTATGGAGACTCTGAACTGCTACCCTGAGTGATCTCTTAACTAGCCTGGCAGGCGGCTTGGCAACGGCCTAAGATTCACAAATCTGGACGGAAAACTCTGAAACAGAAGCTCTTGCCATGTAGCACATTGGCATCCTGCAGAAGAGACCTTGGCCTGGGACCAGGTACTTCCGAGTAACAAAATCAACCCCTAGGACAAGTTAGCATGGATACTTTCTACTTGTAATTTACACACTGCTTAAACAATTTTAGTCATCAACAGAAGTACAATAGTAATAAGTCCACACAAGCACCTCCACAGTCACTAAGACAGCAGTTACAGGGTGATGTTATATGTCTGTTAAAAAGATAATTGCTTGCCTCTCCCTCCAGACTGTTTCTCTTTCATTTTTATCTTTTGCTGCACACCACTTCGTTCTCACTAGACAGTCCAGAATTGCCATCCCAGATTACAAGACTACAGAGGGCATCTGCTGGTCCCCCAACAAATATCCAGTGCTCATTTGCAGACATTCTTGCCTTGAGGTGCAGCCTTGTAGCCAGAGTGAAAGCTGGGCCATCTGGGTCTGGCAAGGTATCTTACCCTATGACTGCACTTATTGAACTAAGAGGCAACAGGAACACATTTAAGGGGCAACAGCAATGCATTAAGGAGCTAGATTAGATTTACACCTCACTTGGACCATTTTACAGGCAAAATGGATGTTTAAAAGTCTAGTATCTGTTACTATAAAGAGATCAGCAAAGTCCTGTTGATGTTGAAGTCCAAAAAACCTGATTTTTATCTTCAGAGTTGCTGAATAACTGCAGATGCAGAGTCCTGCAGCTGGAAAGGAACAACAAAATGCACCCAGTACAGGTAAGGAGATGATCTGCAGCTCTGTGGAAAAGGAACTTGGAGTCCCAGTCGACAAGTTATCCATAGGACAGCAATGTGCACTTGGGACCAGGAAGGGCAAGGGTATCCTGGGGTGCATTAAGAAGAGTGTGTCCATCAGATCAAGGGAGGTTCTCCACCCCCTCTACTCTGCCCTTGTGAAACCTCTCCTGGAGTACTGTGTCCAGTCCTGGGCTCCCCAGTTCAAGAGGGACAGAGACCTGCTTGAGAGAGTCCAGCAGAGGGCTATGAGGATGATGAAGAGACTGAAACACCTGCCTTACTATGGAAGGCTGAGAGACCTGGGGCTTTGTAGTTTGGAGAGAAGAAGACTGAGAGGCAATTTAATTAATGGGTATTAATACACATGTTCTGGGTGCCAAGAAGGCACGGACAACCTCTTTTCACTTGTGCCCTGGGATAGGACATGGGGCAATTGATTCCAGCTTGAGCACAGGACATTCCACCTCAACATCTAAGGAAGAGCTTCGTTACTGTAAGGGTTACAGAACACTTCTACAGGTTCCCCAGAGAGGTTGTGTACTCTCCTCTGGAGACTTTCAGAGCTGTCTGGATGCATTTCTAAGTGATCTGCTGTAGTTTTGGTCCTGCTCTGGCAGTGGGGTTGGACTTCATGATCTTTAGAAGTCCCTGACATTTTGTGATCCTGTGGACTAATATTTAAGTGAGGAATATACTGGTGTGCAACTGTGGTGGGTGAGGTCAAAGTGAGCTCGTATACACAAAAGGGAGGATGCAGTGAAGGCAGCTCTAGGTCAAAGACATAGGAAAGGCATTTATAGTTACTCTATATATTACATCCTGCCGTCAGCCAGAAATCCCAGAGTAAGCTGCTGAAGAAATGGCCTTTAGTTCATCCACCTATCCCCTGTGTGACTTGAGTGGGGGCCTCTCTTTTGTGGTTGGAGCATGCAGGACACCAGCTGGGGCAGCTGTCATTACTGCACACAACATATTCAACTGCTAAAAAAACTCCTCTGCTGTGCAAGAAAGGTATATAAGGTAAAAACGCAGTAGATTAGTAGGAACCTTCATGCACTGTGTGGAAATGAGATGAAGATACGTCACTTTTATTTTTATTATCACACAATCCTTTCACTGCCCCTCAGGTAGTATGAAGGGTTCTTGGACTCTGCTTTTCAGTACTACCAACAGTGAGTTGGTAACTCTAGCTACTTCAGATTAGGTGTCTCTGGTTTAAGGGATTTGTTTTGATTCTTTCTGTAATCAACAGATAGAGAAAGGCAGCTGCAAAGGGGTGATTCACCCCACCCTAAAATAGATGAAATGAGTCAGCCCCAGACAGGCTTATCTCCTTCTACTGATTATAGAGAGAGACCAGACAAATAGCTTAGGTAAGACGCCATGGCTTTTACATGGCTAAAATTAAACGAGTGGTATCCCACCCTGTAATCAAAAAGTCTTTGGGTTTCCCAGCCCAAAGATTTTGCTAAGATATAGAAGTATTTCCATCTTTCACTTGCCATAAAATGATACCATATATTATTATGCATTGGAAAAGCATAGTCCAAACAGAAGTCTCAGCTCTCAGCACAACTAGCAGAACTTCCAAAGGAGAATACATAGGACTTCAGGCAGCTGGACCCAAAGACAGTTTAGGCTGTTACTTGTGCTCCATAGTCAGTTAACGGAACGGAGAGTGCTTATTATCAGAAAAGTGCATTCTGTGGTCCCCCAGTACCACTTACTGTCACAGTTAAACAAACACACTTTCTGCAGACACTGAAAAAGGAACCTAAATGAAATGCAGGAAAATAAGAAGACATCTAAAACCAGGCCTCCTACTGCAAACATTTTGTGTAATGTTCATACACCATCTCTTCTCCTTCTGTACACAGCATTCCCATCAATAAATCTCTGACTTTCTGACAAAGAGGAACAAGATTTGCAGCAACAGAGTAGAAGTGTAGCCCTGTATCTTCTTAAAGCTTCAACACATTCTATACGATAATAAATAATGGCCCACTGCTTAGCCAGGTGAAGTCAATTTTGCTGGCTAACTGGAATGGTTATGAGGGCAAAATGTCACAGCTCAGGAAAGATGGAGGCAGTGGAATGGAGGGGGGGACAAGAGATCCTGGACTGAGGCAGAGAGCAGAACAGTGTCTTTGCACTGCTGAACACATTTCCTGCAGCATCAGTATTTGCTTTGGTTGCATTTTCCATGCCATGCATGCCAAGGTGACAGGGCTGTGGAAGGATAAAGCCTGTGCATTGCATTAGATTCTCTGGACCCTCTGATGGAAACATCCCAACGTAAGCAAAAGACCTGTGGTTAGTGCTGAAAAGGACACAGTGCAGGTATAGGCTTAGACCCAAAAAACCAAAGGTAAGCTGGTGCTTAGAAGAGTCTGGAGCACTGACAAAACTGAAGTTCCTTCAGTACAGCTGTATTGAAACTGGGGAGATTATGCAGGTAAAATCTCTAACAACTGCCAGGGCATGATCCTTTCTAGAAGAGCTGTAGTAATTTAAAGTGTTAGGGTCTGTGATGATGGAGGTCTCCTTCACTCCCAAGAAGAGGAAGAATTAAAAACCAGCCTTCCTGGCTTAGGAGGCTTAGACCACCTGGTAGATTGCTCTGTAAGGGAGCAACCCATTGATCAGTTGCAGAAGCAAGGAGTTAAAATCGATGTTTTCCCTTTCTCTAGACAAATAAATCTTTCCATGGTTGAAGAAATAGTAGGCTGTGGTATGTAGACCTCTGGGAAACATTCAGGCCACCCTTTGTGGTGATGGAGAGACCATTGTGGTGAGGCTGCTGTGGGGAAATTCCCACCCTGTGCTTCTTGCTGGACTTTGTCAGTGGCCATCCAGTTGCCTGCTTCTTGTTGTGGTTGTGCTGGGATATGATGTTCTATAGCAAATCTAAGTGAGATAGGCCTGTCAGGTTCTTCTCTTTTACTTCCGTAGACAAAAGGTCACTGAAAAAAACCCATGGCATAGGAAAACAGGATCCATGAAAAAACTGGTGGAATAATGAAACGAGTAAGTTAATAGGTCTTGAGGCTTCATTTCCAGCAGTGTTGATACTGCTTTTCTATTTATATGTGACTGCTTTTCTCACACCGTAAGGACCAGTGGCACAGATTTTGCTGCTTGCATGGAGGCACAGAGAAGTCTGTCAGAGTCACACCCCATGAAGCTACTCACAGGAGAGAGTACGCTCTCTGTCAAGAGGTCCTTGTCTGAATGGTCTTCCTGTATGTCTTGTATGGGGAGATTCTAGAAGCAAATCAAGAGAAAAACACTCTGTGCTAACACTTCCATGCAGAGAGTTGTTCAGGAAACTGTCATCCCTGCCAAGTGTAAAAAAAGCCTTTTACCTAAAGGAAATGACTCCTGCCAGACAACTAGCTATCAGATCCCTTCCAGATGGAATTTGTACTTTGAAGCAACACTGTGCCCGGAGGAACCACGTCACAGACTAGGAGGCAGTGACCTTGGGTGAAGCAGAAAGGTTTGCATGGCTAGCATAGATCAGAGCTAAGGCACCTTTTAATGGACACATGCATTTTTTGTGGGCAGGGTCCACGGCCGTACAAGGCTAGCCACAAAAAGAAGCATGGGAGAAAGCACTGAAGGGCTCAATGCTTTTAGAGGTAATTTGGTTTCTCACAGGAGGAAACAGAGGTACTTAAATATGTTATGGGCACAGGCAGGAGTCACATATTCAGGAACAACACTTAATGGAGCAGTAATTGCAATTCCAGATGCAATGAAACCGAGGAATATCAAAGTGATGCTGATACCAGCTTTATGCATCGTGCTGTGGCATTATATGGCCTGACACAGCTGTTTTCTGAATTGCCACATCTGCTACCTCAGAGATGGAGCCACACCCAGCCATTGTGCTTCCTGGGTTGGCAGCAGTCTTCCCTCTGTCCTGCAAAAAGCTAGAGCAGAGCATGCCTGCCTGCATGCCTCAGTGGGTTTATGCCCTGGTTTTCAGGAGAGACACGGGAAAAAATGTTTGTGGCAAGCTGTTTTGTGGAGCGATATCGTTGGGGTGAATCGAATCACAAGGGGAGCAGAAGGCTTGTGACTGTACAAGAGACAGACAGCCCTCGCTGACTCTTTGTCCAAGACTGGCAGTATCACGCTGTGAGGTGAATCATAGCACTGGTTTCCCTTGCTTTTATGAAAGATGCAAGTGGTGCTGCCCATAGCTGTTACATGATCTGCTTCCTCTTTAAAATGTTCTTCCAAGAACAACATTCCTTTCCCATTATCTTCTCTTTTCTGTCCTTATCCCTTCTTCCTAGTCCTTTCTCCACAGACTGGTCATTTGTCACTGTTTTCTCAGACTAAACTCCCTATCAAAACCTCCTCCACCAAAGGTGGAGAAAGGAGGCTGCAAGTGTCCTATATACTAGTCCTCAGAGATTCACAATGCCTTGCATAGACCAGCTGCAGCTGCTCACTCCAAACCTTCCCATAGTCCCTCCTGTATCAAAACACATATCTTAGGATACAAGATGAGCAGTCCAGTTCCTTGTAAATGCCATGAAAGCTTAGCATGGATTGCTTGAGGAGAAGTGAAGGATCATGTTCTATTTGTCTTCATCCCTTGCTTACCCAGGTTTGCCACATACTGAGCAGTTGCAATGGGTCCAAGATGGGTATGACCTCCTAATGCACAGAAACCAGACATCATTAAGCCAGAAGACATTTATTGTACAAAGTGGCTGGGTTATATACCTTACAACATTCTTCACCAGCTGTATTCTACCAATCATCTTTCGTTTTACTACATTTGGAAGTTACGCGATTCAGGTAGTTCTAATTTTTCAGTTAGTACAATAGCCTACAGAAATTCATACAATAGTTTGTTTCAGAATGTATCTACTTTGCTCGCCTGGTTCTGTCCTTGTAGGCCGGATTCCATTCTTGCAACAGTCTCGCTCATGTTCCCGTTTCCATTTGCCTTTCCCAAGGTCTAAGATCTATGCCTTCCAAATCTAACAATTCTATGTATTCAGGTTGCGATCCAGGCTGCAATCCTACATCACCCCCTTTCTGTTCTACAATTAATACTTTGTTCATTGACTGGGTTATCAGTCTTTGAACACACTGCAAAACACCTGGTAAGCAGATAAGCAAAATGATAATCACAGCAAAAATATAAATGCCAATTCTAAGTATGCTTTGCAGCCAGCCTGTTAGACCCCATCCCCTAAACAGTTTGCTCAATCCATCTTCTTCATCAACCTTTTGTAATTTCTTAATTCCATCCTGAAGGGTTTGTATGCTTAAATGAATAGACTGGGAATTATCAGTCAAATTCATGCAGCACATTCCTTCAAAATCTTCACAACCGTGGCCTTGCACTAATAATAAAAAGTCTATAGCAGCTCTGTTCTGCAATGTAGCATGGCATATGGCAACATCTGTTAACAAGCCTGTTACGGCAGTGCTAGTGGCATTTGATTCTTTTGCAAGCCAACAATATCATCTGTTCAAAGTAGTCAGTGCCTTTGCAGTTTCAATGGGTGCAATAACAGAGGTGGTAGTTTGTGCTGCCTTATTCCAAAAAGTTATTTGGTCACCACAGTTTGGGTCGAACTCACTCAAACCTCTTTTTTTTTTTACTTTTTCAAAGGCAGACATGTCCATCCATCCAGGATGAAATAAAATTAACCTTCCTAAGGTACAGGGACCTCCTTTTGCTCTTGGGGGTATTCCTTTCCAGGCTCGATTACCACAAAGTAAAAATATATTGCCCAAGAGTCCCATAGTAGCTGTCCCTGTATCAAGGGCTAAAGGAGTTGTTTGATTGCACCAAGCAGTATGCCAGTGCCCAGTATGTCAATGCTTGGCTCATCAACAACCTTCCTGTCAGGAGAGGTCATGGGGATATAGGTCAAATAAAAACAAAAGAATGCTTGAATGGATCCCATAATTTCCAATTCTCATGCTCTTGTTTTAAGAGGGGGGAAATTTTCCACCTGTTTTATTCCTAGATTCAAATTGTCCTTAACATACCATCCAGCTGGTTGACTATGCCAAAATCGCCAGGCGGCATCACACCACTGGCTTGGTGGTTCCATTTTGTCAGTACATTTCATTCTTATTGTTTGATTGCAAAGAGTATCCCACTCATTTTTTCCCAAAGGCACATTTTTTCCCAAACCTGTTTGAAAAGGGTTAGTAACAGATGCCATAGATATACACAAAGCAGTTCCATTTAAAGCCTGTGCTAATGTAAGCCGTATTAGCCGTATGCTAATGTATTTCCTTGTGGAAAGGATATCGAAGCTACTGTTTTCCTTCCACACAAACCTGCTCCTAAAATAAAGATCAGTGTGAAGAGATACATTGATGTAGTATCTCAACGGTTACAAAATCAGTAACAAACAATCCTATTATGATGAGTTCTTCTTCTTTGCTGCAGTTACACTTCTCCGACTTCTACAGTCACCTCCTCTTCAGGTACCTATTATTCTCTTGTGTTCGGTGTAATCAGTTGTCTGTATGGTTTAAGATATTTTGCAGGGATCCACCTGGGTCACCTGTGTGTGGAAACACAAGCATAACCACTTCCCCACGTAATTAATGGAAATGGTCCTTGAATTTTCCCAGTTTCTGGGTTTTTGATTAACACCAGAGGTTTCTCTTTTACTTCCATATGTGTAGTATGAGAAAAATGCCTATAAATAGGTGGATTTTGCTCAACAAATGAACTATTCAAAAAATTAAAAACATAGAGAGCCTTGTGTAGTCTCTCTATTGGGGAATGCATCTCTATTCAGCCTTTCTGTGGTACCAAAATATGTTTCAAAGAGCCATGTGCTCTTTCAATGACAGATTGTCCCATAGGAGAGTGGGCAATGCCTGTGATATGTGTAATACTCAACAGCTGAAAAAAGGAATGCACACATCTGGAGACATATGCAGGTCCATTGTCTGTTTTTATTTATTTTGGAACTCCAAGAGTGGCAAAAGCAGCAGAAAAATGTTTGCATACTTCTTTAGCTGTTTCTCCCATATGCGATGTAGCAGTGTATCAATGTATTGACACCTGAAAAGGTATCAATGGAGGCATGAATATACTTTTGTCATCCAAAAGGGGTATAGTGTGTCACATCTGTCTGCCATAATTGCAAACTCTGGGGACCTCTGGGGTTAACTCCTCCAGACACAGAAGGGAGTGAACATCTTTGACAGTCAGGACAAGTGGCTACAATGGTTCGTGCCTGCTCCTTATTTAATTGAAACGTGCATTTTGTTGAAAAAAGGCATGACTGAGTCTAGCTTGTTCAAAAGTGTTTGGCAGGGTTGTCTGTACCATCATAGTCAGGGCATCAGCTCGTCTGTTACCTTCAGTTAGGTATCCTGGCAGGGTTGTATGTGACCTAATGTGCATAACAAAATAAGGTTGCGAACAATTAGATAACACACCCATAATGGTTTCAACAACCAATACAATTGAAGATTGGCAACCTCTTTCAAAAGTGCTCTTTCCGTTCATTCCACCAGTCCTGCTACATAACAAGAATCTGTAACAAGATTAAGAGGATCATGAAATTTTTGAAATACCCGAACCACAGCAGCAAGTTCCACAATTTGGGGGTGAACCTTTCACAACCTGGATGTCTGACTTCCAGGTCAAGGTTTCCTGTTCTTGCCAAACAATAACTGATTTCCCTGTTTGACCTGATCCATCTGCAAAAATTGTGAGTGCCTGTAGTGGAACCAAGCTGTGAACTGGCTTCGGGCTAAAGGAAAAAAGATCTGTTAAAAGTTTGTGTTTGGGATAATTAATTAGACATTGGCCCAAAAAACCCCGAAAAGCAGTTTGCATAGTCTCAGGTTGTTGCAATAACCACTCCAAATTTTCTTCGGTAAAAGGTAAAAAAATAGCTGCAAAATCACTACCTGTCATAGACAACATACGAGATCGCACACGTATGATCAAGCATGCAAACAATTCAGGCTTTGTGGTCACAGTTTTGACTGGACAATGTGGCAAAAAGACCCATTCTAAAATACACAAAGGATCCACATCTTGAGAGTCCCATTGAAAAATCAAGGCAAAGAGTTGAACGCCTTTCCCTAGAATTGCCAGAGAAATACTGGACTCTATGAGCTTGGCACTGTTATATTGCTGTGGAAACCTTTTGTAATGCTTCAAGTGCTTTTTAGTCTAGTTTTCTAGGAGAAGTAAGTTCATTGTCCCCCTTTAACAGAGCAAACAAAGGAGTTGTTGGTAATTCCTAACAGAGGTCAAACCCAATTGATGGCTCCTAACAGTTTCTGTACATCATGCAGTATTTCAAGTCTTTCACGAATTTGCAGAGGTTGAGATGTTATAGATGAATGAAGGATCTTCCATCCCAGGTATCTCCACGGTTCTGTTTGTATTTTGTCTTTTGCAATAGTAAGTCCTGCCTTTCCTATTGCTTGGATCGTACTTCCCAGTGCTGCTTGAAGATCCACTGTGGTAGATAATTACTTGTCGATGTTGCTCCTGAACTGCTGTTGATACTTTTGCTACAAACCATTGCCGTATTGTGGAACTGTTTTTCAACCCCTGTGGGAGAACCGTCCAATGATATCATTGCAGGGGTTCCTGTCTGTTTATGCTAGGGACCGAAAAGGCAAATTTAGGAGCATCTTCTTGATGTAAAGGTATGTGAAAGAAACAGTATTCCAGATAAATCACTGTTATCCACCAGTCCTTGGGCAGCATTACAAGTGAAGGGACTCCAGGCTGCAGGGCTACCATGTCTTCTATTACTGTGTTAATCCTACGAAGGTCATGTAACCATCTGCATTTGTCTTTTTCTGGTTTCTTTATCACAAATACAGGTGTATTCCAAGGGCTGGTTGTCAGCATGATGTGCCCTTTGCAGAGCTGTTCTCTTCAAGAGCACGCAATAGGGGCCATTGGTCCACCCACACAGGTTCTTGTGTTTCCCAGGTAAGTTTTAGGGTGTTGCACTTGCCAATGGCCCCTACAAAAAATCAGTTTGTAGCTGGAGACCCCACTGAGACAACACATCTCGTCCCCACAATGTTATGGGGTGCGTTAACTGTAAATGGTCTCACAGTCGCTATTCTTCCTTCTGGTCCACAGACTTGAATCAATCTTGTACTCTTTAAGGTGACACTATTCCCTCCAGTTCTGATGAGGGAATGAGTTGCAGGGGCTAAAGGCCAGTAAGAAAGCCAAGAGGTTCGTGAAATTACCCTCATGTATGCTCCAGTGTCAATAAGTCCAGTCATTTTTATTTCTTCTTTCCCCAATTATAATGCACAGGTGTATCATGATTGTTCTTGGCCAATAGCTTCTGTCCAACAGATCATGTTTTCAGAATCATGCTGATATTTCATTTCAGGTAACATGGTAGCCTGTGCAATTACTAATCCTTTAAGAATGAAACAAGGGGGGTCAGCTGCAACAGCTAAAATCGCGATTTCTTGAGTGCCCATAACCCTTAAAACTGTAGGGACCACAAAAAAGTCTTCTGGATCTGCAATTTCCCAAACATCCCCGTAGAAAGTATGTGTGGAGCAGAATCAGTAAGCATTACTGACTTGGCACTTGCCAGTTCCACTTGGGTGCCTGCAGACAAGACGGATGGTAGGTTCATAGAATCACAGAATCATTAGGTATTGGAAGGGACCTCGAAAGATCATCTAGTCCAATCCCCCTGCCATGGGCAAGGACACCCCACACTAGGTCAGGCTGGCCAGAGCCTCATCCAGCTTGGCCTTAAACACCTCCAGGGATGGGGCCTCAGCCACCTCCCTGGGCAACCCCTAGTCCTGTCGCTACCTGATACCCAAAAAAGTCCCTCCCCAGCCTTTTTGTAGGCCCCCTTCAGATACTGGAAGGCCACAAGAAGGTCACCTCAGAGCCTTCTCTTCTCCAGACTGAACAGCCCCAGCTCCCTCAGTCTGTCCTCATAGGAGAGGTGCTCCAGCCCACTGATCATCCTCGTGGCCCTCCTCTGCACATGCCTCAGCATGTCCATATCCCTCTTGTAATAAGGGCTACAGGTGTAATAAGTACCAGGTGATATTTTGCTTCTCATCATATATAGACCTGAGCTTCACATTCATGAGAGCTGTCTGTCTTGTTGTTCTGCGTTTCCCGTCCTCCTTATTAATCCACAGATTCCTCCCTGTACTAAACTAGCAATCCAAAGCAGATCCCATGAGAATTGCCTGAGTCTTGGATCCAAGCTGCAGAATGCCACAAGGGCAGTGTTATCCATATAGAGTTTTCAGCAGCATACCTCCTAACCCTGTTTAAGCAGTTCTTGTTTTAAGTGATGCAGCTACTGACATTAAGATATTCTGAACCATCATTAGCTCTATTTACTGAGCCTTTAGATGTATGAATCTCTGCAAACATCTGGAATGAACAGGTGGAATTCAACTGCACTTACTGTACATTTCTATTTTAATGGTGTTTGACTTCTCTTTTAATTGAATGCCGATTCTTCCTGGAAACCCAAATGTTACTACAGGGATAAATTAATTTAATTTAATTGGCAATGAGTAAAAAACTATTATTTCACAGGACTTTTTGATGTTAACTAATGAGGCATTGTATTCTGTACATATTCTGCTTCCTCAAAGCAGAACATTCTCTGCAGTTGTATCATCTGTCTGGTAGGTTGCCCTAGAAGGTTTTGACCTTGTTGCTGAGCCCACTGGGGCCAGGGTTCCGTGGAGCATGGGGGCAGTGGGGTGGTGAGAAATGCCTAACTACTCACAGGGTGCCTGCTGGGGTGCAACCCCACACATCTTATTTTGGTGCCTGGCATGAAAGGTCATCTGTGTCTGGTCTGCAAACCAGGCTGTCTCATCTGAGCAACTAAAACCAGCACTGACCTGATCCTACTCCTCAGCAGGGTTTTCTGATCTGAGGGCACCTCTGTTTGAGTAACTTTCACCTGCTATAAACTGTTGAGTCTTTGGCAGGAACTTCAACCTGACTTTTCATGTGAGGTGAAAGCCCCGGTCCTGTTCTTGTGGATCTACAGTTTCTTTTTCACTATGCTTCATTCTGGTGAGACAGAGGACCTCTTCCTTGCTCCATGTTGGAGCAAGCATGCAAGGGGAAAAACACAGACCTCTGTACCTGCTTGCTTAGCTGCATTTTCAGTGTTCAGTGAAAATCACCCATATGTGCTGGAGAAAGCGCAAGTTTTCTCACTGCATATCATTCACTCCAGTCATTTTTGACATTTAGAGGAAACAATTATTTCTCAGTAATATCTCTTATCCTTATAACATTTTTAATGAAGTGGCAAAATTTGCCATTCTCTAAGCTGTGAGTTTGTTTATTTTGTGATGGTAAATTCTTAAAATGCATTGTGCCCTTCCTAAGGAGCTTTTCGTTTGCCACCCCTGCATATGTAGTTCAGTTACTCTTTCTTGCAGGTCCTGTCTGCAGTTCAGCTCTGCTCCTCACTTCACTCAAAGGATGGAACATCATGGTATCAAAATGAGTCACGGGTGGAGGGGAGGAAGATGCTACAGAGAGATCTGGACAGGCTGGATCAGTGGACAGAGGCCAGTGGGATGAGGCTTAACAGGGCCAAATTCAGGGTCGTACACTTTGGCCACAATAACCCCCTGCAGCTGCAGACTAGGGGACGAGTGGCTCAAGAGCAGCCTGGCAGAGAGGGACCTGTCAGTATTGGGTGACCACTGGCTGAACAGGAGCCAGCAGCGTGCCCAGGTGCACAAAAGACCACTGGCATCCTGGCTTGGATCAGCAATAGTGTGGCCAGCAGGACTAGGGACATCAATCTCCCCCTGTACTGGGCACTGGGGAGGCCCCCTTCAAGTACTGGGGGGAGTTCTGGGCCTCTTAATTCAAGAAAGAGATTGAGGGGCTAGAGTGAGTCCAGAGGAACAATGAGGCTAGGGAAGGGACTCTCCCTCTCTAAAACTCCCAGAAGGGAGGTTGTAGTCAGGCAGGGGTTGGGCTCTTCTCCCAGGCAACCAGCACCAGGAGGAGAGGGCAGGGCCTGAAGCTGCACCAGGGAAGGGTTATGTTGGATGTTGGTAAGCCCTTCCTCATGGAAAGGGTGATCAGAGCCTGGACTGGACTGCCCAGGGCAATGATGGAGTTCTCATCCCTGGAGGTGTTGAAGAACAGACTGGCTGTGGCCCTTAGTGCCCTGGTCTGGCTGATGTGGTGATGTTAGGTCCTGGGCTGAGCTTGATGATCTTAGAGGTCTTTCTCAGCCTCAATAATTCTGTGATTCTGTCCTCAGAGACAGGTCCTGCTTAGTTTCTTCTTGACCTCTACAGCGTCAAGCATATCTTATGTCTAGTGAATTTTGAATTATTTATGCAATATAAATGGCTCTTTAGGCTGGTTTGGGAGAGCTCTACCTTCAGGGCAGGAGTTTGGACATCATCAGGCTGAGATGCTTGGGGATGTCCAGATCTGTGTCTTTCTGCTGCCTTAATCAGGCTGAGTATTAGAACCTTACTCGTTGTCATCTGTAACTATGAGGTTCTCCTCTCTCATAAGCAACTTCTGAAAGTCTCAGTTTCTCTCTGGAGCAAACCAGCAAAACCATTGCATTTGAGACATTTTAAAAAACTCTTAAAATACAAAAGAAAGGTCTGGACCCTGATCTCCCTGTGCTAAATATTGTATGAACACAGAGCAAGAAGAAAGTTCCAGTGTCGAGGAGTTTAAGTTCCAAATAATTCCTCTAAACAGAAGTTTCTTCTTTGGCTGCCGGGCTGATCCAAGTGGGCTGGGACTGGGCTGTAGGTCCCTCTTTTCCCACGCTGTATTCTTACCATCAGCTCCCACACCTGCTCCCATACGCAGTGGGGAAAACCTGGTTGGGGCAGTATTTTTGTGTTTGCACAAAAAAGGTGAGCAATTACCAGACCACACCTCTGCATACTACTTCTCATGCCTCTCAAGTTTCCAAAACTCTGAGTATCAGGTTGCTGAAATCACTGCAGCCCAGGAAGGAAGCACAGCATGGGCTGAGAGGTTTTGCTCCTGAGTTGTCAGAGTTGGGCTGCTCTACGCTACTGTTGAACTATCTCTATAGTCACACTTTGTTTTTCACCTTCTAGCCTGTCTTTTAAAGGGTATTTATGTTTTAAATAGTATCTTCAGGTTTAAGAATGTCAACTAATGATACTTTCTGCCTGCCTTTGCTGACTTGGATTTATTTTTACTCATGTTTTAATGCAACAGGCCCTTTCCTAGTACTAGTGACTAACATTTGCTTTTCCATGTCTCTGAACCCAGCAGTGTTGTTGCTCCAAGACTCAGCTGGTTGGAAATACATAGGCAGCCAACATTTACATTCAGGATGCCTAACATCATCTGGGACTTAAACCCACAACGTTGGTGAAGCATAGAGACAGATATTTAGTCACATTAAAGCTATTTGCTAATTGCAGACACTTCATTCTTGTTTAATCTTTCGTGTGCAAGATTAGTTGGTTGATTTAATTGATTTTGCAAAACTTATGTTTTAAGGCAAAACTTAGTTAAGACATAATGTATTCCCTTATGGAAAACTGAACATTTCACAGAATCATAGAATCATAGATTGGCCAGGGTTGGAAGAGACTTTAAAGATCACCTAGTTCCAACCCCCCTGCAGAGGCAGGGACACCATCACTAGAGCAGGTTACTCAGGGCCCCAGACAACCTGGCCTTCAACACTGCCAGGGATGGGGCAGCCAGAACTTCCTTGGGCAACCTGTTCCAGCATCTCCCCACCCTCACAGGAAACATTTTCTTCCCGATGTCCAACCTCAGTCTCTCCTCTTCAAGTCTGTGATCCTTTCCCCTTGTCCTCTCGCTATGCACCAGTGTCAAAAGCCCTACCCTGTGGAGGATATTTACATGTGTGAGCAAGAAGCACAAATGGTTAGCAGTAGGCTTTTGTTTTGCTTAGTCATGCCTGCTGGCACATGTTATATAAGATAAAGAAGTCACAGTTGCCCAAGAAATGCTATAGACCAATCATATTAAGGGGCAACGTTAAGAACCAGTGAGGAGTGTACCATCTTGATCCTGTGTAAGGGTATAAAAGATGGTGTGTTGAGATAATAAACTGGCACTCGATGAAGATACCATGTGTCTGAGTCAGTGTCCTTTACCTGCTCTCCCTGGCTATTAAGGGCACTACCCCAGCTTTATTGTAGCCCCCTCAGATATTGGAAAGCTGCTAGAAGGTCACCTGGGAGCCTCCTCTTCTCCAAGCTGAACAACCCCAACTTGCTCAGCCTGTCCTCATAAGACAGGTGCTCCAACCCTCTGATAATTTTAGCTGCTCTCCTCTGGACGGGTTCCAGGAGCTCTATGTCCTTCTGATGTTGAGGACTCCAGAACTGGACCCAGTACTCCAAGTAGGGTCTCACAAGTGCGGAGTAGAGGGGGAGAATCCCCTCCCTCGCCTGACTGTCACTGCTACTTTTGATGCAGCTCAGGACATGGTTGGCTTTCTGGGCTGCAAGTGCACATTTCAGATGTTGGGTTGTGCTTTGCACTTCAGTAGTCGGTCTGCCTACAGCACCAAACAGAAAACTACTCTTTCCTATTGGCAAGTCTACCATTTAGTACCAATGCAGCAAGGCATTACGCCTTTTAGGGTTACTAGAGACACAGAAGGAGTAGAATAGGGTTCTACTTGTAATCTGCAGCCTGTGTTAGTTGGATTTGTGATATGTGAGTGGGTTTGTAACAGACATAGATAAAGACAAGGAATGAAAAAGGGATTTTGAGGTGAAATGCCTCTAATTCTTATCCATACATGTCTAGGAGTGCGTAAGGACATTAATATATTGAATCTGTGTGCAAATGTGTCTGTTCATACGTGTGTTGTGAGACACACATATAATGTAAAAGTTTGCACCATGTGTGTACATGTGTAGTTATCTTTACGCACAACCTAACAGCTCCTAGTGCTCCTGAATGCATCCAGCACAGGAGATTAGTTCAGACACCACTCAGTGCCTCAGTATTGCCCCAGAAAACACCCCAAATCCCTGCCAAGCCTTCCAGCAGCAGCACAGCAGCACTGCCCAATGTACCTCCAGGGAGGAGCCAAATTCCAGATCCCAGTCCTACATGAGAGAGGATCAGCAATTTGACCCCCAACGAAGGAAATTACTGTGAACACTGCAACTCACAGCTTAACTGCCCTAAAATGTGTGGGGATCTCAGGAAATTTTTCCTGAAAAGCTTCAAGAGGTTTTGAACTCCTCTTGCTGCTAAAGGAACATTTTTGAAGCCCAAACTCTGTGTGTGTTTTGCATGCCTATGTGTGAATATTAAAATGGGGAGTACATGGACCACCAAAAGTTTGTTTAGCTTGAAGTTAGAGATTTGTTTTGCTTAGAATTTAGTCCCTTGATACTTGACTGATCTCTTTGTACTGGCTTTTATCTTAATTGCTTTTCAAATTATAATTATGGCGCCACATCCACACAGCTATAACACTACTGTCGTTTAAGTTGAGCATGTTGTCTGTTGTAACTTCTATTTTTAAGTGCTAGGGTTTTTTTGAATTCAGACATAAAATTTACATACTGCAGCCATGAAACTTAGCAAACAAAGCCTCGGCAAGGGAGAGAATCCCTTTTTACAATATTTGAGAAAACAAAATAGTTTGCTGAATATGAAATTAGGGGGGAAAAAATATAAAATTAAATTCTTTCTCTCCAGCGCTGCTGTTATAAAAGGAGGAAACGTGCGCCATTTAAATATCCAGCTGAAATTTTGCATGCTATTACCCCATAAATAGAGACTCAGGCATATGAGCATTTTAATGTGTATATACCAAAGCCATATTGACACTGCAGACTATCATTACTCCTTAAGGAAATATCATGGGCTTTCCTTTCTTATTTGAACTAGCTGTGAATTTATAATTCTTTCAGCCCGTTGGGTTTAATAAGGCATCGCTCAGTTATTCCCATTTAAACCGTTCTCTAAATACCTATTTGAACACTAAACCACATCAATCCATTAGGCCAGTAACACAAGCCCAGCTTTTAAAAAGTCCACGCAGGGCTGTTAACGCGGTGTCCTACCAACCCTAATCCCTCTCCCCGCAGAAGCTTTTTCTTTCATTCCAGACTAACATTTGGGGGAAAGAAAAATGCAAAGCACTGCTTCGTAGCATCCCTTTCTCCACACAAACATAGGCAAATGACATTAGGACTGTGACCAGGGTGGATGAAAGGGGGAGGCAGTGCTTTTCACCTGCCCGCTTCATCCTCTGTTATTAATCCCGTTGGTGCATATGCCACATGATTTCCACAGAAGTCTGGGAGTAGATGGAGGTTTATCCATCTTTGGAGCTTGTGATGGGGGGGTTCTTACCATCTTACCACGTGTTATATTATGTGAAATACTGTGCAGCATGGGACCTGGCATTGGGTAGATCCTCAACACAGAAGCACCCTTAATATTTCTCTTCATGTGTGAGTGTACTGCTGCCACTCGTTTACTGAAAAGAGAGATGTTAGGGTCCAGATCAGCCGACAGAAGCTTTTCTTAATTTTAGTTTTCTCACTGCACTAATTTAAGGTCATTCTACAAGGTCCAAAGGTTACAGACAAGCTCCCTGGTGGAGCATTTTCATGCTTAAACCACAGCAAAAAGGAGTGACAATAAATACTGCAGTATGCAGAAGTGAGAAGGAAAACTCTTGTCTGATCAGAGTGAGATGAGAACAAATATATTGCTGCTTTGGGTTTTTTTCCATCAGAAAAATCACTCTGATCCGCTATTTACTCCCCCAGCCATTACTTTCTGTTTCTTTCGGCGCAAATAACGTGATTCTCTGGGAAGGGAAAAAGTGCATTTCCTGCAAACTCAGCTCTTGGCGGAGTGAAAATCTCCCCTCCTGGCCCCACATTGCTGGAGACACTTTCCCCCACTCCTCACAGTGCCAAAATGGCAGATGACGAAGACCCAAAACCTTCCCAACAATGTATTTCTCGAGACCACCGTCGCCCCATAACTCTCCCAGCTATTTCCAATCCTGCGATATTCTCCCCTGCCAGCACCTCCTTTGTGCTCCATTCAAGGTTTTTCTGAAGTGAGACAATCTTTCCCATTTTTTTGTTTTCTGTCTGCATCAAAGTTAGGACTTTGTTAGGGATTCTTGCTATCGGCATCTGTTACCTCTTTTTCTCAGGGGCTAAGGAGGAGGCTGCTGTATGGCTGAAAAAGGCTCTCATTCAGCCTGCAATTGCTTCTCTTTGCTTTCCTGTCACACTGTCAACCTCAATCAGAAGGCAATGAAAGTGATACAGAAGCAAAGCTTTGCTGCCTCCTCCTAGAACAAAGAGCGTCCCATAGCCTAGTACAGATTTCACATCCAATTTAACTCTTTGGAAAAGG
>JAOXOE010000441.1:42618738-42621287 GCA_028565055.1 Phoeniculus purpureus
TAAGGTATTTCAAACAGGCAGAGTCATGGCCAGCAACTGTCAACGAATTTGGCTTGTTTCACAAATGATCCATGCGAACACAAACACGGAGGAGATGAAGTGTTTGGAGGTTTGGGGCTGGGGTTTGTTGTTTTCTTTTTTCAAAGGCAGGCAATGGGGTTTGGGGTTTTTTCCTTTTTTGTTTTTTTTTCCCTTCAAGGAGTCTCCTGTATCCAGAGCCCTTGCTTCGTGTTTTGTTTCTTGGAAGAAAGGGAGGGGCGATGCCCAGCTGCCCACCCGCACATCTGTGAAGAGGTAGCTATAACGTGCAGTGCCTGCTTTTGAAAGGAATGTAGCAGAGATGCTGGGCAGCCCCAGCCAAGGTAGGAAGAGGAGGCACAGCAGAGCAGCACATAGGCTTTACCCTCCTAAATCTACTCAGGTGAGAAAATACTGTTTCTGTCAATACAAGCTGCAGAGTTAGGCTGGATGTGTTTGAGCCTGGAGGAACCAGGTCTGCAGTTCCCACCCAGGGGCACCCTTCACTGTTGCTTCCCACTGCACTACACAAGCTGGTGGTTTCTCTGGCCCCAGACAACGAGGCTGCTGCTGGACCACCATGACAGAAAAAAAAAAAGACATGAGAAATTATTTGTTACTGTCTCAATGGGGAAGCAGCAGCTCTATGATGATATATTTTGACTAACTGTGCTGAGATATATTCCTGTGAGACCACAGTTCTTACTCAGCAGAGCTCACAGTAAAGTTGGGGGGGGGAAATCTGTTCAAATATCCTGCCCCACAGATCTGACATTTAAATGGCACAGAAATAGGTGCGTTTTCCCTGCCCTAGACACATGCAGCCTACCTGCTTCCTACCGGGTTTTAAATGAATTCTTCAAACAGGCATGCAGAAAGTCTTCTGTAATGGTCAAGGACTAAAATTCACCCCAAAAACTGCTTTCAAGGTTTCATGTCTCATCCATCACTTCAGCATCAGTCACTTAAATATTGTTTTGAAACCCAAGCAGTTGATTACCCCCATGGATTTCCTCTAAAGAGTCTTTTCTGCCATTAAAATCAACATTTTGTTTTCTATTTGCTTTGCCTGGTGCAGAGGAGAAAATTTAGATTTTGTACCAAAGGATTCAGTTTTCTCAACAGCTTCTTCTAGAGTGTTGTACTCTGTAATTGATTTTAACCCCAGTGCCGACAGTCCTTGCTTGCCTTCGTGACAGAGGCAGTAGATCATAGGAGGAACCTCTGCCACACTGGGTAGCTACTCTCACTTTCATCAAAACCCTAAGAAGGCTTGAATGGCAAGAAAAATGTTCCAGTGGTTTCAATATACTTTCCTAGCATGGCCATGTCCAGTGTATTTGCAGTGAAAGAAATCTAATTAGGATTTGCCTCCCCCTAACAGGGTATCTCCTGGCTTTAGAGGCTGGGAACTCAAATTCTGCCTGTCCTGTATAACTTTCCCCTTTTCAGGCAGGCACAACCCTACCTGTGATGTGAAATACCAGGTTTTCAGCTCCTCGTGGATCAAATGTTGTTGCATATCTTCTGTCTGGAAGTGGAACATCATTTGAAGTAGTTGGTTGGGTTGAGGGGAGGGGGGGGAGTTGCACTGTGCCAGATACATAAAATATATGGTTTTTTTAATCTATAGCTCAAGTAGTCAACTGCTTGGGAAAAAACCAGTCACTGACAGTTGTGGGTCTTAGGCAAGTGCTAGCATTAAATAGCATTATTTAAATTTGCTTCTAAATGCTTGTTTGATAAGTAGGGATATGTATGATTTATTCATATCACAATTTACTGAAGCATGTTAGTTGGGTGGGTTGGGGTTGGTTTTTTTCCCTCTCATTTATACCTCACTGTCACTCTGTTTTTATATATGTTAGTTTAAAAAGATTTGCCCAACGCAAATAAGAACAATTACAGAATTACCGAGCAGGATTACTTCTGAAGGGGAAAAAAGACGAAAATAAGCGTGGCTTGTATTCTCAGTGGCTATTCTGTTTGACTTCATCATTAAGAAAAGTATTCAGAGCGTCAAAAGGGTGAAGAGTGGAGGAGCGTGTTTTCTTTTCGATATGATAGCTGCATTCAAGTTATTCTTTCCTTTACAATAGATTTTACCTAGCTTTATCTTCATAGGAAGCTGCTTTCAGTTGAAAAGCAGAAGTGAATAGGAGTGTCATGACACAGGATTAACAGTACAACCGGATAGTAAATCAAATGTTTGAGATGAAAAAATGTAGAATGTGACATGCATCAGGAGAACGAACCGGCGGCGCTTCGCTGAGACAAGCGAACAGATCATGTGTAATTATCTGCCGAGGTTCTTGAGAGCCGGACTTTAATTCAACTTCCAGAAACACACAGCCCATTTTAACCAGTCAATCTCTGTAATGAATCTAATCACAATGTAAAACATCCCCAGCAACCACAGACCTGGTGAAGCGCTAATTACAGATGAAGCTAGCCTAAGCCTTGGGGAAAAAAGAGAAGAAGGTGGAAGGAAGGGAGGAAGGGAGGGAGGGAGGAAGGGAGGAAGGGAGGGA